>CM054143.1:21325913-21370913 GCA_028751875.1 Rapana venosa | reverse complement strand
AACACTTCTCTCCCATGCCAAAGTCGGATGCGCTGGGCTTGACTTGTCATGCGCTTAATGGTAGCGAAACGCATTTTCGCTCATATGATAGACAACAGTAGTTGCTGTCTGAGCGTTCGACGACGACGACGAAGAAGAATCATAACACTAAACAACAGACAGCGCACAAAATCACCTGATCACGGACAAATGTTGTGAAGCTATCCTTTTTTATGTTGGTTAAAAACAAGGTGGGGCAGTCTATGTATGTATCTTTCTCTATAATTATCCGTCTGTTTACATAGTTATACACTGAAACGACTTGACTTTATCCCAAAGAACAATCAATAGGACGTAGGAATCACACACATACACACACACACACTCGCACAAACACTCTCTCTGCTAATATCACTAAAAGTGAACAGACGTAAAATTGAAGTCAACAACAACAACAACAACAACAACACACACACACACACACACACACACACACACACACACACACACACACACACACACACACACACACACTCTCTCTCTCTCTCTCTCTCTAAATACAACCACACCAAAAAAGTGATGCTGGTACCTTCTCCTGTGCAGACAAAGAATACACGTTCTCCTGTGCTGATGCCTTCGCATGTTAATCCCTTCTGTCTCTCATCCTTCTGGCTCTGCATTAGAGGCAGAGAGAGAGAAAGAGAGGTCAAACCCATGGCTGGCATCGCCTTTATACAGCAGCTCTTGTCCATAACATCCCCCCCCCCCCCCCCCCCATGCCCCCATCCCTCCCCCACTTCTGACCACCCAATAATCCCTCACGACGCGAATGTCAAGCATCACCCCCATTCTCTCAAAAACAGTACACCACCTAATGGAACCTGGACTTGCGCAGACCAAGGGAACCATTTCGTCACTTCCGGTGTGGAATGTAGGTAGATCAACAGACACAGTGTGGAAAAATCAAAGCAGCGCCATTGCCCAAACATTAAGGTCGAGTATGGGACCCACCATTTATGCATTGACTATAATTATGGCAGGTTCGAGTAAACCTGATGATGGACGCCATAGCCGAGTGGTTAAGACCGTTCGACTTCAATCCCACGGGTCCGTGAAGTCGTGGGTTCGAATCTCGGCGGCATCTGGAGAATAAAGGCTGGGGATTTTTGTTTTTAACGATTTCCCAGGTCAAGTTCAAGTGCAGACCTGCCAGTGCCTTAATTCTCTTCATGCAGAAGATTAAATATGCATGTTAAAGATCCCTTCATTCATGTCAGCGTTCGCTGGGTCACGGAAACACGAACATATCCAGCATACATCCCCGCAGTCGGAACGCAGCTACCTTCATGGTGGGCAAAAACAGTCGCATACACAAAATGTCACCATTGATGAACCTCGGAGCACTAGCCCGGGAAGGACAACAAAGAAGCAAAAAAGATTTATACCGCAGTGGCATAGCAGTTAGTTTAACGATTTGTTGGCGGAGGATTAAACTGCAGACAGAGGCTTTGATCTGTATGTTGGTGGATCTTTTTGAATTCTGACAGGCCGCTGTCCAATGTTGAATATGCTATGGCCACAGTTAGCAGTATGGGACCACAGGGTCAACATCCATGCACTATTCGGATGCGATTTTGATAATCTTTGTTCTAATTTTTCTGCTAAAACTGCAAGTTTTTTTGTATTGCTCACGTAATGTTGACGCTAATGTATATATATATATATATATATATATATATATATATATATATATATATATATATTATATATATATATATATATATATATATATATATATAAAATAAATTTGAAAGGAAGCATTGAGAACAAACCTGACAGTCATCTCAAACCAAACTTAACTTCCATATAATCATTCTCACACACATCATTCTCTCTCTCTCTCTCTCTCTCTCTCTCTCTCTCTCTCTCTCTCCTCTCTCTTATATATATATATATATATATCTATATATATATATATATATATATAAGGTCGAAGGGGAGCGAGGCATCAGAGACCTCAGCTTCTCCAGGGGCTAGCGTATTGAGGGCAGCGCCCATCTCTCCCTCGCTGCTTTACCTTCCCTGACCATAAAGAGGCAGGTACCCATTTGCAGCTGGGTGAACTGGGGGACTGCACTGAAGCCAAGGCGCGCAAACGGTAACCCACCCAATTGGTGACCATGCTCGATGCTGCTTAATATTGGCGGGTGGGGATGGGGGTGGGGGGAAGCGAGTGCTCTGACCACTGAGCTATCCCGTCCCCAAATATATATACACGTTTTTGTTAATGCAAATTATATACGTTACAGTTGATTTCCTTTACTGAAATCCTCAATGCCCCAAGAGGGGTTACAGGTAAATTAAATCTTAAATCTTGAATCTTGTGTGTGTGTGTGTGAGAGAGAGAGAGGGAGAGAGGGAGAGAGAGAGAGAGAGAGAGAGAGAGAGAGAGAGAGAGAGAGAGAGAGAGAGAGGAGAGAGAGAGAGAGAGAGAGAGAGAGAGAAACAAACACACATTAAAGAAAAGGACATGGCGCTACTGGAATAAAAAGTCTACCAGTATCCCGAAAACAGACGCTTGTTCAGCTTGTTCCCCTGTGAAAGGGGAAAAGACAAGACAAAAGAGAACGGGAACGACTGAAGCAGACGTGAGTTATACATTGCATGGTTTCTGGAATGAAGGAAACTGGACATAATAATAACAATGATAATAATGATAATGGTAGTAATGATAATAATAATAATAATAATGATAATATAACAACAACAACTATAATAATGATAAAAAAGGAACTTATATAGCGCTATATCTTGCAAAGACAAAACAAAGCGCTTGCATTCAACACAGTCATGCAATCAATAACAAATAATAGTTTAAACAGATATTACAAACATGGTACACTGCCGACCATATCTATGAAATAAAACTTACGATAGTCAAAACCAGTTATTCACAAGTCACACACACACACACACACACACACACACACACACACACACACACACACACAGATGGTACACTTTGGCAGGGTGATGGGACATCGGCGAGTGAAGGTGGGGGCAGTTCTGTATGAAACAAGAGGGGAAATCAGACGTCTGAAATAAATATGTCTTGAGGCTGGATTTGAAAGTGTCATAAGGCTTTTGGCAAAGAGAGAGAGGGAAGTCATTCCAGGTCCGAAATAGAGAAAGAGCAGCGGCCAACTGTGGATTGGTTGAATCTAGGTATTCGTAAGCACAAGGTATCTGCAGCAGAGCGGAGGGATCGTGAAGGAGTGTACAGGTGAAGACATTCACAGTGGTAGGAGGGTGCAGTTTTGTGGAGACATTTGTAACAGAGGGTACTGATCTTATAATTTACTCTCTATGGCACAGGCAGCCAGTGGAGAGATTGCAAGAGAGGGGTAGAATCTACTCAGATGTGAATATGAATCAGATATGCTCAGATTTTTTCTTTCTGATGACTAGTCGAGCTGCAAAGTTTTGTATAGGCCTGCATTGAAGGGAGAGGATAGATGATCCTGGCAGACCAGCCAAGAGAGAATTGCAACATGAAAGATTGAGAGATGTGACAAGTTTGGGTGTTGCATCAGTGGACAGGTACTTTCGAATTGCACCAACACGCTGTAATTGATAGTAGCATGACTGACAGGTTTGGGTGATGAATTTTTGCATGGAGAGTGTGTTGTCGATTATAGCTCCTAGATACTTCACAACAGTGGATATAGGGACTGATGTATTGCCGAGTTCTATTTAAGCTGTTGTAATGGAAGAGAGTTTGTGTTTGGTCCCTACGAGCATGGCTTCGGTTTTTATCTGCATTTAGCTGTAATTTGTTCTGTATCATCCAGTTTTGGATATCTTGGAGGCAGTAGGACATATTAATCAAGAGAGAAGGCAGATTTTCAGGAGTATCACTGCTAAGAATCTGAGAGTCATCTGCCTAGAAATGATGGTTGATTTGATGACGGTTTGTTATAATGTGACAGTGGAGCAGTGTAGAGAGTGAACAGAACAGGGCCCAGAACTGGGATCCAGGAACCCAGCCTGCTGGAGCGGTCAGGTCAGGTCAGGTCAGGTCAGGTCAGGCCAGTCAGTCAGCCAGCCAGCCAGGGCTTGAACCCCCTGGAGGAGCGTTGGTGCCGGGGCCCCGTGTCTGTCAGAGACTAACGGATTAAGTCAGCTAAGTGTGGTGTGGAGGGGCACAGCTCAGTCCCCCTGATCCCCGCTAATAATGCACAAGTCACCGCCCCGCCCGCTGGTGGACAGGATTTCCCCTCACTTAGCCACTGCCGTCGATTCCGACTCCTTTCCGCCTGCAGCATGGCTTTTGAATATAAAACCCACACGCGCGGCGCGCGCGCGAACACGCACGCACACACACACACAGCCCCTCCCCCCCCCCCCCCCCCCCCCAAAAAAAAATCTGGAGGTGTATGTTCGAACCTCCTGAAGTGGGGGTGAGTGTGAGTTAACTGCAATACCAATATTTTCCCTTCCTTCCAAGGAAAAAAACTGACCACAATGTAGCGTTCATGTTTGTTCAGTAGAAGTTAACAGAAGGCCTATCCACTTTTTCCTTAAAAAAGAAAACAAAGAATATGAGAGGATATGCCTGAAGATTTCACATTGCCCAAAACCCTCTACCCACGCACGTCATCTTGGTCATGTGTTAAAAACAACAGCAAAAAGAACAAAACCCAACAAAACAACCAACCAACCAGCCAAACAACAAAAATCAACAAACGTCTTTTTCAGAAGAGTAGGCTAGGTATAGATGACAACTGACATAAGACGACACAACTATACACAACCTGTGTGTTTCAACTAAGCGTAGTCTACATAAATACAGTAAGCGCAGAGGCATACTACGCCCATTTGATAAATGTCAAATTGCCACAAAGAATTCCATGAGGTAGTCATATTCCTCTGTGGGATCAGTGTCAAACCCTTTCATTCTGCCGTCACTCAAACACGAGAATAGTGACACGATTGTGGGATTTAGTATAACGCTCTTCTTTTGAAAAAAAAAGTTATTACCCTTCTAGTCGATGTTGCTTTTCAGTGCCAAGTACTTGCCTCAATGCAAATACAAATTGAGGATACTCAAGTTTTCATCATTTTTATGATTAAATTTCTGTTTTGCGAGAATGATACGACTTAGTCTCTATTGTGTGTATGTGTATGAAAGTCAAATCAATGCGTCATTTCCTGATGGTGCACAGTGTGTGTGTGTGTGTGAGTACGCATGATTGTATGAAAATAGTACTAATTAGTAGCGTGTTTTTATGTGACGTGTGTGCGCGCACACATGGAAACCGCAAGCCTGCATGTGTGTATGCGAGTGCATGTATGATTGCACTACCCTTTCCATCTGCTCTTTTCTTTCCTGATCTGATGGTAACTGTGGAAGTGGGTTTGAATCTCCAGAGGTGTCTGTTCACAGGATCTTTTCCTCTGGAGTTAACACTGGTACTGACTCCAACCCATTGACAGTCCTTAGGATGAAACCATAAGCCAAGGTCTCGAAGTGATTTCTTCCCCTAGAGTTAACATTGGTACCCCCTCAACTCCCTTCGAAGTCCTTAGAATGAAACCATAAACCAAGGTCCCATGTGCAAAAGCACAGGTCAAAACCTGGTCTGCCTTGTAGAAGAGTATGCCAACAACGTCAGGTGGAATGGATGACAGAAATATACCTAGCATACCCCTTCCTACAGGGAGAGGGATGGGTTCTGCTAGGTTCAACTTGCACGTAACTCAGAACAATTGTATGCTGATATAGCCTGCATACCCCTTCCTACATAAAATAATGATAATAAATGGAATTTATATAGAGCTATATCTTGCAGACAAATCAAAGCGCTTGCACTCAACTCATTCTTACACAGTCATACAACCAGTGACAAGTAATAGTTCCATCAAGTCCAAATGTGCACACACACACACACACACACACACACACACACGCACACACACACCCTGGCAGGGCAATAGAATCTTGGCTGTTGAAGGCAGGGAAAAACTATGAGATGAGGCAGGAGAGGAAAATCTTAGGTTTGAAATAAATATGTCTTGAGACTGGATTTAAAAGTGTCATAAGAAGGCTTTTGGCGGAGAGAGAGAGGGAGATCATTCCACATCAATGGACCAGAAATTGAAAAAAAGCGACGGCCGATGGTGGATTGGTTGAATCTAGATATTCGTAAGGACAAAGTATCTGCAGCAGAGCGGAGAGAACGAGGAGTGTACAAGTGAAGACATTCACAGAGGTAGGCGGGTGCTGTTTTGTGGAGACATTTGTAACAGAGGGTACTGATCTTATAGTTTACTCTCTGTGGCACAGGCAGCCAGTGGAGAGATTGCAAGAGAGGGGTAATATGCTCAGATTTTTTCTTTCTGAGGAATAGACGAGCTGCAGAGTTTTGTATACGTTGAAGGGATTGGATTGATGATGCTGGCAGACCAGCCAACAGAGAGTTGCAATAGTCCAGACGTGAAAGAATGAGAAACGCAACAAGTTTGGATGTTGCATCTGTGGACAGGTACATTCGAATTGCACTAATACGCCGTAATTGATAGTAGTAGGACTGGCAAGTCTGAGTGATGAATTTTTGCATAGAGAGTGTGTTGTCAATAATGACCCCTAGATACTTCACAGCAGTGGTTAAAGGGACTGATGCATTGCCAAGTTGTATTGAAGCTGTTGTGATGGAAGAGAGTTTGTGTTTGGTCCCTACAAGCATGGTTTCTGTTTTATCTGCATTTAGCTGTAATTTGTTCTGTATCATCCAATTTGAAGAGGGATGGGTTCTGCTAGGTTCAACTTGCACGCAACTCAGAACAATTGTATGCTGATATAGCCTGCATACCCCTTCCTACATGAAGAGGGATGGGCTCTGCTAGGTTCAACTTGCACACAGTTCACTGCCTGGACTATGCAATGCCCCAACAACGCCTCAAGGAGTTTAATAAGACATGTCAGAGTACAGTCATCACAAAAGCATATCAGGAGAACATGGGGACCACATTTTTATGTTGCCCCAACCCACACACAACTGCAGAAACAAACTTAAAGAGACACACACACACACAAACCACTCACACAATTTATGACAGCTGTGTGTGGCTGAGAAAAAAAGTTTTTATTGGTGTATAGTTGATATACATGAGAAAAAAGAAACTAAAACAAAAAAATTAATGCCTCTGGCAACAATCATCTGACGAGTTGAACAAGCATGGGGGAAAATAAAAGCACCAAATGCAGAACACACACACACACACAACTCTGAACTGTCAGTTTGCTATGGCTGGTACGAACAGTCAGACTGAGCAACCTCTGCCATGAAAAAATCGGGTGGAAAAGGTTCAACACAATCACTTTCAACAGTATTCACATAACTTTTCTATTCATTTTCTTTCTATTGTTTATTCATTCTTGATAACAGAAATAAAAATGTTGACATTATGAAATATTTCTATTTGCAATTTGAAAAAAAAAGACAAAAGAACTGGACATGGAATATTTGAAAACTGGTCCCTACCAGTCTCTCTTTCTCTTACCCACCACCACACACACACACACACACACACACACACACACACACACACACACACACACACACACACACACACACACAAGCTGAACAAAAGAAAAAACATCAACAAAATATCACCCGGCCAAGTGGAGATACCAAAATCATGTGAGCAATGAACACGGATGACTAGTACTTTCTCCTCTTTCACAGACCAACACACAGATGTAAATGAGCATTTCCCAAAGCAACACATGATCCAATCCTGATACATGACAAAACTTAGATATTCAGCAGTCAAAGACCACGTTTGAATCTTAAGTAATCCTGAAATCTATTGCAATACTCTGGTATTTACTATCCATTTTAGGCAGGATTTGTAGAAATTTTTTTTTTTTTCTATCAATACAGGAATAATTGTGGAACAAATTATTTTAATATTAATGCATAGAAAAGAACTGTGGAAAAAGTTTTACTATTATATGAAAGATTTGTGGAAAAAAAGTATTTTTCTTATTAATGCATAGGAGAGATTTGTGGAAAAAAAAGGTTCTTTTCTATCAATGCATAGAGAGTTATAGAAAAAAGTCCATTTTCTGTTGATGCATAATAATATCTTTTTCTGCCAAATGAGTTTTGAAAAAAAACAACAACCCACCCCAAAACTTTGAGATTTAGAGCCTTTAGTACAAACAACGCTTTCTTTTAAAAAGAAGAGGTTAAAGGCTGGAATTTTTTAGGGATCCAAGACAGGCCTTGCATATCTAAGCTTCATAAAACCATTTTTATAAACACATACAAACAACATATGAACTGCGAGTGAGACTAGAAAAAAAGCACAATTCTGGAAAGAAACATACCCGAAAACACTATTTCAACACAGATGATAATAACTTCTCTTTGGTTTGTCCAATCTCAGCAAGCAAGCAAGCACAAGAACAATTTGCTGTGATTTGTGAGTGGATACAGTGAGTAAAACTGGCATGCTCCTCCTTTCTCCACATGTAACAAAACATAAAAGCACCAAGAAACATTCCTCCAACCATCACCACAACCATAAAACACCACCAGCCTGTGCTCATGTTGCACAAGCAAGTCATCATCACAGTCATACTGAATACTGTCTTACATAAATCAATCAATCATGAGTCAGAATACTGATCATCAATGCACCGCTTCTCACTGGCTGTAGAACAAGCGCAAACAGAGTAACTTGCCACAGCCACCCCCACTCCCCAAAACAATCTGATGAATAGCAAATTGCACATTACATTGTGATCACAACACATGGATTAGAATATACAAGGAACAAAAATTAAAGAAAAGTCTCTTCTTCTTTGTTACTTTTCCTGCAAAGTGCCAACAGGCCCCTATCAAGTTAAGACAGCACCACATTAAAAAAAAAGAAAGTATCTTGTTCTTTGTTATTTTTCATTGCAAACCGCCAACAGGCCCCCCCATCAGAATAAGACAGCACCAAATCAGGGGATGGGTCAGGGTGGGGGTGTAGGATCAGTGTGGATGAGGTGGGGACCACTTCTCTTCAATGTTGTTTTGAACTGAATCATGATGACCTGTCATATCCGCTATTTTATTTTCATACCATTCAAGAACACAAACTACCTGCCCTGTCTAATAAAGTATCGCACACTGGTAATTCAACTGCAAACATGCAAAAGTCTGGTTGGGTCAGGAGTGCCTTCAATTAACTCAAGCTGATGACAACAGCAGCTTTTGGAAACGGAAACTTTGGGTTCCTGAAGTAGAATTTAGTGCAGCCTAACGATGAACGGAATGCAAACTTTAAAATCACAATATACTGCACTGATTGTGTATAAAGGACTGCACCTACTGCTCCTCCTAATGTTTTTAGTACCACCATTTAACAGCCAAAGCAAAATAGCACAGATCTTATATTACAGTCAGAATAAGAGAAAAAGAGCGTCCACATTTTGACTGTAACAAGACTCCCCATCACTAGTCATACAGAAAATAAGTGAAAAAAAAAAGGATGACAACAAAGGGGAAAAAGACAAAGACAATGTCAGAGACAATATCTGGAAGACAAAGACAGGATTAATTTTGTTCTGAAAGAGCCCCCAGAATTCCCATGGGGAAGGATTGCTCAGCTGAATCTGAAGCCATCAAAATGTACTTCTTTTTAACCCCTTTTGTGCAAAATCGTTGAAAAAAAAAACCTGGCAAAGAAATGATAGACTGAAACTAAAACTTGGAATCATCATTTACAAATTATTCTGTCAATATCCCCAAAGTCGGAATGTGGCTACCTTACTGGTGGGTAAAAACGATTGTATACTAAAAATCTCACCATTGGTGAACCTCATAGCTCTTACCAGGGGGGAAAAAAACGAAAGAAAGAAAGAAATGTCATTGTCTTGACTTTACATCCTAACATTGCGGATAAGAACAGCATACCATACAACCTCAGTACAACTCTTCAACACATCATCAGAACAATCACATTATTCAGACACATCCACCGTTCATATTTTTTTAAAACTAAAAAGAGACTTCAAAATCATCAAATGAGTAAATATCGTATGTGCATATATTACAAGAGAGAGCAAAAAATGGATGCATAGCATCCATAGACATCAGCTTATTCAAAAATGAGTGAACAAAAAGAGATTGTAAAAGAATTTTTTTGTGTTGTCAATCCGCATCAGACAAACATGCATGCTCACAACACACACACACACACAGAAAAGGACAACTTCTCCGATATGTCAACTACAGCCTGAACAAAAATGCTCCAAGTGATTCAACCTGTACATGTATACAACACTCTTGAGCATAAACCCACTGGGCAATCCTCTAACCCTTGGCCCATCAGTACCAATACACACTTTCTGATGCCAGACTCATCTCAAATATGCATGGCCTGTAAAGATTCACAGTCACACACTCCTTCGGTCAAAAGTTAAACAATAGATTCATGTCACTCTTTCCTGAGAAAATGCGGGCAAGTATTTTATAATCCCAACTCTGACAAAAATACTCCCCTCCTCATAAGCAGGCCCATGGACACACAACACGCTTTCACACCCAGATGCACATTAAAATCTACCAATCAGACCTTTTAAGAAAGGGTGGGTGGGGTATATTTATGACAAACAGCAAATTTTTACACATATGTATTAAAAAACAAAAAAAAAGTAAAATTGTGGATTTTCCTTTGCCACAGGTCAATACCATATTGAACTTTCCAAACACATGGTGTGCATTTTTGATTGAGGGAAGAAGATAAGAAAAAAAGATATTTCCTCCACAATAACGCTCATGATCTCTTTAGCTCAGATCTCCATGTAGGTGATAACTCATGCATGCATGAGGTTCCTGACAACTTAAGGGATTTCCACTCATGCACATTTTCCAATACTGAAATACAAGCCAGCATTTCTTCCAGAATGACAATGGTTAAACTGTAAGTATTCTGAAGAAATCTTTTATCACTTGCTGAGTTCTTTTTTAATTGCAGAGCACAGTTGTAACAAGCTGCCAACTTCATCTTGAAGGTTTTTCAGTCAGCATAAATCTCGTTAATTGGTTAGCTAAACACAGATATATCTATCACAATTCTTATCACAACTTTGGACATGTAAAACAGCAATCACAACAGTTTTGTTCACGTATTATCTGTGATGTTAAGCACAGACCAATGGAGCATTTATGAGATCTACTGCAGCTTCAACATTGTACTGTATGTTTGAAAAACAAAGAAAAAATAATACTTTGTGTTTGTTTTTAACATAACACACATATGCTGATAAAAATGACTAGGACAACAATGAAAAAAATGTGACTCTTGACATCAGATCAACCTCTTCAAATGAAAAGATATTTGTTTGGGAAGACCTGTTGACTGCATAAAAAGTAAACAAAAATATAACAACATTTTGCACCAAATCTATGGGATATTGAAAAAACAACAACGAAAAAAGCACCAGTGACCACTGTCAACCGAAGCCCAGATAAACAGACAATATTACTGGCAATTTCTGAGATTCACAAAAAACAACAAACACAGGATTTACAAGCATGACCTCAAACATGATATTCAGAACACAACCCACTATGGCTTTTGTGTTGGGGATAGGCAACAGCAGAGGTAATGAGAGAGAGAGAGAGAGAGAGAGAGAGAGAGAAGAGAGAGAGAGAGAGAGAGAGAGAGAGAGAGAGAGAGAGAGAGAGAATATCTCACACTAAATTACTGTTATCTTTAACAATCCAATACATATTTTGAAAAGAAACAAAGCAAAAAACAATTTCAAGCACCAAGATCATAATACATATATATATGCTTTTGTTTGAAAAATTCTTTTAATCCATTAATTTTTTCAAAGGACAATATGCTGACATCTGCATTTGGCCAAGAATTCAACAGACAAAATCTAAGTTAGCATACACACACACCAACATACTGACCACATAACCCAATGAAACCTTTTTTATGCTAGGAATGTTACTGCTTTTAAGCACATTATTCAACTATTCTCTTCATTTCCTACGTGCAGTAATATATATATATACATACAATTTAAAAGGTGCATTAGAATGTGTTGTTGTTCAAAATATTTCTATGAAACTTAAAAGCTATTTTCTTTAAGCATCACAACAGTAACATGTTGCTGATCCATGAACTATCTTCTTAGTGGCCACACCCTATTCCCTATGGGCAGCTATTTCCAGCAACCATATGATTGGCCAATGCCCTATGGGCAGCTATTTCCAGCAACCATATGATTGGCCAATGCCCTATGAGCAGCTATTTCCAGCAACCACATGATTGGCCAATGCCCTATTCCCTGTGGGCAGCTATTTCCAGCAACCACACGATTGGGCAATGCCCTGTGGGCAGCTATTCCCTGCAGCCACATGATTGGCCAATGCCCTATTCCCTATGGGCAGCTATTCCCTGCAGCCACACGATTGGCCAATGCCCTATTCCCTATGGGCAGCTATTCCCTGCAGCCACATGATTGGCCAATGCCCTATTCCCTATGGGCAGCTATTTCCAGCAACCACATGATTGGCCAATGCCCTGTGGGCAGCTATTTCCAGCAACCACATGACTGGCCAATGCCCTATGGGCAGCTATTCCCTGCAGCCACATGATTGGCCAATGCCCTATTCCCTGTGGGCAGCTATTTCCAGCAACCACATGATTGGCCAATGCCCTATTCCCTGTGGGCAGCTATTTCCAGCAACCACATGATTGGCCAATGCCCTATTCCCTGTGGGCAGCTATTTCCAGCAACCACATGATTGGCCAATGCCCTATTCCCTGTGGGCAGCTATTTCCAGCAACCACATGATTGGCCAATGCCCTATTCCCTGTGGGCAGCTATTTCCAGCAACCACATGATTGGCCAATGCCCTATTCCCTGTGGGCAGCTATTTCCAGCAACCATACATAACTGGCAAGTGCACCATTCCCCATGGGCAGTTGTTAAGCTATTATTACCTGCAGGGCACTACTATTCCAAACTGTTGCATCAGCCCAGGGCTGAAGCAGAAAATGTCACGGACGTTCTAATTGTACAAATGACATAATACATGCACACTTCTAACTTGGAGAGTTTACTTAGGAATCATGTTTGTTTTCTTGCTTTAAAGAAAGCCTTTGGTCCTCAGTAAAACAGAAATGTATAAAAAGGCAAGTCAACATGGAATGCTTGCAACTTTGGCTAAAACACCAGTCAGACCAAGGAATGTGCTATTACATTAACAAAAACATAACGGTACCGGTTTGATACTACACACAGATTACGCGTAGCTCTTTTAGCTGCTATACAGCATTATGATACTATGTGGGTTTTTTTCCCCCCTTTAAGTACAGCCTAAAATCAAAACAGGAACAAGCATTAGTTTTCTTGTGCTGGCAATGAATGTGCACTTCAGGGACCTCATTTCTGCAGTGCTGACAAAGACACAATTGTACTGACTACATGGAAAAGATAAGAAATTTTTTAGTAAGAAACCCCCCCCAGATTCCTTGCATTTATGATTAGCACTTGTTTGTCCACTTCATTGTATTCATAAGTACTAGGTATCTATAAACTGAACAATGCACTTCACTGTATCAGCAAGAAGAATGTGTCTGTGAACTTTACAACTTTTCGTGTCAATTAAAATGCATTCACTGATCATTTTCAGCTGCTTTTATTCTTCCCCGGTCTTGCCAGTATTTTCTTTGACATCTGTACACAGTCAACAATTCATCAGGGTTCCCTTACCTGTTGCTGTGCTGCAGCACAAACACCGATATGTATATACACACACACTAGAATCTAGACTTTCTTTAGCAGGCTCTACACCAACAAAACGTGTAGAAGATGCCAGATATCCTGGACTGGATTTTGTCCATCATGATACTCTCCAATCCCTAAAGTATTTTATACTAAAACAAAGGGTACACAACTCCTAAGCCAAGAAACACCCCCCCCCCCCCCCCCCCCCCCCCCCCCCCCCCCCCCACCAAACTCATAAGCCAAGTGATGAAGTGAGCCTTTGTTCAGGATGAGAGTTTTTGTTACATAGTCACTACCCTTCCCTCTTCTTGTAATTACAGTCGACCAGGCGTATGCACCAAAATGTATGCATATTTACACAACAAGGAATAGTCTGGAAGCTGAATGATTTATGTACAAAGTCAAGTGTCAAACTCATCAAACTATCTTACAAACAAAATGAGTAGGGGTGGGAGGTAAGTGACGACAATCCAGATCACTGGGAGGAGGGGAAAAGATATGGGAAGTGGGGTTGGGGGGGGGGGGGGGGGGGGGGGGGGGGGGGGGAAGAGGCTGGAAGGGGAGTTAAGCAAAGCTACACCTTTTTTGCCACTTGAAAAAACAAATGTCTATTGTTTAGAGGTAGATGATAGAACTCTGGAAGGGAAGGAAAGCAGAGTATATGGATTTTCACCTCAATTGAAAAAAGTATAAACAAGGGATTTAATGAAGAAAGCATAGCTACAACAAAAAGCAACTTGCACAGAAACAGTCATGAAGCTGTTTCTATGTATGTCTGTTTCTGTTGATTATTGCTACAAATAAAACTGTTATATTACCCCACCCCCCCTCAAATCACTTCCCTTGTACACTTATCTTTTATCATGGCGTTTTTCTTCAAACTGCTTTACTTTCGGTAACTTTCTCTAGTAAAAAACAAACAAACCCCACCAAACCAAAGGCTTGAATTTTACCTCTCTTCCCCCCCCCTCCCCCCACCCTCCAACACCACTCCCTTTCCTCAAGGAACCCCCCCTCCCCCCCACACACAGAATGCACGTTTCCAACACAAAGTGTATATTGTCAAGCATGGTTCAGTTTCCCAGCCGAGTTTGTTTGTTTGTCAGCTCGAATAGAGCACACTCACTGCCTGCCTTGAGGCCAGTGCCTGTCCTTCGTGTGTCAGGGAGATGTTCAGCCTGGTATAAAGCGTCCAGTAATGGCACGACTCTCTTTCTTCTCCACCACCACACTGACCAGACAACAAAGTGGAGGCAAACACGCATTAGGGCAGGACACCACACAACAGAGATTAAATATAAAAACACCCAAACCAAAAACATTAAAAATAATATGGAGACAGAAATAAAGATGCTGAACTCAAGTATAATGGATTATCTGGCTTACTTAACTTACTTACTTAGCTTACTTAACGTACAACTTAACTTTTTTGTTTTTTGTTCCTCCGCTCTGAGGTGAGCTTAGCTGATCACATTCCGACTTCGGGGAAGGTGCCTAAGCACATCAGGTGTGCTTGCGTTTTTTAAAACCTTGGGGGACGGGATAGCCTAGTGGTCAGAACATTGCGCTCGCAATCCGACGACCCGGGTTTGATTCCCGTTCAAGGGGGATATTTTCCCTGGAGTTAACAGCAGTGCAGACTCCACTCTCCCCAAAAGTCCTTCGGATGAGACTATAAACCGAGGCCCCCGTGTGCGAACGCATGCAGAACATCTTGCGCACACGTTAAATCCTGTTCCGCTTTTCGTAAGAGTAGGCCACTGTGTGCTGGTGGGAACAGATGACAAGATTGACAAAACTGCATACACATGGGGACTGGTCGTAAAAAAGCACATTAGTGCTTATCCCATTATCCTCGATAAAAAAGAATACAATAACAACATTAATAAAAAAATAAAGATTTGTCATCTGTTCCAACAGGCACAAAAATGAGTTTTTATCGTGTGCACACAATGTTCTGCATGCATTTGCACACAGCACCTTGGTTTATAGTCTCATCCAAAGGACTTCAACACTGAGTTCGATTTTCTTGTCAAACTGGAAAGAAAGGGCAAGGCCTGGAATCAAACTCAGATGCACATTTGAAAAGTGTTGGTAAAATCCTCGTGACCAAAACACAGCAGGATCCAAATTTCTTCTGCCTGGGGAATGACCAGACTTGACTTCTCCCTTTACTTTTCCCTGGACGCTACCAGGACATAATTATGAACAGATACACAGCCTGCCATACAGTCTGAACCCTAGCAAACTTTCCCCAGCGTCATCATCACCTTCTTCTTCACCAGTCATCAAGCAATACAGAAAAGAACATCTCCCATTCTCTGGCCTGTTGCTCCCTGCTCTCATGATGATCTGTGTTGCAGATTTTTCTCCCATCTCAACAAAGTTTGTTTCCCATCTTCAGGGTCTGTCGATTGGTAGAGTGCTGTTGAAGGCAAAAAACTGCAATGGCTATCACTACAGACTGGCTATCCTAGACTGGCTTGACAGCTGGCTTTGGGGAGTGCGTGAGAGAGGGATAAGCCTGTGTGTAGTGAAGTTAGAATGGGTGGCCTGGGTGTAGCAACAGAGAGACATTACAAAAGATGACACATAGCAACAATCCCACCCCCCCAACCAAGAAAAAGCCCCTAACAAAAAACCCCAACAAAATCCCCAATAACACAAACAACCCCAAACCAAAACCAAACCCATGTACACACATACTCAAAACAACTTCCTCCCTCCTCCACTCCTTAAAGTAATCCCTGCCAAGGGAAAAAACAAGTCTCATTACTGATGGTAATGCGTGTGACAAGGCACTCACTCCGTAAGCCTTCCTTACCATCTGCTGACGTTGTCCCCACTTCTGAATAGTCTCCCGTCAACAATCCTGTGGTGTGAGGGCTGGAAGTAGGTCACCTCCTGATCACACAATCACCATTCACAGCCATTTACTATAAAAACCACTACTTTTCACATCACATCCTCTTCCAAACACCACCCCGAAAAAGTTTTACAATTATGACTTGCCATTAAAATGTCATAAAATATTTCTATGACAGCATGTCCTTATATGAAAGCCAAGACAGAAAAATGCTCCCCCCCCCCCCCCCCCCCCCCCCTCCCTGAATGTCGGCAAAACCTTTTTCAGAGTATCTGTATCAGGCTGTGGAATACAAATGGAGGAATCTGGTGAACAACTCTTTAGTACAATGGTTCGCAAAGGAGTTCTGGTATGTTTTCAGTTTGTTTGTATAATTTATCTTTAATTAAATGCTATATCAGTACACTAAATATGTCCCGTAATAGATGCATTATTGCTCACTACGTTGTATTTGCTTTGTATGTTAAGCAGTAAAATCTTAAATTTTTTGTTGTTGGGAATACTCAGTACTCAGGCAGGCCACAATACCTTTTAACTATAAAACCTTACATCTTTTCTTCTAGAAATTAATGTCAAGTTCTTATTTATTGATTCCTTTATATCGAGGATAATGGAATAAGCACTCATGTGCTTTTTTACATTCAGTCCCCGTGTGTATGCGGTTTTGTAAATTTTGTCATCTGTTTCCATTGGCACACAATGGCCTATTCTTTCGAAAAACGGAACAGGATTTAATGTGTGCACAAAATGTTCTGCATGCGTTCAAACACGGTTTATAGTCTCATCCAAAGGACTTTGACATTCAGTTCTCAGTAGATATCTTTAACCATTCAGCATGCCTAAAAACGTAACTCAGGCAGACCAACCTCAGTTCTCAGCAGATATGTTTAACCATTCAGCATGCCTAAAACAGTAAACCCACCTCAGCTCTCAGCAGATATGTTTAACCATTCAGCATGCCTAAAAAAGTAAACCCACCTCAGTTCTCAGCAGATATGTTTAACCATTCAGCATGCCTAAAACAGTAAACCCACCTCAGCTCTCAGCAGATATGTTTAACCATTCAGCATGCCTAAAAAAGTAAACCCACCTCAGCTCTCAGCAGATATGTTTAACCATTCGGCATGCCTAAAAAAGTAAACCCACCTCAGCTCTCAGCAGATATGTTTAACCATTCGGCATGCCTAAAAAAGTAAACCCACCTCAGCTCTCAGCAGATATGTTTAACCATTCAGCATGCCTAAAAAAGTAAACCCACCTCAGTTCTCAGCAGATATGTTTAACCATTCAGCATGCCTAAAAAAGTAAACCCACCTCAGTTCTCAGCAGATATGTTTAAGCATTCGGCATGCCTAAAAAAGTAGACCCACCTCAGTTCTCAGCAGATATGTTTAACCATTCAGTATGCCTAAAAAGGTAAACCCACCTCAGATCTCAGCAGCACCCCGTTGATGCCCTGGCTTTCAAACCTGGCCAGGATGTCATCCCACTGGTTGGGTTTGCAGTGGGAAAAATGACTAGTGGAGAGACTCAACAGTTTCTGCACGGAGTACTTTCCCCCTGGAGGCAGACCTGTTGCACACACATCAATCAAGTCAAGCATGGAAACACCTTGAAGTTCCCCCCCCCCTCTTCCACACTCTCACATGTAAGCAAAGACCATCATTTTGAGGTATTTCAAATGTAACAGGCTTTCATCGTACCATGTGCATGCCATATACTATAAGAGCCAACAGTAACTTTTATGAAAGGTACACTAAAAAGATCTCAACAATATATAATAATAATAATAATGTGTGGAATTTATATAGCGCTGAATCTTGTAAAAGCAACAAATCAAAGCGCTCAATATAAATGAATAAAAATAAATTCTAAATCCACAAATAACTGAATAAAAAAACAACCAAAGAGTCTGTTACAAAAATAAATTATACTGAAGTAACAGATTTCATCTTGATCGAAAGAAAAAACCCAACAAAAACCATGATCAGAATCTTTGCTCACTGATCGGTTGTGGGTTCTCTTTTCTTTTTATTCAAGTTTATAAAAAAAACTGCAAATATTTAACACTTTCTGAATGAACATGTGTGTTTGTCACTCTGACAATGTGTGTGCATGTATGGAAGTATGCTGCTGTGCATGCATGAAGGGTAGGGGCATGTGTGTGAACCTTATCTCAAAGCAAATAAGCTGAAACACAAGGAGCAGCCATTGATGAAAACAACACAAAACATTCCATACTCACTATGCAGTTTTTGCATCATCAGCTGAGCTCCCATCTGTTCCCCAAGTTCATCCAACTGGGCACAAAAAAACAAAGAAATCTGTGTATATCATGTCTCTGTTGAAAACCGTAACCATTACAGATGTAAATGCAATTTACACTTTCTGATCACACAGTCACTGTCTAGTCCTCAACTGCCTCACCTGTTGGCATCACCAGCTACAGTGTTAGCCGCTGCATTCAATGACACTGAAAGAATTATTTTTCTCCATTTGCTCCAGTCTTTGTTGCTGGCCCTGCTGACTTCATGGTTTCTCAAGCCACTGGATTAGGTGATGTTGCCAATGAGAGAGGCTGGTGGTCGGCTTTTTTTCTTTTTCCCTTAGTCTTGCCCTGAAAGCTGTCTTCATGAAGTCAGTCTCTTAGCTTCTTAGTGCAAGGCCTACATATCTCAACTTCCTTTGCATCTATTAATGATAGACGTTTTCTGAGAATGACTGCTGCACTTTGCTGTATAATAAATAAAATCTTAAGAGTATATATCAATTATCACACCATATTGCTCTTTTTCTTTACTGATCATTGCTAACTATAAGACAGCAGTAATTATCTACCACAAGAACTAAAAGGAAACATTATCAATAAAAACACACTAAATGAAAATCTGTTGATCTCAACAGTCCTTATATTATTTCAAATGCTTGCAGATTAGTCACTACAAAATACTGCGCATGTTCAAAGTAGAAAATGTTTAAGTTTAAAGAACATATTCAGTAACCTTTCTTTTAATGACAGAAGTTTTATATTTCCTGTAAAAGTCTGCAATGTGTTAAGAAATCTGCAGTTAGAGCAAACATAATGACATCACCACCATAACCTATATTAAAATACAAAAACCGATTTGACTGGATGTGTGTGTGTGCTTATATGTGTGAGTGCAGCCTTTGTCAGGCATACATGCATTATTTGTAAGTTGTACATTCATGTGTGCATAAGTACCATGTGTCAACATGCCAACAACATGTCTCTATACATGTGCATGTGGAACTTCACTATCAAGCGCAATTTACATGTACATAAGATAACATACATAATAATAATAATAATAATGTATGGAATTTATATAGCGCTGAATCTTGTAAAGCAACAAATCAAAGCGCTCAGATTTGAATTCGGGCTGCTCTCCCCGGGGAGAGCGGGAGAACGCGTCGCCACTTAGCGCTGCTCCACCCTTTTTTTTTTTTTTTTTTTTTCTGCAGCTGTATTTGTTTCCCTATCAGAGTGGCTTTTTTCTAAGAATTTTGCCAGGGACAACTCTCTTGTTGCCGTGGGTTTTTTTACGTGCGCTAAATAATTACGTGTAACACACGGGACCTCGGTTTATCGTCTCATCCGAAAGACTAGCGCCCAGACCACCACTCATGGTCTAATGGATGGGGGAAAAATTTCCGGTCCAAACGGGGTACGAACCGCCGCACACTTCAGACCCGGACTTTTCGCTTTCTAGACAGGCGCGTTACCTCTAAACCACCGATCCATAGACAAATGGTAAGTCCATCTTTTGCCTGTGACACACCATAAGGGTTCACTTTTAAATTCAGAGATCGCTTTCTACTTCACTCACCAAATCTTCATTGGACATTCCGCATTTGACTATCCTTGCATCGTTTAGCATGGCATTGACTGCCTGAAACGGTCAGAAACATCTGCTGAAATTTCTCAGGAATATGCAAACAATGTCAATATCATGTTGTATAACAAGGGCACTATTTATTTACAGCATGAACCAAACATCTCCGGCTATAGGATCTGGGCTTCTGTTTTACAGCCCTCCTTAGCATGAAACAGTCTCAGCAGACTAACAAGACAAAGCAATAGATAGTCAGGTTAGTCACAGAAAGATCATGACAGTCACAGATTGACTACCTGTATCACATTGATCAATCAAAGAACAAGAATGACATTTTCTGACTCAGCTGCCCATACACACTTTACTTTCTGGTCAGAACAGCTTTGACAGTACTCTGGTTCAATGAGAGATTGTCACATTCTGCAGCAGTGACAATGCACTCAATTATTTAGTATTAAAGTATAAACTTTACAAGATTCCTTTGAAATGTTCTGTCAAATACAAGGATGTAAACTTTCTGATGTACTGAAAAAAAAGAAGACAGCCAGTAAGTTGTGCAAGTACCACAATTTAAAAAAATTAAGTTCATTCTTTTATATTGAGGACAATGGAATAAGCACTCATGTGCTTTTTTTTCATCCAGTCCCTGTGTGTATGCAGTTTTGTAAATTTTGTCATCCGTTCCCACCTGCACACAATGGCCTACTCTTCCAAAAAGCAGAACGGGTTTTAACATGTGCGCAAGATGTTATGCGTGTGTTTGCACACAGGACCTTGCTTTACAGTCTCATCTGAAAGACTTTTGGGGAGAGTGGAGTTGGTGCCGATGTTAACTCCAGAGGAAAAAAATCCTCTTGAATGAGATTTGAACCCGGGTCAGCAGATCACGAATACATCACTCTAACCACCAGGCTATCCTGTCCAGTCGGGTTGAGAAACCTGTTAGTCACAGAAAAATCATTACAGTCAGATTAACTACCTGTATCACATTGATCAATCAAACATAACAAGAATGACATTTTCTGACTCAGCTGCCCATACACACTTTACTTTCTGGCCAGAACAGCTTTGACAGTACTCTGGTTCAATGAGAGATTGTCACATTCTGCAGCAGTGACAATGCACTCAATTTTCTGAACCAAAAGTATAAACTTTACAAGATTCCTTTGAATTGTTCTGCCAAATACAAGGTGGTTTTTTTTTTTTTTTTTTTGCTGCCTCATCTTCTGTGACGTCCCCCATCCTGCTGTTCCCACGCCGCTCATTCCAATCTCCCCGCCACAACCATACCCAGATTTTTTATGTCTCATCCTCAGAGTCGGAGGCCCACAGGGAGCCAATCACTATCAGGCCGCCGCAGGGCCACAAGCCAGAGGGGCCCTGCACTGCTGCTGGGTCACTTCTGCCAAATACAAGGTTGTAAACTTTCTGATGTATTGAAAAAACAAAAAAAGAAGACTGCTAGTAAGTTGTACAAGTACCACAAAGATATAACATGCCTAACTCTATGACCTCGACAGTGACGTAATAAGTCTGAACAAAGGATTCAGACTACCCTTGCTATCTGTTATCTCACAAGTCAGCTGGTTTGGTGAACAAACTGAAATTGTTTTGTACTCCTCTTTCTAAGTCGTCCATAGTGAATTTTATATGAAACTAAAGAAAAAAAAGTAGTTTCTTTAGATGCATAAGTAACTTGATGCTAGAAAATAGCCAGGAAGGTCACAAATCTGTATGTCTACCAGTAGCTACCAAATCAAAAGGGGACTGAACCGGACTTTTCCCTCCAACTCCTTGAGGAGTCACTGGGGCATTGCAATTCAGGCCATGCATCCTGAACAATTATACCTATACCTGGGGGAGTTCATCTCTCTCTAGGTAGCATGGTCCATGCTAGGTATCTATTGGCTTATAGTTATAGAAGCCATGCACGTACACACATGTATACACAGGATGGGATAGCCTGGTGGTAAGCATGATGAGCTTGTGATCTGCTGACTCGGGTTCGTTTAAGAGGATTTTTTGCTCTGGAGTTAACATTAGTGCCAACTCCACTCTCCCCAAAAGTCCTTAGGATAAGACTATAAACCGTGGTCCCATATGCGAACGCACGCAGAACATCTTGTGCACATGATAAAACCTGTTCTGCTTTTCGGAAGAGTAGGCCATTGTGTGCCAGTGGGAACAGATGACAGAATTTCCAAAACTGCATACACACGGGGACTTGATGAAAAAAAGCACATAAGTGCTTATTCAATTATCCTTGAAATAAAATAAAATAAATAAATAAAATCACATAAAGTTGAAAATGCAATCTTTTAAAAGTGGCACCCCCTCCCCTCAAAACAAGATACGTTGTAGAATGAAGAGCTTGTGTGCACCTTATGTTTACAATATTCCTAACTAGTTTCCTGAGTAAAGCAGTGTGGTTATTGTGCCAGAAAAAGACCCCCCAAAAAACAACCACCAAAAACAGACAAAAAAAATCCCTACCAAAACCCCAAAAAGCAAAATCAGAAAAACATAGCAGAAAAAAGCCACCAAATTTGTTAAAACATAAGACTCACTTGAAAAAACAACACACCAAAAAACAAACAAACAGTAAGGGAAGAGGATGTGGAAGACAAAAACATAACAAAAAATAAAGGGACGGAAAGAAAGGGAAAACCATCTACTAAGACTTGGAAAAAAAGGGAGGTGGGGGGAGGGGGGAGAAGTAAAAGAATTTCTGGCTGAACATTTCCAATAGGTAGAGGTAGGTTGTGTGTGTGTGTGTGTGTGTGTGTGGGTGGGGGGGGGGGGGTATTACCAATACCTACCATAAGTTTATCCATGGCTGGAGCAACAAACAACACAAAGTATGACTGGTCTCCTTCCTTCAACTCCAGCTTGCAGAAATTTAATGGTGCTGGTGCCTGCTTTCTGTCAACACACAGTTATGACACTTTTAAATCCAGCCTCAAGACATATTTATTTCAAATCTAAGATTTCCCTCCACCTGTTTCATATCAGAACTATCCCACCTTCACTAACCCATGTCCTATCACCCTGCTAAAGTATACGACCTGTGTGAGTGTGTGTGTGTGCTTTTGAAAAACATTTGACTATTGCAATTTTATTTCATAGATTTTGTCTGCAGCACAACATGTTTGTAATATCTGTTTGTTTAAACTATTGATTATTTATCATTGATTGCATAACTGTGTAAGATAAGGTTGAATGCATGCTCTTTGATTTGTCTTTACAAGATATAGCGCTATATAAGTTCCATTTATTATTATTATTAATATAACTTGGAACATTTTTGTTTTTAGCATACATGACATGTTTGAAATTGAGTGGGTTTTAAAATGTATGCGTGTGCATTTGTGTGTGTGTGTGTGTGCAAGTACGAGCATGCATGATGTGTTGGTGTAGGGCCATTCTTTATCACCTTTTGACACTGAAATTCATAATCGATTGGTATAAAAACAGCTCATTTCCACACTTTCACACTTTCATAAGGCAACATACATGTATACATGAGGCAACATACATCTTTACTCCTTACCTTTCTGTCTTTTTGGGATAAGCGCCCTCAGCTTTCGCAACAACCTGCCGTTTGAACACAGGAGTCCCGTGGTTAGGCTGCTCCTCTCTTTCTTTCCATCCTCCTCCTCTCAGGTGGCCCAAAGTGTCCATCATTCCGTCCAGGTCTTTCACCCTTCTTTCACAGTCCTTGCTGGCATTGGCTCTGATGATGGACAAAGGCTCAAACTTTAAATCTTCATAGCTTGAGGCTCTCCTGGTGGCAGCACTGTGTTCAGGGTGCTTGGAAAACAACCCCCCACCCCTTCTGCCCAGATCCTCTCCGTACGATGCCATTCGAACGTAGGAGGAGGCTGCAGTTTGGTTTTCCGTTTTGGGGTGCGGCAGGGAATATTTGATAAATGGCTGATGCACTTTTGACGCACTACCATTGACCGCTTCCAAAGAAGCGTTGAGCTTTGAGTTCAACAAGCCAGAATCCGATGTCCCAAGTGAACGCAGATCATGAAGACTGTTTCTCCTTGGAAATGTGGAAGAAGGTGTGTTGTGTGTACAAGTCATGTTGTAATCTGTTTGTGCTGACTGGTTCTGCTGGTCTTCGGTGTCCAGAGACAGGCTTCTCTGCACCTTGACCCTGAGAGACATCATGTCCTCATCCTCAGTGTCCACAGCGGCGGCAGCATGGGGCTGAGTGAAGGCCCCACAGTAGTCAGTCTGCTCCAACTTGCTGCGTTTCTGATCCAGCAGGTCAATCATGAGCTGTCTCCTTTTGGCAGGGCTGGCTGTGCGGACGCCATACTGCTCGCTGCCTTCTGCTCTGTTCAGAAATGAAGAAACGGTGGACGAGGTTCCATTGGACTGTGGCTGTAGCGGAGAATGTGGCATCCCGCTGTCGTCAGACGACGCTGCAGAGGACAGGGAGGAGAAATGCTGGCAGCAGGCAGACCCCAGGCTGTTCCTCCTCAACTGGGCCAACATCTGAGCCGGAGCTTGAAGCTGGTGCTTCTCCACCACACTCAGCCCCTGAAACACCAGCACCACTGTGTCACTACTATGACTGCCCACAGACACATCACTCAGCCCCTAAACACCAGCACCACTGCGTCACTACTATGACTGCCCACAGACACATCACTCAGCCCCTACACTCTAGCATCATTGTCATTACTATGATTGCTCAGGGACACATCAAACACTCAGCCCCTACTATGATTGCTCAAGGACACATCAAACACTCAGCCCCTACTATGATTGCTCAGGGACACATCAAACACTCAGCCCCTAATCACCACAACACTATCATTACTATGATTGCTCAGGGACACATCAAATACTCAGCCCCTAATCACCACAACACTATCATTACTATGATTGCTCAGGGACACATCAAACACTCAGCCCCTACTATGATTGCTCAGGGACACATCAAACACTCAGCCCCTAATCACCACAACACTATCATTACTATGATTGCTCAGGGACACATCAAACACTCAGCCCCTACTATGATTGCTCAGGGACACATCAAACACTCAGCCCCTAATCACCACAACACTATCATTACTATGATTGCTCAGGGACACATCAAACACTCAGCCCCTAATCACCACAACACTATCATTACTATGATCGCTCAGGGACACATCAAACACTCAGCCCCTAATCACCACAACACTATCATTACTATGATTGCTCAGGGACACATCAAACACTCAGCCCCTAATCACCACAACACTATCATTACTATGACTGCTCAGGGACACATCAAACACTCAGCCCCTACTATGATTGCTCAGGGACACATCAAACACTCAGCCCCTAATCACCACAACACTATCATTACTATGATTGCTCAGGGACACATCAAACACTCAGCCCCTAATCACCACAACACTATCATTACTATGATCTCTCAGGGACACATCAAACACTCAGCCCCTAATCACCACAACACTATCATTACTATGATTGCTCAGGGACACATCAAACACTCAGCCCCTAATCACCACCAACACTATCATTACTATGATTGCTCAGGGACACATCAAACACTCAGCCCCTAATCACCACAACACTATCATTACTATGATTGCTCAGGGACACTTCAAACACTCAGCCCCTAATCACCACAACACTATCATTACTATGATTGCTCAGGGACACACCAAACACTCAGCCCCTAACCACCACAACACTATCATTACTATGATTGCTCAGGGACACTTCAAACACTCAGCCCCTAATCACCACAACACTATCATTACTATGATTGCTCAGGGACACACCAAACACTCAGCCCCTAATCACCACAACACTATCATTACTATGATTGCTCAGGGACACTTCAAACACTCAGCCCCTAATCACCACAACACTATCATTACTATGATTGCTCAGGGACACTTCAAACACTCAGCCCCTAATCACCACAACACTATCATTACTATGATTGCTCAGGGACACTTCAAACACTCAGCCCCTAATCACCACAACACTATCATTACTATGATTGCTCAGGGACACATCAAACACTCAGCCCCTAATCACCACAACACTATCATTACTATGATTGCTCAGGGACACTTCAAACACTCAGCCCCTAACCACCACAACACTATCATTACTATGATTGCTCAGGGACACATCAAACACTCAGCCCCTAAACACCACATCACTGTTATTACTATGATTACCCAGAGACCAACCAAACAAAGCCATATCACAACTTTCACTGCACATTTATGAAAAAACAAGCATCACTATCATTACTAGGACTGCTCAGACCCAAGTCATATCACAGCTTTCACTGCATACATTCAAAGTGGACAAGATTAACGGCATAAACACACCAGTCCTCTCCTAAACAAAGGCCAATTTTACCTATTCACTATGGGCAGTTCTGAACTCCACTACAGGTCCTACTTTATGTGCACAACCAATGATGCAGCTTATAAACCACTTGGTTCCTTACTTGCTTAAACACTTGGTCATGCTGAGGCCAGCCAGTTTCTTTTGATATGATTTATTGTTAGAAATGAGTGCCAAAGACCATGAAGATCAGCCCCATGGCGCAGTGGTTAGTGGACAGAGTTCCTGGCTGGAAGGTCACCCATTCAAATCCCATACGAGTCTTAGGGAAGACTGGCATCACACAGTCAAGCATCATCCACTTTCCAAAACGGCATTTTAAGAGTGTTGCTCACATAACTTGACTAACACTGCAGGTGTCTGTATCTCTTGGGCTAGTTGGTGCTGGGATATAATTATCATAAGAAGCGATGAGTACAGCATTGTCAAGCAGTTTCACAGCTGGTGCACTTCCACAAGCATCATTATAGCAATTTAACATCATCCACATTCCCACTGACCATCATGTGATAATAAAAAAAAAGTCTGAAATCTGGTGGCTCCTGTTGCCCTTGTCTCATGGAGACCTCAGTTTTGGTTGTCCACACACTTGTATGCCTGTGGTGAGTTGTCCACACACTTGTATTCCTGTGGTGAGTTGTCCACACACTTGTATGCCTGTGGTGAGTTGTCCACACACTTGTATGCCTGTGGTGAGTTGTCCATACACTTGTATGCCTGTGGTGAGTTGTCCATACACTTCTGTGCCTGTGGTGAGTTGTCCATACACTTCTATGCCTGTGGTGAGTTGTCCATACACTTCTATGCCTGTGGTGAGTTGTCCACACACTTGTATGCCTGTGGTGAGTTGTCCACACACTTGTATGCCTGTGGTGAGTTGTCTATACACTTCCATGCCTGTGGTGAGTTGCCCATACACTTCTAATATATATGCCTGTGGTGAGTTGTCCATACACTTCTATGCCTGTGGTGAGTTTGTGTCACAGTCTTTAGGTCAAGGTTCATGAAGGGAGGACGACGTGGTGGTGGTGGCCACCCTTGGAGGGTTTTTCTCTCAGTCCGGCTCTGTGACCAAGCTCTTACTGTCAACAGTAGGGTGCTTAGTATGTAGTGTCCTGTGTATGTTGGTTCAAAGCAGGCATCACTGAACACTGCAGTGACCTAGCAATAGTGCAGGGCCCTTCTGGTTGGTGGCCCCATGGTAGCCTAACACTGATAAGCTCCCCATGGACTTCTGAAGCCAGGGCAGAGAGACAAGGATAACTGGCATGGAACAAGAATGTCACACATGAGGCAGGCTCCTCCCCCTCCAAAAAAAAAAAAGCAAAAAATAATGATCATGTAAGGTAACATTGTAACAGCACTATCAAATAGATGCCACATGACCATCTCACTACTTTAGCAGGCAGAAGGAAACAGTACATCTGTCACATGTTAAGGACCTTGGAGAGGGCAGGGGGATGGTGAGGGAGGAACCCTGACGGTTTCAGGTTTGGATGCAATAAAGCATGTGAATGGACAGGGAGGGTACAAATAAAGCAAGAAAGAGATGATGGAAAAGTGAAAAGAAACCTATAAACAAAATGGGCACTGTTAGCAGAGAATTTTCAGAAAATGGGAAAATATACCAAAAGGAGCAACACCAGTATCAAAGGCTCTTCAGTGAACTTTTCCCTTTTCCACACTGTATTCAACAATTTGACCACACAAATCCATCATTCACTAAGATGTCTCTAATAACCCCCCCCCCCCCCCCTAATCTCTTTACAAAGAGGGAAAAGATTCACAGATGACAGACCTCTTTTCCAGGGAGTGCAACTGACTGCTCTGTGGTGCCATCTCCCTGATCGGCCAGTTTGCCACCCACCTTCTGTTCATCTGCTGAAAAACAATTCACACTTTTTTTTTTCAAAGTCCCAAGCACTTCCAAACACTATATTTTTATAGTTATTAGCAGCCACTTTTCAGGCCATATTATGCACTCTCAGTTTATACATTGATTGCAGTCTATGAAAAGATATTTCTGGATTTTTCCCCAGTCTGTTCTTAGCAGTGAACTTGGTCTCTTTCTGGCTGACTAATGACCTTGTATACAATATCAGAATCTTCAAGATAAAAGTGCAGTATTAACATGTTATTTTCTGCAATTTTCACCATAGAAAGAGATTGCCAGCAGAATCAGACTCAGAATTACAATTTCACATTTTTATTTATTTATGCAGACCTGAAATTGTTTTCAAGCGACAACTGAAGTCAGCATTAGTCTGAAGTGAAAGCATCCCATGGACCCGATGATGTCTTCACCAAAAAAGTTGGCTAAAAATGATCCATAACTTGCTGTAAATCTTTGCCAATAAGAACTTTTATTTCATGACAATTAGCTCAAGATGTCTTGCAAACTTGCAACCAAATTGTCCATACTGAGATTGTCATTCAAAATGCATACCAATCATATAATATTCTATCAATGTATTTAAATAATACTAACAATATGACATGACTGACACAATGTTGCAAGAAAAGCCAAACTATATCTGTTACACAGACACTTTTATGATATTGCAAACCAACCCACTTTTAAGTAATGGAAAATCAACACTTAAATCATATTTGAAATGAATTGTTCAATAACTCATATCAGGTAGTAACTGGCAGAAAGAAGACATTTCATCATTTTTCTTTGATATTAAAAATGCACATGATAAACACAGAGCCCACCACTCAAAGCAGCCACAGTCTAGTGGATGGAGGAAAAGTTCAAGTTCAAATATGGGAATCGATCCAGCAACCACTCACGTTTCTAAGAACAAGATGGATGTACTGTACTCTCTCCAGGTTCACTATGGTGGGTGTTATTACCCTCTTTGATCTTGCACACAGAGCTTGGGAAAGGTGGGGGAGGTCTGGAAATGAGAGTGTTGCTGGAATGAACTATGCATTGATGTAACACTAACAGATCCTCCTCCTCAGTGATTTCTGTACAATACATTTTCAGGGTGCATTGCAGGTGATGTGTGCCAGGATCTTATTGAGTAATGCTGAGTTGGGGGACGGGATAGCTCAGTGGTCGGAGCACTCGCTTTCCCCCAGCCAAGTTAAGCAGCGTCGAGCGTGGTTACCACTTGGATGGGTGACCGTTTGCGCGCCTTGGCTTCAGTACAGTTCCCCCAGTTCACCCAGCTGTAAATGGGTACCTGCCCTCTTTAGGGTCAGGGAAGGTAAAGCAGCGAGGGAGAGGAGATGGGCGCCGCCCTCAATATGCTGGCCCTAGAGAAGTGAGGTCTCTGACGCCTCGCTCCCCTACGACCTTATAGGTTATGGGACTCCTCCTTTTACATTTTCAGGCAGGGGTGCTGGCCAACATAATTTATAAATTCTAGTAGGAACATGACATATGATACACTCCTATTTTCCTGTAAACTTTGGAAAGGAAGAAGAAAGCCCACCTTCTCCATGTTGCTGCTTCAGCAGATGGCGGGGCAAGCGAGGGTGCCTCAAATTAGAGGCACGCACTGGCCCAGGTCGCATTATGGGCAAGGTCCCGGTATCCATCATGTCAGTCATACTTCTTCTTCTGAAATAACACATGTATGCGCTTCAGAATTACTCAATAAGATCCTGACACAATTTACCTGCAATGCTAACTTGTTTAGAAGTAAGTGTGTGTGTGTGTGTGTACATATATCACTGTATGTGTATGTCATGTGTGTGTGCAAATGCACACACACATGCATTCACATGTGAATTTACATGCACAAGGATACAGCTAGACTCTAACAGTAACACACCTGCAAGGAATTCTGACACACATACTCAAAATGACTGATACATACATCTGGCTTATGAAAAACATCTAGAAAATGTCGGATGAAATACTACAGATATTATACATGGTCTTGCAAAATATTTAGAATGATATTTAACTTATTACATATTTCATCATTTGTGTCTGATGAAGATTTAAAAAAAAGGTTATGCCAGCAATCTGATCAGTGAGCACTGGACTTGTGATCTGAGCAGTTTGGGGGTGTAGGTTTGAGTTGCTACTGAACTGGAATTTTCTTCTGGACTTGAACATTGGTTCTGACATACTATAAAAATCCCTACAACTCCTTCAGACTAGGCTTTATAAATCAAGACCCCTTGCACAAATGCATACAAAACATAATGATATATGTTAAAAACCCATCCTTAATGGTTAACCATCCTTTGTAGAACAGCAGGCCAGTTATTGCTGGTAGAGGTACTATAGATCTATATAAGTCAACACACCCAACATACAATCTACAATCTAGTAGCTGGAGAGGAATGGGCTCTTTCAGTTACAAGAAGAAAAAGGCAAGAACTGGGAAGTTACTAAGGAAACTTAAGGTTACTGGGATTTTTCTCCTGGACTTAACATTAGTTCTGACATATAAATTCCCTACAACTCCTGCAGACAAGGTTTTAAATCAAGGCCCCATGCACAAATGCATACTAAAACAAATCTCGTTAGCAAGAAAAATGGTTAATGTAATGTGACAGCAGCTTCTTGACTTCTGATCATAGTTTACGCCATCCTGAATTTTTTTCCCCCTTTAAAAATATTTTTTCCTGTTTTTTTGTTCTTTTGGTAGCTGTCTGAGATGAGCCTGATTTGTTTACTCTAGTAATGTTATCAACTGACATTTAAGTGAAGGACTTCAGCTTCTTTAGGCTGGGGGAAGGGGGTGGTGGTGGTGGTGAAGGGGCAGCTTAACTTTTTTGTTGATTTATTTATTTTATTTTTTCTTTTATATTGAGGATAATGGCATAAGCACTTGTGTACTTTTAAAATTTTTTTTTACAACCAGTCCCCATGTGTATGCGGTTGTGTAAATTTTGTCATCCATTCCCACCAGCACACAATGGCCTACTCTTTTGAAAAGCGAAACAGGATTTAACACATGTCCAAGATGTTCATGGGGCCTCAGTTTATAGTCTCATCCATAGGACTTTTCGGGTGAGTGGAGTCTGCACTGATGTTAACAGCTTAACTCCAGGGAAAAATCCCCTTGAACAGGATTCAAACTGGGGTAGTCAGATTGCCAGAGCAATGTTCTAACCACTGGGCTATCCTGACTCCCAAATAAATGTTTACTGCAAGAAGGCAACATACTTTCCTATAATTACTAATATAACTGATTTGCTTTTCATTCACCATACCACACACAGTATAGCCTACTAGTACTAGTATTTTATTGTTTCCCATGAAAACAGTTAACTTTGGTCATTTTGTGAGGAAAGCAAATGTCATGTCCCTGGTAACACCAACAGATTGTGTCATGTTATCAAGTGCACCACTTGGAGCCTTTGTGTTACTGATAATGATATACACATCAATGCAATATCCTCAATGTGATTTTACAGAAAACAGCTTCCAATGCGATTAGTGATGATGGTCCCTATGACCGGTGACACTGGAAGTCAAACTATGAAGAACTGAAGGCTACTTCTGTTAACTTCGTGTGACACAATGTATGAAAGTGAGTATTGAAACTTGTGTTCAGAGTGGGGATCGTTGTTCTTCACAGCCATATTCAGAACACATACCGACACAGCCAAAGTGAGATTTTGTTTACCAGTTTAGTATACACGAGGCACACTGGCGCGAATATAGCCTAATCGCAAGGCTATGCTCGACGCCAAAAAGCCTTTCGAAAACTAAAAATAGCAATGCACATAATTATTCCACTGCACATGCATTACAACAGCCTTATTGTATAACAACTTATTACATACGCACTTGCAGCAGTTTCCTCTATTTTGTAGAAAACACCGTCAAACACTGCAACAGGTCGTTTGGACAGCTGTTGGTGCAGAGCTCTACAAAAGATGGTTTCTTATGGCAGGAGAGCCCATCGGAGACAACCACTCTCCTTCTCATTACCAGTCACCTCCCAGGTTGTTTCCCTTGTCCCACGGTGGCTCGATGTGAACACATTATATCCCAGATAGGCCAGCTAAGGACCCCTTTTCCCAGCCAGATTCTCCTCTCAGCTTTTTGTTTTGTTTTGTGGTTACTTTTTATCCCCAAAGCAGGCTTTTAAGTTTACGCTGTGCCGGCCGAGAAGACCAACTAACAACAATCACTTGTGTGCTGTTTCAAAATCTGAACCCCCCCCAAAAAAAACCACCACAAACTTTTCCGATGGTACATTGAACAAGCAAATTATGTATGCATCCTTTTTCTTTCCGAACCTAGTCATCCAGAACGAAAAATCAGGATAATTTGATATATCAAAGGAAAAGTAAAGATTATAATCAAACCCAAACGAGACAAAACAAAACTTATCATCTTCGGCTACAATAACAGCAGCATAACAACAAGTGTGTGTGTGTGTGTGTGTGTGTGTGTGTGTGGTGTGTGTGTGTGTGTGTGTGTGTGTGTGTGTGTGTGTGAGTGTTTATTTATTCTTTTATTTGGAGGATAATAGAATAAGCACTCATGTGCTTTTTTACATTCAGTCCCAGTGAGTATGCGGTTTTGTACATTTTGTCATCCGTTCCCACCGGGACACAATGGCCTACTCTTCCGAACAGCGAGACGGGTTTTAAAGAGTGCGTAAGGTGTTTTGCTAGCGTTTGCACACGGAACTTGGGTTTATAGTCTCATCCGAAGGACATTAGCGGAGAGTGGAGTCGATGTGTGTGTGTGTGTGTGTGTGTGTGTGTGTGTGTGTGTGTGTGTGTGTGTGTGTGTATGTGTGTCTGTGTCTGTGTCTGTGTGTGTGATCCTCCACACCCAAAAAGGGGTGAAAGGAATAAAATCTTGAATCTTAAATCTTTAATCTTGTGTGTGTGTGTGTGTGTGTGTGTGTGTGAGCGTGTTTGTGTGTTTGTGTGTGTGTGTGTGTGTGAGCGTGTTTGTGTGTGTGTGTGTGTGTGTGTGTGTGTGTGAGTGAGTGGTGTGTGTGTGTGTGTGTGTGTGTGTGTGTGCGCGTGCGTGCGCGTGCGTGCGTGCTTTGGGAAGGGCTGGGAACTGTGTGTGCACATGCTCAAACTTTACCGCATTTTCGTACATTACACATGTGACTCATTGCTTTTTGTCAAATGCTACATATGTGTGCGTTTTTCTGTTGGTAGTCAGTTGTGCAGCCTAGCTGTTCCTACAACAGCCCAAAATAAAGGAACCGCAATCGTACATAAACGTAAAGGTGTTCCCATAACCGATGCTGTGGTTGGGGAGCTAGGCATTAGAGACTTCAGCTTCTCCAGGGACCAGCATATTGAGGGCGGCGCCCATCTCCTCTCCCTCGCTGCTTTCCCTTCCCTGACCGTACAGAGGGCAGTGTTGCCCATTTACAGCGGGTTGCTGAAGTGGTACGGGCACGTCTCATGAACATCTGGACTGGCCAAGACTGTCCTACAAGGAACAGTACAAGGAGGGAGACGAAGAGGCAGACAGAGAAAACGATGGGAAGACAACATCAGAGAGTGGACTAGCCTTGAGGGGAACGATTTGCTATACGGACCGCGGGGAATGGAGGAAGCTGGTTGCAAAATCTTCATTGGTGACCCCACGGTCCACGGGACTCATCATCATCATCAGTCCCGTGACCTTGGCGGTCGTGGAGGAGACACGACAGACGATGCCGTGGTAAGCCTCCTCCATCCATCTCGGTCCTCGGCCCTGCGCAGTAGTGCCGAGTCATTCATCCTGGTCCATTCTCTGATGTTGTCCATCCATGACTTGTTCTGTCTTCCCCTCTTTCTGCCACCTTCAAGTGTTCCCTGCAGTACTGTTTTTGGCAGAGTGTTGTGGCGGGTGACGTGGCCGAACCATGTCAGCTTTTTCTTCTTGGCGATGGTGAGAAGGGGTTCCTGTGGACCTGCCAGCCGTGTTATTTGACTCGACAAATTCATTGGTCTTTCGTTCTCTCCAGGTTATGCCCAGCAGTTTTCTATGGCATTTTGTTTCAAATGACTGGATTCGCTTTGCTGTTTCAGCAGTCAATGTCCATGTTTCACTTCCGTACAGCAGGATAGTCTGAATTAGGGCTTTGTAGAGCTTTAGTTTGATTGGGAAACTGATCTCTTTACTTTTCCATATGGTGGTGAGTTTTGTCATGGAAGAGTTGCCATGGCTATTCTGACTTTGATTTCTGCCGTCGATCGCCCGTCCTTTGTGAGTGTAGCGCCAAGGTATTTAAAAGCGTCTACCTCTTCCAGTTGCTGGCCGTTCATGTAAATTTTAGCAGTGGCGTTGCTCGTGCTGTTCACAAGTACTTTACTTTTCTCCGAGCTCACCTCCATCCCATATGCTCCAGCTCTGTTCTCAAGTCTGGTCGTAAGATCTTGCAGCTCTGTGTTACTTCCGCCCATGAGGTCAATGTCATCGGCAAACCGCAAGTTGTTGAGTGGTCTGCCGCCAATGGAGATGGTAGAGTGGAAGTCATGGAGGATCTCTCTCATAATGTTTTCCAAGAACAGATTAAACAGGACTGGAGATAACAGGCATCCTTGTCGGACCCCAACTGTGGTTTTGAAGTAGTCTCCGACTTGATTGTTCAGAAGGACTGCACTGCTTGCGGTGTTGTATAGTGCTTGAATGGTTTGCACTAGTCCTTCTTCAATGCCAAACATTCTGAGGACCTGCCACAGGCCTTCGTGCCATACTCTGTCGAAAGCCTTCTTGAAGTCGATGAAGTTGTGGAACAGGTCTCTCTGATGTTGAAGATGTTTTTCCATCAGGATGTGGCAGTTAAAAATCTGTTCGATTGTGCTCCTGCCTGCCCTGAACCCAGCTTGTTCCTCTGCAAGGTGTTCTTCTGCCTCCTTCTTGAGTCGATTCAAAATAACTTTGAGCATGATCTTGCTGGCGTGGCTGATGAGGCTGATTGTTCTATAGTTTTGGCATTGGCGTAAATTCCCCTTTTTGGGCAGGGGTATGATGAGTGATTGTGTCCATTCTGTTGGCCACTGTTTTGTCTCCCAAATCTTCTGACAGATAGCTGTAACATGTGTGATGACTGCTGTTTCGCCACCATGCTTGAGCAGCTCTGCTGGTATGTTGTCTGCTCCTGGGGACTTTCCTACTGGTAAGCTGCAGATAGCTTCTTCCACTTCTTCCCTCAGTATAGGTAATGGCGAGGGTACTCTTGATGTTGCTGCTTCCTCTTCTATTATGCACGGGACTACGGGATAGTTGAAGGTGAAGTGTGTGTGTGTGTGTGTGTGTGTGTGTGTGTTTGGTTTGAAACAGAATTGGTTCGTTCATTCTGCTGCGTCAAACGATTTGGGCCATGCCTGAAAAGATTCAGCCTTCTTTTTTCTTTGTTTGTTTGTTTGTTTGTTTCTTTCTTTTATTTTTAAACTATTTAATGATAAAACCAACTAAATCATATTATACGATTTGAATGTTTATTGTACCTACCTTTGAAATTTTATGACGAACGTTTGAACGTGTGATTCTGCTTCTTCTTTTCCTGTTGAACGCTCAGACAGCAATTATTGTTGTCTGTCATACGAGCGAAAATGCGTTGCACTGCCGTAAAGCACCTGACAAGTCAGGCCCAGCGCATCGGACGTTGGCCTGGGAGAGATTGGTTACCTTTTAAGTATTTCCGAAAACATGCAGGAGTATTTATTTATTTATTCTTTTATATCGAGGATAATGGAAAAAGCACTCATGTGCCAAGAAGGCAGAAAATAGACAAGAAGGTGGTGACAGGAAGAAAAGGAACAAGGCAGAAACAAAGAGGGGGATAGAAAAGAAGAAATTCGAACCATAGAATTTCCAGAAGGTGGGGATGCTATTTGTACTGAGAGGACCTCTGCATTCCCACAGGGGAATTTGTGATTCTGATATGGTGAAGCCTAAGGTTTGGCACGTCATCCTGCGCTGAATGCCAAAGCCTAAGGTTTGGCTCGTCATCCTGCGCTGAATGCCAAAGCCTAAGGTTTGGCACGTCATCCTGCGCTGAATGCCAAAGCCTAAGTCCTGGCACGTCATCCTTCGCTGAATGCCAAAGCCTAAGGTTCGGCACGTCACCCTGCGCTGAATGCTAAAATCTAAGGTTTGGCACGCCATACTGAGCTGTGTGCTAAAGCCTAAGCTTTAGTACGTAATATTGACGTAACAATGTGCTGAAAAATATACTTTGGTATGTCACACTGATTTAACTGTGAACTGCAGCCTAACCTTTGGCACGTCATACTGAGCTGTGTACTGAAGCTTCCGCTTTGGCACGTCATACTGAGCTAAATGTGTGCTGAAGCCTACAATTTGGCACGTCATACTGAAGTAACTGTGTGCTGAAGTCTAAGGTTTGGCACATCATACTGAGCTGTGTGCTGAAGTCTAAGGTTTGGCACGTCATACTGAGCTGTGTGCTGAAACCTACAATTTGGCACGTCATACTGAAGTAACCGTGTGCTGAAGTCTAAGCTTTGGCACGTCATACTGAGCTAAATGTGTGCTGAAATTTAAGCTTTGACACGTATTCTGAGCTGTGTGCTGAAACCTACACTTTGGCACGTCATACTGACGTAACTGTGTGCTGAAACCGACACTTTGGCACGTCATACTGACGTCACTGTATGCTGAAACCTACACTTTGGCACGTCATACTGACGTCACTGTATGCTGAAACCTACACTTTGGCATGCCATCCTGATCTAACTGTGTGCTGAAGCCTAAGGTTTGGAAAAATTTACCCACGAGTAGTGTGCCCAAGATGTTCTGCTGTGCGTTTCGACACTGGACCCAAATTATACCTTCACCCCAAACACTTTCAAGGCATAGCAGTGGAGTCAGTACTGACTTAAATTAACTTCAGGGAAAACGAAATCATCTGAACGAAAAGCAGCGGACACATGAATCTGTAGCCCTTTCTATGGTCTGCACAAAGTCATTGACACAAAATGTTCACGCCTCTATTGACACTTTTGGCTCTTTTGCTATACTCTTCTCTCCAAGCGTGAACGTGACCTGAAAGTAGAAGTGAAGGTGTGCAATAACCTGCGCGGTCGTTGGGAGTGAGGCATCAAAGACCTGAGCTTCTCTGGTAGCCAGCATATCGAGGGCGATGCCCAGCTCCTCCCCCTTCGCTGCTTTACTTTCTCTGTCCCTAAAGAGGGCAGGTACCCGTTTACAGCTGTGTGAAGTGGGGGACTGTACTGAAGTCAAGGCGCGTGAACGGTCACCTATCCACTTGGCAACCACGATCTTCAAGAATTAAGGGCTCTCCTCTGAGCTATCCCTTCCCATAACATGACCTACTTCCCGCAAAAAGAGAAACTTGAAAACTTGGAACATAGTTTCCCTGTGTAGATCGGAAGCATAGGCACACATGGTGCTCATATGGTCAGTAAAAGCGTGCATCTGTGGTGTTCTATGTATGAGGCTGCAGACAGCTCTTCGTGTCCTTTTTGACTGGTCTTGTTATCTATTGACAAGTTGGTTTTTTGTTTGTTTGGTTCTGTTCCATTAATTGTGCAGCGTGTGCGCATCTACGCGCGCGCGCGTGCACGTGTACGCATACACATGCACGTGCGCACACACATGCAGAGAGAGAGAGAGAGAGAGAGAGAGAGAGAGAGAGAGAGAGAGAGAGAGAGGGAGAGAGAGAGAGAGAGAGAGAGAGAGAGAGAGAGAGAGAGAGGGAGACAGACAGACAGAGAGAGAGAGACAGACAGACAGATTGACAGAAAGTCGGACAGACAAACGAACAGATAGACGAACAGGAAAAACTAACAGACAGACAGACAGATCACTGACAGACAGATGGACAGACAGACGGACAGGAAAAACAGACAGACAGACAGATCACTGACAGACAGATGGACAGACGGACAGGAAAAACACAGATATAGTAGCTACAGAGAGAGCATTTGCACAAGAAACGAAAACTGCGTGTGCTATGTATGATTTGAGTGAACGAAGAATTTATTTTTCCAATCGTGCAGATAGTTGCGCAGTGTTCCTCATGCACTCACGCCGTTGCTGATAAAGATGAGCCAAACAGACAGACAGACAGACAGACAGAGAAACCAACAACGAAACAGACAGACAGACAGACAGACAGGCAGGCAGACAGGCAGACAGACAGCCACATTCATTAAAAAACCACGTCCGAAACTCACCAAGCAAACGACTAGAGTGTCTGTACCACTGTGCCACGACACCTCGTGTCGCCTACTAGTAACTGCATATGAAGGGCCAATAAAATCACAACAAACAAACAAACGAACGAACGAACGAACAATCGCCTTCTGATTGGGCAATGCATCTACAAGTATGTACACATGTACAGTACACTTCATTGATCGGACCAAATCAGTGAATCAATCAGTGAATAAATGAATGAATAAATGAATGAATATATGAATGGATAAATGAATGAATAAATGAACAGATATCAATCAATCAAATCAATCAATCAATATCAATCAATCAACACAACATCATCATCAGAATGCTGCACGCACTCATATTTCATCATCAACATCATCATCATCATAGATACGCAAGTGATACACACGAGTCACGACATTAATAACGTCATTACTATCGTCATGACTTGAAGGCTACGTATATAACATGACATCATCAATCAACCAGCCAAGCAAAAAGGCTATCGACACAGTGATGCAGATGTGAGAAAAGTGAATCCTCGTCACCGTCACCCAGCCTTCTGCAAGTAGCTCACAACATAGCCTAGTCTTGTGTGCGTGTATTCAAGCAGAGTGACGTGGCAAGCGAAAGCTGAATCTGGCAGAGTCCGTCTGTCTCTCTTCAGGTTGTTGCAGACTACAAAATGAGGGACCTTTACTCCCGTCTGTGATGAGGTAATGGCTCCCCCGCTGGGTTGCTGGGGGCCTCTCAGTATAAAAAGCATTCCCACATTCTGGAAATTCTGCGCTAGGAATTCCTCTCTTTTCTATCCCTCTCTTTGTGTTCTGTCTTGATCTTTTTCTTCCTGTCACCTCCTTCTCGTCTATTTTCTGCCTTCTTGGTCCATTCTCCTGCCCCCTTTTTTCTTCTTCTTCCCCAGGGAGACTTAAAAGATAACGATTCTCTCTTATGCTGAAGTCAGATAGCTGGGCCTGACTTGTCAGGCGCTTTACGGCAGTGTCACGAAATTTCGCTCATAAAACAGACAACGATAGTTGCTGTCTGAACGTTCGACCACAAAGAAAGAGTACGAGTGTGGACATGACTGTGTGTATTTGCATGTGACTATGCAGGCAGCGCCTATGCAGGATCAGAATTCTCACACCGCTCACTGCCCTGTCTGTCAACATCAGCACAGTGGCAACATTGACCAATCCCTTCTCATGTCAGTCAGCCAGTCGACAATCCCCAACTGCTTTGCCCACATACATACATGCATGGTACATGTCTGTTTAGCAATGGTTATTAACGATGCCAGACATTATCGTATCTACACAGCCATGGCCACCTCTATGCTGTTGCAAATCATGCCTTGCATGGTGATAATGTAACGTCACGTTCTCCATAAAAAACCGAGAACAGAGACATGCCAGCCATGTCTGCACACACCATCCCTATTCACTACATCATCATTGTTGTGTTGAGAGCGTAGAGGGAGTAGATGAGGAGTGACAGTATTCACAGTACGACATTTTGGGGGAGGGGGAGCATCAGGATATCTTCTCTGTTTACTAGAATAATAACCTACTGTTCAAGTGCATTGACACAACAAATCGATAGAGCATTGACACAGCACCTAATGTTATGTAATCCCATCAGTTTGTTTTCATACCCGTCATATATATGATCAGGAAACGCAGAAGCCACAATAACAACCATACTAAGTGATGGAGGCAGGTTTCTGTCACTATGATGGGGGGACAGTGTGTTGTTTTACCGGGGTCAGTGTTTCCTTAGTCCTGGCCAACTTCCTCCCTTTGACGTGTGTGCAAAGGGAGGTTTGGCAACACGAGATATGACAGTCTCGGTTCTGTTTGGACTTTGAGTGCCTGTATGTTGTGACCTTGAGTGCCACCACAGCTGTCAGTTTCCCCCACTATCAGCTCCTCTCAGCTGCTACCCATTCCATCCCAGCTGGTGCTAATTATAGCAGAAACTGACCGTACTTGGACTGGGTAAAAGGAAGGGGCTAATTTTTAACCCTGGGTCACAGCTGTATCAATTGAAGAAGCCTTTTGTAATTTGGAAATAATATATTTTCATGGCGGCTTCCTGACCAGTCATTTCTTCATCACATACTTTGTAGCCTTTTACAATAATATGATAGAAGGAACAGAAGACTGGTGGTGGTGGGGGGGGGGGGGGGCAGGGGGGGGGGATGGGGAGAGGGGGTAGGGGGAGGGAGGGGGAGGCTGGGGAAAAAGGAGTTAATCAGAGGTATCCGGAATAAAAGGTCTTTTTTTCACCATCCAGACCTTCTTTGTCCAGGGTGGTATACTTGCTGGAAGCTGTATATGGGCACATTTGATGACATGACGCCAGCAGCACCACACAAACCACTTGTTCTCATTATCTCCAAGTTTGTTTTTGTCCCTTGGTTGTTGGTTCCCTTTTGTGCAGAATCATTCTATGCCCCCTCTTCTCTTCCATACCCTGCACAGACAACGTATCATCCTAATAGCTATGACTGCCATCCACCACTTGGTAACCACCCTGGATGAGTGATCGTTTGTGCGTGTTGGTTTCAGTACAGTCACCCAGTTCACCCAGCTGTCAATGGGTTCCTGCTTCTTTAGGGTCAGGGAAGATAAAGCAGCAAGGGAGAGGAGATGGGTGCCGCCTTCAATATGCTGGCCCCTGGAGAAGCTGAGGTCTCTGACGCCTCGCTCGCCAACGACTGCATGGGTTATGGGACATCTTTGCCTTTATGACTGCCATCAGTTTACCCCTGATCACTCTAATGCTACTGGCCATGATGGTATCAAACAAGTCATGAGAACGAAGTCTTCCATCTTCTTCATCACATTGGTCAGTACTCTGGTCAAAGTGCGCTCCAAAATGCCAGCCTTCGATATTATTTGAGTACTTTCTTCCTCATCGCCTTGCTCAGTATGTTCTCTAATGTCGAAGGTTCATATTTTGGGTCTGAATTTGAGGTCTGATATTTCGGTGAATTTGGCATTTTCGAAGAAAGTGTTCCATACTTTTTTGTTGTCGTGCTGTTTGAGCGCTTGCTGGCGTGTTGCAATCTGTTCTCATTCCTCGCCTAGAGCTCTGAGGTTCTACCCTGGCGATGCTTTGCGTATGTCGCCATTGTCTCTCCCACCATTAAGGCAGCCACATTCCGACTTCGGGGAAGCGTTGTAAGTTTGAATATAAAAACCATCACAGAAAGCACATACTGGCAGTTTTGAGCCTGATCAGTGCTGCTTTGGATACCCCCGAGGACATGGCGAATTGGGGATCCACGCTTTGGACTTGAAGAGCCACCACCACCAATGGATATTGAACGCGGACAGTTTCCAAGTTTTCTCGAATCACACTAACGTTTTGAGTTGAAGGATTATTGTTACCACTTTCAAAGAATAAAGTTGCGTGGCGGGCTCTAGTTGTTGTTCTGATCTTGAACGACCTTTTGATATCAGGCAGACAGAAGGAGAAGACACCTGCTTCGTGGACACATACATTGTCCCCGAAAATGAGGAAGAATGTAAAAAACAAAAAGCAAAACTGGTTCAAGCATCACGAAAAATGCTTTGTCTTGCTTTACTAAAGGGATGTCGTGCACTTCCTTTATCATAGCTGTCTTGAATCAAACACATTTATCTGACACAAAGCCACCATCTTGTTTGTTTTTAAATAGTAAAGCTGACATTTACCTCACACAGTTCTTTGCCCTCACAGCCTGCTAGTCTTTATAAAACTTCATAAAACACCAGCATAATGCAGCGTTGGCTTGCGTATTTGATGAAGTACTTGTTCACTTCTTTCACGTCAGTGCGTGTTTAAAACTGACATGTAGAACACGGCTCTCAAAAGTTGTGCTTTCTCCTTCCATGTAGCTCGCCTCAACGAAGTGGAGCCAGCTCTAACCCACGTGATAACCTAGTTGGCAAAAGCTAGCTCCAGTGACAGTCATGACATTGACAAAGCTCAAGTCCGTGACGATAGTGGGAGGTTATCACGCTTGCCTTGCTGTATCCAAGACAAGAGAATTCAGGTTTGTAGAGAGGTATGTGACCCAGTTTTAAACCTTTTAATAATGAGCATTGCCCCAGTTTTTTAAACACATCCTAGGGGTTCACCCAGAGTACACACACACACTCTCTGTCTCACTCATGGGAGTTATTGTACTTCACACTCCGAATTCAAAGAAGAAAAAAACAGGTGATTTCTTATCACCCAGCCTTCTGAAGCGACTTTCATCTTGTTGTCTAAAACCACATGAATTAATGCCAACATGGCAAAACCAGCAAATTGAGGCATTTTTATCAGACGGCATGATCTCTTCTTCACTTGGCTGCGACTTTCGCTTGGACCAGGTGCTGCAGAACAGAATCTTGGCTGATCCCTGTCAGGCACGCAGCAGCTCTCCATGAACGCAGGTCTCTACCGCAGCAGCCCCCCCATCCCGGGAGGACCATCTTTGGGTAAAGCACAAAAAAAAAGGCAACGCAGGGCCTACCTACAAGACCATGAAGAGGACGAGGATGATGGTGGTGATGGTGTTGGTGATGATGAAGAAAATCCAGAACAGAATGTGATCCAGGGACTTGCCGATCTCGTGCCACGTCACTTCCGGCGGCTTGACCAGGGTGGAGGAGCCCTTCATCAGCCTCTGACATTCCCTGGGCACTGACCGGTCCATCCGGGACACTCGCCCTCCCCCCTCCCTGCTCCCCCCTCCTCCTCCACCTCCTCCTCCTCCTCGCCTCACGTGACGTAGAACCTCGTTCTCCCCGTTCTCCTTGACCTTCACCTTGGTCTCGCAAACGACCTGAAGTTCTTTGAGGTGGTCAACGTTCACCGAAGGGGAATGATCCCCCCGCAGGTCAGATCTCTCAGGCCGGTGGTCCGACCGCTCTGGCCGATCTGCCACGTGGTCCGACCGCTCCGACCGAAGATCCCGACGATCGGAGAAACGGCCGAGATGGTCGGAGCTGTTGCAGTCCGCGGAGGACCCCAGGTCCTGCAGGTGATGGGCCTGCTCCGTGGCGTCCACGCTGGGCCGGTAGGTCTCCGAGCTGGTGCGGAAGTTGCGCCTCTTCAGGGTGGAGGTGCGGGTCCAGGAGGAAGGGTGGGAGTGCTTGATGAAGATGCACTTGAGGGAAGGCGGCACAGGGTGGGAGGGGTCCCGGTGGTGGATGTTGAGCACCAGCCCCGCGCAGCACACCGACATCGTGCTGACTGCCAGCAAGGTGGTCAGGTACACCGCTGTGCAGAAAAAGCCACAGACAATGACAATGACAATAATTTATTCAAAAAAAAGGCCTTGGCCCCATTTGAAGGGGTATACATCATTGGTAATGGTTTTCTACATTCCACACCTAAGTCCTGTACCTCCAACACATACATAACAGTTTTGCAATCTAAAGGTAATCATGACATCATCGTTTCTCTTCTTTTCAAAAAAAAAAGCCACAGAGAGAGAGAGAGAGATAGAGAGAGAGAGAGAGATAGAGAGAGAGGAAGAGAGAGAGATAGAGAGAGAGAGAGAGAGAGAGAGAGAGAGAGAGAGAGAGAGGAAGAGAGATAGAGAGAGGAAGAGAGAGATAGAGAGAGAGAGAGGAAGAGAGAGAGAGAGGCAGAGAGAGAGAGAGGGAGAGAGAGAGAGAGAGAGAGTCAGAGAGTCAGAGAGAGAGAGAGAATGATTTAAGTATCAGCAAGGTAGTCAGGTACACAGCTGTGTAGAAAAAGCCAGAGAAAGAAGAACAAAGATGATTGAAGTATCAGCAAGGTTATTGAAAAACGTTGTGTGAGCAAGATGTCATAAGGCATCAGGAAATGTATCAAGATGTACGAAAATTAACCGATGATCAAGCAATCAATCAGAAATCGGTTACTCAAATTTTACAAATATCGAATTAAGAATCAATGAGGAATGTTCCCCAAAGTCGGAGTGCGGCTACCCTAATGATGAGCAATAACATATTACTCCTCCTACTATTACTACTACTACTAC
>CM054143.1:21303413-21315913 GCA_028751875.1 Rapana venosa | reverse complement strand
AGGGAAGAAAGGAAGAAAGAAGAAAAGATGAAAAGCAAAGGAGAAAGGAAGGAAGAAAGATAGAAGAAGCATGGAAAAAGCAAAGGGAGAAAGGAAGAAGGAAAGAAAGATAAAGAAGCATGGAAATAGCAAAGGGAAAAGGAAGGAAAGGGGAAAAAAGATAGGAAAGAAGATGGAAATAGCAAAGGGAGAAAGGAAGGGAAGAAAGATAGGAAGAAAGCATGGAAATAGCAAAGGGGAGAAAGGAAGGAAGGGAAGGAAAAGATAGGAAGAAGCATGGAAATAGCAAAGGAGAAAGGAAGGAAGGGAGGAAAGATAGGAAGAAGCATGGAAATAGCAAAGGGAAAAGAAGGGGAAGAAAGAAAGGAAGGGAGAAAGATAGGAAGAAGATGGAAATAGCAAAGGGAGAAAGGAAGGGAGGAAAGATAGGAAGAAGCATGGAAATAGCAAAGGGAGAAAGGAAGGGAGGAAAGATAAAGGAAGAACATGGAAATAGCAAAGGGAGAAAAGAAGGGAGGAAAGATAGGAAGAAGCTGGAAATAGCAAAGGGAGAAAGGAAGGGAGGAAAGATAGGAAAAAAGCATGGAAATAGCAAAGGGAGAAAGGAAGGGAAAAAGATAGGAAGGGAGAAAAGATAGGAAGAAGCATGGAAATAGCAAAGGAAGAAAAGAAGGGAGGAAAGATAGGAAGAAGCATGGAAATAGCAAAGGGGGAAAGAAATGGAGGAAAGATAGGGAAGGGAGAAAAGATAGGAAAGAAAGCAGGAAATAGCAAAAGGGGAAAAGAAATGGAGGAAAGATAGGGAAGGGATAAAGATAGGAAGGGAAACATGGAAATATCAAAGGGAGAAAAGGAAGGAGAGGGAAAGTAGGAAGGGAGAAAGATAGGAAGGGAGAAAAGATAGGAAGAAGCAAAGGAAATAGCAAGGGAGAAAGGAAGGGGGGAAAGATAGGAAGGGAGGAAAGATAGGGGAAAAACATGGAAATAGCAAAGGGAAGAAAGGAAAGGGAGGGAAAGATAGGAAGGGAGAAAGATAGGGAAAAACCACGGGAAATAGCAAAGGGAGAAAGAAGGGAAGAAAGATAGGAAGAAGCATGGAAATAGCAAAGGGAGAAAGAAAGGGAAGAAAGATAGGAAGAAGCATGGAAATAGCAAACCAACCAACCAAACCAAACCAAACAAAAAAACCCAAGGTGGTAGGAGGAGGAGGAGGTGGTAGTGGTGGTGGTGGTGTGGTGTGAGTGTGACAAGGCGGGGCTGACAGTCAGGCAGAAGCCATTACCGATGTTGACGGCACAGGAGGTCTCGGTGACAATGCCAGGCTCCCAGATGATCCTGCCGTCACTGGTCACGCTGATCAGCATGGCGTCATTGCCCAGCTCCACGTAATTCTGTGCCCTGTAACACGTCATCATCATCACCGTCATCATCATCATCATCATCATCATCATCATCATCATCATCATCATCATCATCATCATCATCATCATCAACGTCATGAAAGATCATGATGATCATCGACATCGTCGTGATATCGTCACCAACCACCCCACCACCACCACCACCACCACCACCACCACCAAACCCCCACCACCACCAAACCCCCCGTCGTCGTCGTCGTCGTCGTTGTCGTCGTCGTCATCATCGTCCCTCGTCCATCATCATCATCATCAATCATCATCATCATATCATCTCATCATCATCATCATCATCATCAATCATCATCACCGCGCCGCCCCCCACCCCCCCCCCCACCAAACCCCCACCACCACCACATCATCATCTCATCATCATCATCATCATCATCATCATCATCATCATCAAACATCATCATCATCGTCTCGTCGTCGTCGTCGTCATTGTCGTCGTCATGTCGTCGTCATTGTCGTCACCACCCCCACCCCACCACACCACCACCACCACCACCACCCCCACCCCCACCTTTGTGGTCATTGTTTGTCGTCACAATCGTCATCAACCTTGTCGTGATCGATGTCGTTCGTTTTCGTCATCGTTTTGGTTTTAAATATCCAGCTTACCTCCCTACAAACAGCAATCACTCTCCTTCTGTCCCATCCTCTGTCTCTCCTTCTGTCTCTCCTTCTGTCTCTCCCTCTGTCTCTCCTTCTGACTCTTTCTGTCTCTCCCACTGTCTCTCATTCTGTCTCTCCTTCTGTCTCTCCCTCTGTTTCTCCCTCTGTCTCTCCCACTGTCTCTCCCTCTGTCTCTCCCTCTGTCTCTCCTTCTGTATCTTCTTCTGTCTCCCCCTCTGTCTCTTCTTCTGTCTCTCCTTCTGTCACTCCTTCTGTATCTCCTTCTGTCTCCACCCTCTGCCTCTCTTTCTGTCTTTCCTTCTGTATCTCCTTCTGTCCCATCTTCTGTCTCTCCTCTGTCTCTCCCTCTGTCTCTCCTTCTGTATCTTCTTCTGTCTCCCCCCCCCCCCCTGTCTCTTCATCTGTCTCTCCTTCTGTATCTTCTTCTGTCTCCCCCCTTTGTCTCTTCATCTGTCTCTCCTTCTGTCACTCCTTCTGTATCTCCTTCTGTCTCCCACCCTCTGCCTCTCTTTCTGTCTTTCCTTCTGTATCTCCTTCTGTCCATCTTCTGTTCTCTCCCTCTGTCTCTCCCTCTGTCTCTCTTCTGTATCTTCTTCTGTCTCCCCCCCCCCCCCTGTCTCTTCATCTGTCTCTCCTTCTGTATCTCTTCTGTCTCTCCCCCCCTGTCTCTTTCATCTGCTCTCTGTATCTCTTCTGTCTCTCCCTTCTTATCTCTCTTCTGTCCTCTCTGTACTCCTTCTGTCTCTCCCTCTGTCTCTTGCTTTCCTTCTGTCTCTTGCTCTGTCTCTCCATCTGTCTCTCCCTCTGTCTCTCCCTCTGTATCTCCTTCTGTCTCCCCTCTGTCTCCTTCTGTCTCTCCTTCTGTCCATCTTCTGTCTCTCCTTCTGCTTCTCCCTCTGTCTCTCCTTCTGTCTCTTTCTGTCTCTCCTGTCTCTCCTTATGTCTCTCCTTCTGTCTCTTCCTCTGTCTCTCCATCTCTTCTCTCTGTGTCTCTTCTTCTGTCTCTCCTTCTGTCTCTCTTTCTGTCTCTCCTGTCTCTCCATCTCTCTCTGTGTTCTCTTCTTCTGTCTCTCCTTCTGTCTCTCTTTCTGTCTCTCCTGTCTCTCCCTCTGTCTCTCTTTCTGTCTCTCCTGTCTCTCCGTCTGTCTCTCTTTCTGTCTCTCCTGTCTTTCCTTCTGTCTCTCCCTCTGTCTCTCCTGTCTCTCCCTCTGTCTCTCTTTCTGTCTCTCCTGTCTCTCCTTCTGTCTCTCCTTCTGTCTCTCCCTCTGTCTCTCCCTCTGTCTCTCCTCTGTCTCTCCTTCTGTCTCTCCCTCTCTCTTCCCCTCTGTTCTCTCCTTCTGTCTCTTCTTCTGTCTCTTCTTCTGTCTCTCCTTCTGTCTCTCTTCTGTCTCTCCCTCTGTCTCTCCTTTTGTCTCTCCTTCTGTCTCTCCCTCTGTCTCTTCTTCTGTCCCTCCCTCTGTCTCTCCTTCTGTCTCTCCCTCTGTCTGTCCTTCTGTCTCTCCCTCTGTCTCTCCCTCTGTCTATCCCTCTGTCTCTCCTTCTGTCTCTCCCTCTGTCTCTCCCTCTGTCCTTATCTCTCTCCCTCTGTCTCTCCCTCTGTCTCACCTTCTGTCTCCCCCTCTGTCTCTCCTTCTGTCTCTTCCTCTGTCTCCCCCTCCGTCTCTCCTTCTGTCTTTCCCTCTGTCTGTCCTTCTCTCTCTCTCTCTCACCTTTCCATCCCCGTTCGCTCCCAGAGTCTTGCAAGGGGCAGGAAGGAAGAGATGATTGTGAGAGTTGTCAGGGCAGATTCTCTCATCAAAGGCAGCCAGTGAAGCGAGCTCCTTCCTCATCACCATCAATAGCATCCCTGGCCACTGTCCCTTTCCCTTCTTACTAACAGGCCCCCTGATTGGCTAGATTGGTCCCCTCTAACTAGGTATTCTATTGGCCAGGGTGGACAGGACACGTTTCTTTGATGTGATGTCAACCCTGACGGGGCCTCTTGCTTCGTTAAGGACATTATAGGGGTGTGGGTGTGTGGAGGAGAACTGTGTGGAAGACTGTGTAGGAAATAGTCACTGACACTATTTCACTTCTCAGATATCTATGTGTAGTGGCATCTCATGTCATCGACCTACATGCCATTGAGTATACATGCATTTAAAGTACTTCGCATATCTAGTAACATTTGCCTCACTGAGGTTCTGTTAAGCCAGAAAGGTCTGATATCTGCTTTGTCGCCTAAAGACCACACATTCTTTCTCTGGATCTTGGGAAATATTCCCAACTCCGTCATCCCGTAATGCACAATCATCATTTACACAGAGGAAATTATATATGAATTCCCTTAAAAACCCCCATGCCTATTTCAATGCCAATTAAGCATAATAAGGTGAATCTATAAAGTACAGATCTCTCTCTCTCTCTCTCTCTCTCTCTTCTCTCTCTCTCTCTCTCTCTCTCTCTCCCTATATATATAACACGTTTTTATCTGTAACAAAAAAGACAATATTAAAAAAGAAAGCACAGAGTTGTCGGACGTGATATTTATTAATTCACTGAATGAGTTAATCTTAGGTTGAAGACATAGAAGCCCACCAGAATGTCTCCCCTAAGCAGAAAGTATAATGGCTTGTTTGCCCTAGAATACCACAGGCAACAAACAGCGAGAATAAGCATAAATGCCTCAAAATGTTTCTGCCAAACATATAAAATCAATAAAACAAACAAACAAAAGGATTTTTCCTCTGGAATTAACATCAGTGCCGACTCCACTCTCCCCAATAGTCCTTTGGGTGAGACTATAAACCGAGGTCCCGTGTGAGAACGCACGCAGAACATCTTGTACACACGTTAAAACCCGTCCCGATTTTCGGAAGAGTAGGCCATTGTGTGCCGGTGGGAACGGATGACAAGATTTACAAAACTGCATACACACGGGGACTGGATGCAAAAAAGCACACGAGTGCTTATTCCATTATCCTCGAAATAAAAAACAACTCAAAATTATTATCATTGAGTTTTGAAAGCAGATTATTCACATCCCAGCAAAGAAAAGAGAAAAAAAAAGATTTGAAGTTGATCCTTTACAGGGACACTCTCTGGAACTAATTTCACGAGACAAGAAAGAAATATTAGAATTTTTGGGGTAACAGATTGTGTAAACTTTTCTACAATATATATTCATTCATCACACACACGAACATAACCACACTATAACGGATGTTGGCTGAACGAGTTACAGAGCATAGCCCGTCCATTCTTCCACGATCAGCTGCCTGGTGCTCGCATTGCTCTGTGCCATACCTACAAACCAATGCTCCCTGTCTCTGTGTTTCCTCAAGAAGTAGGGGCAAGTCGTGGACAGCAGAAACTGGCCTGGCTGACTGCCTGTCTCATTTTGACCAGTACGTCATCGTGCCGTCAGCGCCTGGGCTTTATCACAGTTCTTGATTAAACCATTGACGCTGGGGGCAACAGCAAAGTGAGAGGCTGTATGACCAGTGGCTTGCTTTCCCACTCTTGGAATTCCACTTTACAGCTTAGTCTTTAGTGATCGACTTTGACTCTCTCTCTGACTAGGAGGCTTGACTCGCACAGTCCTTATGTGCTGCAGCCCTGGGGGCTGGTTGGCCTTTGGAGAACATCTCCAACGCTGACTGTCCTTATGCCCACTTGGCCGAGAGAGTGGGGATGTACTGTGGGCAAGGCATCTCCACTATAATCAAATTTCTGCCCAGTTTCCAAAACAGCAGCTGCCTCCTCTGCTGTTTTGGAGGTCATCGTCAAACATACATTGTGACTGGCAGTGAGTTTCTGTCTATCAATCAGCAGAATGTGGAGGACCCATGTGGCCTGTGTACCATCACTCCGTGCCTTCTTTAAATGAGGAGCCAGTCTCTTTTTTCCCCCCGATCTCTGTCTCTCATGATTGGAAAAGTCATATGAGTGTGTATGCGTGTGTGTGTGTGTGTGTGTGTGTGTGTGTGTGTGTGTGTGTGTGTGTGTGTGTGTGTGTGTGTGTGTGTGTGTGTGTGTGTGTGTGTGTGTGTGTGTGATTCAGATTATATAGAATATTTTATTGCCATTTAAGTCATGTAGACTTATTTGACACAACAAAAACATCAATTATTATGATCTATTTTGGCTAAAAGTGTGTGTGTGTGTGTGTGTGTGTGTGTGTGTGTGTGTGTGTGTGTGTGTGTGTGTGGTGTGTGTGTGTGTGTGTGTGAGTGTGGTGTGTGTGTGTGTGTGTGTGGTGTGCGTGTGTGTGTGTTTTTGTGTGTTTGTGTGTGTGTGTGTGTTAGTGTGTGTGTGTGTGTGTGGCTGTGTGTGTTAGTGTTAGTGTTAGTGTGTGTGTGTGTGTGTGTGTGTGTGTGTGTGTGTGTGTGTTGTGTGTGTGTGTGTGTGTGTGTGTGTGAGATTCAGATTCAGAATATCTAGAATATTTTATTGCCATTTAAGTCATGTAGACTTATTTGACACAACAAAAACATCAATTATAATTATCTATTTTGGCTAAAAGTGTGTGTGTGTGTTTGTGTGTGTGTGTGTGTGTGTGTGTGTGTGTGTGTGTGTGTGCGTGTGTGTTAGTGTGTGTGTGTTAGTGTGTGTGTTAGTGTGTGTGTGTGTTAGTGTGTTAGTTAGTGTGTGTGTGTGTTTGTGTGTGCGTGTTAGTGTGTGTGTGTGTGTGTGTGTGAGATTCAGATTCAGATTATTTAGAATATTGTATTGCCATTTCAGTCATGTAGACTTATTTGACACAACAAAAACATCAATTATAATGATCTATTTTGGCTAAAAATGTGTGTGTGTGTGTGTGTGTGTGTGTGTGTTGTGTGTGTGTGTGTGTGTGTTAGTGTGTGTGTTAGTGTGTGTGTGTGTGTGTGTGTGTGTGTGTGTGTGTGTGTGTTGTCCGCTCGCGCGTGTGTGTCTTCGATTTTACGTCTGTTCACTCAAAGTGATATTAGACGAACGAGGTGGGGAAGGGGGATGATGACATGAGGACTTTAAGAAAAAGAGATGTATGTGAGTATTTATGTACATTAAAAATGATTTCAAACCTAATAAACAATAAATTATGTTGCAAAAAAAGGCAAAGAAACGCAAACAATAACAACAAAACAGAACAATTGAAAACTACTTTAAGCTTGGAAAATGAACAACTACCAACTACGTGTAAAAGCTGCCACGAATAAAGCAAAATGATATCGCGACAGTAAAGGTGCTACGATTCCATGGTCGTACTTTACAAAAAATGAGAATGCTGGAGATCGCATCAGAGACAATGCTATCTCACACAAAAACTTTGGATTGGTTAAAACTTTGCGCAGAGACTTATCTTGAAATGTTGGTAGAATGTGTGTGTGTGTATATGTGTGTGTGTGTATGTATGTGTGTGTGTGTGTGTGAGAGGGAGAGAGAGAGAGAGAGAGAGAGAGAGAGAGAGAGAGAGAGAGAGAGAGAGAGAGAGAGAGAGAGAGAGAGAGAGAGAGAGAGGCGTTGGTGCTTGTGTGGAGGACTTGTTCATGAAAGGGGCATTGACCCTCAATACAAGAATGCCATAACACGGAAACAAGGAATCTGCACTGTGTTTATTCACCGTTTGACCAGTGTGTTTCCCATGTCAACCTGGTACAGCCAGGGTCTATCAGCTTGTTATATCTGGCCCCATCCTTGTCTCCACGATGCAAAGATGCCAGGTAGGAGAGGATGATGGCCATTCAGTGAGACTTTACTCAGCAGACCTTGTAAAGTCAGTTATTATGACCATCGTGTAGACTACAGCAACAGTATTTGGGACAAATGGATCAGATTATGAGATGACTACGGCAAACACACTACTCAGATAGGAGAATGTTACGCTTTCCTATCTGGAGTGGCGTATTGTGTGTACCTAGTGTGCTGAGAATTTCAAACGAAGGAAGGACCATTTCATTAATGGTTCGTTTTGAAGACTCAGAGGCTTAATTGGGATCTTTTGTAGCTGTTACAAAGCATTTCTTTTAGCATCGTATCCTTGGTCTTTCTGAAATACTGATGTAAAAAAAAGACCTTGAAAATTTATCTGAAAAAAGATGAAAGATGTCCCAAGAGAAGCCAAGTCAGTAACACGATATGTCTTTCTTTATGATTCTTAGAGATAAGCCATCGTCTTTAGGAAGAATATGATTTGTGAAAAATCTTCACATCCAAGTATAAGCACATAACAGTAGTATTTTATGTTATCGAAAACGAAATGAAAACTACAAACAAACTGAATATTTAATAGGAAGAATAAAAATCTAGACATACCTGGGCTCAATGACTTTCAAAAAGGCAGAAAATGGAATAAAGGAGGAAAACCCCTAACGAATGATGACTGCTTCCTTCTTATCACTGATAGAGAGAACTTTCTGTATCTCCACCACTACACAGACACTGGCACCATGGTCTGATATAAAGGAAAGATGAGGAAGGCAGTATCTGAATCTTGATATGAATGTTTAAGTCCCACAGGATAAAAGGAAGACAAGACATCTCTAAGGAAGATCACGTCCTGAGCATTTCTATTGAGGTTTGGATTTTGTGAAATAATAATGGTTATGTGAATGAGTAAATGTTCTTGTATAAATCAAAAGTAAGTCAAACAGGAAGATAGACAAGTGATGAAGACGTAGGCTATCTTATCCAAAGCAGATGTTTGGAATCATGTTTATTATTCTGGGTGGATGAGGAAGTTGTTTTGTTTGTGACATAATCTCAGAATGGAAAGTAGCTTAGAATAATGTGAAAAACCTCACACATGAATCCTACACACATGAAGCTAAAAACTACAGGGATGGATCAGCACTTAAACTGTAGAGAGACAGAGAAGTCTGTTGTCTGTATTTCTGGATTTTGAACAGGAAAAAATGAAAGCACTACATTGAGCTTTGCCATATATAGCTGTTTCACAGATACACTTCAGTTAAGAAAAGTCATCTTCTTTAGTGTGGCCCCGTTACAAGATCCTACGACTTCTCTACAATCACTCTGCAAGGGACTAGGAAGGGAAAGGTATGAAGAGATAGAACGCAATTGCTGGATGGGAAGCTCTACAGAATGGAGAACAGCTCTTCAGAGTGGTACCCTGATAATTCAATGAAGTAAAGGCAGAAGGAGGAGGAGAAGGAAAAGACCATAGGCAGGAATCAATAGCCCCCACCCCAACCCCTTCCGTCCCATTTTTATTCACGTGGCATGGTCAGTGTACCCCTCTACTTGAACCAACCCAAGAATCTATTTTTATCAGATGCCTCCTCCGAGGTGTTGTGCAGACGTTTTTTTGGTTTCACCACAGAGATGTGCCAGACGGTTTCATCCAGAAACTGACACTTTGATAGAGCAAGAGGGAATCATGTCCAGAATTGATTCAGGCGACAGATTCTGCTCTGTTTACCAGTGTCATTTCCTACATCATCTCGATAATTAAAAAATCCCGACACTAAACAAAAGCTCATATTATGTGACAGACATGAAAATAAAAGACTTCTGTGTTTACAGATTTCAGACCTTGTGATTTTCCCCGTGGGGATGATGCAGGCACGTTGGTATAAACTGCATCCCCACCTTCTGGAAATTCTGTGCTATGATTGCCCCTTTTCTATCACTCTCTTTGTTTCTGCCTTGGTCCTTTTCTTCCTGTCACCTCTTTCTTGCTTATTTTCTGCCTTCTTGGTCCATTCTGCTGCCTTTTATCCAGAAAGACTCAAAAGATAACCATTTCCTCACACGCCAAAGTCGGATATGCTGGGCCTGGTTTGCCAGGCGCTTAACGGCAGCACAACGCAATTTCGATCATATGACATACATCATGAGTCTGAGCGTTTGACGAAGAAGAAGACCTAATGATGATAAAGGAAAAAAATAACGAAACATGTGTTTTATAAAGGTGAGGAGGGTGTTGCATAGCTTACATGTTATTTGCTTTTCCAATCTGAACCTGAGAAATCCCTTGAAGACAGATTCTCCCAGGGAATGCGTTTTACCAACACTGCTATGACTGGCAGCCAGATTACAGAGGTTTAGGGAGGAAACATTACTACAATGCCAGAAAAATGAGGGATGGAGGGGTGGGGGGGGGGGGGATGAATTAGAAGAAAACAGCAAAACAAGCTAAACCTTCTATCAACATCTGGCTATAATTAATGAGTTTGCAAAGCCCGCGGGATAAATTTTGGATTGGCTGCAAAACATTTTCCCAAACAAAGCTAGCAAATCCCACCTCCCCCTTCCACACAAAAACAGACTCTCTCTCTCTCTCTCTCCACACAACACACACACACACACACACACACACACACACACACACACACACACACACACACACACACACACACACACACACACACACACACACACACACACACACACACACACACACACACACACAGACTCACCCTTCCGTGGGGAAAGGGAGAGCGAGAGAGAGAGAGAGAGAGAGAGAGAGAGAGAGAGAGAGAGAGAGAGAGAGAGAGAGAGAGGAGAGAGAGAGAGAGGGAGAGACAGAGAGAGAGAGAGAGAGAGAGAGAGAGAGAGAGAGAGAGGGGGGGGGAGAGAATCAAACACAAGATTAGATAACAAAGAAAAACCAACCCTTTCCAAGTCTCATTTCTGATTATTTCACTGGAAGTATTCTGTATTCAAGTCAAAAGGAACGCACATCGAAACAACACAGAAGACTGATTAGTCTCTGATCAGCCAGACAAGCGTGAATTGCACACGTTGTGTATGTATGCGCATCCAAAATGTACATTTAGCGTTATCTCATCATTTGTGATGTAAACATACATTAAAAATAACGCGGCTTATAGCGTATCAAAATCAGAGAGGGGTAGGAGGAGGGGGCAGAGCCATAACAAGAGATAGAGAGAGAGAGAGAGAGAGAGAGAGAGAGAGAGAGAGAGGAGAGAGAGAGAGAGAGAGAGAGAGAGAGAGAGAGAGAGAGAGAGAGAGAAAGAAAGAAAAGAGAGAGAGAAGAGAAAAGAGAGAAAGAGAAAGAAAGAGAGAAAGAGAAGAAAGAGAGAGAGAGAGAGGAGAGAGAGAGAGAGAGAGAGAGAGGAGAAGAGAGAGAGAGAAGAGAGAGAAAGAAAGAAAGAGAGAGAGAGAGGGAGAAAGAGAGAGAGAGAGAGAGAGAGAGAGAGAGAGAGAGAGACGACAGAAAGAGAGAGAGAGAGAGAGAGAGAGAGAGAGAGAGAGAGAGAGGAGAGAGAGAAAAGAGAGAGAGAAAGAGAGAGAGAGAGAGAAAAAAGAGAGAGTTAGAGGAATACAACCATTGTATGTTCACACTATCAAAGTCATCGTATATTATTGGATTTATCATTCGAACACAAGACTGTTCATTCTTATGAGCGTTTTTTTTTTCCTTCGATAAAAGCTGTACGTTTTTGTATTTTGTCTGCTTTGCTTGAAAATAACACTGACGTGACCGGCATCCTTCACACACAGTCAAAATCCCGTAAGTGTAGTAAAGACAAAGAGCAGGCTAGAACATTATGCAACGAAATAACATAGATCCGTTTATATAAATAGTTTTATATCTTCAACCCTGCGGGTGGACTGGATTAGTCCAGTGGTTAGAGTGTTGCCCTCGCAATTTGACAGCCCGGGGTTCGAGCCAACACAGAGGCGTCCTTTTGAGGGGATTTTCTCCCTGGAGTTAACATCAGTGCCAATTCCACTCACCCGAAACGAAAGTCCTTTGGATGAGGCTATAAACTAAGATCCTGCGTGCAAGTGCATGCATGCAGAACATCTTGTCCAAACCCGCTCTGCCTTTCTGGATAGAAGGCGATTGTGTGCCAGAGGGAACGGATGACAAAACTGACAAAACCTCATGCACACTGGTGTCGTGTTTAGACATCATTCCCGAAGTCGGAATGTAGCTACCTTAATGGTTGGTAGACCGTCGCATACGCAAAATATCATCTTTGGTGAACATCGGAGTTCTGGCCGAGGAACAACAACAACAACAACAACAACAACAAAAAACCCTCCCACCCAACTCTCAAAATAGTCTTATGATTATTAAACCATTTAATCATATCAAATTATAGTCAGTCAGGTCGAATATGAAGTGGGTTAAGAGTTGAAAGGAAAGGCCAAAACCAAAGAATCTCGTAAAACTAGTATCCTCCCTCCATCACCCACATAAAACCAAACCCAAACGATAGCATTTCGACAACAATCCATATTGAAAGTGTGGGACAACCAAATTCTCGTGAAATTGCAGTTTTGAAAGAAACATTTCGTGGAAGGGTTGAAGGTAGATTTCAAACATTCCTTTTTCAAACTTTTCTTACGAATTTAGAATCTCAACGTTTCGATTGGCTGCTTAAAAAAATATCAGTAACATGAATCCAGATTCTTTGTCTGTCTATCTGTCTCCCTGCCTGCCTGCCTGCCTGTCTGTCTGTGTCTGTTTTTCTCTCTCTGTCATTGTCACTC
>CM054143.1:21293413-21295913 GCA_028751875.1 Rapana venosa | reverse complement strand
TTTGTCATCCGTTCCCTCCGGCACACAATGGCCTACTCTTCCGTAAACCGGGACGGGTTTTAACGTGTGCACAAGATGTTCTGCGTGCGTTCGCACACTGGACCTCGGTTTATAGTCTCATCCGAAGGACTTTTGTGGAGAGTAGAGTCTGCACTGATGTTAACTCCAGGGGAAAATATCCCCTTGAACGGGAATCGAACCCGGGTCGTCAGATTGCGAGCGCAATGTTCTAACCACTAGGCTATCCCGTCCCCCCTCTTTTAAAGCTGTTATCCCTCTATTGCTGCAGTTATTCCTATGATCGGTGGATCGGTGGTCTAGAGGTAACGCGCCTGTCTAGAAAGCGAAAAGTCCGGGTCTGAAGTGTGCGGTGGTTCAAACCCCGTTTGGACCGGAAACTTTTCCCCCATCCATTAGACCATGAGTGGTGGTCTGGGCGCTAGTCTTTCGGATGAGACGATAAACCGAGGTCCCGTGTGTTACACGTAATTATTTAGCGCACGTAAAAGAACCCACGGCAACAAGAGAGTTGTCCCTGGCAAAATTCTTAGAAAAAAGCCACTCTGATAGGGAAACAAATACAGTTGCAGACAGGAAAAAGAAAAAAATGGGTGGCGCTGCTCTTGTGGCGACGCGCTCTCCCGCTCTCCCCGGGGAGAGCAGCCCGAATTTCACGGAGAGAAATCTGCCGTGACTTAAAGTGGTATGAAATGAAATCTGAGCGCTTTGATTTGTTGTTTTACAAGATTCAGCGCTATATAAATTCCATACATTATTATTATTATCATTATTAATATAGCAAAGCCTACCCGTGTCTGGGAACGGGGTAGCTCAGTGGTCAGAGCACTCGCTTCCCCCAAGCTGAGATCAAGCAGCATTCAGCTTGGTTACCAAGTAGATGGGTGACCGTTTAAGCCTTGGCTTCAGTACAGTCTCTCAGTTCACCCAGCTGTAAACGGGTACATGCCCTCTTTAGGGTCAGGGAAGGTAAAGCAGCGAAGGAGAGAAGATGGGCGCCGCCCTCAATATGCTGGCCCCTGGAGAGGCTGAGGTCTCTGATGCCTCGCTCCCCAACGACCGCATAGGTTATGGGAACACGCTCAGACAGTAATGAGCGAAAATGCATTGGCTGCCTTTAAGCGCCTAACAAGACAGGCCCAGTGTATCTGACTACGGATTGGGAGAGAAGTTAAGTTTTTTTTCTGGAAAAAGGCATGAAATCGAACTCAGAAGGAAAAATTTTTGGGGGACTTTTTTTTAATCGAGGATAATGGAATAAGCACTCATGTGCTTCTTTTTACATCAGTCCCCGTGTGTATGCGGTTTTGTAAATTTTGTCATCTGTTCCCACCGGCACACAATGGCCTACTCTTTCGAAAAGCGGAACAGGATTTAACGTGTGCGCAAGATGTTCTGCATGCGTTCGCATACGGGGCCTCGGTTTAGTCTCATCCGAAGCCAAGAAGGACGTGACAGGAAGAAAAGGAACGAGTCAGAAACAAAGAGAGGGATAGACAAGAGGAAATTTCAACCACACGTTAAACTATTTGCGCCACTGAATCATATAAAAAGTATGAACAGCTGTATAGCCCGACCTATCTTGACGTCAAGAAGCATGGGCCTAAAAATACTGCATGAATAATGTTCATCAAACACAGACAAAGCAAATGATGAAGAAGGCAGAGGTAAACGGACCCCCCCCCCCCCCCCCCCCCCACCACACACACACACCCCTGATGACATAATTCACAAATCCGCATACACACGGGGACTGGATGTAAAAAAGCACACAAGTGCTTCTTCCATTATCCTCGATATAAAAGAATAAAATAAAATAAAAATAAATCATTAATAACAAACAGGCTTATAATTTCACTCCGCGGACCCTGAAAACTGAAATAACGAATGCTAATTCACTCCCCACATGACTATACAAGTAAAACACAGACACTGTTTCCCTTCCTCGCTCCTTTTACTTTCACAGAAAACGTGCAGAGCAAAACTTCAGCAGTAAAACAATGTCACCACTGTACTTATCGTACAGTTTTTAAAAAAAAACCTCAATCCGACAGGGTTTCACTACAGGATGATTCTACTCCAAAGAAACAAACATTCCAGCCCCCCCTCCGGGGCGTTTGCTCTGAGTTTCAGGAAGTGTAACGATAGAAAGACACACTCTGCTGCCGCACCGGCGTTTCAAATATTCATGTATAGATAAATAAATAAATAGATAAAAGGGCCAGGCTTGATTGTCTGGACATTTTTCCCCGGGGAGAAGTTGGGGCACTGTACTGTATTGAACCGCACTCGATTTTTTTTCCAGACAGTGTTTTATGAGAGGGTTGAACCTAGCAGAAGAGAAATAGAGCAAAAATCGTCAAAGAACCAAATCCAGGAGGAGAACTTTTTAGAAGACTGGTGAAGCAGGAAACAAGCAAGACGTATAATTGAAGTAAAAAACAAAAAACAAAGAAAAAACCCAAGTTAAAAGAAATCAGAT
>CM054143.1:21273413-21288413 GCA_028751875.1 Rapana venosa | reverse complement strand
CACACACACACACACACACACACACACCACACACACACACACACACACACACACACACACACACCACACTGACGGGACGGGACGGGACGGGATAGTTTGGTGGTTAAACGTACTGCGCGTTGCGCTCGCAATCTGACGGCCCGGGTTCGAGCCACCACCATTTAAGCGATTTAACATCAGTGCAGACTCCACTCCCCCCGAAGTCATTTCGATTTGACTATAAACCAAGATCTCGTATGCAAAAGCACGCAGAACATCTTGCGCACACGTTAAAACCTGTTCCTCTTTTCGGAAGAGTAGGAGTAGGCCATTTGTGTCTGTGGGATCGGATGACAAAATTGTTATAACTGCATGCACAAGGTATTCTGGATGTGAAAAAGAAGTTCGCGAAGTACTTCATCCAATATCCTCGAAATAAAAGAAATATAAATAGGGGACTGGATGCTTAAAAAAAAGCGCACGAGCGCTTAATCCAACATCCTCGAAATAAAAAGAATAAATAAAAAGAAATCATAAACGTAGGGAGATGACCTTGGGTGTGTCCAAATTACATGTGATAGAAAAGCCCTTATCTTGCCTCGCTCTCCATCCCCCCCCTCCGCTCCTCCCCCACCCCCCCACTATCTCCAATTTCACCGGCTCGCCAGTTCCATTTTGGCTAAGGATGGTGGTGGTGTATTGGAGCACAAAACATAGGGACGAGCTAGCCGGGCACAGAATGTAGGTTATCGCTGTGTCACATGTCGGAAAGAATTCCGTGGCATCACCTATGTCTCTGTGTCTGTCTATCTGCCAGTCTGCTTGTCTGTCTGTCTGTCTGTCTGTCTGTCTGTTTGTTCGCAATGTCCATTGTCGGAAAGAATTCCATGACATCACCTATGTCTCTGTGTCTGTCTATCTGCCAGTCTGCTTGTCTGTCTGCTTGTCTCTCTGTCTGTCTGTTTGTTCGCACTGTCACATGTCGGAAAGAATTCTATGACATCACCTATGTCTCTGTGTCTGTCTATCTGCCAGTCTGCTTGTCTGTCTGTCTGTCTGTCTGTTTGTTCGCAATGTCACATGTCGGAAATAGTTCTATGACATCACCTATGTCTCTGTGTCTGTCTATCTGCCAGTCTGCTTGTCTGTCTGTCTGCTTGTCTCTCTGTCTGTCTGCTTGTCTCTCTGTCTGTCTGTTTGTTCGCAATGTCACATGTCGGAAAGAATTCTATGACATCACCTTTGTCTCTGTCTGTCTGTATCTGTCTTGTCTGTTCACCTGTCTGGTTGTCTGTCTGTCTGTCTCTGTGTCAATGTCTCTCTCTCTGTGTTTCTCTGTCTCCCCCTGTCTCTCTGCCTCTCTCTCTAAGAGCCGGATGAAAAAAGTATGTTAATGCTCTCTCTCTGTCTCTATCTCTCTCCCCCCCCCTCTCTCCCTCTCTCTCTTCTCTATTCAGTTTAACTCTCTCTCTTCAATTCATTTTAACTCTCTCTCTCTCTCTTCTCTCTCTCTCTCTCTCTCTCTCTCTCTCTCTCTCTCCTCTCTCTTCTCTCTCTCTCTTCAATTCATTTAACTCTCTGCCCCCGCCCCCCCCCCTCTCTCTCCATGTCGTACCATGAAGAGGATTCTGTGACATGAAGCGCACTTACCTCTCCCCTCCCCCCATACCCTTACCCCCCTCCTCCACCTCACCTCTGCTCATCTTCGCTCGTCTCAAGCTCCCTGCCCTTCTCAGTCGTTTCCACTAAATGATGTCACAGCAAGATTGGATTTCGGATTAAATCGGCTCTCTCTGTCTCTCTCTGTCTCTGTCTCTCTGCCCCTGTCTCTCTGCCTCTGTCTCTCTGCCTCTGTCTCTCTTCCTCTGTCTCTCTGCCTCTGTCTCTCTGCCTCTCTCTGCCTCTGTATCTCTGCCTCTGTCTCTCTCTGCCTCTGTCTCTCTGCCTCTGTCTCTCTACCTCTGTCTTTCTCGCTATCTCTCTCTCTGTGTCTCTCCCTCTCTTCTCTGTATTCTTCTCTGTGTCTTCTTCTTCTTCTTTCTGTTCTTCTTGTTCTTCTTGTTCTTGTTCTTGTTCTTCTTGTTCTTCTTGTTCTTCTTGTTCTTGTTCTTCTTCTTCTTCTTCTTCTTCTTCTTCTTCTTCTTCTTCTTCTTCTTCTTCTTCTTCTTCTTCTTCTTCATCATCATCATCATCATCACCATCACCATCACCACCACCACCACCATCACCATCATCATCATCATCTTCTTCTTCTTCTTCTTCTTCTTCTTCTTCTTCTTCTTCTTCTTCTTCTTCTTCTTCTTCTTCTTCTTCTTCTTCTTCTTCTTCTTCATAGTTCAATCACTAAACAGCATTAAACAGTCATACTTAAAATCACCAAACAGCATTACACAATCAGTGTTCAATCAAAAGTACTTCAAATGAGACTATAAACTGAAGTCCATTGTGTGAACGCACGCAGAACATCTCGCGCACATGTTAAACCTGTTCCTCCTTTTTGGAAGAGTAGGCCATTGTGCCTGAGAGAATGGAGGACAAAATTTACAAAATGATATACACACAGGGACTGGATGTAAAAAAAGCACACGAGTGCTTATTCCCTTATTCTCGAAAAATAAAAGAATGAAAATAAAATCACTAAAGCATGGGTACCGTGGACAGATAAGATAGCCTCTTCCTCTACATTCCACACAGCCCTTTATTTCTTTAATCAGAAGACAGACGACTGGAGACATCCCCAGACGACACACCCTGTCTGTCTGAAGGCCGACTCTCCTTCCTGTCTCCCTTCTATCATTCCACAGAATAGAGGAATTGAAAAAAAGAAATGCCGGTCATGGACTGTTTAAAGGGGACACGACATCAAAGACATTGGGACTTAACACAAAAAGTTGCTACTGGAAAAGTAATCACATATTTGTATATTACGTATACTAATCACATATTTATACATTACATATTCTAATAAGATATTTGCATAGTACATATACTAATAACACAATGTATATTAATGTGACAGAGTGTGAGTGTTTAAGACAGTATTGTCAGTTCATTCTTTAATGTAGAGGTCATGGAAACAACATGTTTTTGAGATGCCGCTGGAATTAGACTAAATAAGTTTCGAATATGGCGTCACTGGTATTGAACAGCGAATAAAATAAAGATCCTTACTTGCTTCATTATACAAAAGGATAGGAAAACAGATTTAATTTCCAAATTAAAGAAATGTGTCTGTTGATGATTGCTTATCAAGCAAGAAATAGTGGGGAAGTCTGAAAAATGGCAAACTTCCGAGAAAATTCGATGGCTCTTCATAAAATAAGTACCAGTCTGGTGTGCAGTCCATTCCCACCCAGATACTGTCTGCCCACCACCCACTGATTTGGTCCATTGTCATGCACGTTCTGGGGTTGGAAACTATAAGGTACTGTAACAAGACCCATTTGTGATACTTCATGCACTCCAGTTCCAAATTGTTAGGTCCTATAAAAAGACTGGATAGCTCAGTGGTCAGAGAACTCGCTTTCCGCAAGCTAAGGTTAAGGAGCATTGAGCGTGGGCACCAAGTGAATGAGTGACAGTTTGCGCGCCTTGGCTTCAGTACAGTCCCCCAATTCACCCAGCTGTAAATGGGTACCTGCCTCTCTAGGGTCAGGGAAGGTAAAGCAGCGAGGGAGAGGAGATGGGCGCCGCCCTCAATATGCTGCCCTTAGAGAAGCTGAGGTTTCTGACACCTCGCTCCCCAACGACCGCATACGTTATGAGAACACCTTTACCTTTTACCCAACAAGATCCATGTGTGACATTTCATGCAGTTTTTGACAAAAAACCCCAACCACTGGCTTCTCAAGGCCTTCTGGAATGACAGGGCACATGTTGTGCAGAAGTTCTGGCCCCTGTTTCTCTTAGAATCGTCTGCTCACAGTTGTGGTGACAGAGGCCATTGTCATCGCAAATTTGCATTCGTCGCCTTCTGATTCCATCTGTCCCTGCTTACTACAGGCGTGCAAAGAAAAACTGGCTTGACAAAACAAAAATGGTTCAGTTAAACCAAAAACGTTAAGACAGCGGATTCCCCATTGATATAAACCTAAAACATCCTGAAAACTTAAACTTAGTCTGTTTTAATGAATTTTTGAATAGCCTGGACGCTACAAAAAAGACGAAGAAGGTAGAACCAGTACTACAGAAACGTGATTCTAAAGACGCTTTTTTTCAGAGTCAAGAAACAGTGTCTGGAAATTCACTGTCAGACATTGTTTTCTGGTTTCCATTTTTTGTAGGATGCATCTGGTTCACTTTAAAAAATCACTTAAATGATAAAATCACGTTTTTTTAATCTCTAAAACCTTATAGAAGCCAGTTTCGTGTCCCCTTTAAAACCCTATAAAATGCGGGTAGTGAGAAAGCTTCTCTTTAAGCTTCTTTGAAACGGGAGAAAAAAAGGACAAGACAGTGTGGAGACTTGTTAACTCTTTACAGACGTGTAGTGACGGAACCTCTTCCACCCACTTCTCCCCACACACTTACCTCCCCCTTTCCCACATGGCCCAAACACCGGCCACGTCTCCCAGTGCTGGGAAAAGATGCCGGCAATATATGAGCAGTTCTGGACTTGCCCGGTCCCCGTGGAATCCCCAGGGAGGGAGCAGGGAGGGGATTAATTGAACAGCACTGTGCTTTTTCCCCCTCTCTCCTGCCTATCCGTTAACTGCAAAGGTCTGAAGAAAGGGAGCGAACTCTGCCTGATGAGCTGTCTATTTACCCGCCTGAGTCGACAGTTCAAGCCAACCAACAGTTCTGTTTGGGGGTGGTGTTTTTGGGGGGGCCGAGTGAGAAATTAGGATTGTCTGAAGATTACTGATTAAGCTATATATTTTTTTAGTTTGATTTTTTTTGTTTTTTGTTGTAGTTCAATATGTTCCGGTATTTTTTTTAAAAGTTGGAAGTAAGTGACACTCACAAAAAGGCATCGATAGCATTACAGAAGTACACAAGAAAAACATCAGTGACAAAAACTAGTATTGAGGTACATAATTTGAGGTTCCAATGTATCCCTCGCCCCCCCCATTTTTTGTAATAAGAACTTTATTTTCCCCGAAAGTGTCAGAAGGAGCAGATTGTTTCATATCATAGGCTGCATCACAGCTGCAAAGAAGTCCACTTAGCCGATACTTTTAATAAAAGGTGAAGCTCGCGATACATCAGGCATGCACACAGTCCTTCGGATGAGACTATAAACCGAGGCCCGTGTGCGAACACGCAGAAAATCTTGCGCACACGTTAAATCCTGTTCCGCTTTTCGAAAGAGTAGGCCATTGTGTGCCGGTGGAAACAGATGACAAAATTTACAAAACCGCATACACACGGGGACTGGATGTAAAAAAGCACATGAGTGCTTATTCCATTATCCCCGATGTAAAAGAATAAAAAAAAAATCTGATGAGTTGGCCAATCAAATACAAACCAGACAACAAATTGCATCGTCGTTCTTGATAAACAAGACAGCAATTTACCTTGTTGTTCTTAATAAACAACAATTTGCTTCGTCGTTCTTAATAAACCAAACAACGATTGTCCTTGTTGTTTTTAATAAACAAGACAACAATTTGTACGTCGTTCTGAATAAACCAGACAACAATTTCCGTCATCGTTCTTAATAAACCAGGCAACGATTTACCTTGTCATTCTTAATAAACAACAAGTTGCACTGTCGTTCTGAATAAACCAGACAACAATTTGCATCATCGTTCTTGATGGTGATCAAATTGTTTCACATTTGATGGCTTCCCAAGACCTTGGCACGAGTTGATCCCAGTTTTTACGTTTTTCCCCACCACTTGTATGGCACTGCATAGGTTAACTAGCACAGCACAGCACAGCGTAGCGTAGTGCAGTGCAACACGTAATAACATAAGGTTAAGGTAAAAGGTAAAGGTGTCCCATAACCTAAGTGGTCGTAGGGTATCGAGACATCAGAGACTTTACTTCTCCAGGAACCAGCATATTGAGAGCAGTGCCCATCTCCCTCGGTTTTACCTTCCCTGACTCTAACAAGGACAGGTACCCATTTACAGCTGGGTGAACTGAGGGACTGTACTGAAGCCAAGGCGCGCAAACGGTCACCCATCCAATTGGTAACCACACTCGATGCTGCTTAACATTGGGTTGGGGAAAGCGAGTGCTCTGACCACTAAGCTATACCATCCCAATAAAAAGATGAAGCTTGCAATACGATACCGTAAGCTTCTCAAAAAGAGAACAATATCAGTGTAACCACAAAAATGCTGAACCACCCATGTTCCTTTAAATTCGCACATTAACTCCCCTATGAGTGGATTTTTGTGTATACAACTTTGCCAACATGATTGTTGTCATGGTTTCTCTTACGCTAAGCGTCTATTACACATGAAACACACAATCAAAAGACTAGCACTCAGATCTCCAGCCACTGGGGCAGAAAAAGTCAAGTTTCAGACGGGATCGAATCCACACCCCCCCCGCCCCTGTCTTCTGATGTAGGCTTTTCCACTGGACCCCTGATCACTTGCAATGCTTGAATGTCAAAGTCTGCAGTGTGGAGATTGAAGAGGGGCAGTGGGTAACCCAGACAGTCTGGCTGCAGTACAGAGCCATTATTCTGCCATCAGTAAGGGAAGCAGTAGATGGGTCAGAATAGGCCCAAAAAACGTACCGTGCATTGCAGAAACACTGCTAAGGAAGGACGACGGTAAGCAAAGAGTGTTCGGTGTGTTCACAGGCCTGGCCGGAGTGGGATGTGAGGGTTAGGTTGGCTTTTTAGAACTGATTCTGAACTCTGAATGATATAGAGCGTGTGTCCAGGAGTGAAAGAGATTTGGGATAAAACTGTCATGTCAAAGTTCAACAACACACATGGAAGCTCGTATGTACACAGGCAGACAGAGTGAATGAATGACATGTAGACAGACTGACAGAGAGGTAGACAGAGAGATACCCATACAGACATTTGCACACACAGAGGCACACACGCAGTGACACAAATGCATTTGTATACACATACATGGATACATACGAATGCATATTATGTACGGATATAGTTACATGCTTACGACACACACACACACACACACACACACACACACAACACACACACACACACACACAACCACACACACACACACACACACACACACCACACACACACACACACACCGCCCGGATCGCACACCACACGCACACATCACGCACGCGCGCGCACGCACGCACGCACGAAAGCACGCATGCATGCATGCATACATACATACACAAAACATACAAAACAACAACATACATACAAATAAACATACATACAAAAAATACATACAATACATACATACAACATACATACAAACATACATACAAACATACATACATACATGCATACATACATACGCCCGCGCGAGTGCACGCATACGCGTACACCGGACCTAAGTTGAGAGCAGACTCGTTTTGTTGATCTGAGAGAGTCAGAATTGGCTTAAATGTGCAGGACTGAAAGAGAGTTAAATTGTCCATGGGAAGCATTCAGCTAAAGTTTGCACGCACAGACACAAAGACACAGAGATACAGACACACAGATACACAGACACAGAAATAGAGAAACACACACACATTACACGCACGCGCGCGGCACATACACACAAACATTTACAGACACAAACAACACACACACACGCGCCCCACACACACACACACACACACACACACCACACACACACACACACACACACACACACCCCCCCCCCCACCACACACACACACACACACACACAATTAGATTTCAAGATTTCAAGATTTAAGTCCCTTATCCCCTTTTGGGTATGAAGGATTACAAAACAGACACAGACAGACAACAGAACAGACACAGACACACAACACACACACGACGCACAGACACACAACACACGCACGCACGCACGCACGATTTAGATTCAAGATTTCAAGATTTAATTCCTTTAACTCCTTTTGGTGTGTGAAGGATTACAAAACAGGAGAATACACCTGACAGTAACTGACTTTAAAATATCAGTACCAAGAAAACTGAGAAAAACAAAGTGTTAAGCATCGATGGAGCAACTATAGTGAAATAATCAACAACAAAAAATATGCAAGGCATTTTAAAAACTTTTACATACACTTTTTAAAATAGTACAGTTTCAGTGAAGATCCAGGGAAAATGCAATCAGTTGGGGGAAAAAACCCCAGTTTCACGTAAAACTGGCAAATTTGATACATTTTGATAGAGATTGAAGAACTTGTCGATCTTTGCATTTTCATCAGCTCACAAAAATAAGAACTTGCCTTAGGTTGAAGAAAATGTCTTGGAATGAAATTTTGCCGTAAATGATTAAAGTAAGGACATTCCATGATTTAAATGAAATTCAGGATGGATATACTACAGTTGGAACATTCTCCTTCTTCCAAACGAATATTAAGAAATGTCCAACCTCAATGGGGAGCTTGTAATAACTGCAACGAAATTTGATTAGAGCGTAGAGATATACATCTGGTAGACAAGTCATGTATTTTTTTATACCAAAATTGATTTTATAGTTCTTATAATGAAGACATCAACTATTGTCGCAAAGCTCATTTCTACATTCATTAAAGAAATTATTGATTTAAAAGGCTTTCATATGTGAGCTTGTTGAATTGATACTTGAACAAAACTGTCTCTCCCACAAACAGTCAAATCTCTCTTTGTACAACGATATTTTGTATCTTATTTAACCACGCCAATGAATTAAACATTTGTCAAGTAGATCTTTCATCATATGCTAAAAATCTGACGATAATTTTTCAGAACGAAAAACAATCACTTGCATCCAAAAAACCAGACCATTCCATCAAAAATCAAACTAGAGAGAGAACATATCCCTGTTTCTCCATGTTCGCTTCACACGAAAAGTATATTCACAAAATTTTGATTGAAATTCATCGATCACTGCTAGGTTTTCATATCCCCATATTTCACATTCAAACAGTAATTAAAAAAAAAATTATTTCGAGAATAATGGACTAATAACTCATGTGCTTTTTTTTTATAATAAAACTGAAATGGCCACTTTGTCAAATAAATCAACTGCCACATGTATACATTTTTGGCAGACAGAGAGAGACATAGAGATGAGAGAGAGAGAGAGAGAGAGAGAGAGAGAGAGAGAGAGAGAGAGAGAGAGAGAGAGAGAGAATTGAAATGAATTGAATTGAATTGATTGCCGTTAAGCTATACAGGCCATACAGCAAGCACCGGTTAAACATAGACTTCGACGCGATGTCTATCATTGACATGGATACCCCAACAATGGCAATGCCTGAGAGAGAGAGAGAGAGAGAGAGAGAGAGAGAGAGAGAGAGAGAGAGAGAGAGAGAGAGAGAGAGAGAGAACGATAACGATAACGATAACGATATTTATTCAAGAAAGGCCATAGCCCCATTTGAAAGGGTTTACAAAATGACACACATATATAATAATGTTATACTCAAGCACACAAACATCTTTATCCAACTAACAACAATTTAGTACATACACACCAAGTTACACGTGTTTACTGTGTTATGAGATCAAACTACTTCTCCTTTTTAAAGACTTATAGATATACATAGCAATATTTTTCATGACATTTTCATTTTTGGAAGACAGGAGCATAATCATTCTAAAGTGAGCTGGTCTGCGATAATATTTTCAGGAATATAGTCTCTTCTTAAGTCATCTAGTGCTGGACAAGAAAAAATGAAATGGACTTCATCCTCTTCATCAAGTCTACACATAGGACGAGAGAGAGAGAGAGAGCGCGAGAGCAAGCGAGAGCGAGAGCGAGAGAGAGAAAGAGAGAGAGAGAGAGAGAAGGAGAGGAGAGAGAGCGCGAGAGGAGAGAGAGCGAGAGCAGAGAGAGAGAGAGCGAGAGAGAGAGACGAGAGAGAGAGAGCGAGAGAGAGAAAGAGATAGAGAGACAGAAGAGAGCGAGAGAAGAGAAGCGAGAGAGCGAGAGAGAGAGAGAGAGATTAGAAGAGAGATCAGGCAGACAGCAGACAGGCAGAGCAGAGAGAAGAGGGTACATTCCCTGCAGACTGTGGCTGGACGGACGGCAGTGTTGTTGCCGTGTGTACTCGCACAGGACAGGACGGATGGACGGTCGGGCAGTGAGTGAGTGAGTGAAGGGTGAATGGGGGTGCAGGGTCCGGCTGTCAGGCCAGCTATTATCCCTTTCCCATTGATCACTGGCCCCCTGAAAGCCTTAACACGCTGCTGCGGCTACCTACCGCCAAGTCCAGTCCTTCATAGCGAAACCCTGACTGACCCTCTCTCCCCCTCCCCTTCCCCTACACCCTCCTTTCCTCTTGTCTGTCTTTCGTGTATATATATATATATATCTCTTTTTTTTCAATCACCAACTCTCTCTCTCTCTCTCACACACACACACACACACACACACACACACACACACACACACACCACACACACACACACACACACACACACACACACACACACCACACATCACTCTCTCTCTCTCTCTCTCTCTCTCTCTCTCTCTCTCCTTATGTGCCTTTTTTCTTTTTACCACACACACACTACACACACACACACACACAACACACAACACCAGAGGGACAGCTCAAATTTCTTTTGAAATAAGATTTTTCCTTTTTTAAAAAAAAATCTTTCAGCAACCACAGAAGCGAATAAACAGAGAGCAGACAAGAAAGGCTGACCTTTTACAGGAATTAGCCCGAGACTGAAAAAAAATGAGCAAAGGCATACACCCTGCACACACTGCAGCCAAATAATTAACGGCTAGGAGACAGCCATAAGCAAGTCCAAGTCTTTAAAGTCACGTGTCTGGTTTTCACTTCCGGTTCAAATGGCCGATTAGTCACGTGCCGCTTCTTCTTTTGCAGACAAAGTCGACAGTCCGTCGACTAGTTTTTCCTTAGATATGGAACAGTAAGGCACACATGCAAGTTTTTCAAAGCCTTTGTTGCTGAGACATTTTACTTTGGAATACAACCATGGATCGAAAACGTATTTGTAGTCTTGAAAAATCAAGATTTTTACGTTGATTTCAACCTCGAATTTGATTATTAGTGTTAAGATTATGACTTGTTTTCCCTGTCAATTGAATGTGGAACATCTGATGAACCAACTAACGTTTTGTCATTAGTGTCTGTCTAGTTCCATTCACCTATATATTTTGTATCATGTCTCGTATAAAGTGTTATGTGCGGATAAAAAAAACCCAATCTCTCGCTAGTTTGGACATGGACGTTTTGTTCTTGCCTTTGACACGGTATTGAGTCATGTTTAAGATTATATCAGAATAATTTGATATCACGAGCACTTGATCTGCTGACACAAAATTGTAATTTGGTCATTGCAGCTGTTTAATTTATTTATTTTTATTTATTATTTATTTATTTATACCACTTTAAGTAACGAGATTTCTCTGCGTGAAATTCGGGCTGCTCTCCCCAGGGAGAGCGTGTCGCCACAAGAGCAGCGCCACCTCTTATGTTTTTGTCTGCAACTGTATTTGTTTCCCTATCAGAGTGGGCTTTTTTCTAAGAATTTTGCCAGGGACAACTCTCTTGTTGTCGTGGGTTCTTTTACGTGCGCTGAATAATTATGTGTAACACACGGGACCTCGGTTTATCGTCTCATCCGAAAAACTAGCGCCCAGACCACCACTCATGGTCTAATGGATGGGGGAAAAGTTTCAGGCCCAAAGCTGTGGTCAGAACTATCCAGAAGAGAATTTCAGGTTTTGATCCTTCATCTGACACTGTACCTCCAAGACACTTATAGCTATGGACGGCATCAATATTATTGTCAGTGCACTTTTTGTAATCAACTGCATGTTTTTTGTACACATGTGAACTGTGCACCATAACAGTAGACACTGAAAAAATGATGCTGGAAATGGAGATGAGCTGCTTTTGCAAACTCCTTGGTATCTCATACAGAAATCATATAGCTAATAAAGAAGTAGAAACCAGAATTGAAAACGCCATCGGCCCAATCGACGAACTCCTAACTTCAGTGAAAAAACGCGAACTGAAGTGGTACGGGACGTCACACGAACATCTGATGGCCAAGACAGTCCTACAGGGAACAGTACAAGGAGAGGAGATGAAGAGGCAGACATCAGAGAGTGGACTGGCCTTGATTAGAACGACATACTACAGAAAGCTGAGAGCCACACGAATATGGAGGAAGCTGGTTGCAATTTCTTTAAATGGTGCCCCAACAGTCTACCAAACTACGGAATGGGTGAAAGTGAAGGTGATCTATGAATACTTTTCTCATCAACAAAATAACTTAATGTTTTAATTTCAACCTCTAAATTTTTTTACAGAGCAAACAATTGTATCTTTTCACAATAACATGTGCATGTCCACACTCCAAGGGTAGATCCCTTAAATAGAAATAGATCGAACCAGGGATATTCAACTTTTATTGAATGTGACAAAACAATAATCCAAAGTAGGCAACTCATGAACACTTCTTGATACTACATTTCTGGCGCTAAATGTCGTGCTGCTTATTTACCAAAGACGACAGCATTTAGGTAAAAGGCCACTGGGAGGGTGAAACCGATCCAATCCAATCCAATCCTATTGTTTATAGCCCCACCGACCACAGAGACCATAACAGGAGAGTGAAAAACAAGCAGAAAAAAACGACAGAAGTAAAAGAGAGAAAATAGGACAAAGCCGTTTGAAGTGCAGATTTTTCAAAAGAACAAACAGCATGTTCACATCAGTAAGCAGCCATTAAATTTTTCACATTGAATAAGCAGCCATTAAATTTTTCACATTGAATAAGCAGCCATTGTAAGCAGAAGAGTGAGGGTACGGGAACTGAGCCTCTCCACGTACACACACACACACACACACACACACAGAAAAGTGATAAAGGAAAGTGTTCTAAGGCAGAGACATACAGACAGACAGACTGGGGGTAACACGATGTGAACTGGTACAGTGACTGTACGTGCCCAACTGAAACTGGCAGCTGACTACACTCACCCGACCAATACAGGAAAGAGCACGTTGTACAGGGGTCTTATTCTGTCTGGGGGAGACACAGACCAACAGATCGTACACACACACACACACACACAAAGAGAGAAAGAGAGAGAGAGAGAGAGAGGGGGATATCATGGCCTACATCTCAACAGTTCACTCAGAAATGGGTAGCAATACTTGACATCACCATGACGTATGTTCAATCCTGATGGAGTGGGGGTAGATGTGACGTCAAGGACAATCAACTTTCTTTTGTTGTGTCGTCCTGGGAAAAGTACCCCCCCCCCCCCACCCCACCCCGAACTAAAAAAACCCCAGAACAACAAAAATACCAAAAACACAACCGACCTTTGCGAATAGTGTTCATGTTTATAAGCTTTTCTTCAGTAAAGGGGAACATGTATACTGTTTCATACTTTTTTAGATTTTTGTTGTAGATACTACCATTGACGTCACAGGTGACCTGACTTTAAGAGGATTGAACATTTGTTTAACAGTACGCCAGGTCTGCACTGCAGCTGAGTGTGGAGAAACAAAAAAACATTTGTAAACTACAGTCATGTCAGTCGATGTGCACTCTTGGTGGTAAGATGGCCTTCTGATGGGCAGAAAATCGAGCCTGTACCCTGACCATAACCGAGGACGCGGATTCCAAAATATCCGTTGAGATGTCCGTTTGGAATTCAACAACTTTTTTCCTTCTGAAGTAAACATCGGCTCTGACTCTATTCCACTCCCAATCCTGTGATTGTAGCTGTATAAATGAAGCCCATGACTGAAGCTATATATATCGTTGACTGGGGCTATATATATCGTTGACTGGGGCTATATATATCGTTGACTGGGGCTATATAAATCATTGACTGGGTCTACATAAATCATTGACTGGGGCTATATATATCATATAAATGAAGCCCTATGACTGAAGCTATATATATCGTTGACTGGGACTATATATATCGTTGACTGGGGCTATATATATCGTTGACTGGGGCTATATAAATCGTTGACTGGGTCTACATAAATCATTGACTGGGGCTATATATATCGTTGACTGGGGCTATATAAATCGTTGACTGGGGCTATATATATCATTGACTGGGGCTATATATATCATTGACTGGGGCTATATAAATCATTGACTGGGGGCTATATATATCATTGACTGGGGCTATATATATCGTTGACTGGGTCTACATAAATCATTGACTGGGGCTATATATATCATTGACTGGAGCTATATAAATCATTGATTGGGGCTATATAAATCATTGACTGGGGCTATATAAATCATTGACTGGGGCTATATATATATATCATTGACTGGGGCTATATATATCATTGACTGGGGCTATATAAATCATTGACTGGGGCTATATATATCATGCAAAAAAATGTTAACCCAAATCAAACAACAACGAAAAAACAAACAAACAAAAAACAAACATCTTGCGCAGACGTTAAATCCTGTTCCGCTTTTCGTAAGAGTAGGCCATTGTGGGCCGGTGGGAACAGATGACAGAATTTACAAAAACCGCATACACACGGGGACTGGATGTAAAAAAAGCACACGAGTGCTTATTCCATTACCCTCAATTTAAAAGAATAAAAAAAACAAAAAACAAACACCACCACCACCAACAAAAACGGGGATCGAACCCGCAAATTTTCACTTTCTAGATGTGTGTGTGTGTGTGTGTGTGTGTGTGTGTGTGTGTGTGTGTGTGTGTGTGTGTGTTGTTGTTGTCTTCAATTTAACGTCTGTTTACTCTAAGTAATATTAGAGAGGGAAATAGAAAGTGTAATGGAAGTTAAAGAAGGGAGAGGAAGGAGTGGAAGGATAAAAGGTTAAGAAATAGCATCAGTGCTGGTATTTTTGTATTAAAAAAAATGTTTTCCCTTGCTTCTTTCTTGACATAAGCAAAGGCATCCAGTACATATAGGCTACACACCAGTATTAATTTGGGGGTC
>CM054143.1:21265913-21268413 GCA_028751875.1 Rapana venosa | reverse complement strand
ACATGAGCTTTAGGCACAGATTGGTCAGACAGGAAAAAGAAATCTGACCTTTGATAAAAGAAAGAAAACATGTTGTGATTGAACTATTCTCTCCACTCTCCCTTAACTCTGGAGAAGTCATCAGGACAGAATTCTTCAGGAGGTAATCAGGTCAGAATTCTTCAGGAGGTCATCAGATCAGAGATCTTCAGGAGGTCATCAGGCCAGAATTCTTCATGAGGTCATCAGGCCAGAATTCTTCATGAGGTCATCAGGTCCAGAATTCTTCATGAGGTCATCAGGCCAGAATTCTTCATGAGGTCATCAGGCCAGAATTCTTCATGAGGTCATCAGGCCAGAATTCTTCATGAGGTAATCAGGCCAGAATTCTTCATGAGGTCATCAAGTCAGAACTCTTCAGGAGGTCAGCAAGTCAGAACTCTTCAGGGAGGCAGCAGGCCAGAATTCTTCAGGGAGGCAGCAGGCCAATGCACTTAACTTTTCAGGCCATAATTATCTTTTCGGCAAGCTTAGCCGTAGCGTCTGTATTATTCTTCGTTCTTAGTTAGAGCTCTGAAGTTCACCAAAATGGTCAGATTTAGCGTATGCGACCGTTTTGCCTACCACGAAGGTAACCACATTCCGACTTCAGGGAAACCTGTATGATTATCGTTGAGTATTCTACGAATCCGTGGAAAACGACAGAAAAAGGAAGTATTTCTCTGTGTCTGTTTTTCTCTGTGTTCTTCTGTGTCTCTGCCTCTCTCTCTCTCTTACTTTATTGCGGTCTGGACCCACTAAAATATCCAAACAAAGGGAAGCTTTCACTACTATTAGACAAGGCTGCTCAACGCTCCCTCCACGCTGTTAGTGTTATGATTGATGGGAGAAAACAGGGGGCTACTTTATACTGTCTGAACATAATTCATCACGAGCTGTGGACAAGTCTAGTAGACCAAGAAACTAGTTCAAGGGGGAAAAAAACACCCCAAACAGACGCCCTCGTAAAGTAGATGTGTGTTTGTGTGTGACAGAGAGAGAGAGAGAGAGAGAGAGAGAGAGAGAGAGAGAGAGAGATAATGACAACGACAAATGAACTTAATGTGCAAGCTTTCCAGCCATTCACAAACGGAACAAAGGTGATGGGGTGGAAATAAAAGAAATCCGAAGAAAAAATAACCTTGAATATTTTACACAATCAATCTTCAGGATTAAAATACAAAGTCTTGTTACATCCGAACATGGTACAGCATTCTCATAACCAAGCAAACAGTAGTAAATCACCCTCACTGTGATCTCTCACAGTCTGTTTTATTGTTGAGGTTGAAACAGTTGTGTTGTTAATTAGTCAGAAAGATTTCTATTTTTGGCAGCTTTGTTCCTGGGTCTGCCTTTTACCTGTGCTTTGAAACTGAAACAGAACCTGTCTATATTCCTTTCTAGTTGTTGCAGATGTTCACTAACTATTTTGCAGTCTTCACCTGACACATAAGAAGCTTATCTGGTGATGGACACGTTAAATCCTGTTCCGTTTTTCGTAAGAGTAGGCCATTGTGTGCCGGTGGGAACAGATGACAAAATTGACAAAAGTGCATACACACGGGGACTGGATGTAAAAAAGCACACACGTGCTTTTTCCATTATCCTCAATATAAACGAAATTTAAAAAATACTTTGTTTTCTTTCAAGGTCTTTGTTTTCTCTGTACCATCCTCCACAGCAGTGTATTCTTCCAGTATCTCACATGGCGTAATCCATTTTATCACTCCACACAATGGAAAAAAACCCACTGATCTATCTTTCACCATCATTGCAGTACTTATCCCTTTTGTCCATCCTTTGTTTAAGCATCGGTTCACTGTGTGGCCATGTCACTGACAGTGGGTTTACGTCACCTGGTGTCATTGCAGACAAGCCAGCACAACAAACCATAAGTGTAAACTGGCTTCCACAATGATGAATGTCAGTGGAGTTAGGAAACGTGTTACAGAAACTGGTGTTGTGTGTATGCGTGTGTGTGGGGGGCGGTAATTTGCTTATCTTCCCAAGGGCTCAGAGCAACCTGTGTTACTATGTTGGGACACACCTGCAAATTGGGCAGGTGCTCTGATTCACTGGGTGGTAGTTGAAAACCGTTGGTTGCATACACTTTACCTTCGCAGTAAAGTGTACTATTTACGCAGCCTCTTTATAGAGACCACGTCCTCCCTGTTCTGACTATGCTGCCGTAACCGAGAAGTTGTACAGTGTTGTGAGAAATCAAATATCTCCACTCTGTTACACGTGTTATAAGAGAGACTGGGATGTGCAGGGAGAAGCAAGCCAGAGAGGAGAGGGAAGGGGGGGGATAAAGAATTCAACTCTTGCCTTTTCTCACAAGAGGACATATGAGTTTCAGCCCTCCTCCTATCTCTGACAGCTTGTGATGGAGACTACTTTCTGTAGGTAACACTGTCACACTGAATGGGATGAGTGTGTGAGTGTGTGTGTGTGACTGGAGCTTGACAGGTTGATATCAGGC
>CM054143.1:21223413-21245913 GCA_028751875.1 Rapana venosa | reverse complement strand
CCGAGAAAAGATGATATCCAGAAGGACATGGCGTGGAGAAAGATCCTCTCAAATACACAGCCCAGTGATAACTCAAACGCGCGCTATCTGATTCCAGATAGGAGTGCAATGTTCTAACCACCGTACCCCACCCCGGTTCTTGCGAAAAGGCAAATTAAGGGGGAAAACAAATCAAAGAATGAAAGTTAGTGTTCTGTCCCCATCGGTTTAGGTTCACAAACGTTACCGAAAGCAATGTCTAAAAACTGACGGCTATCGCAGGGATAAGCGATAAACTGAGCGCACTCAGGATAGTAAATATCAGGATGAAAGACAGAACTGAGCTCGTCTAATATGAGAAATATCTAAATGATCGATCAATAGAACTGAACACATTCACAACTTCAACTGCCAGGATGTAGAACAAAAATGAAACGGTAGTAATCAAGATGGTAAACAGAATGTAGCGTAATCACAATATCAATTACTAGGATGATAAACAGAACTAAAAACTTTCATAATATCAACTGTGAGGATGCTTTTAGAACGGGTCACATTCACGGTATTCATGGTCAGTGTGATTAAAAGAACTGATTGCATTCACTGTATTCATGGTCAGTGTAATTAAAAGAAGTAATCGCATTCACAGAAGTAATGATCAGGATGATTAAATAGAACTGATCGCATTCACAAAAGTAATGATCAGGATGATTAAAAGAACTGATCGTATTCACAGAAGTAATGATCAGGATGATTAAAAGAACTGATCGCATTCACAGAAGTAATGATCAGGGTGATTAAAAGAACTGATCGTATTCACAGAAGTAATGTTCAGGATGATTATAAGAACTGATCGCATTCACGGTATTAATGGTCAGGGTGATCAACAGAGCTGAGCAACATTCACAAAAGTAACCATCAGACTGATAGGCAGGAGTTGAGCATACTCACAATCTTCAGCCATCCGCTTGCAGTTAGAACTTGATTCTTCATATCCTGCAACACAAAACAGAAGACAACTGTTAATTGGATTGCATAAACACATTACTTCTATTCGATGGAAAAAATCCTATTTTCTTTCACACATCAAGACATAATTTACATTTTTGTCATAGATTTCTTTTTTTCCCCCAACTCTCATTGTTTTCTACTGGTCCGCTTTTTCTTCATAAAAATACCAACACGCGTATATCATATGCACGAATACGCATAGTGAGGGGTATGTGTGCGCATACACAGGCATACGCAGGCAGCATGCATCTTGATGGGCAAGCATGTGTAAGGACACACACACGCACGCACGCACGAACTCACACACACACACACACACACACACACACACACACACACACACACACACACACACACACACACACACACACACACACACGATTCAAGATTTAATTCCTTTCACCCCTTTTGGGGTATGGAGGATTACAAACAAATTGCACAGGAGAATAAACGGTGGTCTAGAGGTAACGCGCCTGTCTAGAAAGCGAAAAGTCCGGGTCGGAAGTGTGCGGTGGTTCGAATCCCGTTTGGGCCCGAAACTTTTCCCCCATCCATTTATTTATTTATTCTTTTATATCGATGATAATGGAATAAGCAATCGTGTGCTTTTTTTTAACATCCAGTCCCCGTGTGTATGCGGTTTTGTAAATTATGTCATCTGTTCCCACCGGCACACAATGGCCTACTCTTACGAAAAGCGGAACAGGATTTAACGTGTGCGCAAGATGTTCTGCGTGCGTTCGGACACGGGGCCTCGGTTTATAGTCCCATCCGAAGGACGTTTGGAGAGAGTGGAGTCTGCTCTGATGTTAACTCCAGGGGGAAAATATCCCCTTGAACGGGAATCGAACCCAGGTCGTCAGATTGCGAGCGCAATGTTCTGACCACTAGGCTATCCCCTCTCCCGGTCAGGCATTTTACGTGTGGATTTCAGGACTAAACCATCCATCCTTTGCTTTACTGTCTTTCCTCTTTGTCCTACGTAACATGTGGCTTGGTGTGGCGTATATGGACTGATTTTCATGTTACTGATACGTCTTTGAGAAACTGAAATTGAAAGTCAAGCATAGAGGCAGCATAATGCAGGAAAGCATCAAGAACTGATACAAGCAAGCAAACAAACAAATAAAAAGAGAAAAAAAGAAGAAAAAAAAAGAGGGTTGCTTTATGTGCTCTCTTTCTAAAGAATGTTCACACTCACCCGTCCCATCCACACCCACCCACGCACTCACATACTTTCTCTTTCCTCTCACACACAGACACCACACACACACACACACAACACACACACACACACACACACACACACACACACACACACACACACACACACACACACACACACACACACACACACATACATGTGCCGACCTCACCCCCCCCCCACCCCCTCCCCACACACGTCACACTTATATATATGCACGACCGATTTTGCATCCTCGTCCTAAGCTCCCCCCCCCCCCTCCACCACCCCCACCCTCACCCCACCCCAACCCCTAACGGTTGAAAACTTCAAGGAAAATGGATGGTATGACAGTTGAAAAGAGCCAGAGATGGAGAAGCCCCCCATTCAAATCTGCCCCCCCCGGGGGAAAGAAGATGGAAGAGAATTCCACACAATGAACTTTCCGAAACGTTCTTGTGAGAGATCACGTTCTATCATACCGCCCTGCTCTCCCGGCCTCTCTTTGCCCCTAACCATGTCAGTTCTCAGTCTTGTCTTTGACAATCGACAACTTCTCTCTCAATCCCCCCCCTTCCCCCCCTCCGTCAAACCCCGCCCACCCTCTCAGTCTCCCCAACCTTTCCCCTAACCCACCCCTCACCCCCGATCGACCCCTCCCTTGTCGAATCAATATCTGTCTAAAGACGGTATCCAACAAATGGAAGGCGCCAGCAACGAAACAACAGAAACTTTTATCTCCTTTCCCCTTCTCTTCACACAAACAAACAATATTTCCGCAATAACAAGGCAGGGATTTGGAAACAACAACAACAACAACAAAAAGCAACAAGGGCTGTTAGCTTCAGCGACAACAATGAAAAAAACCCTCTACCATAGCTAACTAATCAACCAGCTGAGCAGCCCTTTTTATATTCTTTTCATTTCGAGGATAATGGAATAAGCACTCATGTGTGTGTGTGTTTTTACATCCAGTCTCCGTGTGTATGCAGTTTTGTAAATTTTGTCATCCGTTCCCACCGGCACACAATGGCCTACTCTTCCGAAAAGCGGAACGGGTTTTCACTTGTGCGCAAGATGTTCTGCGTGCGTTCGCACACGGGGTCCTCGGTTTATAGTCTTATCCGAAGGACTTTTGGGGGGAGTGGAGTCGACACTGATATTAACTCCAGAGGAAAAATTCGCTTGAGCAAATTCGAACCCGGGTCAGCAGATCATGAGCACAATGCGTATCACTCTAACCACCAGGCTATCCCATCCGCCTTTCAGCCAGCCAGCCAACCAGCCAACCAACCAGCCGAGCACCCTACCAGCGTACAGCCAGCTAGCCAGCCAACCAACCAACCGACCGACCAACCAACCTACCAATATATATTTCAATTTATGTATAAACATATTTCTAAGACGGTATTAATTTTTTTTTTTACTACACTGTAACAGTTTGAATGTCAGAAAAAAAATGATAAAAGAAATTTATCTGGATAACTGATAAATGAATAAAATAGTGCTTAGTTCGCCCCTCCCCCCCCCCCCCTCCCCCTACCACCGCTCCCAACACGCATGAGAAATAATCATAGCTATCAGCCTTAGCCCTGGTGAATGATGAAGTAGTTGGACAAGGCAAATGATGAAGGAATACACCAGCGCTTATTTTGCAATGCACATTGAAATATATTGGTAGATACCAGCATGATGGCAGTGTGGGAGAGGTAAGAGACGCCAGAGGAAATAATAGGCTGAAAGGTGAGGAAAGGAATATACCCCACTATTATGTGACATATTCATAGGCCTACTCCCCCGCTCTCTCTCTTTCTCTTTCTCTCACAAGCACGTCACCCACCCACCCACGCACTCACACTGTGCGCACACGCGCAAAGAGGTAACGGTAAAGGTTTTCACATAACTTGCGCGGGCGTAGGGGAGCGGGATTATAGAGACCTCAGCTTCTTCAGGGGTCAGCATATTGAAGGCGGCGCCCATCTCCTCTTCCTCGCTGCTTTACCTTCCCTGACCCTAAAAGAGGGCAGGTACCCATTCACAGCTGGGTGATCTGGGGGACTGTACTGAAGCCAAGGTGCGCAAAAGGTCACCCATCCACTTGGTAACCACGCTCAATGCTGCTTAACCTTAGCTTTGGGGAAAGCGAGTGCTGTGACCACTGAGCACTCACCAGTCAGATTATTGAATACACACACACAGATAAATCAAAAGTTGATAACGAGAAAGCAGGTTCAGCATTTGTTATACCATCCTTAAGAAGAAGAAAATATAATACTAGTGCCGTTTCTCTCTTTACTATAGGCCTTACAGCTCTTTGTCACATTACTGGATCAACAGTATTACTTTCCTAAATTAAAAATCCCACTCACCCCGATTGAAAGACTGTATAATGTGTTGATTCTAATTCTATATATGCCGTCAGCGCCTGGGATTTATCACAGTTCTTGATTAAGCCATTGACGCTGGGGGCAACAGCAAAGTGAGAGGCTGTATGACCAGTGGCTTTCCCACTCACGGAATTCCACTTTACAGCTTAGTCTTTAGTGATCGACCATGACTCTCTGACTAGGAGGCTTGACTCGCACAGTCCTTATGTGCTGCAGCCCTGGGGGCTGGTTGGCCTTTGGAGAACATCTCCAATGCTGACTGTCCTTATGCCCACTTGGCCGAGAGAGTGGGGATGTACTGCGGGCAAGGCATCTCCACTATAATCAAATTTCTGCCCAATTTCCGAAACAGCAGCTGCCTCCTCTGCTGTTTTGGAGGTCATCGTCGAACACGACGGATAAACATACATACATACAATTCTATATAGAGCGTAACAACAATAGAAAATTAGAATCAACACATTCTACAATTTAAAAATCTTTAAATAAAAAAGAACACGGTTTAGGGATGGTTACCAAAATCAAACACATTCATCTTTTGCCAATGAAAGGCGTAAATTTTTGCTGAGTGCCATTAAATAGTGGAAAATTTCCAAATGACTGGGCCAGCCAAGCTGATGGACAAGGAACATGCGATGATGAACGATCAGTTTCAATTCACATTTCTTTAGACTTGCCAGGCATTTAGGAAGCAATCAGAACAATAACAGATTGCCAATTTCCAGTTTCTATTAAAACTTAAACTTCTTTGAGATCACTGATGTAGAAAATACTTGTCACGCCAAAGTCGGATGCGCTAGGCCTGACTTGTCAGGCGTTTAACGGCAGCACAACGCGTTTTTGCTCATATGACAGACAAAAGTTGCTGTCTGAGCGTTCGAAATGGACCAATATGAAAATACTAAGCCTTAATTTTACATGCAGACCTGTGACTGTTTCCAGGCAGATCTTACATTTAGTCTATAGATTCCGTTTGAATGCTCTTGGTACATTGCAATAGAAAGCTCCCATTCTAATATGCATGAGTGAAAGACCAAAAAAACAAAAGAATCCGGCATCTGTTGACAGGTTGTCCTGAAATAAAAATTCATTATTTCCATCAAACTGAAAGATGGTTCCTTTTTGAGTTATTATATATCGCTGTTTTCTGCCTTCTTGGTCCATACTCCTGTCTTTTTTCATCCACACCTTTAGGAAAATGTGTGTGCAAGGAGTTCCCTCTTTTCAATCCTTCTCTTTGTTTTTGCATTGTTACTTTTCTTCCTGTCACCTCCTTTTTTGTCTATTTTCTGTCTTCTTGGTTCCCTCTCCTGCCTTTTTTCTGGAAGGACTTAAAAAGATAACAATTCTCTCCCACACCGAAGTCAGATGCGCTGGGCCTGACTTGTCAGGTTCTTCAAGGCAGCGCAACGCATTTCCGCTCATATGACAGACAAAGATAGTTTGCCAGAGTTTGAGCGTTCGACAAAGAAGAAAAAGAACATCGTCAACAATAATGTAGTTCTTTGCAGAATTTCTGAATGCTTTAAACAAGGCCTAGTTAGCATCTTCCTGTGACTGATCACTGTGACTTATTAGTGTTGTCCATGACTGATACTGTGATTCTGTTGGAATTATTGTAAATCTATGCAAACTCCTTCCCTCTCTCTGGTTTAAAAAAACATTTTAGGCATGTACATATTCGTTCACGCGCCAAGATTTAAACATGCATATATGTATGCATGCATGTATGTCACATACTGTTATCTGATCACAGACTTGTGTTCTAGCTGATAGAGCTGATTAAGGCTTTTATCACAATTAAAATGCTCTTGGTTTTTGTCACTTTTCAGTCTACTATCACATTTTCTCCTAGATTTCAAACGCAGTTTTTTTGCATAGGATGTTATAGGCGCCCACACACACATTCAAGGACAACACCTCTCCCCTTCCCTCCAACGAACATACACATAACATACACACTTTACCCAGAGGCCAGTAAAGCAGGCGTGGTTTACATGCTAACTGACACAGCTGAGGTGGTAATTGTCAGTTTATAGGGTCCACGCACGGGGAGGTCTGTCCCCTTAGGGAATGTAACACAGATAAGTGCTAAGATTTGTCACTGTGGAATAATACATGCTGCTGAAAGCCTATGCTGCAGTGTGTCGTTATTTCTGCTTTTTCTGTCTTTTTTTTGTTCCTAGGTTACTGCTCTGGGGTTCTCACTATTTAAAAATGGTGAGGTTTTGTGTATGCGGCCATTATTTCCTCACTGTGAAGGTAGCCGTATTCTGACTTCGGGAATGACTGTATGTATGTGTGTATGTATGTATGACTGTCTTTCTGTCTATCCAAACTGTCTCAGACTAAACAACCCATCTATCAATTAATCAATCAATCAATCAATCAATCAATCAATCAATCAATCAATCAATCTATCTATCTATCTATCCAAACTGTCTTTGACTGATCAACCTAAGTCATTCTCAGAGACTGAGTAACAGGGAGAGCCCAAGTTCCCACCCCCCTCCCATCCCTACACCGCCCCAGCACCCTCCCCGCCCCATATCCGCCCCTTCCCCACGTCCCATCAGCCTAAAAAAGTTCAGAAATAGAACCCAGACCTCATCCCACCAGGCTGTAAAGGCATTTGATCAGAGAACTCTTCCTGTATACTCTGGCGTTCCTGTGTATAACGCTGTGCTGGGCTGAAATAAATGGTCCCCTGACTATCCACTCTCAGTATAAGTATTCGCATAATCTATGTGGTCATTGGGAAGCATAGTGTCAGAGGCCTCAGGTTCTCCAGGGGCCAGCATATTGAGGGCACACAGCGCCCATCTCCTCTCCCTCGCTGCTTAACCTTCCCTGACCCTAAAGAGGGCAGGTACCCATTGACAGCTGGGTGAACTGGGGGGACTGTACTGTATGCAAACGGTCACTCATGTACTTGATAACCATGCTAAATACTGATTAACCTTCGCTTGGGGAAAGCGAGTGCTCTAACCACTGAACTATCCCGTATCCCTTGCCCACATCAAAAGGAGGGCTATCTATTCCCCAGGGCAATCACCGACCTGCTATATAAGGTAGAGACCCAGTTCGAACCGATGGCCACAAGGATACAGGGCCACTCTTGACCAATGGTCTACATATACACCGCTTGGGTTAATTATTAAGCACAATCCATCAAGTCATAAACAGACAACACAGAGTGTGGAAAAAGGCTGTGTCCCATGGGGTGCGCTAGGTGTGTCACTATGAAAACAGAAGGACTGAGGATTTATCCGCCATACCCGACCGTTAAAGCAGGAACAGAAAAATAAGCCTGTGGTCAAAGGTCGCCTGGTCAATGGCGGTCCTAAAATAATGGAACTGGACTAGGTATTCCCAAGGGCAATTACCTAGCTGCTACATAAGGTGGAGACCCAATTCCAAGTAATGGTCACACGGAAACTGGGCCACCCTTGACCAGTGGCCTATATACTGCCTGGAATAGAGGATAACTACTAGCACTCAGACTGTTGTCATTCATGATCCAGTGGATTCTTCTTCTTCTTCGTCGTTGTACACTCAGACAGCAACTATTGCTGTATGTCATAAGAGCGAAAATTTATGTGTTGTTCTGCCGTTAGACGCCTCATAAGTCAGGCCCAGCGCATCCGACTTCCGCGTGGGAGAGAACTGTTGTGTTTTAAGTCTTTCTGGAAAAAAGGTAGGAGAATGGACCAAGAAGGCAGAAAATAGACAAGAAAGAAGAACAGGAAGGAGGCAGAAACAAAGAGAGGGATAGAAAAGAGGGAATTTCTAATGCAGAGTTTTCAGAAGGTGAGACTGCTATTTATAGTTATACTGACAGGCCTCCGGGCATCCCCACGGGGGAGTAGGCTGCACAGTGGATGAGAAGCTGGTGTATGCGGCTATTTCTCGACATATAGGCAGCCACACTCCATCTTCAGAGAATTAAAAAATTAATGCTTTATTTAATGGAGAGTGCAGGTGTTTAGGAAAAGAGATATATCATGGGTGAAGATAATAATACGATAGCATTTTGAGGCCATGACAGCAGTTTAGTGTAGGTGAAGACACTGCATATAAGCCAGTAATTACAAATCTTCTGGCCTGGGTTAATAGAATGATTGGAACAATTCTTCTTCTTCTTTTTCTTCTTCTTCCATACCTCTTTTCCTCCGTGAGGAGTCATTCACTGAAATCATTCACTGAAGGCATGCACTACTGAAGATTTCTGGCCGTCTTTCTTGGGCCAGATGAACCTGGCAGAGCCCATCCCTCTCCAGGTATAGAGTAAATCCTGGGCATGTTTGTGATTCCTAACTCATCAGACATGATCTGCTGGATCTTTTAATATTCACGCGGAGCGGGACAGCTCAGTGGTCAGAACACTCGCTTTCCCTAAGCTAAGGTTAAGCAGCATTGAGCGTGGTTACTTTCTGGATGGGTGACCGTTTGCGCGCCTTGGTTTAAGTACAGTCCCCCAGTTCACCGAGATGTAAATGGGTACCTGCCATCTTTAGGGTCAGGGAAGGTAAAGCAGCGAGGGAGAAGAGATGGGCGCCGACCTCAATATGCTGGCCCCTGGAGAAGCTGAGGTCTCCGACACCTCGCTCCCCAACGACCGCATAGGTTATGGAAACATCTGTACCTTTTCGATATTTATTATCAATCTTCTGCATGCGTATAGACACGATAAAAGCTGGGGCATTAGTAGGTCTGCACTTTATATTGACCCAGTAGATTGTACCCTCCAAAAAATCCCCACCAGAAGCTGCTTGTAAGATTCGAACCCACGACTTCATGGACTCTGAGGATTCAAGTCAAACGTTCTACTCACTCAGCTCTTAAGTGTCCGTGGACCAAGAGACACAGGGGAGGGCTAAAACCAGACCCCCTCACCGGGCCCGCTGTTGTTGACATGCGGGGCAAAAAGTGTTGTGTGCTGTTGTCAAACATGTGCAGGTGGAAATCAATATGCCCCTCAATCACTTCATATTACCGGCGGTTTTTACAGGGTGCGATTTGATACACTGCTTTTTCAGTGTGGCGGTGTCGTGATGAGTTTTTGAGGACTATTGAATTTTCTCTGTCTGGCTTCTCTAATCCCCGTGTTTGTTTGGTTTTAGTGTTTGGTTTTCTCAGTGTTCTGTTTTGCTTTTTTAAAGTTTATTTTGGTCTGTGTGCAGTGTTTTGTTTGTTGTTATTGTTGGTGGTATTGTTGTTAACTGCACATGTATTGTTGTTAGTGTTGTTGTAACTAGTATGATCACAAAGAAAAAGATAGAAATATGTATATATATATATATATATATATATATAGGAGAGAGAGGAGAGAGAGGAGAGAGAAGAAGAGGAGAGAGAGAGAGAGAGAGAGAGAGAGAGAGAGAGAGAGAGAGAGAGAGAGAGAGAGAGAGAGAGAGAGAGAGAGAGAGAGAGAGAGAAAGAAGAGAGAGAGAGAGAGAGAGAGAGAGAGAGAGAAGAGAGAGAGAGAAATAGCTAGATAGATAATAGATAACGACAGAGCGAGAGCGAAGCGATCGAGCGAAAAGGAGAGAGAGATGGAGAGAGAGAGGTAGAAGAGACTGACAGAGAGAGAGAGAAGATGAGAGAGAGAGAAGAGAGAGAGAGAGGAAAGAGAGAAAAAGAACACACACACACACACACACTAACCACATTACACACACACACACACACACCCCCAGAGCACACACACACACACACAGAGGCACAGACAGACAGAATTTCTCTGTGAGAGGTCACGACCCCTTCTGAAAGCGAAACAACGGCAAGGCAGCAGAAAGTCAGTGCAGGAGAATGGTGATGGAACATCATCAGTAATGTGCCACTGACAGCAATGATGCATAGAGATCACTGCTTCCTTCTGCAGCCACTTTGCTAAATAACAAGCCACGTCTCTTGAATGGCTTTATATATAAGCAGAAATAGATGTAAACAAAACAAATCTTCGACATTGTTGTATTGGGATGGGTTATATATATATATATATATATATATATATATATATAATATATATATATATATATATAACAGATCACAGCCGAAAAAGGTAAGAAGTTGATCTTATGTTATTTTTGAAATAAATTCAATTCTGAAGTTCCAGAAAAAAGCAAGAATAGGATGTACTGTTAAAGAATATTGAGTATTGTTAAAGAAATGCTGTCTTTCTTCTTTATAAGCTTGTTATTTTTCACTACGAAATAATTTGCACGCGCGCGCGCGCGCGCACACACACACACACACGCTCGCGAGCACGCACGCATGCACACACGCACGCACACACATCTTGCGCACACCTTAAAACCCGTTCCGCTTTTCGGAGGGGTAGGCCATTGTGTACTGGTGGGAACGGACGACAAAATTTACAAAACTGCATACACACGGGGACTGGTGGTAAAAAAGCACACGAGGGCTTATTCCATTATCCTCGAAATAAAAGAATATGCGTTGATTTGTAGCACAAGTAATGAAAATATTGTTTCCAGTGAATTAGAAGTTCAAGCAGAAACACATTAGCTAAAAAAAGCTAGACATATTTCATGGTTGACGCCTATTGGCACTTACGTATCAAACCTGTCAAAAAATATATGAACTTAATCAATATGATTTAGAAACATAGACAGCAGCTTTACCATGCTCTTCATGAGAGATAGATAAAATAAGTTTTGATATAGAATATAAAAAAGGAAAAAAATTCTTGGTCGCAGATGTCCGTTCGTATAATTATTGAAAATAAATATGCTGATTACTTCAAATTTTCTACAAATGGATCAAGTTATAGAGAATGAAGGAGCTGGTTCAGAAATCTGTCTGTCTGTCTGTCTATCTATCTATCTGTCTGTCTATCTATCTATCTATCTGTCTGTTTGTCTGCCTATCTATCAATCAATCAATCTATCTGTCTCTCTGTCTGTCTATCTACCTGTCTGTCTATCTGTTTGTCTATCTATCTATCTATCTATCTATCTATCTATGAAATTATCGCAGTTCTTACCCTTGTTCTTGATCTTCCATGTTCCAGATCCCACTTTGTGGAGACTCTAAATCAGTATTATATGCTGTAAAATCCCCCAAATCCAAGAGAGTATCCAGAATCATTTTAGATATTAAATATGCTAGACACCTTTAAAGTTTAAGAGGCATTCTTGTTTCTTTTTATTGGGTACCTTCATACGTGGGATTACTTTTTTTTTTAAAGTGAATGGGCTGACGGAGCTTCATAAAAGGGGAAAGACATGATAATGGAATCAATAGAACTGCGTGTTTCCTTGTCTCTACATAAAGGGATACCGTTTATTAGAAGAAGCGTCGTGGGGCAAGGTTATAGAACTTGATCAGTTCAATGCACGATTTTTCTAAAAGTTGCTTGACTAATATCCATTATATGTTACATGACTCCTAAAGGGGGTTTCAGTTTTGCAACTGAAAGATCATGTTTTAGAATAAAAGTAAATGAATTCGTTACTAGATTTTGCAAAGCTGTCGGGTGTATATGTGGAGAACAAATTCCCGATACTGTAACGCAGTATATAAGTAAGTATACACAAATCTAGTCAGATCCTTAGTCGGCTATTTTCAGGATGCACAGTATGGCATGTTTTGCTCCACTTGTCAGACCATGACAAGCCCCTGTAAAACCAAGGCAAGCAGATAGGTTAGTACCGTGTGTGTGCGTGTGTGTGTGTGTGTGTGTGTGTGTGTGTGTGTGTGTGAGAGAGAGAGAGAGAGAGAGAGAGAGAGAGAGAGAGAGAGAGAGAGAGAGAGAGAGGAGAGAGAGAGAGAGAGAGGAGAGAGAGAGAGAGGAGAGATCGGTCTCAAGGTTACTGTACGTTAGTTTCAACTTATATGGATGTGAACTTTTAAATCCATCTTGTGGAAACATATCTTAGCCAGTGTACTTTAGGGGCTAGTTCTAAAATTTGATTTATAAACTTACGCAAATGTTCTGTTGATAGACTAGATATACTAGAAATACTGTTGAACCAACCGAAAGGTTTTGTCCGCATTTGAAGAAAAAAAAATAAAAATTTGTAAGTTGAAATAGAAAAAGCAAAGTTTAACTTTGATACACGTTTGGTTATTCCGGGGAGCTTTGAAGATAACGGGTTCATGCAGATTAAGCACAAGGATTGCAGTATACATATGACGGTGAAGAAATTTCTACTCTATTACGGGTTTGCCAATGTGGACGGACTAAAGTCAATGACAGTTTCAGGAAAGAAACTATTTTGGAAACTTCGTCAAACTGAGGATGAATAAGTTACTGAACTAGATCTAGATCTATGTATGCTAGCATTATGACTTCAGAAAATCAGTCTTGATACTGCCGCTTAATCTAAAATCACCATGTTGTACTCAAGCGCGTACGCGGTCAGAGAGAGACAGAGAGAGAGAGAGAGAGAATGAAGGAAGGAATCTTTATTTTCCAAGGGTCAGAATAAGCATTCGCACAGAGAGAGAGAGAGAGAGAGAGAGAGAGAGAGAGAGAGAGAGAGAGAGAGAGAGAGAGAGAGAGAGAATGAATGAATGAATGATTTATTTTCCAAGGGTCAGAATAAGCATTCGCACAGAGAGAGAGAGAGAGAGAGAGAGAGAGAGAGAGAGAGAGAGAGAGAGAGAGAGAGAGAGAGAGAGAGTATGCGTGTGATATGACGTATTTGCTCCATATTGATGTAGACCTGGAGACCAGAAGGAAACTCTGAATCTGCAGTGTAATCCTGTTTGATTCCAGCCTGTACTGCAATCCTCATCCGGGGCCTGATTTGAAATGCTGTATATTTTCTGTCGATATTTAAAAATATATCTCAACATATACCATCCAGCTTTAAAAGCCCTTACCCCGGTTTGAAAAGCGACATCAAAGAAGCGTGGTTTGTGCAGTTTAAACAAAGATGTTGAAATGAGACAAGTTTCCATGTTGACATATCCTTGGCTGTACCGGTGGAACTGTAACATCTCAATCGATAGAGCTTAGGAAGATGCTTCCCATGGGCACGTGGCAGTGACGACATATTTATACATCTTTTCCAAGATGACGTATTTCCGATGTAGTTCTTTGGCTGCACACCGGTATTAAAAAAAGCACTCTTTTCCTTCTGTTTTTCTATGTAACTCTTGTATTCATACCGCTCGTACTAAGGCATCTACAGAAATAAAAACCACTTTTTGTGAAAGACTAGCCTCTGACTCAAAACTCATGTGATTTTGAACAAATTAGGTAGGTCTGAAATTTTTTAATTTTTCAGCGAACACTGTACCCCCCTCAGTCCTTTGTCGTCTGCTAGCTTCCTTACCACAATATGCATGCGCGGGGTCAATGCTGTAGGAATACTGGCAAACCTCATTTGATGGTTATTTCCAAACTTTCTCCTGACTACCTGGTATTGCTCTATGTCCTCAATTCAAAAACCAAGTGCACAGTCCATTTTTTCATGCTTAAAAAAAATCTGTGAAAATCACCAACATTTTTTTCCACCCGCACTCTATACAAGATACTACGTGACCCCCAAATTAATACCGGTGTGTAGCCTGTATGGTAAATGCTTTGACTCAAGGAACAATTAAAAAAAAATATTGTGCACATCTTTAACTTAGCAAAATCAAGATTGCAATCCTTTGAGTCGGCTAGCATTGTGGCTAGGAGGAAGAGTATTTTTTATGTTATATTTTATTTTATTCTTTTATATCGAGGATAATAGAATAAGCACTTATGTACTTTTTTTTACATCCAGTCCCCGTGTGTATGCGGTTTTGTAAATTGTCATCTGTTCCCACCGGCACACAATGGCCTACTCTTACGAAAAGCGGAACATGATTTAACGTGTGCGCAAGATGTTCTGTGTGCGTTCGGACACGGGACCTCGGTTTCTAGTCTCATCCGAAGGACTTTTAGGAAGAGTGGAGTCAGCACTGATGTTAACCCCAGGGGGAAAATATCCTTTTCGTAAGAGTAGGCCATTGTGCGTCGGTGGGAACAGATGACAGAATTTACAAAACCGCATACACACGGGGACTGGATGTAAAAACCCACATAAGTGCTTATTCCATTATCCTCGATATAAAAGAATTTTAAAAAAATCCCGGGATTCGAACCTGGGCCAGCAGATCACGATCACAATGCGCAACGGTGTAACCAAGCAGGCTTTCCCGTGCCCCAGGCAGTGTGTCTTGGTCAGGTCAAAGCCAGTGAAGCCATCCCTCTCCAGGTTATCGGCGGGTGTATGCTGTATCTATATAAATTTCATCCACACGGGTGGGCTGTGGACACCCGGCAAACATGCTCTGTGTCCATTGCACTCGGGACCTCAGTTTCGTTTCTTCAAGGCTAGCAGAAGAATAGTGTGTGTGTGTGTGCAAGTATTTAGAGCAGATAATCCTCTCGAAGGAGACGGGATAGCTCAGTGATTAAAGCACTCGGTTTCCCCGAGCTAATAAGGTTAAGCAGCATTGAGCGTTGTTATCAAGTAGATGGGTGACCGTTTGCACGCCTTGGCTTCAGATAAACTTCTCAGCTGTCAATAGGTACATACTCTATTTAGGGACAGGGAAGGTAATAATAATAATAATAATAATAATAATAATAATTTATGGAATTTATATAGCGCTGAATCTTGTAAAGCAACAAATCAAAGCGCTCAGATTTTATTTCATACCACTTTAAGTCACTGCAGATTTCTCTCCGTGAAATTCGGGCTGCTCTCCCCGGGGAGAGCGGGAGAACGCGTCGCCACTTAGCGCTGCGCCACCCTTTCACCCTTTTTTTTTTTTTTTTTTTTTTTTTTGCAGCTGTATTTGTTTCCCTATCAGAGTGGCTTTTTTCTAAGAATTTTGCCAGGGACAACTCTCTTGTTGCCGTGGGTTTTTTTTACGTGCGCTAAATAATTACGTGTAACACACGGGACCTCGGTTTATCGTCTCATCCGAAAGACTAGCGCCCAGACCACCACTCATGGTCTAATGGATGGGGGAAAAATTTCCGGTCCAAACGGGGTACGAACCGCCGCACACTTCAGACCCGGACTTTTCGCTTTCTAGACAGGCGCGTTACCTCTAGACCACCGATCCAAGAAGAAGAGAGATGGGCGACGCCCTTAAGATACTGGCCCCAAGAAAAGGTAGGTTTCTGACACCTCGCTTCCCAACGACCGCATAGGCTATGCGAACACTTTAAGGTAAGGTAAAGGAGTCCCATAACCTATAAGGTCGTAGGGGAGCGAGGCGTCAGAGACCTCACTTCTCTAGGGCCAGCATATTGAGGGCGGCGCCCATCTCCTCTCCCTCGCTGCTTTACCTTCCCTGACCCTAAAGAGGGCAGGTACCCATTTACAGCTGGGTGAACTGGGGGAACTGTACTGAAGCCAAGGCGCGCAAACGGTCACCCATCAGACTGGTAACCACGCTCGACGCTGCTTAACTTGGCTGGGGGAAAGTGATCGTGATCTGCTGGCCCAGGTTCGAATCCCGGGATTTTTTAAAAAAGCGAACACTTTACTCACCTTTTAATCCCTCGAACAGATATCTAAAAAAAGCAAACAAGTAAAAATACAAGCGTTTGGCAGAGAAACTTTTCGGTTTATTTAAAACCTTCTTCAGACTCAAAGATTGGTCAGCTCGAACAGATATCTCAGAGGAGACTGAAGACCCTACCCACTGTTATGTAAAACAACGTAGCTCAACGCTGGATCGGTGGTCTAGAGGTAACGCGCCTGTCTAGAAAACGAACAAATCCGGGTCGTAAGTGTGCGGTAGTTCGATCCCCGTTTGGGCCCAAATTCCCCCCTCCCCCATCCATTAGACAATGAGTGGTGGTCTGGGTGCTAGTCTTTCGGATGAGGCGATAAACCGAGGTCCCGTGTGTTACACAAAGTTATTTAGCGCACGTGAAAGAACCCACTGTAACAGTAGAGTTGTCCCTGGCAAAATTCTATAGAAAAAGGCCATTTTGATTGGGAAACAAATACAGTTGCAGACAGGAGAAGAATAAAAAAAAAAGTACGGTGACGCTGCTCTTGTAGCGACGCGCTCTCCCTGGGGAGAACAGCCCGAATTTCATCTGTCGTGACTTAAAGTGATATAAAATAAATAAATAATAAATAAAAACCGCCGCACCACGTTACTCTTTTAACCAAGGTTGTCAGTGAGGTTGTTGTTGTTGTTTTTGTTGTTGTTGGTGGTGGTGTCCTAGTGACAATGAAAAGTCTGTACTGTACATTTTTTTGGATACGTATTTTGTGTCTAGAGACATCCTCTGGAGCCGAAGTATGTCTGCTTGTATGTAAAGCGAGGTGCTTGAACACACACACACACACACACACACGCACGCACGCACGCACGCACGCACGCACGCACGCACGCACGCACGCACGCACGCACGCACGCACGCACGCACGCACGCACGCACGCACGCACGCACACACAAAGAAAGAAGGTGGCAGGATGGTTAAGGCGTTCGCCTGCCAACAAGTTAACCGTGAGGTTCTGGGTTCGATTCCCAGCCTTGCCCTTTCTTCTCAGTTTGACCAAAAAAAATCGAACTGAATGTCAGAGTCCTTCGGATGAGACTATAAACCTAGGCCCCGTGTTCGAATGCATGCAAAACATCTTGCGCACACGTTAAATCCTGTTCCGCTTTTCGGAAGAGTAGGCCATTGTGTGCCGGTGGGAACAGATGACAAAATTTACAAAACCACATACACACGGGAACTGGATGTAAAAAACCCACATAAGTGCTTATTCCATTATCCTCGATATGAAAATAATAAAATAAAACAAATGTAAAAAAGCACATGAATGCTTATTGCATTATCCACAAAATAAAAGAACACACACACACACACACACACACACACACACACACACACACACACACACACACACACACACACACACACACACACACACACAACACACACACACACACACAACACACACACACATTGTGGCTAGGAGGAAGAGTATTTTTTATGTTATATTTTATTTTATTCTTTTATATCGAGGATAATAGAATAAGCACTTATGTACTTTTTTTTACATCCAGTCCCCGTGTGTATGCGGTTTTGTAAATTGTCATCTGTTCCCACCGGCACACAATGGCCTACTCTTACGAAAAGCGGAACATGATTTAACGTGTGCGCAAGATGTTCTGTGTGCGTTCGGACACGGGACCTCGGTTTCTAGTCTCATCCGAAGGACTTTTAGGAAGAGTGGAGTCAGCACTGATGTTAACCCCAGGGGGAAAATATCCTTTTCGTAAGAGTAGGCCATTGTGCGTCGGTGGGAACAGATGACAGAATTTACAAAACCGCATACACACGGGGACTGGATGTAAAAACCCACATAAGTGCTTATTCCATTATCCTCGATATAAAAGAATTTTAAAAAATCCCGGGATTCGAACCTGGGCCAGCAGATCACGATCACAATGCGCAACGGTGTAACCAAGCAGGCTTTCCCGTGCCCCAGGCAGTGTGTCTTGGTCAGGTCAAAGCCAGTGAAGCCATCCCTCTCCAGGTTATCGGCGGGTGTATGCTGTATCTATATAAATTTCATCCACACGGGTGGGCTGTGGACACCCGGCAAACATGCTCTGTGTCCATTGCACTCGGGACCTCAGTTTCGTTTCTTCAAGGCTAGCAGAAGAATAGTGTGTGTGTGTGTGCAAGTATTTAGAGCAGATAATCCTCTCGAAGGAGACGGGATAGCTCAGTGATTAAAGCACTCGGTTTCCCCGAGCTAATAAGGTTAAGCAGCATTGAGCGTGGTTATCAAGTAGATGGGTGACCGTTTGCACGCCTTGGCTTCAGATAAACTTCTCAGCTGTCAATAGGTACATACTCTATTTAGGGACAGGGAAGGTAATAATAATAATAATAATAATAATTTATGGAATTTATATAGCGCTGAATCTTGTAAAGCAACAAATCAAAGCGCTCAGATTTTATTTCATACCACTTTAAGTCACGGCAGATTTCTCTCCGTGAAATTCGGGCTGCTCTCCCCGGGGAGAGCGGGAGAACGCGTCGCCACTTAGCGCTGCGCCACCCTTTCACCCTTTTTTTTTTTTTTTTTTTTTTTTTTTTTTTGGCAGCTGTATTTGTTTCCCTATCAGAGTGACTTTTTTCTAAGAATTTTGCCAGGGACAACTCTCTTGTTGCCGTAGGCCATTGTGTGCCGGTGGGAACATATGACAAAATTTACAAAACCGCACACACACGGGGACTGGATGTAAAAAAGCACATAAGTGCTTATTCCATTATCCTCGATATAAAAGAATTAAAAAAAACCCACTATTGTTGTCTGTCATATCCAGACCCAGACTTGGGCGTGGGAAAGAATAATTATCTTTGAAGTCTTTCTGGAGAATGAAGAAAATAGACAAAAAAGGAGATGACCGGAAGAAAAGGAACAAGGCAGAAAGAAACAGAGAGATAGAAAAGAGGGAATTTCTAGCACAGAATTTCCAGAATACTAATAGGCCCCCGGCATCCCCACAGGAGAGTATATCCTGGGTGATCCCAGCCTTCGGGTGTCAAGCTGCAGAACACCCATCGTGGTGATGATGATGATGGTGATTATGGTGATGATGATGATGAAGGTGATGATGATGATGATGAAGAAGAAGATGATGAAGATAATGATGATGTTGGTGATGATCATGAAGGTGATGATCATGATGATGAAGGTGATGATCATGATGATGATGATGATCATCATCATCATCAACACAATAGTTCAGGACTGTTGATAGACACCAAAAGAACCCCAGACACAAACCGATATCCATTTTGAAATTCCAAGACCTGCAAAAACATTTCCCTTCCAGTCAGTGATAAAGGGTGACGTTATTTATCAGGGCGGAGAGGTTAGTTAGTTCCTTCCACTTTCAGATTGCTCTAAGAGAACAAAAAGTCTTTCCTGTTCATAGTGATGGTGCAGAAAAAAGTCCCTTATCCACTTTGAGATTCGGGCAAGTGTAAAATAACACACGAAAAGACCATGTCCAATTTGAAGCACAAATTGGGGGCCAAAATGGTCTTTGGGAATGACGAATGCAGAAGCAGTTCTTACCAAATGCAGTGGAATTCTTTCCCAGTTTTCATCCTACCAAAGGCAAAAATGCAGACACCAGTGTTAAGCAGAACTGAGTACAAACAAGTATTTTCCCCGTGTTATACTCAGGGTGAGTTAAAAAAAAGGGTCTCTTTCTCCTGGAGACTCTGATAGATGTTATTATTGTTGTTATTACTGTTGCAGTTGTCCTTAGTAATTTCGTTTGCTGCCTCATCTTCTGTGACGTTCCTGTACTGCAGTTTCTACGTGACTGATTTCAATCTCCCCGCCACAGCTATACCCAGATTCGTTATGTCGCATCCCTCAGGGTCGGAGGTCCACAAGGAGCCCATCAATATCAGGCCGCCACATGGCCACCTGCCAGAGGGGTCCTGCACTGCTGGTGGGTTACTATGGTGGTGTTCAGTGGTGCCTGTTCTGAGCTAACATACGCAGGACACCACCTACTAAGCCCCCTACTAACGAAAGTCTAGCTCATTCGCGGAGTCAGATCGAGTCGTCCACTCTAGGTAGCGACCACCACAACGTCCCTCCAACGATCGTCCCCCGTGAACCTCCAACCCCGGAGGCTTTGACACAAACTCGCCACAGGCACATAAGTGTATGGGGAAACCGAATCTGAGTTCACCATGAGACCAGAACAACTGGGGCCACGGAGTCAGAGGCATTTTTCTTTAATTGCATGATGATCAGTGATAAGGAAGATGACATAACGATGATGCTGTGGAAGTACATGTGCTTTGAGACTACTTGACAGGGTTGTGCTCTACGCTTACTATCATAATATATCCCGGCGTCAACCAGGACCGAGAAATACAGACACCTGTAGTGGTGGTCAGGTAATTTGAGCAACACTCTACAAAATCGCGTCCATAGAGTGGATGAAGTTCAACTGTACACTCACTCTAGGTAGGAGCCGGCCGGAGTCCGAAACATCGCTATGACTCTTATGGGATTCGAATTCGCGACTTTCCAGTCCGTAACCCAAGGCATTAACCACTGCGCCAAGGCGGCTGGTCGTTGTTAATATTGTTATATTGCTGTTGAGCGATCCCCAGCTTATCAACACATGGTCACCCAGAATACTCACCCATCATTACACGGAACTCCCCCGTGGGGATGCCGGGGACCTGTCAGTATAAACAGCATTCCCACCTTCTGGAAATTCTGTGCTAGGATGGCGCTGCTCTTGTGGCGACGCGCTCTCCCCGCGGAGAGCATCCCGAATTTCAAGTAGAGAAATCTCGTGACTTAAAGTGGTATAAAAAAAAGGAACTCCTTTTTTTCTCTCTCTGTCTTTGTTCCTGCCTTGTTCCTTTTCTTCTTGTCAGCTCCTCTTGTCTATTTCTGCCTTCTTGGTTTGTTCTCCTAATTTTTTTTTGCAGAAAGACTTAACAGATATAACAATTCTCTCTCTTTCCGAAGTCAGATGTGCTAGGCCTGACTTGTCAGGTGCTCAACGGCAGCGCAACGCATTTTCGCTCATCCCTCTCCAGGTAGCAGGGTGCATGCTGGGTATGTTCGTATCTTCCCGACCATCGGTTTTAGCTGGCCTACTCTTCTAAGAATAGGTGGATGTGTGTTTTTAGCTTGCGTGCAAGGGAGTGTGTGTACGTACGTTCATACACAGGACATTGGTTTAAAGTATTATCCGAAAGCATTTGCAGGTAACAGAGTTAACACTAGGTTTTTTAAACTCCAGGAGAAAACAACCCTCTAAAAATTCAGCGCTATATAAATTCCATACATTATTATTGTTATTGTTATTGTTATTATTGTTATCATTATTATCATTATCATTAATTGACATCTCTCCCGAAGTCGGAATGCAGCTACATTCATGGTGGAGAAAAAAACGGGTGCGTACGCAAAATCTCACCGTTGGTGAACATCGGAGCTCTAGCCGATGAAAGAAAAAAAGAAAATGAATATCTCAGTGAAAACTTGAACTCGGAGGCTAAGTTACTGTCAGATCTCCAAACACAAGAGTTCTGACCACTACGCCACCCTCCCCCTCCCACCCACCCCCATCCCCCCACACTCCACCCACCTCCACACAATCCCCCCCCCCCCTCCCCCACCACCTCCTTTAATCCGATTCAGAAAACTGAAAAGACGACAAATCTTCCACTAACGGACAAGCGCTTTTTGGCGCGGAAAACGTATAAGCCTGACAACAAATTCGATAACTTGCACTCATGAACATTCATGAGAATTTTCTCGCGCTTGGGGTGTCCTGTCTATCGGTTTCCCTACACACATACATTCTTCTCTCCCAGCTCTCCTCTCCTTATTCCTCTCGGAAAAAAAACAACAAAGTTGTAACGAGCCCCTAGGCGCAATGTGTGAAGAAGACAGCGAGACAAGAAATTTTCAGTTTCGCTTGTGCACAACAGAAATTTTATTCCGAACTTCTTTCCCGCTTGCTGTGTGTCTGTAACATTTTATTTGGAGTCTCTTTACATGTAAATCCTATTTTAAGACATAATAATAATAATAATAATTTTTTTTTTTTGAGAGAGAGAAGTTTTTAGATTTTGTTTTGTTCATACCTTCTTTGTCTTTGTCTCTGTGGTATGTTTTTTAAATTTTATTTGTTTCTGTCTCTCTATTGGGCAGTGTCTCTCTCTGGTCCTCTTTCCTGTGTGTGTGTGCGTGTGTGTGTGTGTGTGTGCGCGCGCGCGCGAGTGTGTGTGTGTGTGTGCGCAGATGTGTATGCAAGTATGTGTGCGTGTTCGTGAGTATTTGTGCCAGTGAACAAACTTTTATGCTGGGAGCAAAAAGGTGTGCTAAATAGAATAAATGTAAATACAATATATATATATATATATATATATATATATATATATATATATA
>CM054143.1:21185913-21218413 GCA_028751875.1 Rapana venosa | reverse complement strand
AAACGAATAAAAAACCATCCCCTACCCCCCTTCCCCCCCCCCCCCCAAAAGCTTTTACTTATGAAAAAGTCATGACAAAGCAATATCGGCTTTGGTGCAACCGTCTTCCTTCAGTTTTGGAAGTCAGTTCCCCAGTTTGCAGAGAGAAAGCTGAGTCTTCATAGCATTTGATGACAAGACCTAGCCAGTTGTATAACCTTGCTGGTTGAATACTAGCCATGCCTGCAGGAAAAAGGCAAGAAAATTATTAAGATCTTGATTTGTTGCTTTGCTTTGATTTGTTGCTTTACAAGGTTCAGCGCTATATAAATTTCCTACATTATTATTATTATTATTATTATTATTATTATTATTATTATTATTATTATTATTATCATCATCATTATCATTATTATTATTATTATTATTATTATTATTATTATTATTATTATTATTATCTTGCTAGTCGAACGAACGCAGACCTGCCAGTGCTTACTTCTCTTCGAGTTAATAGGGATGCATGAGGTAAAAAAATGCGCATCCAAAAAATGCCTTACAGCATACCAACATTTGGTAATGATACTCCCTCGACATTAAGATAGAATGATCATGTACAAACTACTGCGGTATTACTAGCTAAACGGTGCTGGATTTTGTGATTGTGAACCACCTCTCCCACATTCACCATATCCTTTATTTAAAGGCAACAGATTAAAACAATTCTTAAGGTGCTCGAATCTCCATGGTATGGAACAGGAGAGAGAGAGAGAGAGAGAGAGAGAGAGAGAGAGAGAGAGAGAGAGAGAGAGAGAGAGTTCATAGAAAAAACCCCACTGTGGTAAGAATAATTAGGGTCAGGACAAGAAGTCTTTGAATAAAAGTTGATTTCTATGACAAAGATATCATTTGAAAGAAAGCATTAGACATCACCAAAGAGTGTATTTACTGAAGTTATGATTATTTTGGAACATAGCAGTAGATAGAAGATAAAAATGACCCCCCCCCCCAAACAATGAAAACCTGTGGACAAGAAATGAATGAAGAAATACTAATTTGACAATTGTATGCTCTATAAAGAAATGAGTTCTGTGAGTTGTGTGATGCCTGCCGAATCTCACCTGCCATTCTTTTTAAAAAACTTACGCTCATGTTTTTAAACTGCACATTAATGCTGTCGTTTTATTTCCCAGTACTACATTATTGTACTGTTGTCAGCATTTCTGTCTTTTTGACATCTTTAAAAACATGTTTTTCTTTTTATTCTAGGTTTTAAAACTGATCTGAGTTGTCTTCTTCTGTGGCAAGCAGAAAGCCATGATATAGAAAAAAAAACTATTCAAAAAAGGAGAGAGAGAGAGACAGACAGGCAGACAAAAAGGCAGAGAGAAAGAGACAGAGAGACAGACAGAGGAGAGAGAGAGAGAGAGAGAGAGAGAGAGAGAGAGAGAGAGAGAGAGAGAGAGAGAGAGAGAGAGAGAGGGGTGGATAAAGTTAGACAAAGGCAGTGACAGTGACAGAGAAGAGAAGGAGACACCAGGCATTTTGATTGGTTAGAAATGAATTTCACGCCATAGAAAGCCGGCATGCCGCCCAGTGAAAAAGACCTCCTCCATTGCCGTCAGGCAGAAGACATCTTCACAAAACGGTCTGTGCCAAAATGAAGTGCAGATAAGGAAGAAAAACAAAACAAAGATAGAAAAAAGTGGAGAAAATAAAGCAGAAAAGAGGAAAAGAGTGACAAAGAGCAAAGGAGAAATAGAAATACGGCACAAACAAAAAACAAACAAGCAAGGAAATAAAGAAAGGAAAGACCCTCCCCTCCACCTCCCTGAGAAATTAAAGAAAATAAATGCAAAAATGAGGAAAGGGGAGAGAGAGAGAGAGAGAAAGAGAGAGAGAGAGAGAGAGAGAGAGAGAGACAGACAGAGGCAGACAGACATATAGATACAGAGAGATAGATAGATAGATAGATAGATAGAGAGAGAGAAGAGAGAGAGAGAGAGAGAGAGAGAGAGAGAGAGAGAGAGAGAGAGAGAGAGAGAGAGAGAGAAGAGAGAGAGAGAGAGACCTAGCTGACTTCTTGATAAAAAGATAATTGTTCTCAACCTGACCTCCTACCGTTAAGAACTGTTGAGCCTAGGACCGAAAACTCAGTTACAGTGTTATTTCCACCTCCTTTTTCCTGTCCTGGTTATTTCTTCCTCATCTGCACTTCATTTCAGCACAGACCGTTTTGTGAAGATGTCTTCTGCCTGACGGCAATGGAGGAGGTCTTTTTCACTGGGCTGCATGCCGGCTTTCTATGGCGTGAAATTCATTTCTGACCAATCAAAATGCCTGGTGTCTCCTTCTCTGTCATTGTCACTGTCATTGTCTTTGTCTAACTTTATCCGCTTCTTTCCTTCTTCGTCTCAAAGTTTTTTTCTGCTTGACTGTCAGTGTCTTTGTCCCTTTAGGCCTCTATGCCTCTGCCTTTTTCTTTATTTCTGTCTTTCTCTCTATCTCTGTCTGTCTCAATCTCTGTATGTGTCTGTCTGTCTCTTTCTCTGTCTGTCTGTGTGTGTCTTTCTCTCCCACACTTCTCTCTTTCTCTCAGTTTCTTCTCCTCCTGCTTGGCCCTCTCTCTCTCTCTCTCTCCCCCCCTCTCCTCCTTGAGTATCTCTTCCCCCCCCCTCTCAATTATTCATCTTCCTCCCTCTGTGTGTTCTCCTCCTCTTTGACTATTTCTTTATCATATCTCTCTGTCTCTTGAACATCTTGCGCACACGTTAAATCCTGTTTCGCTTTTCGAAAAAGTAGGCCATTGTGTGCCGGTGGGAACAGATGACAAAATGTACAAAACCGCATACACACGGGGACTGGATGTAAAAAGCACATGAGTGCTTATTCCATTGTTCTCGATAAAAAAGAATAAATAAATAAATATCTCTCACGCCTCTTTCTTCCCACTTCTCTCTTTCTCCCTCTTTGTTTTTTCCTACTCCTCCTTTACTATTAGCACAGCCGCCATGGATTAAATTCTGACGTGCAGAGTGACAGCTAGCCAGTTTGCATATATATACTTACGATTATAATGACCAATATTAGCATGGAAACAATGAATCTGTGCCTCCCCAACTGACCTGTACCTACACCCAACCCCAGCTACCTTTTCCTGCTACCCCCCTTGTATTACCTTCACAAGCTACCCCCTCCTCCACTGGATTCCCCTCCCAAGCTACCCCCAAACCCTTACCTTACTCCTCCCCCTCTGCTCCCCACCCAGATACCCCTCCCTCCCCCTCTTCCCCACCAAATTACCCCTCCCTCCCTCCAGCTACCCCTTCCCAAAAATAAAGTTGAAAATAACCCCACAAACATGAGAAGACAGACAACACATCTCCTCCAACCTTCAGAGGATTAGAAGTTGGGGGGGGGGGGGGTGATCCACATAAAGATCACACATTCCTATAGCTCACAGCTAAGTTGTTGCATTTAGTAGTCTTACAACATTTTATTGAACTTACAGTTCCAAACTGTAAAGGTGTCTTTTCCTATATTACATCGGAAATAGCAAAAGTGCTTATTCTAAATACTCAGTTTCACTCTGTCCTTGTTTCAGACAGGTGAGCAGTAGAGTCTAAAATTCTTATATAAAAATTGCTGCTTTATTTCCATCAGATACAAACTTTTATCTGGACTTCTGAGCAATCTCAAACAATGAAAAGAAATGTAACTGTGATAACCTGTGAATGGGAGGTAATATTTCTATCAGATACAATGAAGGCTTTACTTCGCACATATAATGTGTCCAAAACGCTAAATGCAGTTGAGCAACGTTTATATGCAGCATAACTTAACACACTTAAAATAACTTACACCTTGAAGAGAGTTTAGGAGGCTTAGGAGGTCTTCATCTTAAATTGAAGTGGAAGTTGTTACAGTTATTGAAACTAAGTGAGGTGATAGTCAAAATGTGACATACGGCTTTAAACAACACGAAATGAACTAATAATACCAATGATAATAACAATAATATGCAAATTATATGGCGCTTTATCTTGTGAGAACATATCAAAGCGCTTGTGTTCAACCTATTCTTATACATACAACCAAATCACAAATAGTTTTACAAATTGAATTTCTCTCTCTCTCTCTCACACACACAACACACACACACACACACACACACACACACACACACACACACACACACACACACACACACACACACACACACAACACACCAACCTCATCTCTCTCTCTCTCTCTCTCTCTCTCTCTCTTTCAACACATACATGCAAACACACGGCCATTCACACACGAGCTTATTAGAGCGCACGAGTACATGATATGATATTTAGACACGTTATGTTTATATGCAGATACGGCGAGAGAGAGAGAGAGAGAGAGAGAGAGAGAGAGAGAGAGAGAGAGAGAGAGAGAGAGAGAGAGAGAAACACAGATATAGGTATCAAGAGATATAAAGGAGTTAGAATGAGTTTTTTCCCTGTTCAATAATAAAAATGTATGGATTGTTTAAATCTAAGCAGCCCTCCACCTTTCACTTTATTGTCTAGGTCATATGGCACCAGTTGGCTGCTCAAAATCCTCTTTTTTCAATCAAATCACAAGGTTTTCTTCTTCTTCGTCATCGAACGCTCAGACAGCAACTACTGTTGCCACATGAGCGAAAATGCGACAAATTAGGCCCGGCGCATCCGACTTTGGCATGGGAGAGATTTGTTATTGTATAAGTCTTTCTGGAAAAAGGCAGGAGAATGGACCAAGAAGGCAGAAAATAAGACAAGAATGAGGTGACAAGAAAAAAAGGAACAAGGCAGAAACAAAGAGAGGGATAGAAAAGAGGGAATTCCTAGCACAGAATTTCCAGAAGGTGGAGATGCTATTTATACTGACAGCCCCCCCCCCCACCCCTCTGCATCCCCACGGAGTAAATCCCAAGGTTTTAACCCTGCCGATCACAGAAGTCGAATTAGACATGTCACCTTATACATGTTAAAATGTCATATTAAATCCTTCCCCTAAGCCTGAATGTTCCTACAACCTTAACGGTGGGTAGATGGCCGCATACAGAAAATCTCTCCATTGGTGAACCTGGGAGCTCTAGTAGAAAAAAAAGCCATGCGATTATTTACGATTAAAACAAGGTTAAAACCAGCTCTTCTGTCGTTCCTGGTATCAATGCCCTAGCCAACCATAAGGGTCAAACAAAGATGGTAACTGCGTTGTAGGAGACCCCCATTAATGACACGTAGAAATGAGATGAAACCTGAAACCCCCCCACCCCCAAAACAAATCCCCAAAATAAAAACAAAAACATAAAATGTGTTCCTAATAAAGACTGACATATACTAACCGTGTTAACTAATATCATCTTTAACTGTGTCTTTATCTTGAAGACGTTCATTTTCAGTGTCTCAAAAAATTAATGTTCAATGTGTCCAGAGTATTTTATCTACGCTGTCACTTTTGCGACATTTTACAAAACAAATCCCCCATCCCTATATTAAGAACAAATGTTAACAAACAAACATGAAATAAGATTAGCAGGCCACCACAAAGGCAGTGCGACCAAATTGTTCGTTTCATTATATTTTCATTTATTTAGTTTGCACCTGCATGTGTAATTGTTTTGCTTTAAGGGTGACAGTTTCTACAGAAACTTTGCAAGAGATCACTGTCTTCAACTGTGAATTATTTTACTGCATATGAACCTTGTTTACTTGTGTTTAGATTGACAAACACGACGTGTATGCTATTTCAAGTCAGTATTTTTTCTCATTCACAGGAATCTTAAACAATTACATCCCCTTTGTTTTTTTAAGTTGCTTCATAGTCCAGATCAAAGCTCCCATCTGATGGAAATGAAACAACATTTTTTTTATAACATTGTACAAATTGCTGTTTACCTGTTGAAACAAGTGATAGGTGAAGTTAAACTGTTGTAGACATGACTTTTTTTTGAATTTGTAAAATGATATAAAAAGACACCTTCAAAGTTTGGAGTCGCTACTTTGATAATATATCATAAAAATTAAGATGCCACAACTTAAATTGTGAGTTAGAATTTTGAGATCTCTATTGGGGATCACCCCTAACTTCTAATCTTCCGAAGTTTGGAGGAGATGTGTTGTCTATCTTCCCATGTTTGTGTTGGATTCTTTTTCAAATTTGTTTTAAGGGAGGGGTAGCTGGGGGAGAGAGAGGAAGAGGAGAGGAAGAGAAGGGGTGGGAGAGGGAAAGGATAGAGGGGGAGAATAGAAGGGGGGTATGGGCAGTGGTGTGGTGTGGGGGGGGGGGAGAAGGGGAAAGGGTAGGGGGGGGGGGGGGGGGGGGGGGGGGGGGAAATAGAAGGGGTAGCTTGGGGGAAATAGAAGGGGAAAGGGGAGCTGGGGGGGGGAAGGGGTAGGGGGGGGGGGGGGGGAAGGGGAGGGAGATAGAAGGGGGGGGGGGGGGGGGGGGAGAATAGAAAGGGGTAGCTGGGGGGGGGAGAATAGAAGGGTATGGGTGGGGGGAGAATAGAGGGAAGGGTGGTAAAGGGGTAGATCAGGATGAAGGTTAGAGGAGGGTTTGGGGGGGGGGGGGGAGGGGAGGTAACTGGAAGCGTGGGGGATTGGTGGTGGTGTGAGGAAGGTAGAGGAGGGAGGGGTAGTTTTGGGAAAGGTTTACATTTGTCATGGTCTATGATAAGTAGGCCGTATATCTTTAAGTATCGAAATAAGTGGGAAACAGATGGTCAGCATAGTGTTTCCCATGCCAGCATTGTAGAGGAGGATCCAAAGTATGTGTATGCCAAAAGGTACGCTGCTGTCACTCTCATTTGCAGGTTTTGACCAATATCTTTGCATTAACGGCTGGACTATATCTCATTTCCCTTTTTTAAAATTTTAGCTCGCTCGCTCTCTCTCTCTCTCTGTCCGTCTGTGTGTCTGTGTGGCTGTCTGTCTGACTGTCTGTCGTCTGTGTCTGTGTGTTTGTCTGTCTCTCTCTCTCCCTCCCTCCCCCCCCCCCCCTCTCTCTCTCTCATGAGCCCCTTTTCTATTCAGTCTTTCTGTTCCATGCCTTTCTGCATGGCAAAGAAATGGAGAATGCGAATCAAATGAAAGGAGATCATCTAGAATAGGGATGACAAAAAGAAAAAGAACACAATTATACTCAAGTAAAAAACGTGTCAAGAAAGCAAAAAACTGGTTTGGCGATGACGAGCGTGGAACAAAAGAAATGACGGCTAGGGGGTTGAGGAAATAAAAACAATCGGGCAGATGATAGGTGTTTTTTTATATTTTTTTAAAAAAAGGATATGGGTGTCATTGGGAGAGAAAGAGAGAGCTGATGAAATTAGGGGTGGGGGAAAGGAGAGGAGAGAGAGAGAGAGAGAAAGAGAGAGAGATAGAGGTAGAGAGATAGAGAGAGATCTTTGAAACTCTGAAATAACTTTGAGAGAGAGAGAGAGAGAGAGAGAGAGAGAGAGAGAGAGAGAGAGAGAGAGAGAGAGAGAGAGAGAGAGAGAGAGAGAGAGAGAGATAGAGAGAGCTTTGAAACTCTGAAAAAACTTTGAGAGAGGAGAGAGAGGAGAGAGAGAGTGGGAGAGAGAGAGAGAGAACTCTAAGCTCTGAATTTTATGTGTGTGTGTGAGTTGTGTGTGTGTGTGTGTGTGTGTTGTGCGTGTGTGTGTGTGTGCATGTGTGTGTGCGTGCATGTGTGCACATGTGTGTGTGTGTGTGTGTGTGTGTGTGTGTGAGGAGAGAGAGAGAGAGAGAGAGAGAGGAGAGAGAGAGGAGAGAGAGAGAGGAGAGAGAGAGAGAGAGATGAGAGAGAGAGAGAGAGAGAGCTCTGAAACTCTGAGAGAATTTTATGAGAGAGAGAGGGATTATTTTTTATTATCAGAATTCGCAGAAATACATCTTAATAAAGAAAAGACGTGTCAAAGTTATATACATTTTCATCTCGTTTGTTCTGTTCTTTTCTTCTATTGTTTTTCTATATAATGTTTGTTTCACCATAGAGATAACTTTATTGAACACACACACTGATGATTCTACCAAATCTTGTCTTCAAATTCATGAAGTATATGAAAATATTCTCTTTGAGGCATAGTTGAACCTCTTGTTTATTTTTCAAAAATTCTGTTATTTTGTGGATGATGGAATAAGCACTCATGTGCTTTTTTACATCCAGTCCCCATGTGTCCCCCCCCCCATCCCTACGACCACATAGGTTATGGGACACCTTTACCTATGTGCATGTGGTTTTGTCAATTTTGTAATTCGTTCTCACTGGCACACAATGGCATACTCTTCCGAAAAGTGGAACAGGTTTAACGCTTCTACAGAGTAGTCGTGTCCTTATGTAAATTCTTCTTTGAAACAGTTTGTTAGTTGAGGATGCCTTTTTCTAAAAGGAATCTGATAGTTCTTTGACTTTGTCTCCACACACACACACACACACACACGCAGCACGCACGCACGCACGCACGCACGCACGCACGCACGCAGCACCACGCACGCACGCACGCACGCACACACACACATTCTCTCTCTCTCTCTCTCTCACAAACACACACACATTCATAACAAATCATTCAACACGATCATTTTGATCAACTTATCAAAGTATCAAAACAAAAATAAATGACGTGCCTCTCATTTCAAATGAAACAAAATGCACGAAACGCAACCACATACGCCTAACCACATACGCCTAACCACATACACCTAACCACATGAAACCTAACCACATAAAGCCTAACCACATGAAGCCTAACCACATAAAGCCCAACCACATAACCTAACGGAACCTAACCACATGAAAACCTAACCACATGAAACCTAACCACATGAAACCTAACCACATGAAACCTAACCACATGAAGCCTAACCACATGAAGCCTAACCACATGAAACCTAACCACATGAAGCCTAACCACATGAAGCCTAACCACATGAAGCCTAACCACATGAAGCCTAACCACATGAAGCCTAACCACATGCCTTCAACAGCCAAGATTCTATTGCCCTGCCAGGGTGTGTGACCTCTGTGTGTGTGTGTGTGTGTGTGTGTGTGTGTGTGTGTGTGTGTGCGTTTGTGTGTGTGCGTGTGTGCACATTTGGACTTGATGGAACTATTGCTTGTCACTGGTTGTATGACTGTGTAAGAATGAGTTGAGTGCAAGCGCTTTGATTTGTCTCTGCAAGATATAGCGCTATATAAATTCCATTTATTATTATTATTATTATTATTATTATTATGAAGCCTGACCACACGAAGCCTAATTACATGAAGAAGCCTATCCACATGAAGCCTATCCACATGAAGCCTAACCACATAAAACGTAACCACATGAAACATGACCACATGAAGCCTAATTACATGAAGAAGCCTATCCACATGAAGCCTAATCACATGAAGCCTAATTACATGAAGAAGCCTATCCACATGAAGCCTAACCACATGAAGCCTATCCACATGAAACCTACCACATGAAGCCTAACCACATGAAGCCTAACCACATGAAACCTAACCACATGAAGCCTGACCACATGAAGCCTGACCACATGAAACCTGACCACATGAAACCTGACCACATGAAACCTGACCACATGAAGCCTGACCACATGAAGCCTGACCACATGAAGCCTGACCACATGAAACCTAACCACATAAAGTCTAACTACAAAAGGCCTGACTACATGAAACATGACCACATGAAGCCTAACCACATGAAGCCTAACCACTTTAACACTGACCACATAAGCCTAACCACATGAAGGCACCAATGAACCAACCAAAAAGCCTAACACATGAACCAGACCACATGAAGCCTAAACCACATGAAGCCTAACCACATAAAGCCTAACGCACATGAAACCTGACCACAATGAAGCCTAACCACATGAACCCAAAAACCAAAAATAAGAGCCTAACCACATGAAACCTGACCACAGAAGCCTAACCACATGAAGAAACCCATGAACCAATCAAGAAGCCTAACCACATGAAACATGACCACATAAGCCTAACCAATGAAACATGACCACATAAACCCTACCACTAACATGACACATAAAACCACCACTGAAACTGAACCACAAAAAGCCTAACCACATGAAACCTGACCACATAACCCAAAAACCACATAAAACCCTGACCACATAAGAACCATAAACCACATGAAGCCTAACCACTTTAAGAAGCCTAACCACCTGAACCTAACCAAAATGAAGCCTACCACATGAAGAAGCCTAACACAGAACCAAAACCACATGGAAGCCTAACCACATAAACATACCACAGAAGAAAACCTAACCACATAAGCTAACCACATGAAACATGACCACATGAAACAGACCACATGAAGCCAAAACACATAAAGCCAAACCCCAGAAACCAAACCCAAACATAAGCCAAACCCACATGAAAACATGACCACATGAAACATGACCACATAAAAATAATCACGTGAAGCCTAACCAAAATGAAGCCTAACCACATGAAGCCTAACCACTAAATAACCACATGAAACATAACCAAAATAAACCCTAATCACATGAAGCCTAACACATGAAGCCTAAACATGAAACCTAACCACATGAGCCTAACACATGAAACTACCACATAAAGCCTAAACATGAAGCCTAAACATGAAGCCTAACCACATAAAGAGGCCTAACCACATGAAGCCTATCCACATGAAGCCTATCCACATGAAGCCTATCCACATGAAGCCTATCCACATGAAGCCTAATTACATGAAGCCTAACCACATGAAGCCTAACCACATGAAGCCTAACCACATGAAGAAGCCTAACTACATGAAGCCCAACATGTATGAGCTGCCATTCTACTCACTGCTCACTGTTCACTGTTCACTGGTCCCGTAACCCGCCAGGGTCGTAGGGGCGCTGCATGGTGGACGAACGGTGGACCAGCTGGCCATTCTACAGTAGCAGTCAAACATCGCTGGAACGGGGGAGGAAGGGGTTGGGGGAAGGTGGACACAGGGAAGGAAGGGACTTCCTTCAAGTTTCCAACTCTACTTATTTATTTATTATTTATTTATTTATTTATTTATTCTTTTATATCGAGGATAATGGAATAAGCACTCGTGTGCTTTTTTACATCCAGTCCCCGTGTGTATGCGGTTTTGTAAATTTTGTCATCTGTTTCCACCGACACACAATGGCCTACTCTTCCGAAAAGCGGAACAGGATTTAACTTGTGCGCAAGATGTTCTGCATACGTTCGAACACGGGGCCTTGGTTTATAGTCTCATACGAAGAAATATTATGGGATCTAGCTAAGCGATCTGCTAGCATCTTTTTTCTGAACCAACAAGCCATGAAATGATCTGTTGGCGGACGATTGATCTGATCATTAAGGCTTGTCCGCTGGAAGATGCTTGGAAGACAGGCGATAGATAAACAGAGACACCCACTGGGTTGCAGAAAACGCCAGCTTGGTTAAAAGTACCTGACTTGACTCTTTTCGGAACAAGTCTGCTGCTCAGTCAAGTGAAGAAATGAAAGGATCACCACTCCTCGCTATCCACGTAGCTAGCAGTTATCCACAAAAAAAAAAGTTCAGATCATTTCAGACTTCCGATCAGTGCCTGCTCTTTTTCTCGTGTCTTGCTCTTTAGATGAACGTGGCAGTTTAATGGCAGTGTCTGGGGTTTTTCATTGATGCCTCAACGCAGCCTCTCATCGCTAGCATCTAGAAGCAGTCTGTTAGAATTAGCATTTGAAGGCGGCTACTGCTCAGTTCAGCATCTGGTCTGTACTTTGAGACTTTATCAAAGCTGGTACCTCAAAAGTCTGTTTCCTTTAAGTCTGTTCCCTGTAAACCTGTTCTTATTTTATGTTCTTTGATGCCTTATTTCCTTGTTCATATTTACTCTTTTTGTTTTACAGCATTCCACCAAGTCTTTGAAAAAAGTTGCCTTGAGCAGGAACTACCATTTAAAGCAAACGCCCCCCTCCCCTCCCCCAGCAACAATCCAAAACCATGATATCGACATAGTCACAACAATAACAAAATAACAGCAGTAATAGCAACATCAGTAGTTCTTATTTTTGTAGCTGCTACTGCTTAATAATTCTGCTGTCACTGTAGTAGTACAGTTCTTGTTTTACATGGTGATTCTTAGTCAAAATATAGTTTTGAAAGACTTAACAGAGCACTGTAAAAAAGAACAAAGATACCTTCAGATGTTGGTTCAGTAATGAAAAGGAAGGAAGAATTCGAGATGAAGAAATTGAAAAAAAGGAAGAAAAGTGACAACCGAAAAAAAAGGTCAGCTTGGCAGGTGATATGCTTTATGAGAAAGCAGGGAGACCAGACTTCATTCTTTTCATTTTATTCTAGTTTCATGGATCAGCGGAGAACAGCAGAGGGAGGGGCGTGTGACAGCAATGACTTATGGCATTATGTGGAGGAAGCAGGTCGCTTCTTTTTTATGAAGAAAGGAACGCTATGATGAACTGGCTGAATGGCTCTTCACTCCCTGAGGGGCTTGGGGGCCACTGCAGTGTGTGGTTGGCCAGTTGAACCTCGTTAAGATTTCATCTTCCCCTAGTCTACAGTATACACGCCAGGTATTTTTGCCTCGGTTATGTCACCAACTATAGTTGGTCTTTTCTTGAACGAAATGTGAATGGGGTTTTGTGTCTGAATCAGGTGTTCTGCATGCATGTACTTGCACAATATAGTTTGGCTTATAGTAGTTTCATCCGTAGGAATGGATTTGATATATTATGTATGTGGATGAGTGTTATGTGAAAATTCTTTACATTTTCTTTAAGCAGACTATCAACAATCTTTCCTGCGGTGTCTGTTACGAGCATTCAAGCAAAGACTTCGTTCTTCATCAGTATGGGTTTATCTAAAGAGTTTGTGTTGCTTTATAAACTCCCTGTCATGTTTGATATATACTCCTGATGGTGTATGTTAGGAGTGTGTTATTGTCATGGTTCTGTGTGGCTCTGAAAATTTATAAGAAGGATATAATTTAAAAAAAAATCATCGCTCTGTATCCAGAGGGTTCAGGAATTGTTAATTTATAGCGATTGGTTGAAATACACCATGATTCCAGGACTTTAAGGTATCTCTGCTTGATTGTGATTGGATGGTCTACGCAATGATGTTTTTAGGATATTTTAGACTCTTCCTTTGAAGTGTTATTGGCTGCTATGGACTTTGTTATGATAACAGAAAGTTCAACACCAAAAACAGAAGCAACAACATAACTGTTTTTTAAAACGCGCATTGAGAGAAGATTCTAAAAGTTGGATGCTACGTCCCTATCTTTGGAGCCATTGTTTAGGGTCTAAATGTTGTTTTGAAAACATTTTCTTGGAACAAAAAACAAATACAACTTGTTACCAAGTCTACCTTTGCTCTTTTCCGTTGAGATTCAGCGATAAATTAAAACTAAATCCTGTCATCATTTTTATCAACGTTTTAACGCCCCCCTGGGAAAGTTTAGAAATTGTCTAGATTAAGATCTTGACCAGGAAACAGTAGCAAAGGAAACAGTAAATCAAAGACTTAGAAAGATAGTAGAATAAAAAGGTATTCTTCGAATCATGCTTTAGCGCAATCACAAAATTTCAGAAAGTTTTATGACCTAAGGAAATGCTTTTTTCTGTTACAGCCACTGTTACAACCTCTTACAATGTATTCACACCTCAGCGATTTTATGGAAAAAGGGTGCAACTCGTGTGTTTTCTTTGAGAACAGTTTTACAGCTCGATACAATATTCTGGCGTGAAATAATTTTGTTGTAAGTTACATTTTTCTTCTTCTGTAAGGCTCAATTGATTTTATAGTCTTTTGCCTATGATAACCGGTTTAGGGTGCCTTACAAAGGACTGTTTTAGCAGCTGTTTCTGTAGTTTGTTTTATCACAATGCCTGGCCTTTTGTTTTATCACAATGTCTGGCCTTGACGTTCAATACTCTGAATTACTTTAAGTTTTCCCGAGTTAAAGACGGCTTAATAAATCTGAACAAAGCCACAAAAAAAACCCAGCAAAGAGAGTACGCGTAAAGGTTAACAACTATTTTGAAAGGCTAAGACCTTAAAGAGCCCGTTCAAATTAAAACAGAACAGGGTTAAACGAAGAATGGTGAAAAACAAATGAATACTTATCATCCTTGCCAATATTCTGCGCTGTGGAGATGGTATTTCTCGGATTTCTTCTAACTGTCATTTCCTTTCTCCTTCCTCCTCCTAATGTCATCTGATTTATCCAAAATTGACGTCCATTTAAAAATAGACATCATCTGCCAGGCTTTGTTTTTGTTTATTCACATCAGCTGTCTTTTGTTCCATTTCTTTCAGCCTAAATCATTTCTGCACTGTTGGTGGCAGTTTTCATCAATTTTCTTTTTAAACTTTGCGAATCTTGACTTGCATTGTCTACGTCTGCACCAAGCAAAAAGTCCCATAAAGTATTTAGTCAGCGCGAGAGAAAGAGAGAGAACTTTGAACTCTGAATGGGCTTGATATGTACACTGGCCTTAGGCCACAAATAACAGAGTTTGGGGGAAGGAGGAACATCAACATACTGGTAGTATGCAAAGTGTAATGGAACATGAAAAGCAACAACCGATTCTTTGTGAATCATGATCGCAACGACCATGTCATGGACACTATTTGAACTTGATAAACATTGATACTAAACTATATCAATATTGTTGTAGGATATTATATATATATATATATTTATATATATTATATTTATTATAGAGAGAGAGAGAGAGGAGAGAGAGAGAGAGAGAGAGAGAAAGAGCGAGAGACAGAGACAGAGACAGAGAGAGAACAAATAATTCATTCATGTTGGCCTTGGCTCAGTATGACAAATGACAAATGACAAATGACAAATTCTTTTATTTCGAGGATAATGAATAAGCACACATGTGCTTTTTTACATCCAGTCCCCGCCCGTTAGGGATACATCTTAATAATAATAACCCAATACTTATACAGTCTCACAATAAAAAAAAGGGGAATAACCCTTTTCAAAACAGCTCCCCCCAACAACCCCCCCCCCCCCAAAGCAAGTATTAAAGAAAATCCTAAAAATACCCACCCCTACCCCCACCCCCCAAAAACCCTAACCAAAACAAACAAACAAACAAAAGAGAAGAAAAAAACCAAACCAAACAAAAAGATGATAAAAAAGAGAAAAACAGACAAAACAACAACAACAAAACAAAAAACAACAACAAAGCCAAAGAAAAAAAGAAAGGAAAGACCCCCCCCTCCCCCTCCCTGAAAATTAAAAAAAAATAAAAAAAAATGGGGAAAGGGGAAGAGAGGAGAGAGAAAGGAGAGAGAGGGAGAGAGAGAGAGAGAGACAAACGGGGCAGAAGACAATGATACAGGAGTAGATAATAGAAGATAGAAAAAGAGAGAGAGAGGGAGAGAGAGGAGAGAGAGAGATTGAGGAGAGAGGAAAAAGGAGAGAGAAGAGAGAGAGAAGAGAGAGAGGACCACTGACTTCTTGTAAAAAGATAATTGTTCTCAACCTGACCTCCTACCGTTAAAACTGTTGAGCCTAGACCAAAACTCAGTTACGGGTTTTATTTCCACCCCTTTTTCCCGTCCGGGTTTTTTTCCTCATCTGACTTCATTTCACCAGCCTTTTTGGAAGATGTCTTTCCCCTGAGGGGGAATGGAGGAGTCTTTTTCACTGGGCTGCATCCCGGCTTTCTATGGCTAAAATTTCTTTCTGCCAATAAAAATCCGGGGTGTCTCCTTCTCTGTCATTGTCACGTCATTGTTTTTGTCAACTTTATCCGCTTTTTCCTTCTTCGTCCCAAAGTTTTTTCTGCTTGGCAGTGTCTTTGTCCTTTGGGCCTCTATCCCTCTGCTTTTTCTTTTTTTCGCTTTCTCCTATCTCTGTCTGTTCAATTCTGTATGTGTCGGCTGTTTGTCTTCTCTTTTTTGTCTGTCGGTGTTTTTTTCTCTCCCACTTCTCTTTTCTCTCATTTTTTCTCCCCCTTTTTTGGGCCCCTCTCTTCTTTCTTCCCCCCCTTTTCCCCCTTTGAGTATCTTTCCCCCCCCCCCCCAAATTTATTCTTTCCCTCCCTTGGTGTTCTCCCCCTTTTTGACTATTTCTTTATAAAATCTTGTTCTTGAACTCTTCGCACACTTTTAAACCCTGTTCGTTTTCGAAAAAGGGGCCTTGGTCCCGGGGGGAACAGATGACAAAATGTCAAACCGCATACAAGGGGGGATGGTTTAAAAAAGCAATGAGTGTTATTCCATTGTTTCGAAAAAAAAGAAAAAATAAATAAAAAACTCTCACCCTCTTTCTTCCCCCTTTCTCTTTCCCCCCCTCTTTGTTTTTTCCTACTCCTCCTTTATTTAGCACAGCCGCCGGGATTAAATTCTGGGGGCGGGGGAACCTACCCATTTGCATAAATATACTTCGATTTAATACCAATTTAAGGGAAAAAATGAATCTGTGCTCCCCAACTCCCTGTACCTAACCCCCCCCGCCCCTTTCCCCGCTCCCCCCCTTGTTTTACCTTCAAAAGTACCCCCCCCTCCACGGATTCCCCTCCCAAGTACCCCAAACCCCTTCCTTACTCCCCCCTCTGCTCCCCACCCGTACCCCCCCCCCCTTTTTCCCCCCCAAAATTACCCTCCCTCCCCCAGCTCCCCCTTCCAAAAAATAAAGTTAAAAATAACCCCAAAATGAGAAACAGAAACAACTCCCCCCAACCCTCAGGGTTAGAAGTTGGGGGGGGGGGGGGTGATCCACTAAAGACACCTTTCCCTATAGCTCAAGCTAAGTTGTTGCTTTTATATTTACAAATTTTTTTGAACTTACGCCCAAACTGAAAGGTTTCTTTTCCTTATTACTGGGAAATGCAAAAGTGCTTTTTTAAAATATTTCGTTTCACTCTGCCCTTTGTTTCGACGGGTGACTAGAGTCAAAATTTTCTTAAAAAAAATTGCCTTTATTTCCATCGATAAAAATTTTATCGGGGATTTGAGAAAAATCTCAAAAAATAAAAAGAAATTAACTGTGATAACCTTGAAGGGGAGGAAATTTCTATCAGATAAATAAAGGGTTTTATTGCACATAAAAGGCCAAAAAACGTAAATGCATTGAGAAAAAACGTTTATTGCGCAAAAATTAACACACTTAAAATTAACTAACCTTTTTAAAAAGGAGTTTAGGAGGTTAGGAGTCTTCATTTTAAATTGAAGTAAATTTGTTCAGTTATTAAAAAAAGTGAGGTGACAGCAAAATGTGCTCCCTTAACAACCGAAAGAATAATAATATAAAGATAAAACAAAATATGAAATTAAGGGCGTTTTATTTGTGAGAACATATCAAAGCGTTTGTGTTAAACCTATTCTTATCATAAACCCAAACCAAAAATATTTTACAAATTGAATTTCTCTCTCTCTCTTACACACAAAAACACACACACACACACACACACCCCAAAAACCACACACACACACACACCACCACAACACACACAACACACACTTACTTCTCTCTCTCTCTCTCTCCTCTTCTCTTTCAACACATAAGCAAACACCGGCATTCACACCGAGCTTATTAGAGCGCACAGTAATGATATAAATTTTTAGAATTATTTTTATATGCAGATACGGCGGGAGAGAGAGAGAGAGAGAGAGAGAGAGGGGAGGAAGAGAGAAGAGGGAGAGAGAGAAGAGAGAGAGAAACACAGATAAAAGGTATCAAGAATAAAAAGGAGTTAGAAGATTTTTTTCCTTTCAAAAATAAAAATGATGGTTTTTTAAATCTAAGCACCCCTCCCCCTTTTCACTTTTTGTCTAGGTATATGGCACCTTGGGGCTGCTCAAAATCCTCTTTTTTTCAATAAAAACACAGGTTTTTTCTTCTTCTTCTCATCGAACCTCAGACAGAAAACTTTTTTGCCACATGAGCGAAAATGCGACAAATTAGGCCCCGGCGCACCCGATTTTGGGCATGGGGAGTTTTGTTTTTGTATAAGTCTTTCTGGAAAAAGGCAGGGAAGGGCCCCAAAAAGGCAAAAATAAAAAAATGGGTGACAAAAAAAAAAAGGAACAAGGCAGAAACAAAAAAGGGGATAAAAAAGGGGGAATTTCCTAGCACAGTTTTTCCCGAAGGTGGAGTGCTATTTATACTGACAGCCCCCCCCCCCCCCCTTGCACCCCCAGGGAGAAAACCCCAAAGGTTTTTAACCCTGCGATCACAAAGTAAATTAACATGTCCCTTATACTTTTAAAAGTTTTATTAAACCCTTCCCCTAAGCCTGAATTTTCCCAAAACCTTAACGGTGGTAGATGGCCGCTTACAAAAAATCTCCCCATTGGTAAACCTGGGAGCTCTATAGAAAAAAAACCCATGCGATTATTTACGATTAAAACAAAGGAAAAAACCACCCTTTCTGTCTTTCCCTGGTATAAATGCCCTAGCCAACCTTTAAGGGTCAAACAAAAGGAAAACTGGGTAGGGACCCCTTTAAAGACACGTAGAAATGGATAAAACCTGAAACCCCCCCCCCCCAAAAAAAATCCCCAAATAAAAACAAAAACATAAAATGTTTTTCCTAATAAAGACTGACATATACAAAACCGTGTTAAAATAATATCATTTTTTAATGTGTCTTTATCTTGAAACGTTTTTTTCAGGTCTAAAAATTAAAATGTTTAAATGTTCCAAGTATTTTATTACCTGTCATTTTGCGACATTTTAAAAAAACAAATCCCCCCCCCCTATTAAGAAAAAATGTTAAAAAAAAACATAAAATAAGTTTGCGGGCCCCCACAAAGCAGTGGCCCAAAATTGTTCTTTTTCATTATATTTTTTATTTATTTTTGACCTGCAGTGAAATTGTTTTGCTTTAAGGGTGCTTTTCTACAAAAAATTTTGCAAAAGATCACTGTCTTCAACTGTAAATTATTTTACGCATATAAACCTTGTTTACTTGTTTTAATGAAAAACACGAGTGTATTATTTCAAGTGATTTTTTCTCATTCACGGAAATTTTAAACAATTACATCCCCTTTGTTTTTTTAAGTTGTTTCATAGCCCTAAAAGCCCCCATCTGGGGAAATGAAACAACATTTTTTTTATAACTTGTACAAATTGCTGTTTACCTGTTGAAAAAAGTGATGGGTGAAAAACTGTTGTAGACGATTTTTTTTTTGAATTTGTAAAAGATTAAAAAAAGAACCTTTCAAAGTTTGGATCGCTACTTTATATATATCATAAAAAAAAAGACCCACAATTTAAAATTTGTGGTTGGGATTTGAGATCTCTAGGGGGATCCCCCCTAATTTCTAATTTTCCCAAATTTTTGGGGAGATGTTTTGTCTATCCCCCCATTTTTGTTTTGGATTTTTTTTCAAATTTTTTTAAGGGGGGGTACGGGGGGAGGGGAAAAGGAAGAAAAGGGGGGGAGGGGGGAAAGAATGGGGGGGAGAATAAAGGGGGTTATGGGCAGTTGTGTGTGGGGGGGGGGGGGAGAATAAAGGGGGAAAAGGGGGTACTCGGGGGGGGGGGGGGGGGGGGGGAGAATAAAAGGGGGTAGGTTTGGGGGGAATGAAGGGGTAGTCAGGGGACCCGGGGGGGGGAAGGGGGTAGGGGGGGGGGGGGGGGGGAAGGGCGAAAGGGTTTTTTAGGGGAGAATAAAAGGGGTAGTCGGGGGGGGGGGGGGGGGGGTGAGAAATGAAAGGGTAGCTGGGGGGGGGGAAAGAAGGGGTGTGGGGGGGGGGGGAGATAGAAGGGGATAGGGGGGTAAAGGGGAGATCGGGGGAAAAGGGTTTGAGGGGGGTTTGGGGGGGGGGGGGGTAGAGGGGGAGGGTAAGGGAAAGCGGGGGGGGGATTGGGGGGGGTGTGGGGAAGGAGAGGAGGGGGGGGGTATTTTGGGAAAGGTTTACATTTGTCGGTCTATGAAAGTAGGCCGATATTTTTAAAGTATCGAAAAAAGGGGGGGAAAAGATGGTCAGCATGTGTTTTCCCATCCGCTTTTAAAGGGGAGGATCCAAAATTGTTATGCCAAAGGTACGCTGCTGTCACTCTCATTTGCGGTTTTTCCCAAATATCTTTGCATTAACGGCGGACTAATTCTTTCCCCTTTTTTAAAAAATTTTAGCTGCTCGCTCTCTCTCTCTCTCTGTCCTCTGTGTGTCTTTGGGGCTTCTGTCTGATGTCGTCGTCTGTGCTGTGTGTTTGTCTGTCTGTCCTCCCTCCCCCCCCTTCCCCCCCCCCCCCCTCTCTCTCTCTATGACCCCCCTTTTCTTTTCAGTCTTTTGTTCCATGCCTTTCTCAGGGCAAAAAAATGGAGAATGCAAATCAAATAAAAGGAGATCATCTAGAATGGGGATGATAAAAAGAAAAAGAACAAATTTTAACTAAGTAAAAAACGTGTCAAGAAAGAAAAAAAACTGGTTTGGCGTGACGAGGTGGAACAAAAGAAATGACGGCTGGGGGGGGTGAGGAAAAAAAAAACAATCCGGCAGATGATAGGGGTTTTTTATTTTTTATTTTTTTAAAAAAGGTTTGGGGTGTCATTGGGGGAAAGAGAGAGCTGATGAAATTAGGGGGGGGGAGGAGAGAGGGGGAGAAGAGAGAAAGAGAGAGAGATAGGGGTAGAGAGATAGAAGAGAGATCTTTCAACTCTGAAAAAATTTTGGGAAAGGAGGAGAGAGGAGAGAGAAAAAGGGGGGGAGAGAGGGGAGAGAAAAGAGAGAGGAGAGAGAGAGAGAGAGAAGAGAGAGAGCTTTGAAACTCGAAAAAATTTAAAGGAAAGAGAGAAGAGGGGAGTGGGAGAGAGAGAGAGAACTCTAAGCTCAATTTATGTGTGTGTGTGAGTTTTTGTTGTGTGTGTGGGGGTGGTGTGTGTGGTGAAAAGTGTTGTGCTGCATGTGTCATGTTGTGTGGTTGGTGTGTGTGTGTGTTTGTGTGTGAGAAAAGGAGAGAGAGAGAGAGAGGAGGGAGAGAGAGGAGGCTCTGAAATCAGAGAATTTTATGAGAGAGAGAGGGATTATTTTTTATTTCAAAATCGCAGAAATCTCTTAAAAGAAAAGAGTGTCAAAGTTATATACATTTCATCTCGTTTTTTCTTTTCTTTCTTCTATTGTTTTCAAAATTAATTTTGTTTCACCTAGAATAACTTTATTGAACACACACACTTTGATTCTACAAATCTTGTCTTAAAAATTCAGAAGATATGAAAATTTTCTTTTTGAGGCATAGTTGAACCTTTTTATTTTTCAAAAATTCTGTTATTTTGTGGAGATGGAATAAGCCTCATGTGCTTTTTTCCCTTCCCCCCAATGTGTCCCCCCCCCCCACCCCTACGACCAATAGGTTATGGGACACCTTTACTATGTGATGGGTTTTGTAAATTTTGAATTCTTTCTCACGGGCCCCAAGGGCATACTTTTTCCAAAGGGGAACAGGTTTTTGCTTCTACAGAGTAGTTGCCTTATGAAAATTTTTTTTGAAACAGTTTGTTGTTGGGTCCCTTTTTCAAAAAGGAATCTGAATTCTTTGCTTTGTCTCCACACACACCACACCCACGCACGCACGCACGCACGCACGCACCACAACAAAAACCAACATTCTCTCTTTCTCTCTTCACAAACAACAACATTCATAAAAAATCATTCAACCGATATTTTGATAATTATCAAAGTATCAAAACAAAAAAAATGAGTGCCTTCATTTAAAATAAAACAAAATCCCAAAACGCAACCACATAAGCCTAACCCATCGCCTAACCACTACACCTAACCACATAAACCAAACCACAAAACCCAAACCCACATGAACCCAAAAACCACATAAACCTAACCACATACACCAAACCCCAAATGAAACCTAACCACAAAAAACCCAAACCACATGAACCTAACCACATGAAACAAACCCACATAAAAAAAACCCAAAATGAACCCTAACCAATGAAGCTCCCAATGAACCAAACCCACATGAAGCCAAACCCAAACATGAAGCCTAACCACATAAAACCGACACAGCCCAACAGCCAAGTTTCTTTCCCCTCCCAGGGTGGGGTGACCTCTGTTGTGGTTGGGTGTGGTGTGGTGGTGTGTGTGTCTTTTGTGTGTGTGCGTGTGTGAACATTTGGGACTTGAGGGAAAAACTATTTTGCCCTGGTTGTTGATGTGTAAGAAGAGTTGAGTGAAAGCGCTTTGATTTGTCTCTGCAAGATATGCGCATATAAATTCCTTTTATTTTTATTATTATTTTATTATTATTTTATAACCCTGACCACACAAAGCCAAATTTACAAGAACCTATCCCCATGAACCCTATCCCTGAAGCCTAACCACATAAAACGTAACCACATGAAACATGACCACATAACCCTAATTACATGAAGAAGCCATCCCATAAACCCCTAATCACATGAACCCCAAATTACATGAAAAACCCTACCACATAAAAGCCAACCCAGAACCCTATCCACCATGAAGCCAAACCCAATGAACCCTAATCAATAAAGAACCCTTCCCTGAACCTACCCACATGAAGCCTAACAATGAAACATGACACTAAACCAAACCACATGAACCCTGCCCACTAAAGCCTGACCACAGAACCGACCACATGAAACCTGACCAATAAAAATGACCACATAAACCTAACACAAAAAACATGCCCACATGAAACCTAACCCAAAATCAAATAAAAAAGGCCGACTACAAAAAACATGACCACATAAAAGCCAAACCCACAGAACCCTCCCAAAATGAAGCCAAACCCACTTTAAAAAAAAGCTAACCCACATGAACCAAACCCACATGAACCCTAAGCCATAAAACCTGAAAAAAGCCTAACCCAGAAGCCAAACCACAAACCTAACCACATAAAGAACCCACATAAACCCAAAGCACATGAAACCTACCACATAAAAACCTAACCAATAAACCCCTAACCCATGAAGCCTGACCACATGAACCTGACCACTGAACCCAAACCCCATGAAACCAAACCCATGAAACTAACCAAAAAACCCAAACCACATGAAGCCAAATTTTCCTGAACCCAAACCCCCATAAAACAGGGCCCACTAAAGCGAAACCAATAAAACAGACCACTAAAATAACTACAAAAACATGCCACATGAACCAAAACCACAAAAAATGACCACTAAAGCGTAACCACAAAACTGCCCACATAAACCTAACTAATGAAACATGACCACTAAAGCCTAACCACATAAAACCTACCACATAAAGCCTAACCAATAAAACCCTGCCCACATAAACCCAAACCCACAAAAACCTGCCACATAAGCTAACCACATGAAGAAGCCAAACCACTGAACCCTAACAAATGAAGAAGCCTAACCACATGAAACCCAAACCACATGAAAAACCCCACAAACCCTAACCACATGAACAACCACATGAAAAATGACCACATGAAACATGACCCATAACCTAATACATGAAGCCTAACCCATGAAAACCAAAAAACACATAAAGCCTAACCATTAAAAACATGACACATGAAACAGGGACACTGAAAATAACACTTAAACCCTAACCACATGAAACCCTAACCAAAAAGCTAACACTAAAGGGCCTAACACATAACCCTAACCACATAAAGCCTATCACTGAACCCAAATCACATGAACCTAATGACTAAACCCCTAACCAATGAAGAAGCCTAATCACATAAACCCCTACCACATGAAGCCAAAATTAATAACCTACCACAAACCACCCACAGAAGCCAAAACCACATAAACCCTAATTCTGAAGTATCCCATGAAGCCACCAATAAGCCTAATTACATGAAGCCTTCCCATGAACCAACCAATGAAGCCTAACCACTAAAGCCTAACCACATGAAGCCTAAACATGAAGAAGCCTAACACATGAAGCCCAATTATGACTCCCATTCATCACTGCTCACTGTTCATTTTAGGGCCCCAACCCCCAGGGTCGTAGGGGCGCTGCAGGGTGGCACGGGGCCCACGGGCCATTTACAGTACGTAAAAACACGCGGAAGGGGGGGGGAAGGGTTGGGGAAGTGGACACAGGGAAGGAAGGTACTTCTTCAAGTTTGCAACTCTATTATTTTTTTATTATTTTTTTTTTATTTATTCTTTTTTTCGGGGAAAGGGAATAAGCACTCGTGTGCTTTTTTACTCCAGCCCCCTGTGTATGGGGTTTTGAAAATTTTTGTCTTTGTTTCCCCCGAACACAATGGCCTACTTTTCCAAAAAGCGGAACAGGTTTTTAATTGTGGAAAGATGTTCTGCATACGTTCGAACCGGGGCCGGGTTTTAAGTCTTACGAAGAAATTTTAAGGGATCTACTAAGCGTTTAGCATTTTTTTTCTGAACCAACAAGCCTAAATGTTTTTGGGCGGACGATTGATTGATCATTAAGGCTTTCCGCGGGAAGATGTGGGAGACAAACGCGATAGATAAACAAGACACCACGGGGTTGAGAAAACGCCGGGTTTGGTTAAAAGTACTGGTGACTCTTTGGGAAACAAGTCTGTCTCATCAAAGTGAAGAAATAAAAGGGGTCACCACCCCTCGCTATCCACGTATAGAGTTACCCCAATAAAAAAAAATTTCCCGATTTTTCAGCCTTCCGATCATGCTCTCTTTTTTCTCTGTCTGCTTTTAAGATAACGGGGCTTTAAAAGGGTCGTGCTGGGGTTTTTCATTGATGCCTAAAAACGCAGCCCTTCATCGCTAGCATCTAAAAGCAGTCTGTTGAATTAGCTTTTAAAGGCGCTATGCTCGTTCAGCTTTGGTCTGACTTTGAGACTTTATAGGACTGGTACCTCAAAAGTCTGTTTCTTTAAGTCGTTCCCTTAAACCTTTCTTATTTATGTTCTTTGTGCCTATTTCCCTTTTTCAAAATTTTCCTTTTGTTTTTTACGCATTTCACCAATCTTTGAAAAATTTCCTTTACAGGGAATACCATTTTAAAAAAAACGCCCCCCTCCCTCCCCCAGCAACAACCAAAAACCTGAATGACTAGTCCAAAAAAATAAAAAATAACAGCAGTAATAGCAACATCAGTAGTTCTTTTTTTTGTATGCTCTGCTTAAAAATTCTCTGTCATGTGTAGTCAGTTCTGTTTTACATGGTGATTCTTTGTAAAAAATAGTTTTGAAAGATTAACAAACACTGTAAAAAAGAACAAAAATACCTTCAGATGTTGGTTTGTAATGAAAAGGGAAGGGGAAAAATTCGAGTGAAGAAATTGAAAAAAGGAAAAAAATGACAACCCAAAAAAAGGTCACTTGGCAGGGGATATGCTTTATGAAAAGCAGGGAACCCGACTTCATTCTTTTCATTTTATTTATTTATGGATAGGGAGAACACAAAGGGAGGGGCGTTTTGACAGCAATGACTTAGGCATTTTTGGAGGAAGCAGGTCCTTTTTTTATGAAGAAAGGAACGCTAGATGAACTGGCTGAATGGGTCTTCACTCCTGAGGGCTTGGGGGCACTGCAGTGTGTGGTTGGGCCCGTTGAACCTCGTTAAGATTTTATCTTCCCCCATTACATTTAAAACGCCAGGGATTTTTGCCTCGTATGTCACCAACTATGTTGGTTTTTTCTTGAACGAAATGTAAAGGGGTTTGGTCTGAATCAGGTGTTTCCATCTGTCTTGCACAAATTTTGTTTTGGTTTTTAGTAGTTTCATCCCTAGAATGGGTTTTATATATTAGTATGGGGTTTAGTGTTTTGTGAAAATTCTTTACATTTTCTTTAAGGATATCAACAAACTTTTCCCGCGGGGTTTTGTTACGAAATTCAAGCAAAGACTTGTTCTTCTCTTTTGGGGGTTTTTTAAAGATTTTTTGTTGCTTTTTAAAAACCCCCGTCAGTTTGATATAACTCCATGGTGTTGTTAGGAGTGGTTATTGTCATGGTTCTGTGTGGCTCTGAAAATTTTTAAAAGGAAAAAATTTAAAAAAAAAATCATCGCTCTGTATCCAAAAGGGTTTTAGGAAATTTTTAAAAATTTAGCGATTTGGGTTTAAAAACACCATGATTCCCGGCTTTAAGGTATCTCTCTTGATTGTATTGGTGGTCTACGCAAGTGTTTTTAGATATTTTAGACCTTCCCTTTTAAGTGTTATTGGCTGCTATGGACTTTTTTATGAAAAAGAAAGTTCAAAACCCCAAAACAGAACAACAAAAATAACTGTTTTTAAAACCGCATTGAGAGAAGATTCTAAAAAATTGGGTGTAGTCCCCATCTTTGGAGCCATTGTTTAGGGTTAAATGGGTTTTTAAAACATTTTTTTGGAACAAAAACAAAAACAATTTTACCAAGTTACCTTTTTCTCTTTTCCCTTTGGGTTCGCGATAAATTAAAAATAAAACCTTTTTCATTTTTTTCAAAGTTTTAACGCCCCCCCGGGAAAATTTAGAAATTGTCTAAATTAGATTTTACCAGGAAACAGTGCAAAGGGAAAAAGTAAAACAAAGACTTAGAAAGTAGTAGAAAAAAAGGTATTCTTGACATGCTTTTGCGCAATCACAAAATTTTAGAAATTTTATGATAAGGGAAAAGCTTTTTTCTTTACACCCCGTTACAAACCCCTTACAAAGTATTCAAACCTGCGATTTTTTGGAAAAAGGGGGGCAACTCGGGGTTTTTTTTGAGAACAGTTTTACAGCTCGATACAATATTTGGCGTGAAATAATTTTTTGTAAGTTACTTTTTCTTCTTTTTGTAAGGGTCAATTTATTTTAAGTCTTTTTCCCTTTATAACCCGGTTTTTTGGGGGCCTTTCAAAAAGGGTGTTTTAGCACTGTTTCTGTAGTTTGTTTTTCACAATCCTGGCCCTTTTTTTTTTCACAATTCTGGCCTTGAGTTCAAAACTCTGAATTACTTTAAGTTTTCCCCATTAAAGACGGCTTAATAAATTGAACAAAAACCACAAAAAAAACCCCCAAAGAGAGAGCGTAAAGGTTAAAACTATTTTGAAAGGCTAAAACCCTTAAGAGCCCGTTCAAATTTAAAAAAAACAGGGTTTTAAACGAAGAATGGGAAAAACAAATGAATATTATTCCTTGAATTTCTGCGCTGTGGGGAGGGTTTTTTCGGATTTCTTAATGTCATTTTCCCTTTCCTTCCCCCCCTCCCAATGTCATCTGATTTATCCAAAAAATTTACGCCCTTTAAAAAAAAGAAAACACTGCCAGCTTTTTTTTTGTTTCTCACATCATGCTTTGTTCCATTTTTTCAGCCTAAAAATTTCTGCACTGTTGGGGGAGTTTTCATCAATTTTTTTTTTAAACTTTGCAATCTTGATTGCATTGTCTACGTCGCACCAAACAAAAAGTCCCCTAAAGTATTTGTCGCGCGAGAGAAAAAAGAGAATTTAACTCTGAAAGGGTTTTTTACACTGGCCCCTTTGGCCCCAAATAAAAGGTTTGGGGGGAAGGGGGAAAAATCAACACTGGTGTATGCAAAATGTATGGGAAAATGAAAGCAACAACCCATTCTTTGTGAATATGACGCAACGACCATTAGGACATATTTGAACTTGTAAACATGATACAACTTACAATATTGTTGGGAAATTTATATATATATTTTTATAATATATATATATATATATAGAGAGAGAGAGAGAGAGAGAGAGAGAGGAGGAAAAAGGGGAGACAGGACAGGGAAGAGAGGAAAAAAATAATTTATTCATGTTGGCCTTGGTCAGTATGACAAATGAAAATGACAAATACAAATTCTTTTATTTTGGGGTAATGATAAGCACACTGTCTTTTTTACACCAGTCCCCGCCCGTTAGGGATACATCTTAAAAAAATAACCCAAAACTTTACATCCACAAAAAAAACAAGGGGAAATAACCCTTTTTAAAAAGCTCCCCCCAACAACCCCCCCCCCAAAGAAGTAATTAAAAAAAAATCCCAAAAAAACCCCACCCTACCCCCACCCCCCAAAAAAAACCCCAACCAAAACAAACAAAAAACAAAAAAGAAGAAAAAAACCCAAAAAACAAAAGATGATAAAAAAGAGAAAAAAAACAAACAACAACAAAACAACAACAACAACAAAAAGCCAGAAAAAAACACAACCAACTTAATAAGTCATAAAGATAAACATCTACACATTGTCAAATGGGAACATACTTTTACACAAATTAATAATATTGAAATAGGGGCCCCATTAAAAATTTAAATACAGAGGGGAAGTAAAAAAAAGTATTGAAAAATAAAAATATGAATCCTTCATGGAATACTTTACTTAAAAAGGGGCGATAAAATGGGTAGAGAGAGACGAGCCAGAGGCAAAAGGGGGGGGCCCCCCCCCCCCCCCCCCCCCCCAATATCCACCCCATTTTTAAAAAAAAACAAAAAAAAAAAAAACCCAAAAAAACCCCCAAAAAAAAAACCCAAACAAAACATAAAATTTTTTCCCTTTTTCCTTTCTTTAAAATAAAAAGAACGGCCCAAAAAAAAAGGGGCCCCCCCCCCCCCCCCCCCCCCCCCCCCCCCCCCAGCAAAGGGGTTTTTTGGTTATTTTTAAATATTTTTTTAAAATAAATTCAACATTTTCCTTTTAACAACAAAACTAAAATTACTTTTTTTTATTTTATTAAAAAAAAAAAATTTAAACATCACCCCCACCAAAAATGGACCAACTATTATAAAAATGTTTTCACCATTCAACGGAAAACAAAAAATAAAAAGGGGGGGGGGGAATAAAAGGGGGGGGGGAAATACCTTTTCATAAGGGGAAAAATATTTTTTAAAAAAAAAACCCCCCCCTTTCAAACAAATTTTTTCTCATCTTTTAATGCTAAAAAAAAATCCCCAAAAAAATATTAAGCAAGCAAAAACATAGGGGAAAAATAAGGGGAAAAAGGGAAAAAAAAAAAAAAAGGGGGGAAAAAAGAAAAAGAATTTGAGAAAAAAACGAGAAAAGAAAGGAAAGGAGGGGGGGGGGGGGGAAAGGGGGGGAAGGGGAAAATAACCTTCCTTAAAGGGTTTTTTTTAATTTTTTTTTTTAAAAAAAAACCCAAACCCTTTTTTTCAAAACCCCTTTCCCCCCCTCCCCCCCCTCCAATAAAACAAATTTTTTCCCCGTAAAATCTAATTTTTTTTTAGAAACCCAAGGGGAATGGAGGGATTTGCCCAAAAGGGAGAAAGAAAGGAGAAAGGAGGGGAAAAGGGGATAAAAGGGGGAGGAAAAAGAACCTGGAAAAAAGGGGAAGAGGGAAAAAGGAGAAAGGGGAGGAAGAGGGATTTGGGGGGGGCACATTATAAACCCACAAAAAAATTTATTTTTAAAAAATTTTTTTTTAATTTTTTTTTCTTTAACTTTGGGAGGGGGTTATTTTGTTGAAAATTTCTCCTTTTTAAAAATATGTCTTTTTTTTCCTGGCCCCCCCTCTCAAAAACAAAAATAAAAAAATTTTCGGGGGATTTAAAAATTTTTTTTTTTGTAAAGAAGTACTTGGAAAATTTTTGGTTGGGGGAAGTAAATTTTTGTCAATTAAAAAATTTGGGGGTTTTTTTCCTTTTTTTAAACAAGGGTTGGAATTTTTTTTTATTTTTTTTTCGCTTGCATTCATCTAATTTGTTTTTTTTAAGGGGTTGGTTTGCTGAATTTTTGTTTTTGTTAATTTTTTAAGGTTGGGGGTGTCCTAAATAAATTTGGGACAGAAACTTGTTTTTAAAAGGGGGGTTTTTTTGAAAAAAAAAGTGGGAAAAAGTTGTGGGTTCCCTTTTTTTGGACTATTTGTTTTGAATTTCTTTTTTTCCCCCTTTCACAAAAAGCTTTTTAAAAATTTTTTTTGGGTTTGATAAATTTTTTTTTACCTTTTAGGGGGATTTTTAAAAAATCAAAAACTTTTTTAAATCCCAAAAAAATTAATTTATTTTCATTTAGTTTTTAAGAGCTGAAATTTTGGGAACTTTGGCAAAATATTTTCGAAAAAGAGTTTCAAAAAATTGTTATTCAAAAAAAAAATGTTTTTTTTTTTAAAGGGTTTTGTTGGGAAAAAAAAGAAATTTCCCAGGGCCAAAACACCATTTTTTGGCGTAGATTTTTGTAAAATTCAAAATTTTTTTTTAGCAAAAATTTTCAATATTTTTTTACTAAAACCCCAAAAATTAATTTTTCCATTTTTGTCTCCCCTTTTGGCTTTTTTAAAAACATTTTTTAAAACCTTGTTTTTCGGGGTATTTTAAAAGGGGAATTTTTTTTTTTTACTTAGTTTTAAATAAAATCTTTTCATTTGTGTTGAATTTTTGTAAAGTTTTTGTTGGGGGCATCATTCTGAGAAATTTCTCCGCAAACATCACAAAAACTTTAAAAAGGGTGGAATATTAAAAAAAAAAAAGAAACCCAAATTTACTTGGGTACTTTTCCAAAAAAAGTTTAAAGACCTAAAAACAAAAAAGGAATAATTTAGGGAATAAATTTGCCTAAAATTTAAAAAAGGGTTTTCAAAAGGGTTTATAATTTCCGGTTAGGGTTTTTTTGGGAAAAAAAAAGGATGTTATACTAAGCCTTTTACGGGCAAAAAGTTTTAAATTATTTTTCATTAAAAAAAATTTTAAAAAAATTTTTTAAGGAGAAAAAAACGGGAAAGGAAAAAATTTTAAAACGAGACAAAAAAGAAAGGGAAAAAAGAGGAAAAGGAGGAAAAAAAGTTCAAAGGGAAAAAAGACAGACAGAAAAGGGAAAAAGCAATTTGAAAAGAAAAACCCCGAAACGAGGGGAAAGGGTTGATGGGATAATAGGAAAAAAAGGGGGTTTTTATGCAAAATAATTTCGGCCAGAAACCCGACCCAGTAAAAATTTTCCCTTCCTAAAAAGGTTTAAAAAACGGTTTTCGAAAATTTTAGAGGGGAAAAAATCCAAAGAAAAAAAAAAAAAAAAATAAAAAAACAATAAAATAAAAAAAGGGAATTTAAAAAATGAACGAAAAAGGGCCCAAAAAAATTTGGAGAAAAAATTTCATTTTACATTCATTTATTATCTTTTCACATTTTATTAATACCTTTTATTTCAAACCATTACTACCATTTAACTTACACAAAACTTTATTACGACTAGAATGATAAATCCCCCAACCCCCAACTCCTCCTTTTTTCCATACCCCCCAAAATTCCTCCAACCTAAAAATTTTACAAACAATAAAAACCAAAACAACCACAACAAATACATAATAATATATTAGATTGGGTTTGAACAAAGACGGCCCAGAAGGAAAAGGGGAAAAAAAAGGGGGAAAAAAGGGGAGGGAAAAAAGGGGAAAAAAAGAACAGGGGAAAACGCGTAGTTTCTTAAAAAATTTAAAATTATTTTTCGTAAAAATCATTTTAAAAAAAAGAAGAGAAAAGAGCCCAAAAAACAGAAGAAAAGAACAAAAATGAAGAAAAGAAACGGTAAAGGGAAAAGGAGGGAAAAAGAAAAAGGAAAATGCAGCAAATTTTTTGACTAAAGAACGTTGGAAGCAGAAAAGAAGAAGAAAAAGCAAAATTTTTTAGAAAACAAACAATACACCAGAAAAAAAGAGAAAGGAGTTTAATTTTAAAAACATCAAATAAAAGAGGAGGAGTAAAAAGGAATTTTGAAAAGTCAAAAAATGGTTTCGGCCCTAAAAGCCCCAAAAAGAACCAAGAAAAAGACCTCCCAAACCCCGGGAAGCCACCCAGGTTGGGCAAAAAGAATGCAAAAAACGAATTTAAAGGACAGAAAAAGAGAAAAAAAAGGGAAAAAAATTTGCAAAAATGTTAAAAAAAATGAAAAGGAAAAAAAAATTAGAAAAAATAAAGAAACAAAAGAAAAAAGCGAACCAAAAAAACAAACTTAAGGAAAAAAAAATAACAAAAATACCATTATCCCTACTTTACTTAAAAAAAACTACCAATTATCCTTTCCAACACTTACACAAAAAAAATTACTACACAAAAAAACCCTTTACTAACAAAATACCTTATTTCCCTACCATTACTTTCCCGATCGTCCGAACATTGTGGGGCAACCTATTTTAAAAACACATTCCCCTCCTCAAAACCACAAAAATAAACCCTTCACATAAAAATTACTTACACAAAAACATTTTTTCATTCATAAAACTTTTTTATTTTTCCCATACCCCTTCCCCCCCCTCCCCCCCCCCCCCTCCCCCCCAAAATTTAAAATGTTTTTCCACACTGACGAGACCAACAGGGCCCCGGGCCCCCAATTTTTGAGAGAAAACCCCGAAAAAAAAATTGAAAGGGGGGAGAAGAGTTTAGGAAGAAAAAGAGGAAAGAACCCGCCGCAACAAGGGTTGTTCTTAAAATGTTGCCCTTTTCGTTTGGTATTTAAAATGAGAAAGACCCCCGAACAAAACCCAGCAAAACAAAAAAAAAAAGAGAAAAATTTTATTAGAAATGGAAAAAAAATCGCGAGGTATTGTAGTCAAATCATGCTTTCAACGGAAAATCGAGCACTTTTAAGATTCATAACGTTGAAAAGGCAATCACAAGCGAAAGAAGATTCAGGAG
>CM054143.1:21163362-21182913 GCA_028751875.1 Rapana venosa | reverse complement strand
ACACCCCACACAACATAGGCCTTAACCAAAACCCCCAACACCACCACAAAACCCCAACACACACACACACACACAGGCAAAACACCCCTTTAGCCCTCTTTTCATCCTCCAAACCCCCACCTTCTTCTAATTTCACTTTAAGTAAACAGACGAAAAAATCAAAAAACACAAAAAACCACACACCACACACCCACAACCCACACACAACACACACAACACACCCCACACACACACAAAAAACCCCAACAACACCACACACCCCGTCCACACTTGGGCCCTACATAACACACACCACGCACGCACACCACACCACACACACACACCACACACACACCACACAAAAAAAAATTTTGAAACCAAAAAATACGGGGACGGGAAAACCAAATACTTAAAAAACTATGAAAAAAAAAACTAATAAAAAAGGAGTATTGTAAATTTCGCAAAGCTGTCAAATTTAAGGGTAGAAAAAAGGGGGAACCAAAAAATTTTTCCAGACAGGACAAAAAAAATTGAAAAGATATTGTAACAAGTTTGAAGTTAAATTTTTCTTTGTACTGGATAAATTGTATCTCTTTTATGATAAAATTCAGAATTTGTAAAAGATAAATTAAGTGCATAATCCAGTTGTTATTTATCAAGCAGATATAAATAAAATTATGTTTTATAAATGTTTTAAAAAAAGGAAAATGAAAAGAAAATTGCAACATGCTTTTTTGTACATCATTTTAAACCCAAAAGAGTTTGTTTTTTTATGATTTTTTGCTTTTTTGTTGTTGTGCAAATAAGTCTACTTGATTTTAAGGGCAAAAAATATTCGAATCTGAATCTGAATCTAAATTCTGAATCTTCTCTTTTCTCTCTCTTTCTTTCTCTCTTCTTTTCTCTCTTCTTTTATCTCTCTCTCTCTCTCTCTCTCTCCACAAAACACCACAAAAACACAAAAAAACACACACCACAAAAACCAAAAACACGTCCCACACACACACACACACGAAACGCACGACGCACCCCACGCACGCCACAACACAAACACCCCACCACACACACATGCTGACTTCCCGTGGGGAAGGGGCAACCCCGGGAATAACAAGAAATTCTACACTGAAAAAACTGTTTTGAGCTGGCAACCATTTCCCTAGGCTGTCTTTCTCCCAATTTTTCCCTTTTCCCCAAAGCATAAAAAGGGAAAGGGGTTGGCAGGAGGGTTTAAAGGGACTTTCCCTGCCTAACAAAAAAAACCGTGAAGTTCGGGGTTTTCGTTTCTAAAGGCCTTAACCCATTTCCCATTTTAAAAGAAAAAAACCCCAAACAGAATGTAAAAGTCCTTCGGATGAGACTAAAAACCCGAGGCCCCGTGTGGGGAATGAAACCCCAAAAACATCGTGCGCACATGTCAAAAACCCCGGTTTTTGCCTTTTGGAAGAGTAGGCCCCTTTTGTCGGGGTTTTGAATTGAATAGGGAAATTAGAAAAAAACACCCAAACAAACCCCGCGCAACAGGGGTTGTGTTTAGACACCATTCCCCAATCGGAAATGTGGTTACCAAAAAAAAATTTTCCCATTGGTGAACCTCAGGAATTTTAGCCCCGGGGATTAAAAAAACAAAAAATTCCTCAGGCTGTCTGCATTAGTCTGCCCAATCTGGGTTGACACGCATTTCCCCCCCATGACTGCAAACACCCCGCTTGACAGCTTTACTCCATGATGCAAATCACTCTGCTTGAAAGCTTCCCCATTTCCCTGAATGCAAAACAAATCTGTTGACAGCTTTTACATCCATGACTGCAAACCTCTGCTTGACAGCTTTTAATCCATGATGAAACACTTGCTTTACAGCTTCCCCTTTCCAATTTACTGCAAAAAACTCTGCTTGACAGCTTGATGACTGCAAACCTTGCTTGGGCAGCTTTTCCCCCCATGACTGAAAAAAAATTGCTTGACAGCTTGATGACTGCAAAAAATTGCTTTACGCTTCACACCCATGACTGCAAAAAACCCCGGGTTGGGCGCTTGATGGGCTGCAAAAAATTGCTTGACAGCTTCAAACCCTTTACTGCAAAACCTCGTTGAAAGCTTGATGACTGCAAACACTGGGTTGGGCGCTTTTACAACCCCTGACTGCAAAAACTTGGGTTTTACAGCATCCCATCCAAAGACTGCAAAAACTTGCTTGACCCTCCATAACTACCAAAAACTTGCCTTTACAAAAAATCCCATCCTTTACTGCAAAAAAATTGTTGACGCATCCCACCCTGACTGCAAAAAAACTCTGGGTTTAATTTCCCAAAAAAAACATCTTTCTTTACAACATCCCATTTTTTGATGCAAAAAACTTGCTTGGCAGCTTCACTCCATGACTGCAACACTCATTTTTGAAAAACATCAATTTCCCTGACTGCAAACACTATTTGACGCTTTGTCTGATTGATTTTTTCAGGGCCGATAAAAAAAAAGTATGCGAATGCTTATTTGGGTTTCCCCTTTAAAAAACCGATTCATTCCCTTTACCTTGTGGCCAATTTCACACACTACAACAAATATTTACCATCGGTTAAAAGGGTTTATGTCTTGTTTGAAAGATTTCTTGTAAAGGGAAAGGTGGGTTTCCCTTTATCCTATGCTTGTCGTTGGGGAAGGGAGGGTGTCAGATATTTTTTGCGTCTCTAAAAGGGGCCGGGATTTGAGGGTTTGCCCCCATTTCCTCCCCCCTTTCTCCCTTCCCCCGACCCCCAAAAAGGAGGTACCCCTTTACAGTGGTGGGGACTGTACTGAAGCCCGGCGGCCCAAAAGGGACCCAAACCACTTGGTAACCACGCTCGGCGTGCTTAACTTAGCTTGGGGAAAGCGAGTGTTCTGACCACTGAGCTGTCCAGCTGAAAGATTACAACCAAGAAAATACAAAATACTTTGAACGAATGAGGCATAAAGTTGTTCTACTTTTTATTTCGGTCATCCAGCCATTTTCCTTTTTGTTCATAGAAGACGGTAAAAGAAAAGGGGAACTGATGCATTAGTAGGTCTACACACTATAGTGATCTTCAGTCAGACAGCATAGTATGTGAAGCTGTAAACAGTACATAACACTACTACTGCTACTACTGCTGCTGCTACTACTACTACTACTACTACTACTACTACTACTACTACTACTACTACTACTACTACTTCTACTACTACTACTACTACTACTACTACTACTACAACTATTACTACCACCCCTGCTGCTGCTGCTGCTGCTCCTCCTCCATAATTCTTAAAAACCGAAAATCTTTCCTGAACAACTCGCTGCGCAACTCACATATTTTCGCCTCCAGTATACTAAATCGATCACACACACACACACCCACCAACAGAAACACCACACACACACACACACACACACACCACACACACACACACAGGCGTGCGCGCGCGCGCGCGCGCACACACACACACACACACGTTCACACACACGCTCAAAACACACGCACACACACACACGCACACACACAAACACCACACACACACACACAAAACCAGAAACACATTACACCACACACACACACACACACACACACACACACACACACCACACACACACACAAACACACACACACACACACGCACGCACGACACACAACACACACACACACACACACACACACACACACACATGTACTTACTGCCACAAAACCTCCAGTTTAGAGGGGGAAAAAGTCCACGAAAAAGCCTGTGGAAGCAAGATATCCCGAGACTGGGTTTTTAAAGGCAGAATTAGATTTAGGTGTTGACGAAGGATCAATACCTTAAGTAATCTTTTTTTCAGTTTGGCAGAAAGAAGATTATTATAATCTCTTCGCAAGTATACATATTCCCAAACCTCCCCCACTCAGCCCCCCCCCCCCCCCCCCCCCCCCCCCCAGCCAAATAAAACCAAACCACCTCCACTCCACTAATAACCCAAATAAAAGCACATTGATTACTCAATCACCTTAATGCGAACAAACGTGTGTGACTCAATCATCGATTATTTGACAAACAATAAATAACAAAGCCAATACTGAAAGAAGGGGCCAATTTTCTCAGTTAACTTGGCACTGTTTTCACAAAACCCGGCTGTCACACGATCCCCAAACTCACTTACCCTTATATCTGTCCACGTCTACGACCGTGTCACACTGTCTGTAGATCTCAGTCGCAGTGGTATTTGCTAGTTCCAGCTGTCACGAGCGAGAGACCGGAGGGGGGGGGGGGGGGGGGGGAGGAAATTAAAGGGCCAAACGTATGTATGGCAGAACAAACTGTAGGGCGAATGCCCAAACAATTCACTCTTTCAGGACGCGTTGAAACGGTTCCCTTGCTGCTTGTAAAGTGAAAGCCTGACAGGCGTTTGTAGTCGGTAGAATAACACGGCATTGATGAGTTAATGTGACCCAGAAATAGAGCAAAAAAAGAAAAAAAACCCCGAAAAAAAGGAAAGAAAAAAGAAAAAGAATACGTCATAGATTTATGGCTTGCCAGAACCGTACTTTTTCTTCTTTCTTTCGTTCTTTACTTTTTGAAATCTTTTACATGTGAAATGAAAGAAACTTAGAGACACAGCAAACAGTCTCTCTCTCTCTCTCTCTCTCTCTCTCTCTCTCTCTCTTCTCTCTCTCTCTCTCTCTCTCTCTCGGATGACAACATTTACAAAACTGCATACACACGGGGACTAGATGTAAAAAAGCACATGAGCGCTTATTCCATTATCCTCGAAATAAAAGAATAAATAAAATAAATAATATATGTGTATGTGTATGCGTGTGTGTGTGTGTGTGTGTGTGTGTGTGTGTGTGTGTGTGAAGAAATGAAGAGAGAGAGAGAGGAGGTGGGGGACTATGAAACAAAGGGGAGCTAGGAAGGAGAGGGGGTGGGGGGGTGGGGGGGGGGGGTGATTTAAAGTCTAATGGAAAAGTAGATAGAAAATAAGTGACCAGCTTGATGGGCCATGAAACACATTAATTGTCATTCATGAGAAAAAAGGAGAGCTGAATCACTTTCAATAGGCATACAAAAACCACAAATCTCTCTCTCTCTCTCTCTCTCTCTCTCTCTCTCTCTCTCTCTCTCTCTCTCTCTCTCTCTGTGCGTGTGTGTGTATGTGTATGTGTGTTAAAAACCCAATCTTTATGTGTGTGTGTGCGCGTTCGTGCGTGTGTGTATGTGTGTGCGTGCGGGCATGCGTGCGTGTGCGTGCATGCGTGCGTGTGCGTGCATGCGTGCATGTGTGTGCATATGAGTGTGTGCACGCGCGCTCGTATGCGTGTGTGTGTGTGTGTGTGTGTGTTTTGATGAGAGACAGAGAGAGAGAGAGAGAGAGAGAGAGGAGAGAGAGAGAGAGTGAGGAGAGAGAGAGAGAGAGAGAGAGAGAGAGAGAGAGAGAGAGAGAGAAAGAGAGACAGAAAGAGAGAGAGAGAGAGACACACAATTGACACAATTTTATTGCTATTTAGCGATCAAGCCATATAGCGCTGCGGCGCGGTAACAACGATATCGAACGCGACGCGATTACAATGACATGGAAACCATGGCAGTGGTGGTATGTACATCAAGATTCGATACATTATTGTCTGTGTCTCAAGTGTCTCAATTTTCAAACCAGCCTTTCCTTTTCCAGTCTACAGCCAGCGAAGTCAGCCCATGTAAGACCGGATCAGGTCCCGAAGATGATGTAACTCCTGCTCAGCACTCGCCACCACTGTCTCTGTGTGTTGTGTGTTAGTACACTGTTTCCCTTTACGAAGTCTGGCAAGCCTGACACGTTCTTCTGGCAACATGTTTTTCTCTTCTTGCTTGATGTACCAGACACACACTTAGATTCCTCGCCAGGATCTCCATTCAAGAGTATTCCAGGATGATGTCATCTGATTCACACATCACAATGTTTTGATCACCGAACTATGTACCACCACCTTTCGAAACCGTGTGTTTCTCTTGCTGTCCCTTAATCGACGCTGTACACGTTTGTCAGTTAGAGTAGACACATACTGTTTCACAATACCAGTATCAGTATCAGAGTCATCCACTGTGCAGCCAACTGTCAGCTCTTCCTGCACATCAGGCGCCTCAGAAGACACACCGATCTTGTTGTCTGTTGCTGGATCACACAGTAGAACAAGTGAATCTGGTGTGGCTGAGGCATTCAATTCACTGCTGACACATAGTTCTGTGTACACACTGGTTTGTTTTCCTTCTGTTTCCACATCGAGCAGGGAGTCAATGTTACACAAGACCGGCTCTTCCAAGACACTGTTATTGTCACATTGGCGACTTGCCTGTCTTTCTTGGTGTTGTCTACTTCTTTGAACATCGCGACGTCTTTGACAAGGGGGTTTCTTGCGATAGTACTGAACACGGGAGTTACGGTTCAGCACCGGGTCCGCCATTTCTGTTGACACTGGCTTGTCAGTGGCTTCATTCGCAAGACGAACACAACACTGCCGCTCTCCCCGCGACTTTCCAACTCGATACGACGTTGTCGATCAGCAGGGCGTTTAAAGTTGTTATTACAGTAGCTGGAAGGCCAGTAACTGACATTTTGAAGCTAAAATGCAAAAATTTGCAGCAGCTTACTAACAGCACGCCCGTTCAGTTCTCCGAGAGAGAGAGAGAGAGAGAGAGAGAGTCGAACAACAACATGGGGAGGGAACTAAAGTACTAGACTGACCAAGAATACGGTCATCCACCACAGGCACCTCAACTCCCCCCTCCCCCCCCTCAATTAAAAAGAAAAAAAAAGAACAAGAAAGAGAAAACCTTCCACCCTGCAGTTAAACAGGCTGAGAATGAGTCCAGTGACCTCTACCTTTTTTTTTTTTTAACCGATCTGACATCCAAATTTAGCCATCAACAGCTGGTCACCTGACCGGAAATGGCCTGCCAAGAAATGAAGTGGGGAGAAGGACACAGAACTCTGAACTCGGGTGTTGCCATCTTTTTGGCATTTCGAACTTCTCTGTGCTGTAGATCTTTTTCCCAGTTTGAACTTTCTTGTACAGTACATCTTTTTTGTCATTTTGAATTTCTGTGCACTGTTCATCTCTTTTTGCCATTTTTAACTTCTGTGTATTGTACATGTTTTTTGCCATTTTGAATTTCTGTGTATTGTACATATTTTTGCCATTTTGAACTTGTGTGTGTTGTACATGTTTTTGCCATTTTGAACTCCTGTGTATTGTACATGTTTTTTTGCCATTTTGAACTTCTGTGTATTGTACATATTTTTGCCATTTTGAACTTCTGTGTATTGTACATATTGGCATTTTGAACTCTGTGTATTGTACATGTTTTTGCTATTTTGAACTCCCGTGTACTGAGATCTTTTTGGCATTTTAACTTCTCTGTACGTAATCTTTTTTTATGTTTTGGCTTCTGTATGTTGTCCCCTTTTTCCCTTTTTAACTTTGTGCATTGTAATCTCTTTGCCATTTTGAACTTCCGGTATATACAATTTTTGATTTTTTGTGTGAGAAAAACTTTTAAAATGTATTCGTAAAATGGCCCACCCCAAAAGTTTGACGTTGTAAAGTTAACAAAGTGTGAATTCCAAAAAAATTTGTTCCATTTAAATTTGCTATGGGGAATTCCCTTCGTCATCAGCAAAGGGAAACCAAAATTTTTTTTTAAAAAAAAACTTTTAGGGTAATAGAAAAAAAAGATAAAATTTTCTAAAATAGACGGGTATTCCCCATAAAGGAAAAAAAAAAACCGCGCGCGTGTGAGCGTGCGAGCGTTGTGTGAGTTTATTTTTAAAAATTCTTTTATATCGAGGTAAGGAATAAGCCTTACGTGTTTTTTTACCCCAGCCCCCGTGTGTATGCGGTTTGAAAATTTGTCATTGTTCCACCGGCACACAAGGGCCCTACCTTACGAAAGGGAACGGGATTTTTTTTTTGTGCGCAAGTGTGTGTGTGTGTGTGTATGTGTGGGTGTTATTTTAACGTCTATCCATAAAAAAAATGTTGTGGGTTTTTTTGTGTGTGTTTGTTTTAAAAATCATCCCCCCTTAAAAGTGTTGTGTTATGGTGTGTTTGTTGCGTTTTGGGTTTCGTTTTTTTTTGTTTTATTGGTGTGGTGTGTGTGTGTGTGTGTTGTGTGGGTTTGGGGTGTGTGTGTGGTGGTGTTGCGTGTTTGTTTTGGGGGTGTTGGTATTGAAGGGTAGTATGCATTTTTCAGGAAATGGGGAAATGAATGCTGTTTAAGTTTATTGGGGTTAGACAAGTGACAACTTGATGTTTGGGCCAAAGTGGTTGGTGGGGGATATAAAAAAACTAGCAAGAAATGAGACCGGGGTCCTCTTTTTGGAAACCTAGTTGCTGCCTGAGGTTTGATGACCACGACAAGACAAAGTGTGTGATTTTTTAGTGTTTTTTTTTTAGTTTTTGAGGACAATTTTTTTATCACTGTGTTGTGTTTTTGCGGATTCAAACGGTTAGACCAGTTTTTCTTGAAATTGCCTATTTTGTAAAACATTTCAATTTTAAATTTTTCACTTGTAAATATTTTGTTGGAAAAAAAGGGGAACATGATGATTGTTTACCCCTTCGTAATAATTTTTGCCACCCTTTTCCCCGACCCTGCGCACGTGACAAATTTCACGTGCTTTCCGAATTAAACAACCACCACCCCCAACATCCGCTTTTTTACTCACCCCAATGCAACACCACTGTAAATCTGAGAACATATTTTGTGAAATCGGCCGCAAAAAAACGGCTTGCGAAGTCAAAGAAACATTTTCAAAAATAGGGATTCATCGAGAAAAAACCAGAAAGGGAAAAACCCTGAGGCAGACGTCATCGCCTGCAGTGTGCCCGGCTCCCCGGTCTCCCCCCCCCCTCCGACGTCACTTCCGTAACCCTGACTCGCTGCCCCCATTCCCGTGAATGTTCCCCCCCGTTATTGATTTATTTCTATGTGTGGAAAGACTTTTCTTGATTGTAATGTGCTTTGCTGTTACAAAATTTCAGATCCCCCTGCCTGTCAGTTTCCCTTTTCCACCCCCCACACCCGATTTGCATTTTTTTTGGGCTTTTCGAACTTCTCTGTGCTGTAGATTTTTTTTTCCCGGGTTTGAACTTTTTTTTCGTAAAATTTTTTTTTGTCTTTTAAATTTTCTGGGGCCATGTTCATCTCTTTTTGCCATTTTTAACTTCTGTGTATTTTTTCTTTTTTTTTTCCATTTTGAATTTTGTGTATTGTAATATTTTTGCCATTTTGAATTGTGTGGGGGTTTTTAAATTTTTTTCCCATTTTGAACTCCTGTGTATTGTACTGTTTTTTTCCCTTTTTTGAACTTCTGTGTATTGTACTTTTTTTTGCCTTTTTTGAACTTTGTGAAATTGAAATTATTGGCTTTTTAAACTTGTGTTTTTGTACATGTTTTTGCTATTTTGAACTCCGTGTACTGTAGATCTTTTTGGCATTTTAACATTCTCTGTTACTTACATCTTTTTTATGTTTTTTGGACTTCTTTTATGTTGTACCCTTTTTTCCCTTTTTTGAACTTTGTGCTTTGTATTTTCTTTGCCTTTTTAAAACCCCGCGTATAATAAAATTTTTAGCTTTTTTTTGTGCTGAGAAAACACTTTAAAATTGATATTCTTTAAAATGGCCCAGCCAAAGCTTTGACATTTTTGTGAAGTTAAGCAAATTTGTGAATTCCTACATTAAAATGTTGTTCCATTTTGGAATTGTTTTGGGGGGGAGTTTTCCTTCTTTCATCAGCAAAGTGGAAGCCAAATTTTTTATTAAAAAACAAATTAGGGAAATAAAAAAAAAGGGATATAATTTTCTAAAACGGACGGTTTTCCCCTTTAAAAAGGAAAAAAAAAAACCGCGGCTGTCGTGGGCGGGGGGGTGTGAGTTTTTTTTTAAAAATTTCTTTTTTATGGGGAAGGGATAATGGAATAAGCATTTTCGTGCTTTTTTACTTCCAGTCCCCGTGGGGTATGCGGTTTTTTAATTGTATTTTTTCCCCACGGAACACAATGGCCTCCCTTTACGAAAAGCGGAAAGGTTTTAAACCGTGGGGCCGCAAGTTTTGTGTGGGGTTGTGTGTATGTGTGGGTGTGTGTTCTTTTTAAAACGTTATCCACTAAAAAAAAAATTTGTTGTGTGTTTGTGTTGGTTTTTTAAAGTCTACCCCATTTAAAAAGTTTTGTGTGAATTGTGTGTGTTATGGTGCGTGCTTTGTTTTCGTGTGTGTTATTTTTGTGTGTGTTTGTGTGTGTGTGTGGTGTGTGTGTGTGTGTGTGTGTGTGTGTGTGTGGGGGGTGCGTGTTTGGTTTTAGGTGTTGGGTATTGAAGGGATTTGTTTCATTGATCGGGAAAGGGAAAGTAAATGCGGGTTGAAGTTTTTGGAGTTAGAAAAACCGTAAAAAAACCCTTTTGATGATTGGGGCCCAAAATTGTGGTTGGTGGGGGATAAAAAACACTATGAAAATAAAATTTTAAACCCCCGGGGAAATCTCTCTGTAAAAACCTAGTTGCTGCCTGAGCTTTTGATGCCCGCCCAACGAAAAAGGGGTTTTGTGATTTTTTAGTGTTTTTTTTTATCGTATGGGGAAAATTTTTATATCACTGTGTTTGTGTTTTTGTTGGTTTCAAAGGGTTTTTAGACCAGTTTTTTTTTAAAATTTGGGCCTTTTTTGGTAAAACCTTTAAATTTCTAAATTTTTCTCTTGTAAATTTTTGTTGGAAAAATGGGAAAAAGATGATTAGCGAAAACCTTGCTGTAAAAATTTTTTTGCCACCTTTTCCCCTGACCTGCTGCATCGCGAAAAATTTTTGCACGGGTTCACGAACTTAATCCCCCACCACCACCGCCAACATCCAGTTTCCCTCCTCCCCCCAAAATGCACACCCCCCTGAAAATCTGAGAACCTATTGTGTGAAATCGGCCGAAAACCAAAAGGGAAAGGACGAAGCTCCCAAACCCAACATATTTAAAACCTTTGGTTATTCATGCAAAAAAAACCAGAAGAGGAAAAGTGCAGGCAGACGTCATCGCCTGCGTGTGCCCGGCCCCCACGTTTTCTCCCCCCCCCACCTCGACGTCACTTCCGTAACCACTGACTACGCTGCCTCATTCCCGTGACCTTTCTTCCCCTGTTATTTTATTTTTTTTTAATTTTGTGAAAAGACTTTTCTTTATTGTAATGTGCTTCATGCTTTGTACAAAGTTTCAAAATCCCCCGCCTGCTAGTTCCTTTAAACCCCCCTCCACACCTGACCCCTTTATGTAAAAACTTTTTTGTTCTCCCCCTGACTATTAATTTCCTCGCCCTTTACTTCTTCCCCAGGGTCCCCTTTTCCTAACTCACCACTTTTCCTTCAACCCCTTCCCTCTCCTTCAAAATTTTCACATTTTTGGGTTTCAAAATGTTTCAAACTGTTTGCCCAGTTGGAAAATGATTTCCTTTCCCATTTTTTTCTCTGAAAAAACCCAGATTTAAAATTTTTTACAGAAAAAATGGTTTTTTAAAAACAAGGCCTGAAACCCATGATAAAAAAGTAACAACCCCCCGGCTATAAGGGCTCTTTCCTTCCCCCCACCCCTCTCGTGGAGGTGGATCGCTGTCGGTTTTCAAAGGGCACGCTGCATCGGGTCTTTTTTTTGCCCCTCCCTCCCTTTCTCACCCCGGGAAACTTTCGAAATCTGTGAAATAAACCCCAAAACCCACCGGCCAAATTTTGTCACCTTCTGCTGCCCTTTCCGGGCCCCCCTCCCCGCCGTAAAAACAAAACTGACATCTTCCCTTTTCATCAAGAAATTCCCCAAAAACCCTTGATCAATACGCCTCTTCCCCAAAAAAACTTATCATTTTTTGGGGCTTTAACTTCCACTTTTACAAAACCCGTTTTTCTCCTGACGTCAAGCGTCTTTTCTTTATTTTTTTCTAAACCCCTCTCTGTCCCCGCTGGTTTAAAGAAGTACACACAGTTGGGTCTTTTTTTAGATTGGGTCATCCCCTGTGTTTCACTAGATCTCATCAGGTCTGTATCCGTTTACTAATGGGAAAAACTTTTGACCTTCTGCCTTCTTTTCTTTCTCAAAATTGCAAGGGCCCATTAAAAGAAAAAGTTTCATTTACCCCTCGGGAATTCAAGTCCTAGATATCCAAACTTTCTTACCCAAGTGTGAAAGCCTATCACAAATCCCCGACCACAAAGGGCCCGTCTAAACACTACCCAAACTGGTTTTTGGCCAAATGCTCGATGAGCAGGGGGCCTCCCCCCACCCCCATTCTTCCTGATTGGCCCTTTCGCCCCTTGGGTTTCACCCCCGTATCCTTTGGGCGCAAAAAAGCAAAAGCCGACAAATCGAGCGACAATGGGGGTAAAAAAAAAACTTTAAATTTAAATAAGAACCCTTCGAAAACAAATCAAAAAAGTCAAAAACCCTTAAAACCATTCAGCAAAAACCCAAAAATATTACTTGCTCGTTTTTGATGCTACGTCCCTGAAATCTTCTTTTCCCCCCACCCCAACTCTTCTGGGATCCGGGAAAGGCAAGCCCTCTACCCCCTGTTACCAGCCCTTTCCCCAAATTCCTGCTATATTTTCTTTATTTTCTCTGACAAAAAAACGCCCAAAATTCCCTCCCGACCCGGTTGATTCTTTCCAACCCCCACCTCCGATCCCCCAAATTTACTGGGATTTTCCCCCATTTTCTTTAAACCAAAAGTGGGGAATGAAAAACAAAACAAATTTTGGAAAAAAAAATGACAATAAAATCATGTGATCCGATTCCAAAACCTGCTTCTCTTTTTTCCCCTCGTGCATTTTAAAAGTAAAACCCACTTTTCACGAAAATTGTTTTAAAATCATCTCTTCTTCGGAATTTTTTTTTAAAACAGGGTCTCAAAATGTATAGTTTCACCTCTATCAAAAAGCCGCCTCGACCCTAAAAATTTTGAAGAATTTCCCGGGCCCGCTAACCCACCTTTTATTTCTAAAGTTCCCTTGGGAAAAAATTGTTTTTGAAACAACTAAATGCCATCTTCATTCCAACAATTCCTTCCCCTTTTCAGTTGCCCATCGTGCCCCCCAGCACCGAGACCACCCCCGTCCACACCTTCAAAACGCTTTTTCAAGCTTCTGACTTTAGGAAAAAAATCCCTTTTTCCCCTCTCCTCGGGCTTTTCTGCCGCCTTTGACATTTTAAAACCACTCAATTTTCTCTACCGTCTCCCGGGAAAACGTTTTGGGGGTTAAAGCACCCGCCCTTTACCTGGTTCAGTTCATACCTTTCAAAACCGAATTTCCCCACAGTTTTCAGTTTAAAAAAGATTCAATCCGCACCCGCCAAATGGAAAGTGGAGTCCCAAAAGGGGTCAGTTCCGGCCCTGTTCTTTTCAAATCTCTTAAAACTGCCCCCTTTCACATATAATAAACCGTCATCAAATCAGCCCCTCTTTTTTTTGCAGGGCGACTCTCAGATTCTTAGCAGTGAAAAATCCCGAAAAACCTGCCCTTTCCCCCTTGACAAATATGTCCTGCGCCTTTAAGTATTTCCCAAAAAAAGGGTGATAGAGAACAAGTTACAACTAAATGCAGATAAAAACCCCAAAGCCATGCTTATAGCGAACCCCCAAAACAAACTCTTTCCAAAAACAACAAACTTCAATAGAATTTGGCAATCGTCGTCCCTTTATCCAATGTAGTGAAATTTTAGGGGTTTGCTATCGATAACCGCTCTCCAGGGAAAAAATTTTCACCCAAACCTGGCCCGGTTTCTATATCAATTAGGCGCTTAGTGCGTTTTTGGAAAAATATTTTGTCCCCTGATTTAAACATCCAAAAATAGTCACATTCTCCTTTTCTCACGTCTGGATATTGCAATTCCCTTTGGGGGTCTGCCAGAATTTATTATCCCCTCTTCAAGTATACAAAACTCTGCAGCCGATAGTCCTAAAAAAGAAAAAAACTGAGCCCCATTTTCCCCCTCTTTTGGGTCTCTTTCCCCTGGCTGCCTGTCCCCCAGAGGGGGTAAAAATATAAGATCCCGTAACCCCCTGTTACAAAGTCTCCACAAAAAGGCCCTTCCTACCTCTTTTTGGGAAAGTCTTATTTGTTTAAAAACCCTTTTGTTCCCCCCGGGTCTGCCCGCAGATAACCCTTTTGCTTTAAAAATACCCGATTCAACCAGTCCACTGTTGGCCGTCGCTCTTTCTCTGTTTCTGGTCCAGTGATTCTGAACGACCTCCCTCTCTCCCTTCGTCAAAAGCCTACTTATGATGCTTTTAAATCCAGCCTAAAGACGCATTTATTTCAAACCTAAGATTCTCTCCTCTTGTTTCATTCATCTCTGTCCCTGCCCTCAATAACCAACTCGCCCACCCCCCCCCCCCCCCCCCCCCCCATTAGCCTGCCCGAGTGTGCAACTTTTGTGTGTGTGTGTGTGTGTGTGTGGTGTGTGTGTGTGTGTTGTGTGTGTGTGTGTGGCGCGCGCGCGCGTGTGTGTGTTTACATTTGTATTTGTAAAAAACTGTTAATTGTGCGCGTGTGTGTGTTTATATTTGAATTTGTAAAAATCTATTAATCGTAACTGGCTGCATGCGAAAGAATAGGATGAATGAGAGCGCTTTGATTTGTTTTTTGCAAGATTTAGCGCTGTATAAATTCCATGTATTATTATTATTATTATTACAACGACAACGACGAAGAAGGAGAAGAAGAAGGAGGAGGAGGAGAAGGAGGAAAAGAAGGAGGTGGAGGAGGAGAAGAGGAAGGAGAAGGAGGAGGAGGAGAAGAAGGAGGAGAAGGAGGAGAAGAAGGAGGTGGAGGAGGAGAAGAGGAAGGAGAAGGAGGAGGAGGAGAAGAAGGATGATGAGGAGAAGGAGAAGGAGGAGAAGAAAGAGGAGGAGGAGGAGGAGAAGAAGAAAGAAGGGGAGGAGGAGGAGAGAGGAGAAGAAGAAGGAAGAGGAGGAGGAGGAGGAGAAAGAGGAGGAGGAGAAGAAGGAGGATGAGGAGAAGAAGGAGGAGGAGGAGAAGAAGGAGGAGGGAGGAGGAGAAGAAGGAGGAGAAGAAAAAGTGGAAGAAGAGGAAGGAGGAGGAGGAGGAAGATGAGGAGAAGAAGAAAAAGAGGAAGAAGGAGGAGGAGGAGGAGGAGGAGGAGGAGGAGGAGAGAAGAAGAAGAAGAAGAAGAAGAAGAAGAAGAAGAAGAAGAAGAGGAAGAAGGAGGAGGAGGAGGAGAAGAAGAATAAGAAGAAGTAGAAGAGGAAGAAGGGAGGAGAGGAGGAGGAGAAGAAGAAGAAGAAGAAGAAGAAGAAGAAGAAGAGAGAGATACAAACAGACAGACACAGAGGCAGGGGAGCACAGGGACATAGTGCCAGAAAGAAAGAAAAAAACAAACAAACCCAGAGAGACAGGCAGAGACAGAGGGACGGGAAACAAAAGACAAGCAGAACGACAGACAAACAAGACAAAGACTAAGCGACAGAGAGACACGGAGAGCAAACGATTTCACCCGCTGAACAAGCATGTAAACAAACAATAGCGTGAATAATCCAACAGGTTACACTTACCTTCACACCAGGCAACCAAACGGCTCTTAGACACCTCTCTGAAAGCCTAAACCCTACACGGCACTGAGCTTTCTGTAAACTCACAAACATACACACACACACACACACACAGAGTCAGCACTTCACACACACAAATACATGTATACGTAGTATGAGTCAGCAATACATACACACACGAAAATACAATCACAACAAAAAACCACACACACAGGCACTCCCTGTACAAATTTGAGTGCCCTATTGTAAAACCTTTTTTACCTACATTTTCTGAAAAGTCTCTGGAAAATGTATTTGAAAATTCAAAGCTAGCCTTTGCCATTGCCAGATGTTTATCGCATAGTCCACTTGAATATTTATTGTAGTTACATTATTGTTATTTCATGTTTCCACATTGTTGAGTTTATATTTTGCTCCTGTTTAAAAATATTATCCTTACTTTTCTAGGTGTTTTTTTTTTCACAAAAAATACCAACACTGATGCTGTTTCTTAACCTTTTCTCCTTTCACTCCTTCCTCTCCCTTCTTTAACTTCCATTACACTTTCTATTTCCCTCGTCTAATATCACTTAGAGTGAACAGACGTTAAATTGAAGACAACAACAACTGTACAAATCAGCAATTTACACACAAAACATACACTGTAAATATCACCAGTGCCAGACACACAAACACACACACACTATAAAGACCACCTATGTCACACACATACACACATACACACACACACACACACACACACACACACACAAACACACACTAAAGATCACCAACGTCAAAACACGACACGCACCTAAACACGATTTCCTCCCCCCTACTCAAGCCAGCACTAATTGCTCCGTTTTGCCAATGGCTTAGTAAGTAGTAGTAGTAGGTAGGGGCGCCCAAATTTTTTAAGGCACCAAGACCTAACCACCACCACCACCCACCACCACTATCACCACCACCACCCCCTTCTCTCCCTTCTCGTTTGAACTAGGTTGAAACCTCACAGACACTGCGCACTACAGACCTTCACTGTTTACATAGCGATCGAAGGTGCTGAATAAGAACTAGGCCTAGCCTTGTTGTTGCAGTGTTGTGAGCCCTGCCTGCCTTCCAGCATAGTCCTACAGTCCTACAGTCCTGCCGATCTGCTTGCTCTCTCTCTCTCTCTCTCTCTTCTCTCTCTCTCTCTCTCTCTCTCTCTCTCTCTCTCTCTCTCAATGTATCGATCTACTTATATAAGGCATTCAAATTACGATCAGTGCTGACTTAGTTAAGTTTGTTAATGTGTGTGTATGTTGAGTGATTTCATTAATATTACCTGTGTACTCTACCCCTTCATTAGGGGCAATGGCCTTTACATGAATAAACATTCCGAATCTCTCTCTCTCTCTCTCTCTCTCTTCCCTACCCCCACCAATGATCGATATCAATCGAAGTACGCGATCGATCGCGTCGAAGTTACAGTAGGGTGTGCGTAGGGGTGTGCGTAGGGGCTGGGGGGGGGGGGGGGAGGATGAGGGAGAGGAGGGGAGGCAGGGGTGGGGGTGGGGTGGGGGAATGAATGTGTGAAGGAAGGAAGGAAGGATGTTTAATACGCAAGGATTACGGTTTTAGGCCAAGTGCTAGTTTAACAATCTATTCTTGTCAATGTACATGTACACACACACACACACACACACACACACACACACACACACAGAGAGAAGAGAGAGAGATGAGAGAGAGAGAGAGGAGAGAGAGAGATGAGAGAGAGAGAGAGAGAGAGAGAGAGAGAGAATATGGTTTATTGTGATAATCTTTGAAGTCTATTCACAAGGGGACAGTGGGGAGGGGACTGGGAAGAAACACATATTATTCAACTAAGATGAGAAAAACAATTCACACCAGCCCAGATAATAATCATGACATGGTGGATACCACGTCTTGGTTCAACAGCGGCAACAAAACACAGTTAAGAGAGAGAGATGCATTTTATTTTTTATTTATTCTTTTATTTCGGGATAATGGAATAAGCACTCATGTGCTTTTGACAGCCAGTCCCCGTGTGTATGCAGTTTTGTACATTTTATCATCCGTTCCCACCGGCACACAATGGCCTACTTTTCCGAAGAACGGAACAGGTATTAACGTGTGCGCAAGATGCTGTGAGTGCGTTCGTCTCATCCGAAGGACTTTTAGGGGGAGTGGAGTCGGCACTGATGTTAACTCCAGAGGGAAAATCCTCTTGAACAGAAATCGAACGAGAGAGAGAGAGAAAGAGAGAGAGAGAGAGAGAGAGAGAGAGAGAGAGAAGAGGAGAGAGAGGAGGAGAGAGAGAGAGACAGACAGACAGACAGACAGACAGACAGAGGATTGAGAGGAAACGTCTAACGCTTTTGAAGCATGCAGCCTAACAAAGAGACGTCAGAGGCGGAGTGACAAAGAGCAGGCAGGGGTGTTGTGCTCCTTGTGATCGATATTCCACTGCATGCTCTCATTGGTATACAGGTGACTGTGATCATGGGTAGTCCACAGTAAATCAGTCTCTAAGCCAGAGAGAGAGAGAGCGAGAGAGAGAGAGAGAGAGAAAGAGGGAGAGAGAGACACACACACATCCACACGCGCGCTCGCTCGCTCATATGCGCGCGCGCGCACACACACACACACACACACACACACACACACACACACACACACAACTACACACACGATAGAGAAAGGGAGGCACCAAAATATATCCAGACAGGACAGAAAATGTAGATACTGTAACAAAATAGAAGATGAATTTCATTTACTCGATGAATGTATTTTATATAATGAACTCAGAAATAATTTGTTATTAAAAACCAAAACGAAAGACAAAGAACGCAAAAACTCTGTACATTAATTAAGTGACATATTCACAGTTGATATATATCAAGCAGATATCATCAGATATGTGTACGAGTGTTTTGAAAAAAGAGAAGTAGAATGTAACATCTTTTTAGTGTACATCACTTTTAGCCAAAATAGATAATAATTATAATTGATGTTTTTATTGTGTCAAAATAAGTCTACATGACTTAAATGGCAATAAAATATTCTGAATCTGAATCACAAACACACACACACACTTACACACACACACACACAAGATCAAGATGGCGGAAGCGTTCAGAGGCTAAAGCAACGCTCTGCTGGATGATCGCCTTTCTATAAAAAGGATGACAAGGCTGACCAGATCCAGAAGCCTGGGCGGCTATTTACATCATAAGCCTGCCAGCGACAGCCGACAGAAGAAAGACAAAACGCCACCACCAGCAACTGACGAGTCCACGCGACAGGACTCCGAGCTCCAGCCTGCCTCCACCTCTGGAAACCAAGAACTTGGATACGGAAAACCAACCGACATCTCCAGAGACACAGTGAGTGAAATAAAAGATCTAAAAATACTTGTTGCCTCACTGTGTGAGAAAATAAGCTCGCTGGAAAAACGTATAAACCAGCAATATCAACATGATTGCTGCAAACCACCCTGTCAAAGACACGTTATGTTGACAAGGAGACCAGACAGACAGTAGATCTACTGTCAAACCTACCTATGCTCAGGTTGCTGGATCAGCTGCACCAGTTCCTGGTAAAAAAGCACCAGCCAAAAAGACAGGTGCAGGGCTGGTGCAGCAAAGAAAGAACCAAAAAGCCAAGTCATAAGGCCAGTCATTTAATAAAAGCAGAAACAGGCAGCAATGACGTCAAGATTGTGACTGACGTCAAACCCACATCTCCTAGAACTAAAGGAAAAACACCTAGTTCCAAACAGAAAGAAGAACAACAAGACATGCCGCAAGTGGTGTTTCTTCACGACTCTGTCATGAAGGGGGTCAGTGCTGACAGACTAGGGCTTTCCTATGGTTTTAATATGATGTCCTGTAAAGCCCTCAAAATAGAAGACTTACAACCAACCCTGGACCAGCAATTCCACTCTGACAAACCTGTGGATGCTATTGTCGTCCACTGTGGTATTAATGACATCAAGACCTCTGACCAAGAAATTCGTACAAGA
>CM054143.1:21132310-21162862 GCA_028751875.1 Rapana venosa | reverse complement strand
AAAAAAAAACCCCCCCAAAAAAAAAAAAGTAAATATAGCATCCATACTTAATTGCATCTATAAAACTGTCAGCAATTATATCCCTCCTCTCCTCTCAACATGCATGAACATTTATTCATATGCACTCATGTCCTGTACTTTTCAAAATTTCAAATATGGGTTGTTCTCAGAAACATGTGTGCCATAGGTGTAACTCACTTGGAAGACTTGAAATTTGTGTTTTGTGTGTGGATGATTGGGATGCCTGTTACATTTGGGTGGTGTTTATATTGAAGAAATAAAATTTTAAAAGAAAAATGCACGGTTATATTATTTTCATTGTAAATTGAGCATTTATTATAAAAATATCACACAAACAAAATGGCAGATTTGTGACAAGAAGGAACACACTGTAAAGTGAATGTTTTTAAGACCCTTTAACAAGTGTTTTTCTTCACAAAAACAGCATCTAACATCTCTTCGGATGTTTCTTTATCTTTGCAATAATAAAATTCTTAGCTGCAGGTTAAAGTTTATTATATATGGGCGTAGTTATATATAGCAGCGTCGAGCGTGGTTACCAGTTGGATGGGTGACCGTTTGCGCGCCTTGGCTTCAGTACAGTTCCCCCAGTTCACCCAGCTGTAAATGGGTACCTGCCTTCTTTAGGGTCAGGGAAGGTAAAGCAGCGAGGGAGAGGAGATGGGCGCCGCCCTCAATATGCTGGCCCTAGAGAAGTGAGGTCTCTGACGCCTCGCTCCCCTACGACCTTATAGGTTATGGGACTCCTTTACCTCCTTTACCTATATACTTTCCGTAATGGTTGCTATGCTTGGTTTCCACTTTCTGGTCTATAGTAATGTTTCAAGTACAAAACTTTCAGCATTCTAGGGAATGCTTTCCTGCAAAATCTAATGGAGAAGACACTGTATGACACTAGGAATAATTGGTGCTGATGAACTGCGGTTCCTTTCCTCTTTAAAGTCATTGCCGATCACAACACGGCATCGTTTCCACTTTGACTGGTAGAACTGTAAAACGTAAATGCTGTATGAACTTTGAGACTAAGGTCACTTGACTGAGATTCCAAGTCAGAGAAACTTCTCCTTTCCGGAAAATCCCTGGAATGCAGACTTTTCCGCGTTATCTTCTATGAGTGGGTTCTAGACTCTGGTTTCTTTGTCTTCCATCATCTTCGGAAACGTCTCAACTGTTACGTTTTCTGGGACTGCATCATTAAAAAGTGGATGCAGGGTTTTTGTTCTATCTGTTTTATATCGTTTCATTGTGAATAGTTGTTTGTACAAAGAGTCTTTTTTCATTATTAAAAGGGCATTAAATAATGTAAATTCAATATTTAAGATGAGAAATTTTATTATTTTTAATGTTATCAGGGGACTTCTTTCTTTGTCTTGCAAACCAAATCCAGTACACTTTCTTTATTTTATGACAGGCGCTTACAGGGTAGAAAGATGTCATCAGAAGACACACTTTGATTAAAGAAAGGAACTGTTCCTGTGTGGGGGGAAATTTTAAAGCGTGATCTTAATAAAATAAATCTGGTTGTGAACAGTTTGTCAGATGCATCAAGAGACAAAAGCGCGATAGTTTCCGGAGACGACCATTCAGGATTTTAGGAATTTTTATTATTTTCATGCAATACTGATGTTTTTCGTTTCTTCATGTATGTAATAGCTAAATAACGGGTTGTGTTAAATACTGAATTTGATTTTCAAAACTTTAAACAGTGTGAGACAGGTTTACAAGAGTGATAGGTGACCCATGGATTTAATGCCAGTGATCAATACACTTTTTTGCAATTGATATGTATAAATAACAGTTAAATGAGTACACTTGTTTTATTTCTCTAAATGTTTTATTTTCAGCTGTTTTATCCCTGACACACATTTGCCATGTACATAGTAGATTTCTCACTGTTTGTAGAATTGGTTTCCATGTCACAACTGTAACAGATTCCAACAGAAAATGTTTCACTATCAGTGGATTGACTTCTAATCATTTCTGTTTTCTTACCTGTAATTGTTCTGGTGTGAGTTATGTTCATTTTGACTCATGTCTGTGATTTCTATGATTGGATTGAAGTTGTTTTGTAGAATTAGATTCCATGTCACAACTGTAACGGACTCCATGTCACAACTGTAACATTTTGTTTTCATTACATAATCAAATGCAATAAGCAGTATATTGTTCTGAACAGCTACAGTTTTGCCTCTTGTGGGGCAAGGATAAGAAGTACTTCATTGCTGACTTGAGCTGTATATTTCAATAATTATGGGGGACATGAGAATGTGAAGTTGCCGTGAGCATGGGGGGACTAATGTTGATTTTGAAAACTGCAGAAAAAAGCACATTCATGATCATTTTGACAGTTCTTGTCATATGGGAACCTTTTCTTCCTGGTTTTAACAAGTAATTTATCCAGGTTTTAGAAAGCATGCTGTTTTTAAAGACCTCAAAGCTCTTTTTTTGGATTCCATGTCACAACCGTAACGCAGCAAAAAAAAAATTTTTTAATCAGCTATTACAACAAAATGAGTTGATTGATCATCTTTTCCATTTTAGAAAATGATGTATATTGAAATGCTGTGCTGTGTGACATAAAGACATGAATGTAGAATGAAATTAATTTGGGGGTCTCTATGTCACAGAAATAGCACATGTTTTTGAGAACAACCCATATATATAAATTCAATACTAATCAAACATAAAAGATCAGACAAATAATTTGATAATAATGATTATAACAAGCTGATACAACAACGATAATTACCCATCACCACTAAAAATAATACAGTAATAACAAAAAAAGTAATGGAAAAAGAGCGGGGGGGGGGGTTCGGGGTAGGGACAAGCCAACATACAGAAAAATGAAAAGAAAAAATAAACAAACAATATAACTAGTGTACATACATCTATGAATCCCTACATTATGAAAAAAAAGAAGACAAACCAAGGCCCACAACTAACTAGACTGTCAAACCAAAACAATAAAAATTATAACAGTACCAACAATCCCATCACTAAGAATAACAAAAACAACATCCATAACAAACTGGAACTGGACATCAGAGAAGGCATTGGGAAATAAAATCAAGTCACAATATCGTGTGTTAGTTAGTTAGTTCTTCAGTTTAACTTCCTTCCACCAAGAAGGGATACCAGATGGTTAAGTAAGTGTGTGTGTGTCAAGACAAGTCAAGTCAAGTCAAAATTTTATTTCCAGATGGTACATTGAATAAGCAATGCATTTGCTTTTTTTCATCAAGCCATCTATCTAAGAACAAATTTCTTAATGATTATACTAAGATAATACATTATTGCATCATTTACCATTAAATTAAACAGTAAAAAAAGGAAAATCGATTTGGTAATACATTGAAAATACAAATTACCCCCATATACATATACACGCCACACACATACTCATAACACCTGCGCACTGTGCGCGCTAGTCCCACACACATTTGAATGAAATGTTTTAAGAATTAAAAAAAGAAAATCATTTAAAAGTCAGGACAAAAAAATTACTTCACCTACTGTTTCATCCATTCTTTTCATGTTTATACTTTAGATAATTAAAAGGGTACAGGAACAAAAACGTTAGAAATACTAGGCATACGTTGCGTCATTACTGACAATATTGCCTTCAATGACCTCCCTCCTCTCCTCCTCCACCCAGCAAATGTGTGCTTTTATGCGCTCATACTCTTCAAATAGCGCTTTTTAAAAATAATATATTCACACAATAACTATCAAACAAGCAAGATAAGTCAAAAAAGACAATAATAATGATTATTATACTAGAGATACAATAATAACAACAATCACCCATCACCATGAGACAACAATATAACAAATAATCCTCATCACCATGAGACAACAACATAACGATGATAACAGAAAAGCATTGGAAAGGTTGGGGGTGGGGGAGGAGTATCAAGGGGGAAGGGGAAAAACACATTCAATCAAATAGAAAATTAATAATTAAAAAAAAACAATTATTCAAACAAGTAGAACCCCTATACGATACAAAATTCAAAAGCCCATAACCAACTGGACTATCAAACTAAAACAGTATCGCTTATAATAGTACACGTGTGTGTGTGTGTGTGTGTGTGTGTGTGTGTGAGAGTGTGTATACGTCCGTGCATGAATGTGTGTGCATGTATGAGTGTGTGTATGTGCGTGTGTGGGTGTGTGCATGTGTGTGTGTGTGAGTGTGTGAATGAGTAAGTGTGAGTACATGAGTGAAATTGTGGCTGTTGTTGTTGTCTTCAATTTAATGTCTGTTCACTCTAAGTGATATTAGACGAGGGAAATAGAAAGTGTAGTGGAAGTTAAAGACAGGAGAGGGAGTGGAAGGAGAAAAGGTTAATTAAGAAATAGCATCAGTGTTGGTATTTTTGTGAGAAAAAAAACACCTAGAAAAGTAATGATAATGCTTGTAAAGGTAAAGGTAAAGGAGTCCCATAACCTATAAGGTCGTAGGGGAGCGAGGCGTCAGAGACCTCACTTCTCTAGGGCCAGCATATTGAGGGCGGCACCCATCTCCTCTCCCTCGCTGCTATACCTTCCCTGACCCTAAAGAGGGCAGGTACCCATTTACAGCTGGGTGAACTGGGGGAACTGTACTGAAGCCAAGGCGCGCAAACGGTCACCCATCCAACTGGTAACCACACTCGACGCTGCTTAACTTGGCTGGGGGAAAGCGAGTGCTCCGACCACTGAGCTATCCCGTCCCCAATGCTTTTAAACAGGAGCCAAACATAAACTCAACAATGTGGAAACATGAAATAACAATATGTAACTACAATAAATATTCAAGTGGACTATGCAATAAACATCTGGCAATGGCAAAGGCTAGCTTTGAATTTTCAAATACATTTTCCAGAGACTGTTCAGAAAATGTAGGTAAAAAAGGTTTAACAATAGGGCACTCAAACATGATATGAGTATTGGAAATATGATCCCCACATAGACATCTAACATGCTTACAACATTTTGTAAGGAATGCATTTAACTTCATTCTAAAATATAGTGAATTTACCCTTCTTACGGTTATAAAACGCGAATCTATTTGAGAAGGAGCCATATACCAAGAAATATGGGCAGTGGTCAGACAACTTTTTAAATATCGTTCTTTGACCTTTAACTGAAACCTGGCTGACAGACAGTGTACCCAGCAGTGAGCTGTCTATAAATAGCTTTGGACACCCTATTGTCTGGACAGAGACAAACGTGCCACAGGTAAAGAACAGGGCGGGGGCGTCTGCTTCTATGTCAACAAGAAATGGTGTAAGGACGTGACCATTCGGGCCTCTTTGTGTGTGGAGGACATAGAACTGCTGTCCATATCACTCCGACCATACTACCCTGCTGCTGGAATTCCCACAACTACTTTTTACCCTAGTCTATATTCATTCCAAAGCTAATGTGACCAGAGCATCCGAACATATTTTGAATCACCTGCATAAGTTAGATTCCATATCCCCTGATGCTCCTAAATTCATCCTGGGTGATTTTAATAACTGTTCACTCAGTAAAACGCTGAAGAATTATGAACAGTACGTGACCTGCCCCACACGCAGAAATAAGACCCTGGACTTGTGCTATGGGACTGTAGCAGGTGCCTATAAATCACTACCGTTGCCTCCCCTTGGTTCATCCGACCATAACTGTATTCTTTTAGCACCCATGTACCAGTCAGTGTTTCAGCGCCTTCAGCCCATGGTCAGGACAACAACAAAAGGGACTGCCGATAGCATAGCTAGTCTGCAAGGCTGCTTTGATTGCAATGACTGGGATATGTTTTACAATGTGTGCTCTGATTTGAATGAGTTAACTGATGTTGTTTCTTCCTGTATTTCATTTTGTGTCAGTAGTGTTATTCCGACAAAGGTGATAACTATTTACCCCAATAATAAACCTTGGGTTACAAAGGACCTAAAACATGTACTAAACAAAAAGAAAGTAGTATTTTACACAGGAACAGAAGAACAAAAGAAACAAGTGAATAAAGAAGTTAAAGCTGCTGTTGCACAAGCTAGAGGTGACTATAAAATAAGATAGAAGACAAGTTTGTAGGGAATAATTTCATGCTGCCTGGCAGGGAATAAAAAATATGTCAGCAGTAAACATGGTAGCTGCCCCACATAGGTCAAGATTAGTCTCCAGGGGGTCTGTGACAACAACTTACCAGACCATTTAAATGCATTTTTTACTCGCTTTGACAAGCATGATTTTTCGGATGAAATAAATGGCCTGAAGCAATCTTTACCCTTTGAGAATAGCGTCATTGTTGATGAAACAGTTATTTGTAAACACTTCAAGGCAATAAATATCAACAAATCTCCTGGACCAGATGGTATATGCGGCAGAACCCTTAAGTTCTGTGCTACTGAACTTGCCAGCCTCTTTCAGCACCTGTTCCAAGCCTCACTGGACACTATCCAGATACCAGTTATTTGGAAGACTTCCAATGTAACACCTCTTCCAAAGAAACCAAATCCTTTTCGGCCTAATGATTTCAGACCTGTAGCCCTCACATCACTTGTGATGAAAACATTAGAAAAGATAGTAAAATCTCTCATTCTTTCCGCTACAGAGAAAGACCTTGACCCACTACAGTTTGCCTACAGGACAGGACGAGGTGTCGAAGATGCCAAACTGTTCATTTTGAACAAGTTGTACAACCACTTAGAAACCACCTGACTCTCATGCCAGAATATTGTTTGCTGACTTTAGTTCAGCTTTCAATACAGTGCAGCCTCATGTTCTTGTTCACAAAATACTTTCAAAATTTGATGTAGACTATCAACTTGTTCGTTGGCTGATTGAATTTTTAACTAACAGACCGCAGCGGGTTTTTGCCAATAAAATATTTTCATCGGTTAAATTTACCTGTACAGGTTCTCCACAGGGATGCATTCTCTCGCCACTTCTGTACATTCTATACACAGATGATTCCAGAAGCAGCTATGAAAATTCCTTTCTTGTAAAATTTGCCAATGACAGTGCTCTTTTGTCTCTTTGGAAACTATTTTTGATGACAAACTAAACTGGGATGCTAACACTGACGCTATTGTCAAAAAGGGACAACAACGTATGTATTTTCTGAGGAAGCTGAACTCATTTTTTGATGACAAAAAGATTCTTTCTTTGTTCTACAAGTCCTACATAGAGAGTGTTCTAAGTTTTGCTTTCATCTGTTGGTACAACAACCTTAGTGTTAAAAACAAGAATAGTCTTAGGAGAATTGTTAGAATCTGCTCAAAAATAATGGGAGAAGAACAAAGAGATCTCAAGCCGTACTGCGATCAGCAGCTTGTGCGCAAAGTGACTGCCATCTTAGCTGATCTATCCCATACTATGTCTTTGGAATTTCAGTTATTGCCTTCAGGATGCCGCTTTCGGTGCTCCAATAGTAAAACAAATAGAAAAAGAAATTCTTTTGTTCCAGTAGTCATTTGAATTCTAAATTCAAAACGGCACTGACCAAACAGTTTTACATTCTCTGATATACCCCCCTGATTGTCAAGTGCGTGTGTGTGCGTGTGTGTGTGTGTGTGTGTGTGGTAATGAAGATAAGTACTCCTGTATCTTGCTTTTGGCTTTCAAGAATGATTTTCAAAGTGTGTGTGTGTTTATGCCTTTACTAGATAATGGTCATTATGGTGCGCGGGTGCACGTGTGTGTATGTATATGTGATAAAACTGTGTTCATATATTAGTGTGTGTATGTATGGGTGTGCGCATGTGTGTGAATGTGCACGTACATGCACTGATCGATGGTATTTACATTGTATTCCTACATTGGTGTGTATGTGTGTGTGTGTGTGTGTGTGTACGCGGTGCGTGTGTGCGCGCACCTGGGTTTGTGTATGATAATTGTTTAAAGCTATCTTGGAATGCTTATAACAATCTGAAATATATTTTTCTTGTGTCTTGTGAAATAATTATAGGTATCAATGTGCCTGTCAGTATTGTAATTGCCCTTCATGGGATGATTAAAGTGTTTTTGACTTGACTTGAATTGAATTGATCAGATATTTTAAACTTACCCCATGAAGTTTGTTCTAATATACGGTATCCTTCCTGTGTAGATTTGGGAACATCCAGTTCTATCGATTCCATATCATGTCTTGCCCCCTTTTTGCAGCTCTGTCAGCCCACTCATTTGAAAAAATTCCAACGTGAGAAGGCACCCAACAAAAAGAAACAGGAATACCTCTTAAACTTAGGAGGTGTATGACATATTTAATTTCAAAAATAATTCTGGAGATCTTCTTGAAGTTTGGGGATTTTGTAGCATACAATACTGACTTGGAGTCAACACAAAGCAAGATATGAAAGAAGGAAAATGGAAAATCAAGAATATAGTTAAGAGCCATAAGAACTGCAATAAATTCAGCTGTAAATATTGAACGATGTTTACCAAGATAGTACGATTTCTCAATTTTAAGTGCTGGTATGACAAATGCAAGAGCCTGTGTCATGATTTTCTAAAACAGATCCATCTGTATAAACTTTTAAGCAGTCAGCATACTTATTTTCAATATGTGACTGAACATCTGCTACCATGATGTTTTGATTTTCATTCTGTTTTTCATTATTAATATATTCTATATCAAAACAGGCTTTATCCATCTCCCATGAAGGACATGGTAAAGCTTCTTTTTGTGTTTCTAAATCATATTGAATAAGTTTAGATTTTTGAAAGAGGCCTGATACATAAGTGCCAATAGGCATTAAACACGAAATTTGTTTAGCCCTTTTGGAAAATTCATTTCTGCTTTAACTTTTAATTCACTACAGACAAAATGTTTGTGCTCCGTAACACGTATTTGGCGCATGAAAGTTGTCGGTATTCAGCTAGGGGAAGTTCCCCAATTTCCTTATAAGTTTCTATGGTGGTTGCATGGAATGGTACCCCAAGTGCAAGTTTGTACACCTTACAATCTATACTTTGGAGTTTTTTAAAGTAAATTATTAGGAGCACTGAAAAAGACTTCTTGTCCATAAGACAGTTTGGAACGTACAAGTGACTTAGATAAGCATTTAAGAGTGAAGATATCTTGTCCCCAGGACTGTCTGCTAACCATTTTAAGAAAATTGAGGCATTTCCTTGCTTTTGTTAAAAATGTATCCAAATGAGCATTCCAAGTTAATTTTGATGTAAGTTGAATGCCTAAAATTTTACCTTATTTTTATACTGAACTGGCTCCCTTCCAATAGTAAACTGTGGCAGTGTATCTGGATCACTGCCATTATTAAAAAGCGTAATGTGCGTTTTTTCCGAAGATAATGTCAGGCCATTTTCAAATATATATTTATGTAAATTTATGTAAATTATCTAGCTCTTTTTCATATACTTTTCTGGTATAATTTATCATCCTCTTTGTTGTAGCACGCTTCATAGTGACATTCATCCATATACATATATCATCAGCATATTGCACCAGGACAACGTCTTTAGACAGTTTTGTGGGTAAATCATACAGCTATATATTAAACAGAAAAGGGGCTATAACTGAACCCTGTGGTAAACCCATATGCAATGAACTCAAGTTTGAATATGCATTCCCTACTCTCACTTGCATACTTCTGTAGCCGTGTGAGTGTGTGTGTGTGTGTGTGTGTGTGTGTGTGTGTGTGTGTGTGTGTGTGTGTGTGTGTGTGTGTGTGTGTGTGTGTTGTTGTTGTTGTTGACTTCAATTTTACGTCTGTTCACTTTTAGTGATATTAGACGGGGGGAAAAAACACACACAAAAACGGGCGAGGTGGATGTGTTGTTAAAAAAAAAGAAAAAGAAACTTGGCAATGCAACAGGAATTTAAAACAAACAAACAAAAACAAGTCATTAACGTTAATGTAACTATAACAAATGTCCTATGGGACTGTGACAAAGACCTTTCACAATTTCAAATGCTAGTTTTAGATTGCTGAATATGCTGGTGAGGGAGTTTTCAGAAAAATGGGGCATGAAAGTTTTTACACCTGGCAGTCAAAAAGTATAGAGTATTATAATTTTCCCTCACCACACAGGCATTTACCTATTTTTTTAAATTTGGTTATAAATTTGCTTTTATTTTCCCATTCTATAGAATAAAGTATTAATTCTCCTTGACGTAAAAACACCCTGTAACTAACTTCTGAAGGGTTCACCACTGTTAAATTACGGTATTGATTGCAGTTCTAGTTTAAATTTTTCTCATTTTGCTGATACTATCATGCCCCTTTTTCCATGATTTTTGTTCTAGAAAGCTATACCCTTCTTGTAAGGATAAAGGCACATGCAATTCTATTGCATCCCGCCCCATGTTTTGCACCCTTTTGGCAGCTCTATCCGCCCACAATCTTTTGGGAAAGAACCCAGTGTGTAAAGGGCACCCAACAAAAATTCACACTTATTCCCTTTAAGGTTAATGGATGTATGACATGCTTAATCTCTAATATGATTTTCGAAGTTTTCTTGAAACATGGAGATTTTAAAGCATACAATACCTATTTAGAATCAACGCAAAAGAATTTGAAATATACACAACAGCAAATCAAGAATATAAGTAAGACCCATTAGTATTGCTACAAGTTCTGCTGTAAATATCGAGTGATGTTTACCAACATAATATGATTTTTCAATTTTTAACGCTGGTATAACAAAAGCAAACCTGTTTCTTTAAATTTTCTAGACGTGATCCGTCTGTATAAATTTGTAAATGGTCAAAATATTTATGATGGAAAGTGGGAAACGGGCATCAGAAACCATTATATTTAAATTGTCATTCTTGTTTACATTAGACACCTCTATGTCAAAGTGTGCTTATTCATCTCCCATGAGGCAAGGGAAGATTGCTTCTCATGTGTCCATGCTGTGTTGATTGACTTCAGAGTTTTGTACCAATCAGACACATATGTACTTATGGGCATTAAAGAGGATATATATTTTGCTCTTTTAGGAAAATTAAAATTTTGATTTTACTTCTATTTCTTTTGAAATAAAGTTTTCTGTCCCTTTTTTTCTAAGCAAATATTTAGCGCATGCCAGTTGACGGTAATCATCTAAAGGCAATATGCCGACTTCGTTATATGTTCCCAGGGCTGAGGCGTGATAAGGCACACCAAGAGCCAGCCTGTATGATTTGCAGTCTATACTTTGTAACTTTTTAAGTAAATACTTAGGAGCACTGAAATAGACCTCTTGACCATATGATAATTTTGAACGAATAAGAGATGTAGCTAAATATTTCAGATTTAATGTGTCTTGGCCCCAGAACTGTTTACTTACCATCTTCAAAAAGTTTAAGCCTTTCTTTGCTTTAGTTAAATTGTCTTCGATATGTGCATTCCAAGTTAGCTTAGAAGTGAGAATAACACCCAAGAACTTTATGGTGTCTTTATACTCAATCATGTTGGTCCCAATTCTAAATGCTGGTAGGTCATCTGGATTACTGCCATTGTTAAAAAGCACAGTGTACGTTTTTTTCTGTGGATAAAGTAAATCCATTTTCAAGCATATAATTATCGATGTTGTTAAGCTGGTTCTGGTATACCTTTTTAATGTAGTTTAACGCTCTTTTTGGTGTGTTTCGTTTCATAGAAACATTCATCCACATACATATATCATCTGCATATTGCACTAAGACGACTTCCTTTGACAATTTCATAGGTAGATCATGCAGCAAAACATTAAATAAGAGAGGCGATATTACAGAACCTTGGGGTAGTCCCATATGAAGAGATCTAAAACTAGAATATGATTTAGCTACTCTAACCTGTATACTTCTATTAGTCAAAAAACTTTTAATATAATAATGCCCAGAAAAACCCAGATTCTTAAGTTTATGTAGCAACTTAGCATGCCAAACTTGATCATACGCTCTTTTTATATCAAAAAATATTGCAAGAACGTTCTTTCTTCTTGCAAACTGAATTTTTATATGCGTTGATAGCTTAACCAAGTTATCTATGGCAGATCTGTCTTTTCGAAAACCCGCTTGATTGACCGGGATTATTTTATTTTTATCACAGAAGTACATCAGCCTTTTAAGAATAATTCTCTCCATTAGCTTGCCAGTGTGTGAGGTCAAAGCAATTGGCCTGTAGCTATTTTTGTCTGTTGTGGGTTTTCCCTGTTTATGAATAGGAATGACAATAGATTGTTTCCAATCCACGGGCATAACACCTTCAATCCAACATTTATTGAACAGTTTATGCAGTAGAAAAGTAGTGTGTGTGTGTGTGCGTGCGTGCATGCGTGTGTGCGTGCATGCGTGTGTGCGTGCATGCGTGTGTGCATGCATGCGTGTGTGCGTGCGTGTGCATGCTTTGTGTGCGTGCGCGCGCACAAGCACGCGCGTGTGTGTGTGTAAAAAATATAAGAGAATTGTTATGTATGTGTGGCCTGCATGTGTGTGTGAGTGTGTGTGTGTATATATGCATGAGTGCATGTGTGCATGTGAAATATGTAAAATGAGTGTGTTTGTGTGTGCATGCATGTGGTGTGTGTGCGCACTTGTTAGCGTGTGAGCATGCAAGTATGTTGTGGGGGTCTTTCGAGCAGCGTGCGTTTTTTGTGTGTTGGGGTGTGTGTGTGTGTGTTGTTTGCCAATAAAAAAGACCTAAGCAACAAAAAAGTTAAACAGAAATTTTGGGCCCGCTATTTGAAAAAAACTATAGGGGGAAAAATCAAGAACAATGTTTCCCAAATCTCAAAAACCCGTCATGGATAACAAAAGAAACAAGAAAAACTCCGAAAACTAACAATAGATAAAATAACTAGCCAAAAAATTTGACTTTGGAACATTAACAAAATTCTACGTAGATAACAAAAGTAATGGGATAAAAACAAAGGGCATAAGAGAGGTTTACGAACATCATAAATGAAACTTTAAAAAAGGTGATCAATCACAGGAAGATACGACGGGCTGTGTAGCAGACATTCAAAATTCTGCAAAGAAGTTAACATTGTTTAAATACTTTTAACATTACAGATTATCAAAAGTAACGATCTTTTAAAAGTCATAGAACAATTACTTTTAATTCTAGGACAACCATAAGAAAATGTCTGACGCTAATTTGTTTTCCACACATGCATATTATGTTCTTGCAGTATTTTGTGCGAAGAGCATTTAAACAGAATCTATAAACCAAGCTTGATATATTTCTGGAAGCAGACATAGGTGGCTTTGCACAGAAACGTTTAGTGTTTTGTACATCCGTCATATTTAGGCAATTTTGAATGTAATAACAATCAGTAAATTTGCAATCTTTTAATTGCCTTATCATAGGAAGTATGCTTTAAAAGTTCATAACCCTCTCGCAAGTCTAATGGAATATTGACTAAAAGTGATCCTTCAACATTGCATGCTCCTCGTGGCGCAGCTCTATCGACCCATTCATTAGGAATGATCCCACAGTGGGAAGGAACCCAGCAAAAAGTAACACTGATGCCTTTCAACGACAATAAATGAACAGCATGTTTGATTTCAGTGATCATTTCTAGTCTAGTATTTTGATTTAAGGAATTTAATGTGCACAGTACAGATTTAGAATCAACACATAGTACAATATTCAAATCTTTGTGAGGAAGTGGAACAAGACAGTTGAGAGCCATCAATATTGCGAAGAGCTCTGCAGTAAAGATAGAAACGCCACTAGTTATATGATATATTTTTTCTCAATGTTATGGGCTGGTATAACGAAGGCTGCACCTACCTGTTCATTATCAAGTTTTGATCCGTCTGTGTATATTTTTAAATGGTCTGAATAGCGAGTGTCAATATGCGAATTCACTAAGTTTGCAAGTATGTTAGGTGAATTGCTTTTTGATAGATTTGTATGACACATGTCAAATATTGTCTTATTCATTTCCCATTCAGGGACAGCTGAAAAAGACGGTGTAACAGCAAGAACGTTTTAAGAATCTTTGAAGATATCTGAAGTGTACGTCTTTATAGATGTTAGCGATTCAATTGACCTAGCTCCTTTAACAAAATGTATGTCCGATCTTAACTCATTGGAGTCGCAGTGAAATGGATCCTGCCATTTTGTGGTGACGTGTGATTTTGGCTATATTTGAAAAATTCAGCAGACTTACCCAACATAATGACATACACATTATACATCATTGAAAAGTTTATAATGTCTTCTTTTGAGATTGTTTCACAGTTTTTTTAATAGATGATTGTATTTATTTTTTACAAATTTTCAAAATATGTCACTGAATGCTGAAAAATAAAAAGTTTTGAAAATTAGGGGTGGTATCTTAAATGGCTTGAACTATTCATCAACTAGTCCCCTTGAAGCAATGTGATGATTTTTCACAAAAGTAAAGTTCCCTGAAGCTGGCTGAATCCATGTGATGTCACTTTTTGTACAACAGATTATTGTTTTTAAAGAATCATAGCACTGGAGTGCCTGAAATCCCAAAGATATCACGTGTTGACATGTCAAACAAAATTGGCCAATAGACAAAAACTAGGCAAGCTTATGGTCAAGGAAAGCAACTGTGTTTAGAAAAATGATTGCCCTACAGGCCAGAGTACTTTCCCTTGAGTTAACCATCACTTTGTGTTTTTTTTTTAAATTTGTAAGTCTGCCGATTCTTAAGCTTCGGCACGTCACAGTAAAGAAAATGAGTACACAACCTCAATGAGTTAAGCTAACTTCTTTTTGTGAATAATTTTCATTTGAATAACATCTCAAAATATACTTTGCAGCACATAATTCTCTGTGTTCGTCAAGAGGTAGCACACCTGTTTCCTTGTAAGAGCCTAAAATAGATGCATGAAAAGGAACTCCAGGAGATAACTTGAGTGCTTTACTACATACGCCTTGCAATTTATTTAACAAGTATGTGGTGCCCTAAAAAACACCTCTTCTCCATATGTAAGTCTTGAGCGCACTAAAGAAGTAGCTAAAGATATAAGTGATTTTGTATCTTGCCCCCAAGGTTGTTTACACACAATTTTTAGAAAATTTAAACTCTTTCTTGCTTTATTCAGTATATAGCTGATATGATTATACCAAGACAATTTAGGAGTCAGAATAGCGCCCAAAAATTTAACATATTGAGTGTATAGTATTTCAGTGTCATCTATAGTAAAAGAACACGGCTGCTCAAAACAGGAAAAACCCGACTCTTTAGTTTGCGACTGGCACTTTCGCTCCGTAACCTAAATACCATCTGGCTGCTATCTAGGCACCGCGCAGTCAGGGGTCCAAGTCCAGCGTCTCGCGGTGCCAGCACACATTCCTTCTTTGCTGTCTATTAGCGACTGGGCGAATTTTTATTTGAAAGGCTTATTTATCATTCACTGCTGGATGTCCTAAATTATTTTTACAGTACTCATACTTTAGTGAACAAAACTTTAATACCTGCTTTACTTGTTTGTGGTGACGGTTGTACCGCTATTTAGGTTAACTATTTTAAAACATTTTTTTTACAAACACAAAGTCTCCCAAGAAACAAAGGGCTGAGTGTCGGCTTGTTCCTGATTTTCAGAGCAAGAGGCAAAGCATCTCTATCTGTGAGGAATTCTGTGGATTTTTCTTTTAGCCACTGTTCTCTTTTGTATGTGCTGTTTGTATTGTGTGAACTTTCTACTTGATGGTGTAGTTTGTCAACAGTTTATTTGTTTGAGTGCTACTGTGTTTGCTTGTGCTTTGTTGAAGTTCTTTAAATTCACTTACTTTGTATCAGTACTTGTCTGAGCATCAGCAAACTGCGTATGTATGTGTGTATATATATATATTCGTGCGTCAGTGCATTTTCTGTGAGTGTGCGTGTGGTGTGTGTGTGTACACATGTGTGCGTGTGTGTATGCGTATGTGCCCATGTATGCGTATGTGCCCGTGTATGCACGTGTGAGCTTGTGTGTGTGTTTTTGTGTGTGTGTGTGTGTGTGATCGGCCACATCACCTACAGGTGCTTCCTGGCTGTGTGTCAGTTTCAAGTTGTTAGTTTTCTCAAGCACATGTGTGCCGTATGCATCTTCTTGTAGTTACATGTGTGTGGTCTGCACATGCGCGCGCGTATGTGTGTGCGTGCACACGTATGAGTATAGGGTATGCGTGCATGTATTTATGCCATTTTGTGTGTGTGTGTATGTGTGTGTATGTGTGTGTGCACATGTGTGTGTTTATTTATTTTGTTTATTCTTTTATTTCGAGGATAATGGAATAAGCACTCATGTGTTGTTTTTTTTAAATCTAGTTCCCATGTATATGCTGTTTTGTAAGTTTTGTCATCCGTTTTGTGTGTGTGTTTTCTTTCTGCTTTTTTGTGTGTTGCTTTGATGTCGAAGTGTTGGCCTGTGTGCAATTTGTTCTTTTTTTTTTTTACACAACACAGGACTGATAAGTAGATACACATCTGATCACAAGAATTGCTTAACAGGATCAGAAAATGCTTTTTGTATAGTATCAGAAACATCTGTGAAATAAAAACCTGAGCCATTTGTGAGGTATCTTTGTCTGATGACAGTGTAGGATACTGACAAGACATCTGTTTTCTACTGTGTTCTCGGGGCTATAAATATAATTATGAGTTGTACTGGAATTGGTTCATGAACAAACCTTCAGCTGTAGCAAGGATACCGCTAAAAGCTGATGAAACAGAAGACTGTGTACGTGCTGTAACGCCTGACCAGCAGGAGTGTTTATAGAGAAGTCAGATAGCTGACACTAATGACTGCGGCAGACCCTCTCCCCACACTCTCCATCACCCTGCCTCTCATGCTGCACGAGAGGTAGCCGCTAAGGTGTGTTTACTTATGGCCTCCTTCTGCCAACAGGTTCAATGTCGCAGCCCCCCCCAAAAGATTAGTCTGCATGCAGACATGTTCAATGTTTTCTTTATGTTCATTATTTATTTAATATTAACCACTAGACTGCCTTACCCTGGAAATTTTCCAGGGCTAAATGTGCACCCTATATGCCTACAACCCGGAAAAGTTACGGGGTGTCGAACCGAAGTAAACAAGCCTGCTTCCTTGACTACAGTTAAAGGGAAAGAACTCCAAAATTAATGGAGATCACTCTCCTGTTGCTTGGCAACATCCAGCTGCAAAAACCATGGCAAAAACGATCGTTTTTTAGCTCGTATTTTATGTTTTTATGCATGACTGCTTGGGAAGTTTTTGTTCAAAATGGCTGACACTTCTTGTTGAAGGCATCAATAACTTTACACAGCTATAAAAGTGGCAAATAAAACTGTAGATTTACCTAACAGTGATGAAAACGATCGCGTATGATTCGGGAGATCGTGTATTTAAAAAACAATGAATGAGATTTGGCCTAGACTTATGTTTGACGTTATTGAGATGGGGGGGTACTCAGATTGACAGTGGTGATGAAGAAATCGTATTTTCTGTTGATATTTTACATTTTAAATATATTTTCGCAGTGAAATATCATGCTAACTAATTTCAGCTTGCCTCGAAGTAATAGTATATTAAATAAAATAGGGGTAATTACAGAGCCTTGGGGTAAACCCATATCCAAAGTTATTGTATTTGAATATGTACCTCCTATTCTTGCCTGAATAGATCTATCTGTAAGAAAATGTTTGATGAAATTAAACACACAACCCGAAATTCCAACAAATTTTAATTTATGTAAAAGTCGATTATGCCATACTTGCTCATATGCTTTTTTACGTCCAAAAAAAGTTGCAAGAATACTTTTACGTCTGGCAAACTGTTGTTTGACTTGTGTTGTGAGTTTTACTAAATGTTCAATAGCCGATCGACCTTTCCTCACCCAGCTTGATTCACAGGAATGATTTTATATTTTTCACAAAGATGAATAAGCCGTCTTAAAATAATTCTTTCCATGAGTTTGCACATATGGGACGCAAGTGCAATAGGTCTGTAGCTGTTTTTATCAGTTCAAGTCAAGTAAAGTCAAAAATGCTTTAATCATCCCATGAAGGGCAATTACAATACTGACAGGCACATTGATACCTATAATTATCTCACAAGACAGAAGAAAAACACATTTCAGATTGCTATAAACATTCCATGATAGCTTTAAAAAAAAATATCATACACAAACCCAGGTGCGCGCACACACACGCACCGCGTACACACACACACACCAATGCAGGATACAATATTGTAAATACCATTGATTGGAAAAGAAATTAAAATTTTTATGTGTGCGTGCACGCACGTGCGCATTCACACACACGTGCACACCCATACATACACACACCAATATATGAACACAGTTTTATCACATATACACACACACGTGCACCCTCGCACCATAATGACCATTATCTAGTAAAGACATAAACACACACACACACACAAAAACAATTTAGAAATCATTCTTGAAAGCCAAAAGCAAGATACAGGAGTACTTATCTTCATTACCACACACACACACACACACACACACACACGCACATGACAATCAAGGGGGTATATCAGAGAATGTAAAAGTGTTCGGTTAGTACTGTTTTGAATGTAGAATTCGAATGACTACTGGAACAAAGGAATTTCTTTTTCTATTTGTTTTACTGTTGGAGCACCGAAAGCGGCATCCTGAAGGCAATAACTGAAATTCCAAAGACACAGCATGGGATGGATCAGCCAAGATGGCAGTCACTTTGCGAACAAGCTGCTGATCGCAGTACGGCTTGAGATCTCTTTGTTCTTCTCCCATTATTTTTGAGCAGATTCTAACAATTCTCCGAAGACTATTCTTGTTTTTAACACTAAGGTTGTTGTACCAACAGATGAAAGCAAATCTTAGAACACTCTCTATGTAGGACTTGTAGAACAAAGAAAGAATCTTTTTGTCATCAAAAAATGAGTTCAGCTTCCTCAGAAAATACATACGTTGTTGTCCCTTTTTGACAATAGCGTCAGTGTTAGCATCCCAGTTTAGTTTGTCATCAAAAATAGTTCCCAGATACTTGTACTTCCAAACATTTTCAACTTCTTGACTATGGATGGTAACATGCACAGAAGTGTGACCCGATCTTCTGAAATCAATAGGAAGATCTTTAGATTTAGAAACATTTAGCTCCAGATATGCCTCATCACACCAATTGACGAAATCAGTGAGGGCTGGACCATGGTTTTGGAAAGATCCAGATAAGAGAGACAAAAGAGCACTGTCATCGGCAAATTTTACTAGAAAGGAATTTTCATAGCTGCTTCTGCAATCATCTGTGTATAGAATGTACAGAAGTGGCGAGAGAATGCATCCCTGTGGAGAACCTGTACAGGTAAATCTAACCGATGAAGATATCTTATTGGCAAAAACCCGCTGTGGTCTGTTAGTTAAAAATTAAATCAGCCAATGAACAAGTTGATAGTCTACATCAAATTTTGAAAGTATTTTGTGAACAAGAACATGAGGCTGCACTGTATTGAAAGCTGAACTAAAGTCAGCAAACACTATTCTGGCATGAGAGTCAGGTGTTTCTAAGTGGTTGTACAACTTGTTCAAAATGAACAGTTTGGCATCTTCGACACCTCGTCCTGTCCTGTAGGCAAACTGTAGTGGGTCAAGGTCTTTCTCTGTAGCGGAAAGAATGAGAGATTTTATGATCTTTTCTAATGTTTTCATCACAAGTGATGTGAGGGCTACAGGTCTGAAATCGTTGGGCTGAGAAGGATTTGGTTTCTTTGGAAGAGGTGTTACATTGGAAGTCTTCCAAATAACTGGTATCTGGCTAGTGTCCAGTGAGGCTTGGAACAGGTGCTGAAAGAGGCTGGCAAGTTCAGTAGCGCAGAACTTAAGGGTTCTGCCACATATACCATCTGGTCCAGGAGATTTGTTGATATTTATTGCCTTGAAGTGTTTACAAATAACTGTTTCATCAACAATGACGCTATTCTCAAAGGGTAAAGATTGCTTCAGGCCATTTATTTCATCCGAAAAATCATGCTTGTCAAAGCGAGTAAAAAATGCATTTAAATGGTCTGGTAAGTTGTTGTCACAGACCCCCTGGAGACTAATCTTGACCTATGTGGGGCAGCTACCATGTTTACTGCCGACATATTTTTTATTCCCTGCCAGGCAGCACGAAAATTGTTCCCTGCAAACTTGTCTTCTATCTTATTTTTATAGTCATGTCTAGCTTGTGCAACAGCAGCTTTAACTTCTTTATTCACTTGTTTCTTTTGTTCTTCTGTTCCTGTGTAAAATACTACTTTCTTTTTGTTTAGTACATGTTTTAGGTCCTTTGTAACCCAAGGTTTATTATTGGGGTAAATAGTTATCACCTTTGTTGGAATAACACTACTGACAAAATGAAATATAGGAAGAAACAACATCAGTTAACTCATTCAAATCAGAGCACACATTGTAAAACATATCCCAGTCAGTGCAATCAAAGCAGCCTTGCAGACTAGCTATGCTATCGGCAGTCCCTTTTGTTGTTGTCCTGACCATGGGCTGAAGGCGCTGATACACTGACTGGTACATGTGTGCTAGAAGAATACAGTTATGGTCGGATGAATCCAGGGGAGGCAACGGTAGTGATTTATATGCACCTGCTACAGTCCCATAGAACAAGTCCAGGGTCTTATTTCTGCGTGTGGGGCAGGTCACGTACTGTTCATAATTCTTCAGCGTTTTACTGAGTGAACAGTTATTAAAATCACCCAGGATGAATTTAGGAGCATCAGGGGATATGGAATCTAACTTATGCAGGTGATTCAAAATATGTTCGGATGCTATGGTCACATTAGCTTTGGGATGAATATAGACCAGGGTAAAATATAGTTACGGGAAATCCCACGGTAGATAGTATGGTCGGAGTGATATGGACAGCAGTTCTATGTCCTCCACACACAAAGAGGCTTTCCTTGTTTATTGACTGGTACAATGATAGACTGTTTCTAAATGAGTGGGAGCTGACCTTCAGTCCAGCACTTTTGGAAAAAGAGATATAAAAAGTTGACCCAAGTAGGTTGTAGATGACGTAACATTTCATTAGAAACTCTGTCAAGACCTACTGCTGTTTTCTTGACACATGGATTATTAATACATGCTTTTACCTCCTCTAACGTGAGCGGAACGTTAACATAATGATTTTGTTGTCTGTCAAGATTTGTTGTGTTGTGTCTGATGCTCAACTCATGTTTTTTTTCTAAATTTTCTGTTCTTCTCTGACAGGCCAGTTTTACAACTGTTGTTTGCAAACATTTCCACAAAAGCTTCAGCATCATGTGTATGTGTGTGTGTGTGTGTGTGTGTGTGTGTGTGTGTGTGTGTGTGTGTGTGTGTGTGTGTGTGTGTGTGTGGGGTGTGTGTGTGTGTGTGTGTGTGAAAGAAAGACAGAAAGAGAAAGAAAGAAAGAAAGAAAGAGGGAGGGTGAGAGAGAGAATGTGTGTGAGAGAGAGAGAGAGAGAGAGAAAGAGCAAGCATGTGTGTGTGTGAGGGAGAGAGAGGGGGGGAGAGGGAGAGAGAGAATTGTGTGTGTGAGAGAGAGAGTGCATGTGTGTGTGTGTGTGTGAGAGAGAGAGAGAGAGAGAGAGGGAGGGTGGCTGTCCATGAAAAAGAAGGGGAAGCTGGTAGGCCTGCTATATAAACATCGCTTTATTGACAGGGCGATAACAGTTGCTGTAGGGTTTCTAGTGATAAAACTAAGGGGACCCCTTGCACTCTGACCACACACATGGCTGTGGAAGTCCCCCACCCCCTCTTCCTACCAACCCCCTTCACCCATCTGCCTTAGAGCTGCTGGACCATCCCTTTCTTGAAATCCGGTAGTCAGGGTTGATACTGTCCACGTGGCCCCCCTTCTTTCAACAGATAAAGTGCACTTGCTACCATGTGATGACTCGCGACCCAACACTGACAAGGGAAGTAACCGGCATGGAAGAGTTACATCCCTTAAACCCTTTGCTGTAGTTGCACTTTTTCCTCCAGTTTTTTGTTGTTGTTGGTTGTTCTTTTTGTTTTGTTTTGTTGTTTTTTTTTGGGTTTTTTTTGGGGGGTGTCAAATTCATATTTTCATATTTAGGGTAAAAAACTAATAAAATTACGATAAAATCGTAGGGTAGGCAGGTCTGGTGGATGTAAACAATTTCTGTAAGGAATGAGACACAGCGTGTGTGTGTGTGTGTGTGGTCTTCAGTTTAACGTCTATTCACATTTAGTGATTTTAGACGGGAAAAAGTAATATAAACAAGAGAATGCAAACAATAACAAAAAAGTGTCAAATAAAAGTACTTAAAAACTACAAAAACTGAATTATCAGACTTCTTATCAATCCTAACACAATGTCCAACAGTAACGATGGTTCAGACAAAATCTGATCCAGTGACAAACTTGGTATAGCAGGTAAAAATGCTTTTAAATGTCCACAATCAAAAATAATATGACTATTGGTAATCTTCTCCCCACAAATACAGTTTACATCTTTCACGTATTTTGTACTGAAAGCATTTAGTTTAAATCTGTACATGAGGGATAACATATTTCTGCAATTATACCAACCATATACTTTGTTAGAAATGAAAGCATTTCGAAAATCTATCACATTGCTTCTACAGCCATTATAAAGACAATAGCCAGAAACATATATTTTCTTTCTGAAGTGCTTCCAGCAAGCATTTTGTAGCAAGCTGTATCCCTCATGTAGAGATAAGGCAACGTTTATTTCACAAGAACTATTTTTATTTCTCGCTCCATATTTTGCAAGACTGTCAACTTTTTCATAAAAAAAGATACCAGTGTGTGAGGGAACCCAACAGAAAGTAACAGTACTACCTAGGTCTTTTCTTACTTTAAAAGTAGAATTTTTTAAAGCATGTAAAACCGATTTAGAATAACACACAAAAGTATGTTGAATATGTCTTTAGGGAAGTCAAGTACATAGTAAAGTGCCAACACTATAGCAGTTAGCTCAGCTGTAAATATAGATTAATTTTTTCCCAGGTTGACAGCTCATTCTACTTTTAATGATGGAATAATGAAAGCCGCACCAGCCTCATTAGTATTTAAAATGGACCCATCAGTATAGATTTTGAGATGATCAGGATAAGTAGTTTGAATATGTTCTTTTACTAGCGATGTAAGAATGTTAACATTTTCAGCTTTTCTTACAGAAGAATGATTGATGTCAAAATGAGCTTTAAAAAGTTCCCAAGGTGGGTAGGGAGCTGACTGTACTGATTTTGCTAATTCATTTGGTTAAAGTTCTGAATGTTTAAAAAGGGGAGAAGTGTAAGTATTAATTGTAGTAAGCGAGCTAATAGTTCTTGCTCTTTTCTGAAAGTGAATGTCAGACTTTATCTGGACTTCATTTTCAACGTTTCTGTCATTTGTTGTACTTCTTAAAACATATTTTGCCACAGCAAGCTGTCGATATTCATTTAAAGGAAGAACTCCTACTTCTTTATATGTACCTAGAGATGAGGCGTGAGCTGGTACACCTAAAGCAAGTCGAAATGCTTTACAATCAAGACTCTGAATTTTCTGAAGCAAATAATTTGGAGCACTGAAAAATACTTCTTGTCCATAATATATGTCTATATAAATTCCATACATTATTATTATTATTATTAAGACAGTCTTGATCACACAAGGGACAAGGACAGATGCTTTAATACAGTAATATCTTGTCCCCATGGCTGTTTACTAGTAACTTTAAAGAAGTTAAGAACTTTCTTAGCTTTAGTTGCCATATATTCAATGTGTTGATTCCACGTTAACTTAGAAGTGAGGAATACTCCTAAGAATTTCACTGCTTGTTTGTATTCTAGAGCTTCTCCACTTATTCAAAAATTAGGTAGAACTTGTGGGCCAACACCATTATTAAAAAGGACAAGGTTGGTTTTTTCAGGGGAAAGTGAAAGACCATTCTCAAAAAGATAACCACTAAGTTTGTCAATTTCTTTTTTATATACTTTTTGATAAAAATTTAACTGCCTTTTGGGTGTTTTCTTTTTCATCGTAACATCCATCCACATACATATATCGTCAGCATATTGTACAATCACAACATTGCTTGATAAAAGTCTAGGAAGATCATACAGTAAAATGTTGAATAGATAAGGTGATATTACTGAACCTTGCGGGATACCCATGTCTGGTGACCTTGAGGTAGAATAATAATTCCCAACTTTAGCTTGAATGATTCTTTCTGACAGAAAGCTTTTAATATAGAAGTAAATACTGCCAGAAAGGCCAATAGATTTCAGTTTGTAAAGCAATCTCTCATGCCACACATGATCATATGCCTTATGTACCTCAAAAAATGTGGCAAGTACATTCTTCCTTCGAGCAAACTGGTATTTAACTTGAGTGGTTAATTTAACTAAATGATCAACTGTAGATCTATCCTTACGAAAACCTGCCTGATTTATGGGTATAATTTTATTTTTATCACAAAAATATGTCAGTCTGTTTAATATTATTTTTTCCATCACCTTCCCTGTATGTGAAGTTAATGCTATTGGTCTATAGTTATTCTTATCGCTCATGGTCTTTCCTTGCTTTAATACTGGTATCAAATAGAATGTTTCGACCATCAAGGTATGAATACATGAATCCAGCAGTGTTGAAAGAGATCTAACAACAGAAGTAACCAATTATTAGGGAGATGCCTTAGTAGTTCTTTAGATATTGAATCTTTACCCACTGATGTTTTTTTTAGTGGGAAGAGAGAAGATTACATCTCTTACTTCTTGCAACGTAATGGGGGCATCCACATAGTGTGTATTATCGCATTCTGGATCTAAATATTCGTCTTTCTGTACCTCAGTTTCTCTAAACGTTTTAGATTTACCTGAAAGGTTCTGAGTACTCATAGAATCAGAAAACATATTTACAAAAATTTCAGCTTTTTCTGAATCAGAAAGAACTTCTCTTTCCTGTATTTTGATCGGACAATTCTGTAAACAAACCCCATTTTTCATATCACTGAATTTTTTCCACACCTTTTTTAGATCTGTATAGTTGAAAACGTCTTTTGTACAGAAACTACTCCAAAAACTGGCGCTTAGCTTGTGTTATAACACTGTTGCATGCAGAGTTCGCTCTTGATGTTTTCCATTGCGCTCTTTTATATAGTTTTTATATTTCTTTTTTCTCATTAACAGCTTTCTGACAAGAATCATTCCACCATATGTTACCTGAATGTTTGTTGGATTTAAAAGATGAAAATTTTGGAATTGAACCATCAGCAGCTTGTAAAATTATATCTGTAAAATTTTTGTAAAAAATGTCGACATCATCATTTTTAATGTGTTCTGTATTTACTGCTGTTAAAATAGTATTAAATTTATTCCAATTCGCAAGATCATAATTAAATTTTGGGATAGCGTCTTTATCATTACTATATCCACAAGAGTGGTCATTACGGGTAATCACAATTGGTAAGTGATCACTCCCTAAAGTGTTGGTGTGTGTTTCTCATTTATAGTTTGGAGCCAGCACAGGAGAAATGAAAGACAGTCAATGGCACTTGCCCTATGACTTGCAATATCTGGGATTCTGGTTACATTACCAACATTTAATAAATAAAGGCAAGAATCTACTATATTCTCAACAAATCTCTTGCTAGTTACTGATGTGCTGCCCTTATCCCAAAAAGGAGAGTGAGCATTAAAGTCGCCAACGACTATCCACTTTTTATTTGAATCTTGTAATGTGCCAATCCATTCAGCATTTTCCTCATTTGGACCTTCAGGGAGATATACAGAAACAACATTTATGATGAGATGATTATTGACTTTTACATTCGCTGCACAGGAATATAGATTCAATACAGAAGATGGTGCTGGTGATTTACATAAACTATACTCCAATTTTTCACCGATGTATATGGCAGTTTTTATCTTTTCTGTATCACTCATAACTTTTTCATGAATTGGTGGATGATAAAAGTTTGCCAGTCTAGCAAAATTGCTTCGACTGACATTCAATGACTGTAAAACTAATATTTGGTAACTGACTGTGGAAAGGTGGTGAATAAGATAGTGTAGGTTAGTCATCACCGATCTGCAGTTCCACTGCAATATTTTTACTGGACATTGTTTTACCATTTTGATAATGAAAATAGAATAAGGAAGAACTTAAGTGAATAAATTAATAGACAAAGAAAGAAAGAAAGAAAACAATTCAAGATAGCTGAGCTACAACTATTACCAATAGACTAGATCTATGCAATAGAAGAGATGATCAGAAAGTGAAAGCCAGAATTGATCACAGATCTACATGGATGACTCTAGTTAACCCTCTTGTCCCCGATCCGGCCGCAGCCGACAGTAACGGAGGCTGCCGCTAGATTCCAATACGACCGCAGCCGACAGTTGGTGCTGCCCACGTGGGCAGTACTTTTCCATCACACACAGACCTCGTGGTTTTCACACTGTGTGTCTGAAAATTGGTGGGGCGATGCAGGGAGGGTGTCAGAGGATGCCAGTGATAAATTTAGACCACTAGCATGCGTGTAGTGGGGAGGGAAGGAAGAAATAACAGCCAGCGACCAGAATGCTTTTCAATGGTGCAGCGTGGCGGGAAAAAATGGCGTTTTCTTTAGTAGCAGATGATTTATCTGATTAGCCAGACGATAAATTGAATGTTATTGTCTTGGAAGTAGAAACACTTGAACGAGAATTGTTAAGTGAGTCCGATATTAAACGATTACGAGGAAGAGGAGGAAGGAAATGCTGCAGTTAGGGAGAAGAGTGAGCCAGAAAATAACGTGCTACACAGCACATTCCTGACCTGTGCTACACACATGACTGTGGAGAAATTTGACCTCCTGGCCAGTCCACGGCATAGACGAAAACGATGCCTTTTGACTGTTTTCTCATTATTACCACACTTTTGCTTTGAAACTGCAATGACAGAAACGAACAGATATGCTGATAATGAAAATAGAAAGAAGGAAAATAAAATAGGTCTCCGGTCTGCCAAGGTTCGACAGGTGAGAGCAATGGGTACACCCCCCACACACACACACATCCATAATTTTTGCTTTTTGTGATGTGATGTGACCCTGTGCCACCACTACGACTACTTTAGAGACTACCAACATTAAAATTTTGTAGAGTTACAGAAGTTCTATGCTGTTTCGAATTTGTCACACCTGTGCTGTGACAATGGTGACAGTGTGACAGTCATGTACAACAATACACTTCTGTACACTTAACAAACATGTGGTAGCACACGCAGATATGAACTGCAGTATAAAGGTCACATGAATATGACTTGTTTTCAAAAGAAAAGATAGTTAAACAAAACTTCTGTCTCCTCGAGACATACCATAAAACAACAGGTGCTATGGGGACATTGTGTGACACATCCTTGAAGTACTATTGCACATAAGTATTGGTAAACACATAAGCTGGGTATCACTTCCTTATTCGACACTAATATGCTTGAACTATTGTCAAATCCATGCAGGTTTTGCTGTTTTATCATATATACCATATTTTTACCTGTGATTGGTGACAAATAAGGTGACAATGACAAGACATCTGGTGACCAGACACATAAACTTGCGCCTAAATGCAAGTACATAGACATACCTAGCTTGTGACAAAATTTCAGCTTGATAACTTGTCATGCACACACACAATTGTCTTAGGAGTAAAGTAAGTCAGATGGAGGTAGAAAACCTTCAAAGAATTCAAAATCTACAGGCAGTTTAGCTCTGTAGAATCCAACAACAAGAGGGTTAAATCTCTAAAAAAAGTTTGACAATCAGTTCATAAATGTTCAGAACCATTCTCCTAAATACCCATACATGTTCCACCAGGGGCCCCTGTCTCCAACAGGAGGTAAGACTCTGGAGAACGCAGGAAAGTTCCTGCTGTGTGATTGCACAGTTGGCTGTCTCTTGGTCTTCCTCGGGGTCTGCCAGAAAAGCTGACGGACGTGTCTGCCCACGTTGACTGCCAGCACGCTGGATCCTCTCCGTGATGGGTGTAGTCCATCCTTTAATATCCTGGTGTTAGTGGGAAGGTTGGAGTGGTGAACTAAAGAAACATTAGCAGCATCATGAAGTTCAGCACTGATCAATGCATTAAAAAGTTCCCTCTGCACATTAAGTTTAGGGTCTTGAACAGGGGCAATCTTGCTGGCAACGATCTTTGTTCTAGGGTGGTCAGCAACTAATCTATTTATACAGTCGATGTATTTCTTGCTACTACTTCTTGGGTCAGAGGTCTTGATGTCATTAATACCACAGTGGACGACAATAGCATCCACAGGTTTGTCAGAGTTGGAAAATACTGTGTCCAGGGTTGGTTGTAAATCTTCTATTTTGAGGGCTTTAATAATAATAATAATATATGGAATTTATATAGCGCTGAATCTTGTAAGGACACCATGTTAAATCCATAGGAAAGCCCTAGTCTGTTAGCACTGACCCCCTTCATGACAGAGTCGTGAAGAAACACCACTTGCGGCATGTCTTGTTGTTCTTCTTTCTGTTTGGAACTAGATGTTTTTCGTTTAGGCCTAGGAGATGGTGGTTTGACGTCAGTCACAATCTTGACCTCATTTGCTGCCTGTTCTGGTTTTATTAAAGGACTGCCCTTTGAATTGGTTTTTTCATTTCTTCTTTGCTGCACCAGCCCTGCACCTGTCTTTTTCACTGGCGCTTTTTCACGAGGAACTGGTGCAGCTGATCCAGCAACCTGAGCATAGGTAGGTTTGACAGTACTGTCTGTCTGGGTCTCCCTGTCAACATAACGTTTCTTTAACAGGGAGTTGCAGCAATCATGTTGATCTTGCTGGCTTATACGTTTTTCCAGCGAGTTTACTTTCTCACACAGTGAGGCAACAAGTATTTGTAGATCTTGTATTTCACTCACTGTGTCTCTGGAGATGTCGGTTGGTTTTCCGTATCCAAGTTCTTGGTTTCCAGAGGTGGAGGCAGGCTGGAGCTCCAAGTCCTGTCATGTGGACTGTCAGTTGCTGTGTCTTCAATTTTACGTCTGTTCACTTAAAGTGATATTAGACGAAGTCAGTTGCTGGTCAGTGGCGTTGTGTCCTTCTTGTGTCGGCTGTCTTTGGTGTCGCTGGCAGGCTTGTGATGTAAATAGCCGCCCAGGCTTCTGGATCTGGTCAGCCTTGTCATCCTTCTTGTAGAAAGGCGATCATCCAGCAGAGCGTTGCTTTAGCCTCTGAACACTTCCGCCATCTTGATTCGTGTATGTGTGTGTGTGTGAGACAGAGAGAATGTGTGTAAGAGACAGAGAGAAAGAATGTGTGTGAGTATGTGTGAGACAGAGAGAATGTGTGTGAGTGGTTGTGTGGTGAGACACAGAGAGAAAGTGTGTGTCTGTGTGTGTGTGAGACACAGAGCGAGAATGTTGTGTGTGTGTGTGTGTGTGTGTGTGTGAGAGAGAGAGAGAGAGAGAGAGAGAGAGAGAGAGAGAGAGAGAGAGAGAGAGAGAGAGAGAATGCGTTGTGTCTGTGTGTGTGTGTGTGAAAGAAAGACAGAAAGAGACAGACAGACAAACAGAAAGAAAGAAATTCCATCACCCTGCTGAATGTATAACCTGTGTGTGTGTGTGTGTGTGTGTGTGTGGTGTGTGTGTGTTGTGTGTGTGGTGTGTGTGTGTGTGTGTGTGTGTGTACATTTGAATTTGATAAAATATTGTTAATCATTGTTGGTTGCATGTGTAGGAAGGGATTGAATGCAAGTGCTTTGATTTGTTTTTACAAGATATAGCGCTATATAAATTCAATTTATTATTATAAAAGAAAGAAAGCGAGAAAGAAAGAAGAGGGAGGAGAGAGAGAGTGTGAGAGAGAGAGTGTGTGTGTTTGAGAGAGAGAGAGAGGAGGGAGAGAGAGAGTGCATGTGTATGTGAGAGAGAGTGAGTGTGAGTATGTGTGTGAATGTGTGTGTGAGAGACAGAGAGAGCATGTTGTGGGTGAGAGAGACAGTGAGTGCATGAGTGTGTGTGAGAGAGCGAGCATGTGTGTGTGTGAGAGAGGGGAGAGTGTGTGTGTAGGTATGTGTGTGTGAGTGTGTGTGTGTGAGGGAGAGGAAGACAGTGCATGTATTTTATTTTTTAATCTTTTATATCGAGGATAATGGAATAAGCACTCATGTGCTGTTTTACATCCAGTCCCTGTGTGTATGCGGTTTTGTCAATTTTGTCATCTGTTTCCACCGGCACACAATGGCCTACTCTTCCGAAAAGCGAAACAGGATTTAACATGTGCGCAAGATGTTCTGCATGCGTTCAAACACCGGGCCTCGGTGCATGTATGTGTATGTGTGTGAGAGAGAGAGAGAAAGAGAGAAAGAGTATTAGAGAGAGGCTGTCCATGAAAAGGGAGGAAGCTGGTAGGCCTGCTATGTAAACATCACTTTGACAGGACGATAAAACTAGTGATAAGAAAGAGGAACTCTTGCACTCTAACCCCACACATGGCTGTGAAAGTCCCCCACCCCTGCTCCCTCTTCCTACCAACCCATGGTTTATACTTTCCACATGGCCCCCCTTCTTTCAGCAGACAAAGGTCACTTGCTACCATGTGATGACTCGCCACGACCTAACACAGACAAGGAATGGCATGGAAGAGTTACACCCTTAAACCCTTTGCTGTTTTTCACTTT
>CM054143.1:21114182-21131810 GCA_028751875.1 Rapana venosa | reverse complement strand
AATTTTTTTTTAAAAATTTAAATTTTTTTTTAAATAAAAAATTTTTATCAAAAAATATAATAAACAATAAAAATTTTCCCCCTTTTTTATCTCCATTATTAAAATATATTAAGTCCCCTATTGATTTTTAAATAAAATGAAAAAAATAAATTTATTATTTAAGAATACCCTTTTTAAAATTTTTTATTTTGGAAAAATTTTTTTAATTTAATTTTTTTAAATAAATTTTTAATATTTTTTATTTTTAAAAATTTTAATTTTATTAATTAAAAATTTATATTTTTATTTGTTTTATTTTCAAAGATTTTTTTGTTTGAAAAGTATTTGGGAAATATTTTTTTTCTTTGGATTTGTGAATTTATCCTTTATAATTTTTTTTCTCCTAATATTAATTTTTTAAAAACCCCCTATAAAGATTTTTTGTTTTTTTAGTTTTGGGTTTTTGGTCTTATTTTTATGGATTTTTTGTTTTTTAATTTAAAAAATTTTTAAAATAAAGCCAGGTCTGGACAGTATTTTAATGTTTCCGAGAGCAGGAACTCTTAACTTATAAGAAAACCCATTAAATTTTGCAAAAGAGCGATAGGTTATAGTTTTATGGCCAGGGTTTTGGAATTTTTGTTCCTTTTTTTTTTCCATGTGGTACAGACTGGGTAGTGGTCGCTACAGTTTGTGTACAGGGACACAAGTTTCTATGATTTTTTAGGGTCTGATACATAGATGTGACAATGATTGTGTTAGAATTTGATGTGACACTTAGTGGGTGAAGTTACTAATTGGTGAAGATTGAATGATAATAACTTGGGTCCATTGTGATGTTTTACTTTTTGCTAGTCAATATTAAAATCACCTAGTAAGATAATTTCCCTAGATTCTAAAAGGACTACGTTCAACATGGAGTACAAACTTGTCCTATCCAATTTTTCTTTCTGTTGGATTACTGTAGCAGAACCCCATTATAAATAGACGCTGCACCTTATTTATAGCTATTCCGATCCAGATGGATACTACTTCAAAACGTTCAAGATTGGAAAAGACGTTTGAACGTTACAGACTCCCTAAAATAGATTTAAGAGACCTGTTTCCTTTGGGCTTTTGCGGATCTTTTCGCATGATTTTTATAATCCCTGGAATGGAAATGTCAGTGTTGTTAATGTGTTCTGATAAGTCTTGACTCCCGTAAAAAAAAAAAGACCTAGTAAATGAAATGGGTTTATGCCTTGGTTTTGTGATGAGTCAGTATATCTTCGATTTTATTGACTGCAAGGGTTTTTATTTAGGTGGGCAAATTCGTAAGCCCTCCTTAGGAGCCATGAATTAGTGTCTTGAATATATCTATTAAAGTTAGTTTGTGAGGAATATTAATGTGTACAAGAATGTTTAAGATAAGGGGAGAAAAGAGAGACAATGAATAATAATAATAATAGAGGGGGAAGGTGAATACTTGATAGGGGTAATAGTGGTGGAAGGGTGAAGAAGGAGTAAAATCAATTACCACTCTGTAGCACACAATGTGGACAATATAACTCAATCAGTCCTGACAGTATTCTGACAGAAAAAAATAAAATAAAAATAAAAAAAAAAAATAAAAAAATAAAATAAAAATAAAAATCTACAGGTGGCGTGGTTTTGTTACCGAGACTGTAAAGGAAGAAATTTTTAAAAGGAAAAACAAACAAAACCAAAAAAACAAAAAACAAAACACAAAAAAAACCCCAAAAAGACAACAACAAAAAAAACCCCAAGCAAACAACAACAACAACAAAGCAACCAAATCACCCTCAACAAGCGAGGCGAGACAATACAGTAAGGCACCTGTAAATAAAAGATGCCAGAATATGAATAATAAGCACAACTACAATCAGCACAGTTCCTGGAAAATATGATTTTAAAAGAGAATTAAAAGTAATAATAAAAAAAAAAAGTAAGAACAAATAAAAAAAATAAATAAATACATAAAAGAAAGGAGAAAGGAAAGTGATGAGCACAATCAGCACTGTTCCTGAAAGCTTGGTCCTGGTACAGGAGATTGACACTGATTTGTCCTGTCACTGTTTGCTTCACACTGCAGCACTGGGTGGGCGTGTCTCGAGCACAGAATACAGATTTATGATATAAAATTAAACTGTCTGCTTCACACTGCAGCACTGGGTGAGCGTGTCTCGAGCACAGAACACAGATTTATGATATAAAATTAAACTGTCAGAGAGAGAGAGAGAGAGAGAGAGAGAGAGAGAGAGAGAGAGAGACCTGTACACACACGCGCGCGGCACACACACACACACACACACACACACACACACACACACACACACACACACACACACTCAAATTTAATTTACCACTCATGGTGTAGCTGATAACAAGTGGTACATGGGAATATTGGTGAATGCTTATCCTCTAAACCCACATGCCATTACTGTTGTCTAATAAAGAGCTCCCAATGAAGTTTTCTCCAAATAAGGAACCAAAATATGCAGTAAGAAATCAAGAACATTGTTCCTATTGGCCAGAGCTCTAACCAATCTCTCTATCCAGCAATCCTCTATTTATGTGATGTCAGGATAAATTTTGGCCCAGCAAAAATCCTGCACCTGAGAGTACAAAATGTGTTTATAAAACCTATTGCACAAATCTTAGCTTTCATAAGAGCATGGCAGTGTTCGTGTACCTGATGCAAACTTTGTTCTCTTAACATACCTCTGAGAGGGGAATAGTTAGGATACATCATTGCTATATCATGGTTGTGAAGAGCACAAATGTATGACCCATGGCAAGCAAGCATGTACTTTGTCAAGCACAAGGGATGCATTATGATGTCTGCAGCTTTTAGTATGTAAAGAGGCTGGAAAGTACATAACTGGAAAGCCAGACCTGTAGCCCAGTATGCAAACTATGACTGCTCTTTTGCCATTTTTATGCCCTAGAAGTAGAAATCAAAACAGTCATTGGAAATAAAAAGAAAAAAGCTCTCAATAGTTTCATCACATATGATAATGACAAAATGTGTGTGGGTGTGTTTTTCAAGTATGTCTGGGTCTCTTTCCTCAAAGGAGACTGGCAAAATGGGGGCCAAACATATTTTTCCCCTAGTTTTGAGAAAAAAGGGCATGTTTTATTTGACTGTGGAATGTTCCTTTGGGCCACAAGAAGAAGTACCCAAAAATGGCTGAAGTGATGCTGGGTATTACTAATGTAGCTTAAAAGGGATCATTCACTCTGCTTCAAAGAGTGTGTGTCACGCAGGGGGGGGGGGGGGGGAGAACAATGAATCGGGGTGGGGGGGCCCCGGGTATTAATGGTACAGAAAATATTGATATTTAAAATAAAAAAAATTGTGTTGCATTGTTTTGGAAATTTTTGTAGCCATTTTATGTTTCATAAAAACCCCCTTATCATGTATTTACAAGGGGAGATTTTCATACTATAAAGAAGAAAATCTACCAAAGGAAAAGGGGTATGTTCACCTTTCTGAACACTTCAAATCCCTTTTCTTAAAAAAATAAAAATCGTTACCTAATCTGAAAATTTGCAGTATTTTCAAAGGGGGTAGACTTCACATCAAAAAACATTTTTTCACTGTTACCAGATTTTAAAAGGGGATAAACTGGGAAAAAGTAAAAAAAAATTCATTAAAAAAAGGGTTTGGGACACTTTTAACATTGAACTGAATTGCATTGCCTTTTTTATGCCAATTTAGCTGTGGAAGAAGGGGTGCTTGAATCCTATAGAACCAGTCTGTTAGCCTTCCCCGGGGAGAGAAATTAAAAAAGGGGTTGGTATAAAAGGGGCCCCTTTTTCCTTATAATAAAATAGTAAACTTTTCTTTCCATAAACCCCCAAAAAACCCATGGTACATAAACAATTAACAAAAAGGGAAAAAGTGAATTCCATTTAAACGCAGACAAAGCGAAATTACTTTAACAGTTGTTAATAACCACTAGTGACTCTCCCAAATTTAAACCATAAAATTTATGTAAAAAACTTTTTCAAAAAAAAACATTTATTAAAAAAACATATAAATATAATTTTAAACACCTTTTTTCAAATGTGCAAAAAAAGTTATAACAGGGAAATCAAGCAAAAAAATTTTTTTCTTTTCCCTACAACTATATTAAACTCAAAAAAATTTTAACTTTCCTTTAATCTCCACCCCAAGAAAACCCTTTTGGTATTAGAAAGATAAAAATGCAAACGAATTTTAAAACACGGATCTAAAAATTAGATTATTATAAAACTCGCTATTCCGGTTTATGTTTGAAAACACTGACATATCTTACAACTTGTGATTGAAAAAGATTTTTCCCTAAAGTTTAAAAAAGGCGAAATTTATCCTGTCCAAAATCAGGTGAGTTTTTCCCTTAAATTTTACGGCCCAATTTCATTTCTCTTGTCAAAACCCCCTTGAAAAACCATACAAACACCCTAAATTCTATTTTAAAAAAAACCAATTTTTTCACGAGGTCAACAGGGTTTTTTTTTAAAAATTTTAATCCCACACGTTTAACTCGCCAAACATCTCCTAAAATATAAATAAAATAATTTTACTGGCCCCTCTTTTTGATTTTGAAAAAGCTTTTTGGTGATCAACCCCTTTTTGTTATTGCGAAAATTAGAATTGTACAAAATCCCACCTAAAAGTTACCCAACTACTAAAAAAATTTTCTGTCCATAAGCACAGCTTGTATCTGTAAAAACCAAGCATCAAACTATACCCATTAGAAGGGGGGTACCAAAAGGGCTCAGTATGGGACCACTCTTTTTTCATCTAGAAAATGATTAACCATGTTTTTTTAATTGTACTGTAAATTTTCTGCATACCACTCTCTTTTTTGTGATTTAGACTCCACAATTATCGCCCAAAATTCAATACAGTATTGACAGATTGTTATTTGGGGTCAATTAAAACCCCATTCCTTAAATACAAAAAAAAAAAGTGTTGTAGTATCAAAGACGAAAAAGGGAAAAAAAGAATGATAGGGTTTCAACCTCGTGTTGGATAACGGAAAAGTTAAGAATTGACTCACATAAAAATTGGGGTTACCTTGACAAAATAACTTGGACTGATCACTAAGTCCGGTAAACGCCTAGTACAGGCTACTTCAATTATCCAAAATAAAACACTTTCAAAAAATCATTCTGAAAAATATTTTTTTTGCGGTCACATTCTACCAATCTTGACTATGCTCAAACTATTTGGGATCCTGCATGGAACAACTTGAAATCATTATCGTTTATATAAAAGAGCATAAAAATGTATTGTTAAAAAAACACCCTGCAAATTTAGGGTTATAACAAATAAATGCCTGACATTTCGAAACGCTTTCATTCAATAAACTGTTTTACAAAAAAATTTTAATCAAATCACCCCCAAAAAATTACCCAAAACTTTCAAAGTAACCAAATAGACACAACCTTTGCAAAAATTTCAAGACCCAGAAATAACCTATATAAAAAGAACCCTTGTATTTAGGCATGACCCAGGAATAAAATCCCCCCCAAAAATTTTAAAAGTATTAAAAGCAAAAAAATCATATAAAAAAAAACATCTAAAAGAATTTTTAGAATAAAAGTAAAGAACACACTTGTAACTTAAGAAGTGTTTTTAAATGTCCTGACTTATTTCTTGTCATTAAAATCGATATGACCAAGTTTTTTATTCATATAGAGTACATGTGTAAAAAAATTTATCTATAAGGGTTTATATGATATTTAACCCCCCACCTTTTTAATCTGGGTGTGTGTGTGTGTGTGTGTGTTGTGTGTGGGTTTTTGTGTGTGTGGTGGGGTTGGTGTGTGTGTTACAAATTTTGGGGTTTTGTTTTTAATTTTCGGTTTTGGGGTTTTTTTTTTCTTCGTTTTGGGCCTTTTTTTTGTTTTTTTTTATTACAATAATTGCTGATTTTTTTATTTTGTCATTGTTAGTTTTTCTGATTCATTTACTAATACTAAATTTTATTTCGACGTTAGTCTGCTGGGGGGGTTTTCATTGGCTAAAATTTTTTCTTTTATCGAATGATTAACGTTGCCTGCCCCAAACCAAAAACACATGTACATGTGTGTATTGACACGGGGGAAAAGGGGGGGAATGGATTCTTTTTATACTTCTTTGCTCTAATCCAATACTTTGGGTTTTTCTTGTTTTTCTTATATTATTGGGAAATTTGGGTAGGGGTGTATGTTATGTATTTTTAAATGTACATAGTTTCCCCTTTTTTAATCCATTTGGGTTTTGTTGTTGTTTTTGTTGGTGGTGGTTCTGGTTTATTTTGCCTTTTGTTTGTTTTGGTTTATGGTGTTTTTCTGGGGAGGGGGAGGGGATATTTTGGACTCTTTTTCTCGTCTTTTGTTAGTTCTATATTGTTCTTCATTTTTTTGGCTGTTATTCTTGTCCTATGTTAGTTATTGTCGCTGTTGTTGTTGTGTATGTATATTTGTGTTTGTTTGATTGTTTATTTCCTTGTTGTGGTTGTTCTTGTTGATTCATTTTTGTTGTTGTTTTATTCAGTTGTTTGTATGGTTGAAGGTTTGTGTGTATATGTGTGTGTGAGGGGGGGGGGGGGGAGGGGGGAAGCAGTTGGTGTGGGTTTTTTTTATATTCTGTTTTGTCTTCTTTGTTTGTTTTGGTTTGGTTTTTCTTTGTTGCTTGTTTGTTTGTGTTATGACGGATATTTTTTCAAGATTTTTGAATTATTTGAATTGTATGGTCTCATATTTTTCTGGGTTTTTTGTTTGTTTTAATTCCACATATGCATATGTTATTGGTTTTTTTGTTTGATTTGTATTAGTTTACCATTTGTCATTGTCTCTCTCTCTCTCTCCCTCACACACACACACACACACATACACACACACACACACACACACACACACACACACCAAAACACACACACACACACACACACACACACACACACACACACACACACACAGGCATGTGCCTGAGTGTCTCACTTCCTGCACCCCTCTGGATCAAAGAAAAACTCTTATTTCAGATGGTACATTGAACAAATAAAATATAGTTTCTTGTTTGCTTCAGCAAGGCATCTGTAAATACACATGCATACAGCACAGGAAAAAAGAACAAGAAAAAAGAAACAAGCAAAATAGTGAAAGTAACAAACCAAAGAAACACACAGCTACTAGATCGATAATGCTGATTAAGAGCAAGTGTGTGTGTGTGTGTGTGTGTGTGTGTGTGTGTGTGTGTGTGTGTGTGTGGTTGTGTGTGTGTGGTGTGTGTGTGGAGGGGGGGGAGGGCAAAGGGAGGGAATTGAGAGCAGGGGAATGAGTATGCCCACACACACCACACACACACACACACACACACACACACATAAAACACACACACACAATACACACACACACACACACAAAACACACACACACACACACACACACACACACACTTACACAGGTACACAAACATGCACATGCACACCCCCCCCCCCCCCCCCCCCCCCATACACACACCATGAACAAAAACATATGTGGCGAGAGAGAGAGAGAGAGAGAGAGAGAGAGAGAGAAGAGAGAGAGAGAGAGAGAGAGAGAGAGAGAGAGAGAGAGAGAAAATCTGAAGTCTCTGAACTCTGAAATGGTTTAATGGTACATCCGCCTTAGGCCACAATACACCAAATGAGGGTAGGAGAAGGCATGAAACAAACATAGGAAACGTTTCAAACATATTACTGTCAATCATAAATTTACTCTCATTTATACTCACATTTCTAAGTCTCCCCATGTGGGACAGTTTATCTTAATATTCATGATGCTATTCACTGCATTCATAATGACTTCAAATCATCATAAACTATGAGGGTTAAGTCCTGTTTCATATGGCACATCACCTTCTCCTCAAAACAACCGTTTCAAGCTTATATTCTCATAAACTAACTGGATACTCTACACCTTTATTTTTTTTAACAACATCCTTATACTGAGCAATAACAACATGATATCATCATTGTTATCCTAATTATAACCCAACTATGTTTAACTCACAGAAGACACGTCACACAAAATCTTCATTACCAAGTGTTTATAGAGAATGACAGGAATGGGAAGGGGAGAAAACTATCGGGTAAACTGAAATCATGGATATGATCTTGCTTCCCTTCCAACACTTTTTAAAAGAAAAAATAATACAAAAGAATAATAATGTTTACGCATTTTCACACAAGAAAATCAGAACAAGTATACGTCACATAGTACTAACACAGTTACAATTTCCAGTTTCAATCAATTGATATGATTTACCAAATGCCAAAAGACAAGTTTAAGCTGCCTATCATTATAAGCCAAGTATCATTTTCCCTTCTATTGACTGCATGAAAAACATATCTAGATTCATTATGCCTGTGATTAACATTTGATGACCTAAGCAAAACATGAGAGCTGTCTTCTCCAAAAAGGTACCTCAACCTCTTGACAGGTCTAATGTTTGGAAAACAAACAAACCTTTAACCCACCAAGTAACAATAAACAAAATGTCTCCAAGATTTAGATTAAAAAAATTCTTCTCTTGTTTAAAATGCACTGTAGAAATCTGATTTCATGTTATTTGATCAGTAAAGGTTTAGTGTTTCAGGTATATATCTATTATGCCTAAAAACAGGCTGAAATGTGTGTGTGTGTGTGTGTGTGTGTGTGGTGTGTGTGTGTGTGTGTGTGTGTGTGTGTGTGTGTGTGTGTGTGTGTGTGGAGAAATCATAACTGTATTCCCTATTTTTCCCAGTAAACTCACTTGTTTGCTTATCTATTTATGACCGGCCCCCCCCCCCCCTCTCTCTCTCTCCCCCACTTCTTTATGCATGTATCATCACTCTAGGATGATTTTAACATGTACAATGTTAAATCACAGCGAGTGGTAATGGTGATAGTGTTGATGAATTAAAAATTGTATGCAATATCATATGGATTGAAAATGTACTGTGTACTGGCGGCTCTCTCTCTCTCTCCACTCTCTCTCCTCTCTCTCTCTCTCTCTCTCTCTCTCTCTCATCTCTCTCTCTCTCTCTCTCTCTCTCTCTCTCTCTGTCTGTCTGTCTCTCTCTCGGATTGGTCCGGGTGATCTCCCTTGGATATAGGCAGGGCGAAATTGTGCTGCATGAATTTTGTGCGTAAATTACCAAATAAACCAGCACCATGCCAGTTGTTGGGTTACCAACAACGCTGGAAGTGACGCTAGGTGCCCTGCTGCAACAACACTGCATCACCTCATGGAAGGTCTGTGGAGAAGGCGAACAAACGACTGTTGTGTTGCATTGAAGGCTGGCTCCAGTGATGGCAACATGGGGGTCAACAAACACCTGTGTACTTCCGCAGAAAGCCGCCCAGTCAGACCAACAGGCACCAACGAAGGACAGAGGAGAAGAGACAGGCAGAGGAGAGGAGGCGGGAGGAGAGGAGGCGGCAGAGAGAGGAACAGAGGGGAGGAACAGACAGAGGAGAGGGCAGGGAGAGGAGAGGAGACAGACAGAGAAGAAGGGGACGACAGAGGAGAGGAGACAGACAGAGGAGAAGGGAGAAGGACAGACAAGAGAGGGGAGACAGAACAGACAGAGAGAGGAGAGGGACAGACAGAAGAGGAGACAGACAGAGGGGACAAGAGAAGGAGAGGGGACAGACAGAGGAGACAGACAGAGGGGAGGGGAACGACAGAGGAGAGGAGACAAACAGAGGAGAGGAGACAGATAGAGGAGAGAGACAGACAGAAGAGACAGACAGAGAGAGGAGACAGACAGAGGAGAGGAGACAGACAGAGGAGAGGAGACAGACAGAGGAGAGGATACAAACAGAGGAGACAGACAGAGGAGAGGATACAAACAAGGAGACAGATAGAGAGAGGAGACAGACAGAGGAGAGGATACAAACAGAGGAGACAGATAGAGGAGACAGACAGAGGAGAGGAGACAGACAGAGAGAGGAGACAGACAGAGGAGACAGACAGAGGAGAGGAGACAGACAGAGGAGACAGACAGAGGAGGGAGACAGACAAGGAGGAGACAGCCAGAGAGAGGAACAGACAGAGGAGACAGGAGGAGACAGAGAGAGGAACAGAGAGAGGAGACAGACAGAGGAGAGGAGACAGGCAGAGGAGACAGACAAGAGAGGAGACAGAAGAGGAGATAGACAGACAGAAGAGAGGAGACAGACAGAGGAGAGGAGACAGAGGAGGAGATAGACAGACAGAAGAGAGGAGACAGACAGAGAGGAGACAGACAGAGGAGACAAAGAGGAGAGGAGACAGAGAGAGGAGATAGACAGACAGAAGAGAGGAGACAGACAGAGGAGACAGACAGAGGAGACAAAGAGAGGAGAGGAGACAGAGAGAGGAGATAGACAGACAGAAGAGAGGAGACAGACAGAGGAGACAAAGAGAGCTGAGGAGACAGAGAGAGGAGATAGATAGACAGAAGAGAGGAGAGGAGACAGACAGAGGAGAGGAGACAGACAGAGGAGACAGACAGAGGAAAGGAGAGGAGACAGACAGAGGAGACAGAGAGAGGAGAGGAGACAGACAGACAGAGGAGAGGAGACAGACACACAGAGGAGTGGAGACAGACAGAGGAGACAGAGAGAGGAGAGGAGACAGACAGAGGAGACAGACAGAGGAGAGGAGACAGACAGAAGAGAGGAGACAGACAGAGGAGACAGAGAGAGGAGAGGAGACAGACAGAGGAGACAGACAGAGGAGAGGAGACAGACAGACAGAGGAGAGGAGACAGACAGACAGAGGAGAGGAGACAGACAGAGGAGAGGAGACAGACAGAGGAGACAGACAGAAGAGAGGAGACAGAGAGAGGAGAGGAGACAGACAGACAGAGGAGAGGAGACAGAGAGAGGAGAGGAGACAGACAGAAGAGAGGAGACAGACAGAGGAGAGGAGACAGACAGAAGAGAGGAGACAGACAGAGGAGAGGAGAGGAGACAGACAGAGGAGAGGAGATATAGACAGAGGAGAGGAGACAGACAGAGGAAAGGAGAGGAGATAGACAGAGGAGAGGAGACAGACAGAGGAAACAGACAAGGAGAGGAGACAGACAGAGGAGAGGAGAGGAGATATAGACAGAGGAGAGGAGACAGACAGAGGAGAGGAGAGGAGATATAGACAGAGGAAAGGAGACAGACAGAGGAGACAGACAGAGGAGAGGAGACAGACAGAGGAGAGGAGACAGACAGAGGAGAGGGAGAGGACAGAGGAGAGGAGAGGAGACAGACAGAGGAGACAGACAGAGGAGAGGAGACAGACAGAGGAGAGGAGAGGAGACAGAGGAGAGGAGACAGACAGAGGAGAGGAGACAGACAGAGAGAGGAGACAGACAGAGAGAAGGCAAGAAGACAAGGCAAGTGCATTGTTGGCATCTGAAAATTTGCCAAGTTTGTTTATGCCAACACCCCCCATCACCCAGTCTGTCTCACACACCAACACCCCAGCCTCTCCAAACTCCCAGCTCTTCCTTGGTCTGCCTCTTCTTCTTCCTCCTTGGACAGTGCCTTGTAAAACTGTCTTTGCAAGTCCTTTGGATCTTGTGACATGCCCATACCATTTAAGTTTACGCTTTTTCACGATCGTTAGAAGGTTCTCATAGGGTCCAATGGTTTGCTGGATTCTGTTATGCACGCTTTCGTTGCTTATGTGGTCTTTGTAGGAGATGCCAAGGAGTCTCCGAAAGCATCTCATCTCCACCGCCTGTACTCTTCTCTCCAAATCTGCAGTCAGGGTCCATGATTCACAGGCATACAGAAATATGGATATGGCAAGGGATCGCATTAGTCTGATCTTGGAGATAAGTGAGATATTTTTTATCTCTCCAGATGGTGTTTAGTTTTGACAAAGCTGTTATTGTCTGTGCAGTCCTGCATACTACTTCTGGCTTGGATCCCTGGTCTGATACAATGGCTCCCAGGTACTTGAAGCTTTGAACTGTTTCCAGCTTCTGGTCATTAACCCTGATATCAGTGCTAATGCCGTTGGTGTTATTAGTCATCAGTTTGGTCTTCTCTGCACTGATTTCCATGCCATATGTTTTGAGGCCTTATTCAGGTGTTCTGTTAGGCTGGCAAGCTCTTTTTCTGATCCTGCTATTCCATCAATGTCATCTGCGAAGCGGAGGTTTGTGATCGTTCTGCCACCAATGCTGACTGATCCTTCATGATGTTCCAGTGCATCAGCCATGATTCTCTCAAGGAAGATGTTGAAAAGAGTGGGTGAGAGTAGACAGCCCTGCCTTACTCCAACTGTTGTTCGAAACCATTCTCCAATGTTGTTGTTGTAGTACATTGCACTGGTGGCCTCGCTATACAGCTGTTTGATGACTCTGATCAGGTTTGCATTGATGCTGTACAAATTCATGGTTGCCCACAAAGCTGCATGCCACACCCTGTCAAATGCCTTCTTAAAATCGATAAATACGTGGTAAAGGTCTTGTTGATATTGAAGGTACCGCTCACATAGTATTCTGAGGTTGAATACCAATTATAGAATATTTAAAACAAACTTTTGTGTTGAAAAGTCTTTACTCTTATTACCATACAATGTTTGTTTTCAAGTTGCCCAGTTTCGCACAAATAATAACAATCTGCCTGTTAATGTCCTCCATTTTGATGGAATTCAAAGAAAGGACTGTACAAAATGCCATAATGGTGACGAATTTCAATGCCTTTTTATTTGTCCAATGTTTAACAAACTTATAAAACTGCTTACCAAAATATTACGCTAAACATCCAAACACTTTGAAGTATGAACAACCCTTTTCTCCATCAAATAAGAAGACTCTGCTCAATGTTGTTAAACTGATTAGTACTATCAGAAATAACATGTAAACTTTTTCAAAAAGTAGTAAACATCTGTATCATTGTCTACCCCCCCTCTCCCCCAAACAATGATATCATGCCTTTCATGTAGGCAGTTTACATCCAATAAACATACTCTGTCTGTCTGTCTCTCTGTCTGTCTGCCTTTGACATTGTGCAGACTGACAATGTACTAAAATATGAATACGCTTCTTAGAGGTAAAAAAAAAAGACCAGGCACACATACACATACACAAGTAAACTATCTCTCTCTCTCTCTCTCTCTCTCTCTCTCTCTCTCTCTCTCTCTCTCCTCTCTCCTCTCTCTCTCTCTCTCTCTCGCTCTTGTTTCCCCTTGTTTTTATTGTGAGACTGTATAAGTATTGGGTTCTTATTATTAAGATGTATCCCTAACGGGCGGGGACTGGATGTACAAAAGCACATGTGTGCTTATTCATTATCCTCGAAATAAAAGAATTTGTCATTGTCATTGTCATTGTCTCTCTCTCTCTCTCTCCCTCACACACACACACACACACACATACACACACACACACACACACACACACACACACACACACACACACACACACACACACACACACACACACACACACACACAGGTCATATACTTTAGCAGGGTGATAGGACATGGGTTAGTGAATAGTGGGATAGTTCTGATATGAAACAGGAGAGGGGAAATCTTAGGTTTGAAAAAAATATGTCTTGAGGCTGGATTTAAAAGTGTCATAGCTAGGCTTCTGGCGAAGAGAGAGAGGGAACTCATTCCAGGTCGATGGACCCGACCCAAAATAGAGAAAGAACTGCGGCCAACCGTAGTTTGGTTGAATCTAGGTATTGTACGCACAAGGTATCTGCAGCAGAGCGGAGGGAACGTGAAGGAGTGTACAGGTTAAGACATTCACAGAGGTAGGAGGGTGCAGTTTTGTGGAGACATTTGTAACAGAGGGTACTGATCTTATAATCTACTCTCTGTGGCACAGGCAGCCAGTGGAGAGATCGCAAGAGAGGGGTAATGGGCTCAGATTTTTTCTTTCTGAGAACTAGTCGAGCTGCGGAGTTTTGTATACGTTGAAGGGAGTGGATAGATGATGCTGGTAGACCAGACAAAAGAGAATTGCAATAGTCCAGACGTGAAAGAATGAGAGAAGTGACAAGTTTGGCTGTTGTATCGGTGGACAGGTACTTTCGAATTGCCTAATATGCTGTAACTGATAGCAGCAGGACTGACAGGTCTGGGTGATGAATTTTTGCATAGAGAGTGTGTTGTCGATATAACAACACCTAGATACTTCACAGCAGTGGATAGAGGGACTGATGCATTGCCGAGTTCTATTGAAGCTGTTGTAATGGAAGAGAGTTTGTGTTTGGTCCCTACGAGCATGGCTTCCGTTTTATCTGCATTAGCTGTAATTTGTTCTGTGTCATCCAGTTTTGAATATCTTCAAAGCAGTGGGCCATATTTGTCAGGAGAGAAGGCAGATTTTCAGGAGTAACACTGCTTTGAATCCTGAGAGTCATCTGTGTAAAAATGATGGTTGATTTGATGACGGTTTATTATATGTGACAGTGGGGCAGTGTAAAGAGTGAACAGAACAGGGCCTAGAACTGATATCTGTGGGACTCCGCATTTCAGTTTGGCAGGTATTGATTGAATCTTGTTTACTGCAACTGTCTGGAATCGGTCAGTAAGGTATGAATTAAACCAGGTGAGGGCTGTGCCATTAACACCAACGTTTTTTGAAGACAGGAGAGAAGAATTGAGTGGTCTATAGTATGGAAGGCTGCCGATAAGTCGAGTAGAGTGAGAAGGGAGATTTTCCCCGAGTCAGAAGCGAGTAGAAGCGTGTTTAAAGTGTGTACTAGGGTGGTTTCAGTGCTGTGGTTGACGCGATAGGCAGACTGAAACTCAGGAAGAAGAAACTAGTATGTGCTAAATATGTGCTTAGAAACAAAACGACTGAAAACTTTATTTCAGAAGAAATAGAAGTACAATCAGAATTGGATTTTCCTAAAAGAGCTAAATATATTTCCTCTATAATGCCCATAAGTACATAACTCTGAAGTCAATCAACACAGCATGGACACACGAGAAGCAATCTTACCTTGCCCATCATGGGAGATGAATAAAGCACACTTTGACATAGAGGTGTCTAATGTAAACAAGAATGACAATTTGAATAATGGTTTCTGATGTCCGATCCCACATCCATCATAAATATTTTGACCATTTACAAATTTATACAGACGGATCACATCTAGATAATCAAGAAACAGGTTCTGCTTTTGTTATACCAGCCTTGAAATTTGAAAAATCATTCTATGTTGGTAAATATCACTCGATATTTACAGCAGAACTAATACACACACACACACACACACACACACACACACACACACACACAACACCACACACACACAAACACACACACACCACACACACACACACACACACACACCACAACACACACACACACACACACACATTTTTGCAGGGAGCACACACATTTACTTTCCAAAAGCAAAGAGCACACATATCTACTTCCCGATTTACTGGATCAAGGATATATCAACAGAAAGGGGATAGACTGCAGTGTTTATACACTCCCTTCCTAATTTCTATGGGCAGATTTCTCCAGTGCCTGTCCTATCCAGTGTTCTATGGACAGATAAGACCTCTGGCTATGTTTATGAAAGTTAAAAACACTTTCAAGTAAAACAACACAAGGCACTCAGAGAGCTGATTTTGGTAAAAGTGGCTTACCATACAAGCATCACTACCCTACTGTATTGTGTAGGAACTGGCCAGCATGTGGACAGTTGTTTTGATGTTGTCTGGTTTAATACGTACATCAGTGATGTAACGTAAAAACAAGCAAGCAGGTACTTTTAGTGTGTGTTAAATTTCAAAAGATAAGTCATTTATGCTCATCTAAATCAGAATCAGTAGGGCAAGAGCATTTGCTGCCATGGCCCTTTCTGGGTCAAAAATTGGTGGAGCCTTACCAAATAAGGGAGGATGCTGCAGCATGTGAGGCAGGCCAGCTATAGCAAAAGTTCAGTCTCAGAGTGCCAAATATTGTTTTTGAGCTTGTTTGTTTATTGATTTTCGGCAACTTCCGACACCTACTTTTTTGATATGTTGTTTGTGATATTTTTATCTACCTGTTGCACCAAGTTTGAAAACTATTGCAATTAGTTCCTTGGGAAATGCAAGGATTGACTACACTACATGGGTGTATCTTGGGCAAATCAAACCTGGCGGAGCCCATCCCTCTCCAGGCTGCACACTAGTATTTAAAAAATCACTCTTTTCCTTCTGTCTAATTAGATTAGGAGGCCTTTTGATACCAACCCCTTATTTGAATTTCTCTCCCTTGGCGACAGGCTAACAGACTGGTTCTATAGTGATTCAAGCACCCCTCTTCCACAGCTAATAAAAAAAATGGACTGTGCACTTGTTTTGGGGATTGAGGACATAGAGCAATACCAGGTAGTCACGAGAAAGTTGGAAATAATAATCAAATGAGGATTGCGTGTATTCCTGCAGCATTGACCCCACGTGGTAAGGAAACTAGCAGACGACAAAGGACTGAGGGGGTACAGTGTTTTCTGGAAAAAAAATTCAAATCTACCAAATTTGTTCAAGATCACATGAGTTTGGGTCCGAGGCTATTCTTTCACAAAAAGTGGTTTTTATTTCTGTGGATGCCTTAGTACGTTCGGTATGAATATAAGAGTCACAGAGAAAAACAGAAGGAAAAGAGTGATTTTTTAAATACTAGTGTGCAGCCTGGAGAGGGATGGGCTCCGCCAGGTTTGATTTGCCCAAGATACCATACAAATTCATGGTTGCCCACAAAGCTGCATGCCACACCCTGTCAAATGCCTTCTTAAAATCGATAAATACGTGGTAAAGGTCTTGTTGATATTGAAGGTACCGCTCACATAGTATTCTGAGGTTGAATATCTGTTCTGTTGTGCTGCGCCCTGCTCTGAAACCTGCTTGTTCCTCAGCAATGATGGTCTCTGCTTGTAGCTTCAGTCTATTCAATATTATCTGCAGCATGACCCTTTCTTTGGGGGGCATATGAGGCTGATTGTGCGGTAATTATGGCATTGTTGTAGATTTCCTTTCTTGGGGAGGGTGAGATGAGTGACTGTGTCCATGGGGGTTTGGCCATTTTTCCCGTCTGCCAATCTTGTTGCAGATTCTTAGTAGGGCGCTGATCATGGCTTCCCCTCCAGCTTTAACCAACTCAGCTGGAATGTTGTCAGCCCCTGCTGACTTCCCTTTTTTCCCGCGATCTGACTGCTGTTTCCACTTCTTCTTGGAGGATAGGGTGACTGTCTGTGTCTTTGCTTGCGGGTACATTAAGGACTTCTGGATCTCCTGCGGTTCTATAGTTATACAGGTCGGAGCAGTATTCTGTCCATCTGTTCAAATATCCTGGTCGTCAGAGACACTTCCCATTTTGTCTTGGATTGTTAAACCTTTTCCCTGTTTTGTGCTAGTCAGGTCTTTCAAACCCGCTGATATGCTTTCTTGCTATTGTTTTTCTGATGTTCTCTTCAATGTCTTGGCACTGTTCACCGATCCATTTCTCTTTTTTCCTCCGTCATGGACTTCCTGATTCTTTTGTTGACTGCCCTGATTGTTCTGGGTCTTTCTTTTGTTTCATTTTTTTTTTTCTTCAACTCTCTACGCTTGTCGCATAGTTTAGGATGTTAGGTGGGGACCCATGGTTTTTTGATGGTCGGTGTTTGCCAAAAGCTCCTCTGTTTCGTCACTGCTGTATTGAAACTTTT
>CM054143.1:21070244-21113682 GCA_028751875.1 Rapana venosa | reverse complement strand
AAAAAGCCCAACCACGCCTCTCAAACCAAAATGCCTTCCAATTGCTGCTTAGACGTGTTATAAACGTGCGTCATTGCTTCAGGGTGTTGGCAGATGCCCAGTGGTTGAACAAAAGGTGAATTGACCTGGTTGAGGTGCCTGTCTGACATTACGATGAGAGGGGAGGACTGTGACCAATATCTAGGATCAGATTCGGGATGCAGGCTACAGTGGACTTACTAAAAGAACATGTGGGTGGGCTGAGAAACAGATCCCTGCAGAGAAATCTCAGGGACGTTTCTAGAAACAACGACTTTCTTCATGTGTATACCTCTGATGACGTACCTGACACTATCATTTGTGAAAGTGAAGATATGATTTTTCAGTTTACCTGGACAAATGACACTTACAACCCTGCATATTACTTTTGGTTTGCAAAAAAGAACACCAGGCAACTGACTCAGGAGGAAAAATACATTTATTCCAAGCTGCAGCTGTGGACACCTGCCCATGTGAAAGAATCAAAGACAGAATTAGCGCTGGACTGGATGTTTTACATGTTATGATGGATGCTATCAGATTTTTTCTGGGTTAGATGTGACTGTGGTTGCCTGTGTGTGTGTGTGTGTGTGCGTGTGCGTGTGCGTGCACATCCTCTTGTTCGTGGCGCGCGCGCGGCGCGGCGCGAACGTGTGTGTTGTGTGTGTGTGTGTGTGGTGTTGTGTGCGTGCGTTGTGCGCGAGCGTACGTGCGTGTGTGTGTGGTGTGTGGTGGTGTGTTGTGTGTGTGTGTGTGATTGAGTTGTGTGTGTGTTGGTGTGAGTGAGATCTTCAGTTTAACGTCTATTCACTTATGATTTTAGACGGAAAAAGTAATATAAACAAGAGAAGCAAACAATAACAAAAAGTGTCAAATAACAGTACTTAAAACTAACTTTGACATACTACAAAACTGAATTATCGGACTTCTTATCATCCTAACACAATGCCAACAGTAACGATGGTTCAGACAAAATCTGATCCAGTGATAAACTTGGTATAGCAGGTAAAATGCTTTAAATGTCCACAATAAAAAATAACATGACTATTGTAATCTTCTCCCCACAAATACAGTTTACATCTTTCATGTACTTTGTCCTGAAAGCATTTAGTTTAAATCTGTACAAAAGGGATAACATATTTCTGACGATTATACCAACTCACAGGCTTTGTTAGAAATGAAAGATTTCGAAAATCTATCACATTGCTTGTACAGCCATTATAAAGCAATAGCCAGAATCATATATTTTCTTCTGAAGTGCTTCCAGCAAGCGTTTTGTAGCAAGCTGTATCCCTCATGCACAGATAAGGTAAGTTTATTTCACAAGAACTATTTTATTTCTCGCTCCATATTTTGCAAGATTGTCAACTATTTTCATTAAAAAGATACCAGTGTGTGAGGGAACCCAACAAGAAGTAACAGTACTACCTCTTAAAATAAAAAAGTGTACCAGATGCTGATTTTCAATGATATAGGTCTTTTATTACTTTAAAAGTAAGAATTTTTTAAAGCATTGTAAACCACTTTAGATCATTCAACACAAAAAGTTGTTGAATATGTCTTTAGGGAAGTCAAGTACATAGTAAAGTGCCAACACTATAGCAGTTAGCTCAGCAGTAAATATAGATTTATTTTCCCAGGTTGACAGCTGGTGTCTAACTTTTAATGATGGAATAATGAAAGCCGCACCAGCCTCATTAGTATTTAAAACGGACCCATCAGTATAGATTTGAGATGATCAGGACAATAGTCTGAATAATGTTCTTTACTAGCGATGTAAGAATGTTTAACATTTTCAGCTTTTTACAGAAGAATGATTAATGTCAAATGAGCTTTAAAAGTTCCCAAGTGGGTAGGGAGCTGACTGTACTGATTTGCTAATTCATTTGGATTAAGTTCTGAATGTTTAAAAAGGGAGAAGTGTAAGTATTAATTGTAGTAAGCGAGCTGATAGTTCTTGGTCTTTTCGGAAAGTGAATGTCAACTTTATCTGGACTTCATTTTCAACGTTGCTGTCATTTGTTTGTACTTTTTAAAACATATTTTTACACAGCAAGCTGGTTCGATATTCATTTAAAGAAAGAACTCCTACTTCCTTATATGTACCTAGAATGAGGCTGAGCTGGTACAACCTAATGCAAGTCGAAATGCTTTACAATCAAGACTCTGGATTTTTGAAGCAAATAATTTGGAGCACTGAAAATACATTCTTGTCCATAAGGCAGTCTTGATCGCACAAGGGACAAGGACAGATGCTTAATACAGTAATATCTTGTCCCATGGTGTTTACTAGTAACTTTTAAGAAGTTAAGAACTTCTTAGCTTTAGTTGCCATATATTCAATATGTTGATTCCACGTTAACTTAGAAGTGAGGAATACTCCTAAGAATTTCACTGCTTGTTTGTATTCTAGAGCTTCTCCATTTATTCGAAAATTAGGTAGAATTTGTGGGTCAACACCGTTATTAAAAAGGACAAGGTTGTTTTTTTCAGGGGAAAGTGAAAGACCATTCTCAAAAAGATATCCACTAAGTTTGTCAATTTCTTTTTGATATACTTTTTGATAAAAATTTAACTGCCTTTTGGGTGTTTTCTTTTCATCATAACATCCATCCACATACATATTTCGTCAGCATATTGTACAATAACAACATTGCTTGATAAAAATCTAGGAAGGTCATATAGTAAAATGGTGAATAGATAAGGTGATATTACTGAACCTTGCGGGATACCCATGTCTGGTGACCTTGAGGTAGAATAACAATTCCCAACTTTAGCTTGAATGATTTTTTCTGACAGAAAGCTTTTAATATATAAGTAAATACTGCCAGAAAGCCAAAAAGATTTCAGTTTATAAAGCAATCTCTCATGCCACACATGATCATATGCCTTATGTACGTCAAAAAATGTGGCAAGTACATTCTTCCTTCAGCAAACTGGTATTTAACTTGAGTGGTTAATTTAACTAAATGATCAATTGTAGATCTATCCTTACGAAAACCTGCCTGATTTACGGGTACAATTTTATTTTTATCACAAAAATATGTCAGTCTGTTTAAGATTATTTTTTCCATCACCTTCCCTGTATGAGAAGTTAATGCTATTGGTCTATAGTCATTCTTATCGCTCATGGTTTTTCCTTGCTTTAATACTGGTATCAAAACAGAATGTTTCCACAATCGAGGTATGACTCCATGAATCCAGCAGCGTTGAAATAGATCTAACAACAGATTTAACCAATTATTAGGGAGATGCCTTATTAGTTCATTAGATATTGAATCTTTACCCACTGATGTTTTTTTTTTAGTGGGAAGAGAGAAGATTACATCTATTTCTTCTTGCAAGGTAATGGGGGCATTCATATAATGTGTATTATCGCATTCTGGATCTAAATATTGGTCTTTCTGTACCTCAGTTTCTCTAAACGTTTTAGATTCACCTGAAAGGTTCTGAGTACTCATAGAATCAGAAAACATATTTACGAAAATTTCAGCTTTTTCTGAATCAGAAATAACTTCTTTTTCCTGTATTTTGATCGGACAATTCTGTAAACAAACCCCATTTTTCAAATCATTGAATTTCCCCCCCCCCCCCCCCCAACACCTTTTAAAAAATTTTTTTTTAGATCTGTATAGTTGAAAACGTCTTCTGTACAGAAACTACTCCAAAACTGGCGCTTAGCTTGTGCTATAATACTCTTGCATGCAGAGTTTGCTCTTTTCATCAAGAGATGATTTTTTTCCATTGCGCTCTTTTATATAGTTTTTATATTTTCCTTTTTTCTCATTAACAGCTTTCTGACAAGAATCATTCCACTATATGTTACCGGAATGTTTGTTGGATTTTAAAGATGAAAATTTTGGAATTGAACCATCAGCAGCTTGTAAAATTATATCTGTAAAATTTTTGTAAAAAATGTCGACATCATCATTTTTAATGTGTTCTGTATTTACTGCTGTTAAAATAGTATTAAATTGATTCCAATTCGCAAGATGATAATTAAATTTTGGGATAGCGTCTTTATCATTACTATATCCACAAGAGTGGTCATTATGGGTAATTACAATTGGTAAGTGATCACTACCTAAAGTGCTGATGTGTGTTTCTCATTTACAATTTGTAGCAAGCACAGAAGAAATGAAAGACAAGTCAATGGCACTTGCCCTATGACTTGCAATATCTGGGATTCTGGTTACATTACCATCATTTAATAAATAAAGGCAAGAATCTACCATATTTTCAACAAATCTCTTGCTAGTTATTGATGTGCTGCCCTTATCCCAAAAAGGAGAGTGAGCATTAAAGTCGCCAACGACTATCCACTTTTTATTTGAATCTTGCAATGTGCCAATCCATTCAGCATTTTCCTCATTTTTGGACTTTTCGGGAGATATACAGAAACAACGTTTATGATTATTGACTTTTACATTCGCTGCACAGGAATATAGATTCAATACAGAAGATGGTGCTGGTGATTTACATGAACTATACTCCAATTTTTCATGGATGTATATGGCGGTTTTTATCTTTTCTGTATCACTCATAACGTTTTCATGAATTGGTGGATGATAAAAGTTTGCCATTCTAGGCAAATTGCTTCGACTGACATTCAATGACTGTAAAACTAATATTTGGTAACTGACTGTGGAAAGGTGGTGAATAAGATGTGAGGTTAGTCATCGCATCTGCAGTCCACTGCAATATTTTACTGGACATTGTTTTACCATTTGAAAAATGAAAATAAATAAGGAAGAACTTAAGTAAGTGAATAAATTAATAGATAAGTAAATAAAGAAAGAAAACAATTCAAGATAGCTGAGCTACAACTATTACCAATAGACTAGATCTATGCAATAGAAGAGACGATCAGAAAGTGAAAGCCAGAATTGATCACAGATCTACATGGATGACTAAATCTCTAAACAGTTTGTCAATCAGTTCATAAACGTTCAGAACCATTCTCCTAAATACCCATACATGTTCCACCAGGGGCCCCTGTCTCCAACAGGAGGTAAGACTCTGGAGAACGCAGGAAAGTTCCTGCTGTGTGATTGCACAGTTGGCTGTCTCTTGGTCTTCCTCGGGTCTGCCAGAAAAGCTGACGGACGTGTCTGCCCACGTTGACTGCCAGCACGCTGGATCCTCTCCCTGATGGGTGTAGTCCCTCCTTTAACATCCTGGTGTTAGTGGGAAGGTTGGAGTGGTGAACTAAAGAAACATTAGCACATCATGAAGTTCAGCACTGATCAATGCATTAAAAAGTTCCCTCTGCACATTAAGTTTAGGGTCTTGGGAAAAGGGCAATCTTGCTGGCACGATCTTTGTTCTAGGGTGGCAGCAACTAATCTGTTATAAGCGATGTATTTCTTGCTACTTGTCTTGGGTCAGAGGTCTTTATGTCATTATACTACAGTGGACCACAATAGCATCCACAGGTTTGTCATAGTTGGAAATTCTGTGTCCCCGGGTTGGTTGTAAATCTTCTATTTTGAGGCTTTACAGGAAAACCATGTTAAATCCATAGGAAGCCCTGTCTGTTAGCACTGACCCCCTCATGACAGAGTCGTGAAGAAACACCACTTGCGGCATGTCTTGTTCTTCTTTCTGTTTTTGGGAAATAGAATGTTTTTCCTTTAGGGCCCAGGAGATGGTGGTTGACTCAGTCACAATCTTGACTCATTTGCTGCCTGTTCTGGTTTTATTAAAGGACTGCCCTTTGAATTGGTTTTTTCATTTCTTCTTTGCTGCACCAGCCCTGCACTGTCTTTTTTGGCTGGTGCTGTTTACAGGAAAATGGTGCAGCTGATCCAGCAACCGAGCAAGGTAAATTTACAATGCTGTCTGTCTGGGTCTCCTTGTCAACATAACGTTTCTTTAACAGGGAGTTGCAGCAATCATGTTGATCTCGCTGGGTTATAACGTTTTTCCAGCGAGTTTACTTTCTCACACAGTGAGGCAACAAGTATTTGTAGACTTGTATTTTTACTCACTGTGTCTCTGGAAATGTCGGTTGGTTTTTCCAGCCCCAGTTCTTCGTTTCCAGAGGTGGAGGCAGGCTGGAGCTCCAAGTCCTGTCATGTGGACTGTCAGTTGCTGTGTCTTCAATTTTACGTCTGTTCACTTAAAGTGATATTAGACGAAGTCAGTTTCTGGTCAGTGGCGTTGTGTCCTTCTTGGGGTTTGGCTGTCTTTGGTTCGCTGGCAGGCTTTATGTAAATAGCCGCCAGCTTTGGATCTGGTCACCTTGTCCTTCTTTTAGAAAGGCGATCATCCAGCAGAGCGTTGCTTTAGCCTTTGAACACTTCCGCCATCTTGATTCCAAGGTGTGTGTGTGTGTGTGCGCGCGTGTGTGTTTTCGTGTGTATGTGTGTGCATGCGTGTGTGTGTTGTTGTTGACTTCAATTTTAGGTCTGTTTACTTCTAGTGATATTAGACGAGGGGGAACAAATGGAGGGGTGGATGTCTTATCCCCCCCCCCAAAAAAAAACAAAAAAAACTAAACCCCAAAAAACACCAACCATGCTTTTACAAAAAAATCACATAAAGAAACTTGGCAATGCAACAGGAATGATAAAATAATTTCTAATATAATTTTCGAAGTTTTCTTATAACATGGGGTTTTAAAGCATACAATACTGACTTAGAATCAAAAAGGAAGAAGGATTTCAAATATATACAATGGCAAATCAAGAATATAAGTAAGACCCATTAATATTGCTATTAGTTCTGCTGTAAAAATCGAGTGATATTTACCAACATAGAATGATTTTTTCAAATTTCAAGGCTGGTATAACAAAAGCAGAATGTTTCTTGATTATCTGATTTCTCGTAAAAATTTGTAAGGTCAAAATTTTAAGGGTTGGGGGGTCGGTCAGAAAATTTTTTCAAATTGTCATTTTGTTTACTTTAGCCCCTCTATGCGGTGCTTTTCTCCCCCTGGGGAAAGGGAAAGATTGCTTCTCGTGTCCACGTTTTGTTTGATTAAATTTTGTATTTGGGGCAAAGGGAAATAATTTACTTTTTTGGGAAAACCCAAATTCTGATTGTATTCTTTCTTTGAAAAAAAAGTTTTCAGTCGTTTTGTTTTAAGACATTTTAGACTTCTAGTTTTTTTTGGTTCAGTTGCTATCGGCAACCCAGCATAAAACCCACCCTAGAAACCCCTTTAAAAAACAGCTTTACTCGTTTTGCTCGGGGAAAACTCCCTCTCACTCTAGACTTTCGGACCCTTCCATACTATGACCACTAATTTTCTCCCCTTCTTAAAAAACGTTGGTTTTAAGGCACAGCCCTCCGGGGTTTAATTCTCCCTTTCTGCCGATTCCAACGTTGCAGAAAAAAGTTTAAATAAATCCTGAAAAATGAAATGCGGATCCCCGGGAATTTTTCTGGGCCCCTGTTTTTTTCCTCTTTCCCACCCCCCATGTACATATAATAAACCGTCATCAAATCAACCATCATTTTTCCAGATATTCGGGATTCAAAGCAGTGTTACTCTGAATTTTCCTTTTTTTGCTAGGCCCCCACTGCTTTGAAGATTTTCAAAATGGATGACACAGAAAAAATTCAGCAAATGCGATAAAAGGGAACCCATGGTGGGGCCCAAACACAAACTCTCTTCCCTTACAACAGCTTCAATAGAACTCGCATGCATCAGTCCCTCCTATCCACTGCTGTGAAGTATCTAGTGTTGTTATATCGACAACACACTCTCTATGCAAAAATTCATCACCCAGACCTGTCAGTCCTGCTGCATATCAGTTACGCATATTAGGCAATTCGAAAGTACCTGTCCACCGATGCAACAGCCAAACTTGTCACTTCTCTCATTCTTTCACGTCTGGACTATTGCAAATCTCTTTTGTCTGGTCTACCAGCATCATCTATCCACTCCCTTCAACGTATACAAAACTCCGCAGCTCGACTAGTTCTCAGAAAGAAAAAATCTGAGCACATTAACCCTCTCTTGCGATCTCTCCACTGGCTGCCTGTGCCACAGAGAGTAGATTATAAGATCAGTACCCTCTGTTACAAATGTCTCCACAAAACTGCACCCTCCTACCTCTGTGAATGTCTTAACCTGTACACTCCTTCACTGTTCCCTCCGCTCTGCTGCAATACCTTGTGCGTACAATACCCTAGATTCAACCAAACTACGGTTGGCCGCAGTTCTTTCTCTATTTTGGGTCGGGTCCATCGACTGGAATGAGTTCCCTCTCCTCTTCGCCAGAAGCCTAGCTATGACACTTTTAAATCCAGCCTCAAGACATATTTTTTTCAAACCTAAGATTTCCCCTCTCCTGTTTCATATCAGAACTATCCCACTATTCACTAACCATGTCCTATCACCTGCTAAAGTATATGACCTGTGTGTGTGTGTGTGTGTGTGTGTGGTGTGTGTGTGTGTGTGTGTTGTGTGTGTGTGTGTGTGTTGTGTGTGAAGTCAAGTTATGTCAAGTCAAAATTTCTTTTCCAGATGGTACATTGAATAAGCAATGCATTTGCTTTTTTTCATCAAGCCATCTATCTAAGAACAAATTTCTTAATGATTATACTAAGATACTACATTATTGCATCATTGAACATTAAATTAAACCAGTAAAAAAAGGAAAATGGATAAGGTAATACATTGAAAATACAAATTACCACATATAGATATACACGCACACATATACTCATACACACCTGCGCGCGTGCGCGCACATTTAAATAAGAAATGTTTTAAGAATTAAGTGTGTGTGTGTGTGTGTGTGTGTGTGTGTGTGTGTGGTGTGTGTGTGTGTGTGTGTGTGTGTGTGTGTGTCGCTTTTGAAAAACATTTGACTATTGCAATTTTATTTAATAGATTTGGTCTTCAGCCTACCATGTTTGTAATAATTATCTGTTTGAACTATTGATTATTTGTCATTGGTTGTATGACTGTGTAAGATTAGGTTGAATGCATGCGCTTTGATTTGTCTTTGCAAGATATAGGGCTAATTAAGTTCCATTTATTATTATTATTATTATTATTATTATTATTATTATTATATCATCATCATCATCATCATTATTATCATTATTATTATTATTATTATTATTATTATTATTATGCTAGTTGACGGTAATCACCTAACGGCAATGTGCCGACTTGTTATATGTTCCCAGGGCTGAGGCGTGATAAGGCACACCAAGAGCCAGCCTGTATGCTTTGCAGTCTATACTTTGTAACTTTTTTAGTAAATACTTAGGAGCACTGAAAAATACCTCTTGGCCATACATAATTTTGAAGGAATAAGAGAAGTAGCTAAATATTTCAGATTTAATGTGTCTTGACCCCAGAACTGTTTACTTACCATCTTCAGAAAGTTGAAGCCTTTCTTTGCTTTAGTTAGATTGTGTTCAATATGTGCGTTCCAAGTTAGCTTAGAAGTGAGAATAACACCCAAGAACTTTATGGTATCTTTATACTCAGTCACCTCGGTCCCAATTCTAAATGCTGGTAGCTCATCTGGATTACTGCTATTGTTTAAAAGCACAGTGTACGGTTTTTTCTGTGGATAAAATAAATCCATTTTCGAGCATATAGTTATGGATGTTGTTAAGCTGGTTCTGGTATACATTTTTAATGTTGTTTAATGCTCTTTTTGGTGTGTTTCGTTTCATAGAAACATTCATTCACATACATTTATCATCTGCATATTGCACTAAGACGATTTCCTTTGACAATTTCATAGGAAGATCATGCAGAAAAACATTAAATAAGAGAGGCGATACTACAGAACCTTGAGGTAGTCCCATTTGAAGAGATCTAAAACTTGAATGTGATTTAGCTACTCTAACCTGTATACTTCTGTTAGTCAAAAAACATTTAATATAATGATATGAATAACCAGAAAAACCCAGAGTTTATGTAGCAACTTAGCATGCCAAACTTGATCATACGCCTTTTTTATATCTAAAAATGTTGCAAGAACGTTCTTTCTTTTGAATTTTTATATGCGTTGATAACTTAACCATGTTATTTATGGCAGATCTATCTTTCTGAAAACCCGCTTGATTGACCGGGATTATTTTATTTTTATCACAGAAGTATATAAGCCTTTTAATAATAATTCTCTCCATCAACTTGCAAGTATGTGAGATCAAAGCAGTTGGTCTGTAGCTAGATTTGTCTGTTCTGGGCTTTCCCTGTTTATGAATTGGAACGACAATGGACTGTTTCCAACTTACTGGCATAACACCTTCAATCTAACATTTATTGAAAAGTTTATGAAGTAGAAAAATGAAGTTTGCTGGTAGATGTTTTAACATGTCATTAGAAACTGCATCTAATCCGACAGATGTTTTTTGTTAGAGAGAGACAATAAAGCATCTCTAACTTCATCCACTGACATTGGAGCATTAATGTATGAACTGTTGTCAGAGACTGGGTCGGTATACTCTGTTTTACTTTCCTCTTCTGTTCTATAGTTCCTACACTTAAGTGACAAGCCTTCAAGACACATTGATTTTTAATACATGTCTGCAAATGCCTCTGCCTTTTCTAAATTTGATGGAAATTCTTTGTTCTCCAGTCTCACTGGACAAGTTGGTAAACTAACACCTCTTTTCATTTCATGAAATTTTTCCCAAACCTTTTTAAGGTCCTTATGATTTGAAATTTCGGTGGTACAAAAAGAAGTCCCAAAATTGTCTTTTAGCCTGAGCTACAACAAGGTTACAATGAATTTTAGCTTGTTTCTGTTTTACATTATTTTCTGATGTTTTATCTTTTAAATAAATTTTATACATTAAGCGTTTATTTTTAACTGCTTCCTCACAAGCTGGTGTCCACCATATATTTCCCTGATGTTTATTTGTTTTTAACGTATCAATTTTGGGGAGAGATAAAGTGGCAGCATGAAGGATGGTCTCAGTAAAAGTGGAATAGAAGTGGTCAATGTTGTCAGTGTCAAAGCCGTCAGTGTTGTAAACTGCTAGAATGTCTTCAAACTTCTTCCAGTAAGCTTTTTTTATAGTTAAATTTGGAGATTTTTGTCTTTCTTAGTGTCACAGAAAGTTGTTGTTCCGCCAAAAGTTGTGATAATAGGCAGGTGATCGCTGCCAAGGGTGTCCTTATACGTTGACCACTCACACTCTGGAGCTAATGCAGGAGACACAAATGATAGATCTAAAGCTGATGCTTTGTGACTAGCAATGTCTGGAATTCTTGTGACACTGCCGTCATTTATCAAGCATAGACAAGAGTCAACTATGTTTTCTACAAATCGATTATGAGATATTTTTTCTACATTCTTTATCCCAGAACGGGGCATGTGCATTAAAATCTCCTGCTATCAGCCGCTTTTCATTATCTTTAAGGTTGTGTATCCACTCAGTATTCAGTTCATTTGGTCCCTTAGGCAGATATACAGATACAGTATTTATTATTAGATTTTTTCCCAAAACTTACTAGTGCTGCACATGAATGTATATGTGGGGTCTGGTTAGGCATTGGTGAGGGACACATGCAGTAATCTACCCCTTCCTGAATGTATAGGGCTGCACTGATTTTTGTTACAGCATCGACTTGCTGATAGACAGGTGGATAATAATAGCCAGGCAGCTTGGGCAGCTTACTTTTAGTTACTTTGAGTGATTGTAACATCACTACTTGATAATGATTTTCAGCAAGATGCTGTATTAGATAGGGCAGATTAGTGGAAATAGATCTCATTAGCAATCATCCCACAGTGGGAAGGAACCCAGGCAAAAAGTAACACTGATGCCTTTCAACGACAATAAATGAACAGCATGTTTGATTTCAGAGATCATTTCTAGTCTAGTATATTGATTTAAGGAATTTAATGCGCACAATACAGATTAGAATCAACGCATTGTAAAATGTTCAAATCTTTGTGAGGAAGTGGAGAAAAATAGTTGAGAGCCATCAATGATGGAAAACGTGCTTCCTTGTTTATAGATTTAATTGTGGCGTTTACAGTTTGTATCCTGCTGAATGCTTTATTCTGATTTAATATTTCTATTTTATTGTGTAAGTTGGCTGTATTTGAGAGTTAGTGAATGCTTTATTCTAATATCTTGCTTTGAGTGTATCAATCATGTATAAATTCCAATGTGTAGATGTCCTTTTCTACGACTATATGATATTTATGATTTTGGCATTGATGCATGGTGTGCATGGGTGCTTGCCTGTATGTGTGCGTGCGTGTGTGTGAACGTGTACATGTACGTGTGCCTGTTCATTGGGGTGTAAATTGCTTTTGCCTAATCTTCTAAGTCTGCTTACATATTTCTTTTTGTGTATTTTACTATTGCTGTTGCTTTCAAGATTCAAGATTCAAGATTTTATTTCAAGAAAACTCCCCAAGGGGTACATGAAATTTAACAAAACCACAACTTGCGGATGTGGGCGTGTGAAAAATACTTACACACAAATTCGCTCCAAAATGAAGAGTACAAATTATGGACATGAAAAGTGAAAGAGCATTCACAACACAGGAAAGGCATAGCAACCTAACATGATGCCTGAATACATTTCCCGCAACCAACCGCACTCTCTCTCCCAGCACACCACGTGCAAGGCAAAGGCATCCACAAGCACGCACACACACACACACACACACACACACGCACGCGTGGAACATCAACAGCCAAGAAGCCCGCCCCCCACCCCCCCCCCCCCACCCCCGCACCCACACACACACACTCGTGCACCCACGCACGCAGGAAGCATTTCAAACTAAACGCCAGGCAAACAATTCAAATGAAAATACAAAAGTTCTCGCGAGGCAACTGCACCAATGTGAGTTGGACCTCCCTGCTAGAAAGCACAACCAGTACACAGATACGGGCGCACACATGCACACAAATGCGGGGGCACACACACACACACACACACACACACATGCACGGCAGGTGGGGGTGCTAGTGTGCTCACACACAATGACATGGCCATTCAAATCTATACCAACAAAGGAAATTAACTTATCCCTAACATGTAATAAAATGCACTGGTGTCATCTAAAGAGATGCGTCAAATCAATAGGTTTTCATTATTTCTTTGAGGAATTTTATAACTTTAATAAGCAAGGATTTATTTGTGGAACTAAACAATTCATGGAAGTTCATAACATTTGGGTTTCCTCTATAATATCTTGGGATAAATTTGTTTCTTAGCTACACAAAGAAATGACATTTGAATAGATAATGGAACTTATCACCTAGCTGTTTTCACCACATTTATCACAGACTCTCTCTGCTCTAGGAACATTTCTTATTCTGCCAATTTGGATGGGAAGTCTGTGATTTAACGTTCGAAAATGAATAAAAGTTAATGACAAATTATGAGGAAGAATCGTCAGATAATCTTCAAAGCAGAAACACTTTTTAAATAGTCTATAATTAAGAAATATGTCGTTGTTATCTACATGAGAAAACCATTGTTGCAAATACTGATCTTGTAAACTACGTGTAACTTTGGCTTTAAACCATTCAGATGAAACATTGAGATCAAACTGATTCTGCCAAATGCCACTTAACCCGATTTCATTTAATATACGTTCTACGTTAGCTAAATAAGTAGATTTGTGGGCATTAACGATATACATATCATGTAGCAACTTATAAACAATGTTAGAAAACTTAGGCTCACTTCCGATATCAACAAGCTTAAACCAAAAGCAAAGCATCCTTACTTTAGCTGTTATTTCCACAGGAAACTGTCCCAGTTTCCCATAAACCACTTTACGTGGAGTAGATTTTCCCAGTTTAAGAATTATTTTGAAGAACTTAAGTTGTAATTTTGAAGCTAATTCACACATTGATGGAGTCCAGACCTCACATCCATAAAGCAAAACTGGAACTACTACTCTGTTAAATAATTCAATCTGTATATCAATGGGAAGAAAAAGTCTTCTGCATTTTGTTTTAGCAGAGAGAACATGCTACGACATGCTTGATCATATAAGTGTTTTTGTGCCACGTTAAATTTGTTATAATTAAGGTTCAGCCCGAGATATTTAAAATAAAAAAACCACTTTAATTTCTTTACCACCACATGTAAAACAAGGCCTTTTCTTGATTTTACCTCTTGAAAAAAACAAAACTTTTGTTTTCTCTACATTTATATTAAGTTTCCACTTATGACAATAGTTACACATTGCATCGATAGCTTTCTGCAAGTCTTCTTTTGATTCAGCACAAATTGCCGTATCATCTGCATACAATAACAAAAACATTTTCAGCAAAAGATCCCCCTTTTCTCTTTCCCACCCTAGTTTCCTGGCTACCTTTGCCATTGTTGATAAACCGTTTATTTTTTCCATAATGTAAGACTGCATATCATTCAAGTACAAGGCAAAGAGTAACGGTGACAAGTTTTCACCCTGACGAACCCCCAGTTGAGATTTGAAAAAAGTCAGAACACTCATCACCTCCGCTAACACATGATTTAGCTTTAGAGTAGATATCTTTGATAACCATTAATATGTTTCCATTCACCCCATGATCGAACAGCTTCCGCCACAGAAAAGCTCTATTAACACGGTCGAACGCCTTTTCAAAATCTACGAAAAGGCAATAGAGTCGTTTTCTCTTGGCAAGAAACACATCAATCATGCAATGAAGTGCAAACAAGTGATCAGTGGTGGAAAATCCCGCTCTAAAACCTGCCTGTTCTTGTCCGATAGTCTTGCATTCATCGAAATATTTTGTCAGTCGGTTGTTAATTACAGAAGTAAATAGTTTTCCAAAGCAACTTAAGATAGTTATTCCTCTATAATTATTAGGATCCTCTGAACTTCCTTAATGCTTGAAAACTGGCTTAATAGTTCCCATGGACCAGGCATTTGGAGATTTTCCAGAGCGAAGGATAACATTAAACAACTTAGTAAATATACCAAGTAACCCGGTTGACGACGCCTTTAAAAATTCATTAGTGACATGATCATAACCACATGTGTTATTTGATTTTAGTTTAGTGATTGCATTCTGTACCTCCTCTTCAGTAAAGGGTAAATTTAGCTCTTGGTTTACAATGGCGTTATCCTCATCAATACTGCAGCTTTCTTCGGTCTCTTCTGCTTCTGAGTATATCTTTACAAAATGTTCCATAAATGCCTGACATGATATGGGTGTAACTGGTATATCTTTCTCTACTTTTGTCCCGTTAATTATCTTTCAGTATGCCTTGGGATCAGAATTCTTTACTCTTCTAATTTTCTTTACAAGGTTATTTTGATAAATTTTGAATTGCTTCCTGATTTCTTTTTTATAGTCACGACTTGCTTGTTGCCGGACAAGGTACAAACTTTTGCTCCCTCTACAGTGAGCATGCTGATTTACTGCTTTGAAGAAAGCCTTTCGCTTTTGCTCACAACTTGCGTTAAACCATGCGCACCTTGTAGTTTTTCTTTGCTGTGCTTTTTTAGACTTACACTTTCTTTTAAACAATCCATTTGTTACTGCACTGTCTTTCATAATGTTGGTAACATTACAAACTACACTATCTACATCAGATTGTGAAATTGGCTCTGTGGAGCCTAACAGACTATTTAATACCTGTTCTACTCTAAAAATTTCCTGATTATCTAATGAAGATATATAATCAATTTCCTTTTCTTTGAGCCCCTTGGCCCCCCAAGGGAATCTAAGGTTTTAACACACGTTGAAACAATAACCAAAGCACAACCCCCGTTTTTACCCGGGGTCCAAATCCTTAAAAAACGGTTACATATGATAAAACAATGGGAATGTACATAAATAATTTAACAAAAAGAAAACAACAAATTTGAAATGAAGACTATCAAATACAAATAGGAACTACTACACTGACTTTTACAGCATTCCAAATTTGGCACCTCCGTTTACCACAATTAAGGCATTACGGTTTTACAAAATTCTAAAACTTTTTTCCCCCCATTTATTTATGGCAAACGTGAAATGAGAGGAAACCCGGCAAAAAAATTTTGGGTTTCCATTATTTTCACAGGGCCCCACGGGGGGCCCAAGTCCAACCATTATTAACCTCAATTCGACTATTCACTGTACCAGCCCGGACATTAAAATCACCCAGTAACAATACTTTCGTATCGATTAAACATTGCTTCTTCTATCTCATCAAAGAAGTCTCTATTTTCGGGAAAGGTAGATCCCCAAAAGAGAAATCTCTTTTAAAAACAGTTTCTTGTTAAATTTGAAGAACAATGCTTTCGCACACAGATCACTATCCCTAACAAAACAAAATATTTCTTAACGGGATCACTTACTTTGATTTTCTATTTTCTCTCTAAAAGACTGTTTTTATGTACAATTTTTCTCTGACTAATAGTAGTATACCCCAATTTTTTCCGTACCCCGAGGGGTTTAAAAAAGCTATTTTCCCGGAAGGTTTCAACATATCGCATTACTTTCGGAGAAAAAAAACAATGCATATTGAGGTATGAAGAAAAAAAATCGGGGGTTTTTAAATTTTAAAGAAAATCCCCCATACATTAATGCCATGCAAGTCCCGTTCCAAAAATTTTATTTTGGGTTTTATCGCCCACTTGTGCGGGAAAATAGAGGTAAAATTCTTTTCTTCATATTTGCTTTTTTGCTTCGGGAGCTGTGCCTCCCCCACGGTGATCTCCCTGGTATCTCAAACCTACCTTTTACCCCATTACGAGGATCACCATCCTGCCTTGATAAACCACGTGCCTAAAGGGCCCCTTTTTCTTGCAGCATTTTTTCCTACTTGAGGTGCGGGGGTACAAATGGGTTTCCGAGAAACTATTAGAAGGGTTTTGGTTTCTTAGGGGTTTTTCCCTTAAATAGAAGGAAAAACCTTTTCACTTCCCTTCACACCCCCCCAGACAGCCTTTCACTTCCCCCAAGCAATCACAAAGCGCCACGAAAAACATCATTCAGTTTTTAAAAAAAAACATAAACATTCGCCCCATTTCTCATAAAAAAGATTTCTTCCTTTTACCACTTTCGGATGAAACATTTTATTCACCTCACTCGATTCTTTCTCACTATTGCCCTCCCCTTGCCTATCATCATTTTCCTACTCTACCACCCCGCACCCTGCAAATTTTAAATACATACCATCTCTCCCCTCACCAACTCACTTCCCCCCACCATCTCATCCCCATCTCCTCACCTCCCTCGCCAGTGCCACGTGACTCCACCCGGCAACCTTCACTGCCATCATTTTTACATCCACCCACCTCCCCGTCCCCATCAACATCAAAACCCCTACCAAAAACATTCCTATCACATCATCATCATATCTTTACATCATCACATCATCATCATCACTTCGTGTCGCGTCGTCGCGCGCATTACGTCGCCCCCGCCCCCGCCCCGTGTCGTCGCCGTCTCTCATCACGCGGTAGTCGTCGTCGTCGTATCGCGTCGCCGAGTCGTCGCTATCATATCACATCGTTTTTTGCAAATATAACCCCCATATCTTCCCTTTTTTACTCCATATCCACCATAAAGGGGGTCAACGTCATATCTAGAAATTCCCACTCTTTTCCTTTTCCACAATCATTTTCGGGGCCCCAAAATTTCATCCCCGTCACCCTCCCTTTTCTCACTAGCGGGTTTTTCCGTGAGATTCTGTTGCCACCGCAACACCGAAATTCACTTACCATCACATCATCATATCACGTCAAGAAATTCCTATGCTTTTGGGTTTTTAGCTCACCCTACCGTCGAACTCTCTAATTTATCGTTATATCACATCCTCATGATCTACTGAAAATGCCACCAAATGCCCCCCAAAACCACCTCCTCCATACCACCCCAAACACTGCCAAAAGCTACCGTGACATTTCCCTTTTTGGGGTTTCCCCCTCTTTAAAAACCTCTCCCCAAAATCATCGTGTCCCGTCCCCTCGCGTTCCTCACGGCATGCGCATCATCGCCGTCGTCATCGCATCACGTCCTCACATCATTTATCGTCGTCTCTCAACATATCATTGCCAAAACACCCTTATCCTCATCCTGATACAAGCATTTTCTCGACAAAGTCGGGCATCACCGCCTCATCCTCACACCTCCGTTAAAACATCATCATCAAACATCTCATCCACACACATCACCTCATCGCCGTCGCGTCGCGTCACACAGTCACCCTATCTTTTCTACCAAAACATCATCATGACGTTTCTAAACCATTTCCTCTTAAAACATCATAATCTCAGACATATCCCTTTTTCCCCCCCCTCCCCTCCTTTCATCATCCTTGACAAAGACATAATTAAACACCCGTTGAATTTTTTTCCCCAGCCACAGCGTGTTTTTTTCCAACAAAAATCTTCTTCGGGTTTAATTTTACCGCACTGGGTTTTCCGCAGGGGTTTTGGGCCTCTCACCACTTTGTACATTCAACACGATATTTCAGAAGCAACTAGGAAATTCCCTTTCGGTAAAGTTCCAGCGAATTTTCTCGTTTCCCTCTTATCCGGGTCAGTCTTTGACCCTGGTCCAGCCCCCACCGGTTCGTACACTGGGGGATGAGGCCTATCTGGACTAAATGTTTCTTTAAAAAAAAGACGCCTAGGTTTAGGGAAGGGCAATTTGAAAATTTTTTTTATCCATAATCAAGAGTTGGAAAAGTTTTGAACAAAGACTGGGAAAATTTTTTGACCCAGTTAAACTGGGCGTTTAAATACGCATTGTCAAAAAGGGACAAAAACGGGGTTTTTTGAGGAAACGAATATTTTTGTAGAAAAAAAAACCTTTTGGAAAGGGAATAGGGTGTTTTTGTTTTTTTTTATTTGTTGGGGAATTTAAACCGATGTTAAAAAAAGAATGCCCCAAAAATTGAAGAACTGCTAAAAATAATTGGAAAAGAAAAAGAGATCTCATGTCTTTCTGCAAAATCAGCACTTGTTCGCAAAGCCACAGCCATTTTGCTGATCTTCTCATGCTTTGTTTCAGAATTTCAAATGTTCCATTCGAACGCCGTGTTCAGTGTCCCAATCAGCAAAACCAAAGAAAAGAAAAAGTCTTTTGTGCCAGTAAGCATTCGACTTCGAATTCACAATGAGTTGACTACCTTTTTTCAAACATTTCTCTGAATTTCTGCCTGAAAAGTTCATTGTTATCGAGTGTAGTCAATACATAATTGTGTGTGTGTTGAGTGTGTGTGTGTGTGTGTGTGGTTGTGTGTGTGTGTGTGTGTGTGTGTGTGTGTGTGTGTGTGTGTGTTGGGGTGCGTGGGTGTGTGAAATAAGTCTGTGTTCTAGTCAACTGTCTTAAAAACATTGAATTCATATATTGGTGTATGGTGTGGGTGTGCGTGGGCGTGTTCGCACACACACGTACGTGCGTGTGTACGTGCTGCGTATATGCGTGCGTAAAAATAAGTTTGTATGTCTTCTAGTCAATGGTTTAAAATTGTGTTCACAATTGATGTGTGTGCGCATGCGCGCGTGTGTGGTGTGTGTGTGTGTGTGTGGTGTGTGTGTGTGTGTGTGTCGTGACATTTTATTTGAAAACCAATATGAAATATAGCTTTTGTGTCTTTGATATATTTGATGAGTATCAATCTGCCTGTCAGTATTGTAATTGCCCTTCATGGGATGATTAAAGTGTTTTTGACTTGACTTGACTTGACTTGACTCTGTTCTAATTATGTTGATATGATGTTTCACTCTTAAATGTCCACCGCTACCCCAGCCACCACCACCACTATCATCTCCACAGTAGCCTCATCATCATCAACTGCGTGAATATCAACGTCCCTCTCAAACAGCCTACCATGACAGTGTCGATTATTGTGTCTGACTATGCCATTATCATTGTTTTTATCATTGTCATCTTCGTCATCATCCCTGCCAATCACGCCATTGTGACATTGACTATCAGCGTTGTGGTATTCCCCATTATCATTTCCACTTTCCCTTCCACCTTCATCATCTTCATCATTCTTGTCATAGTCGTCATCGTCACCGTCACCATCTCCACCATTAATATCACTTTGGCATTGACCATTAATATTTCCATCCCCAGCGTAGACCTCATAGTCACCACGACACACTCCATTATCATCCCTGTTTCCAGCATTATCATTACTGTCATTGTCATTTTCTTCAGCACTGTCAAACACCCCTCCATAACATTTCCCAACATTATTTTCACCTTCACCTTGTTCCCCGTCCTCCACTTCCTCCTCCTCCTCCTCCTCCTCCTCCTCACCATCATCATCACCACCACTATCATCACTATCATCATTCTTATCATCATCGCCGTTATTATTCCTGCCAGAAACACTATCACGATATATGCTATTATCTGTTTTATTCACATCACCATTAACATCGTCCATGCCAAGTACCCACCACCCGTATTCCTCATTAGTGTCTCTACCACTGCCTTCATCATCATAATATTTATCATCGTCATTACTCCTGCAAAAAACACCAACACATTGTTCACCTTCTTTTCTGTTTTCGTTTCTTTCATCTTCTCCTCCAACATCGTCATTATCATCCTCCCCACAACTGTCATCTTTACCATCGTCATCATCATCTTCAATTCGATTCACAACAGCTTCATTGTCATTGGCATGATTACGTTTCTTTCCCCGACAGTACATAAACCCAATTGGCCAGTCACTACTAAGAAAAAGAGAATGTTTATTAACCAAACACTTACTGGTACATAGGGACGATTATAGTTGATGGTTATGCGCCACGCAGTCATTCCCCCCTTGTTCCCCTCAGTCTTCCTCTAACCCCATTTCCAAATGGGACAGCCCCAAAGCCCTGAAGTCAATGGAGTCGAGACCCAGCTTGTCAAATAAGTCATCGGGGGTCTCCACAATTATCGGTCTCGGACGCTGTTCGGGAGGTAAGCCAGGTGGGGATTTCTTTACACAAAAAATGCGGCCATCGACTATCCACGCTCTTTCCACCCGGTCTGTCTAACTGCTTCACATACCCCAACAGCCTGGCACGCAAAGGGTCAGTCAGGTCGTCGTTGACGAAGACTCGTTCGTATCCGGGCTTCCCCTTCACATTCTTCTTCTTCTCCTCCATCACCAGCCTCCTTCTTCTCCTCCATCACCAGCCTCCTCCTTCTCCTCCATCACCAGCCTCCTCCTTCTCCTCCATCACCAGCCTCCTTCTTCTCCTCCATCACCAGCCTCCTTCTTCTCCTCCATCACCAGCCTCCTTCTTCTCCTCCATCACCAGCCTCCTCCTTCTCCTCCATCACCAGCCTCCTTCTTCTCCTCCATCACCAGCCTCCTTCTCCTCCATCACCAGCCTCCATCTTCTCCTCCATCACCAGCCTCCTTCTTCTCCTCCATCACCAGCCTCCTTCTTCTCCTCCATCACCAGCCTCCTCCTTCTCCTCCATCACCAGCCTCCTTCTTCTCCTCCATCACCAGCCTCCCTTCTTTCACCCCCTTTCCTCCATCACCAGCCTCCTCCTTCTTCTCCACATCACAGCTTCCTCCCCTCTCTCCTCCATCACCAGCCTCCTTCTTCTCCTCCATCACCAGCCTCCTTCTTCTTCTCCTCCATCACCAGCCTCCTCCTTCTTCTCCTCCATCACCAGCCTCCTCCTCTCCTCATCACCAGCCTCCTCCTTCTTCTCCTCCATCACCAGCCTCCTCCTTCTTCTCCTCCATCACCAGCCTCCTCCTTCTTCTCCTCCATCACCAGCCTCCTTTTCTCCTCCATCACCAGCCTCCTTCTTCTCCTCCATCACCAGCCTCCTTCTTCTCCTCCATCACCAGCCTCCTTCTTCTCCTCCATCACCAGCCTCCTTCTCCTCCATCACCAGCCTCCTTCTCTCCTCCATCACCAGCCTCCTCCTTCTCCTCCATCACCAGCCTCCTTCTTCTCCCTCCATCACCAGCCCCTTCTTCTCCTACCATCACCAGCCTCCTTCTTCTCCTCCATCACCAGCCTCCTCCTTCTCCTCCATCACCAGCCTCCTTCTTCTCCTCCATCACCAGCCTCCTTCTTCTCCTCCATCACCAGCCTCCTCCTTCTTCTCCTCCATCACCAGCTTCCTCCTCCTTTCTCCTCCATCACCAGCCTCCTTCTTCTCCTCCATCACCAGCCTCCTCCTTCTCCTCCATCACCAGCCTCCTCCTCCTTCTCCTCCATCACCAGCCTCCTTCTTCTCCTCCATCACCAGCCTCCTTCTCCTCCATCACCAGCCTCCTTCTTCTCCTCCATCACCAGCCTCCTTCTCCTCCATCACCAGCCTCCTTCTTCTCCTCCATCACCAGCCCCTCCCCTTCTCCTCCATCACCAGCCTCCTTCTCCTCCATCACCAGCCTCCTTCTTCTCCTCCATCACCAGCCTCCTTCTTCTCCTCCATCACCAGCCTCCTCCTTCTTCTCCTCCATCACCAGCCTCCTTCTTCTGTCCTCTCTCCATCACCACCTCCTTCTTCTTCTCCTCCATCACCAGCCTCCTCCTTCTTCTCCTCCATCACCAGCCTCCTTCTTCTTCTCCTCCATCACCAGCCTCCTCCTTCTCCTCCATCACCAGCCTCCTCCTTCTCCTCCATCACCAGCCTCCTCCTCTTCTCCTCCATCACCAGCCTCCTCCTTCTCCTCCATCACCAGCCCTCCTCCTTCTCCTCCATCACCAGCCTCCTCCTCCTTCTCCTCCATCACCAGCCTCCTCCTTCTTCTCCCTCCATCACCAGCCTCCTTCTTCTCCTCCATCACCAGCCTCCTCCTTCTCCTCCATCACCAGCCTCCTTCTTCTCCTCCATCACCAGCCTCCTTCTTCTCCTCCATCACCAGCCTCCTCCTTCTCCTCCATCACCAGCCTCCTCTTCTCCTCCATCACCAGCCTCCTCCTTCTCCTCCAATCATCCAGTCCTCCTCCCTCCTTCTCCTCCATCACCCAGCCTCCTTCTTCTCCTCCATCACCAGCCTCCTTCTCCTCCATCACCAGCCTCCTTCTTCTCCTCCATCACCAGCCTCCTTCTCCTCCATCACCAGCCTCCTCCCCTTCTCCTCCATCACCAGCCTCCTTCTTCTCCTCCATCACCAGCCTCCTTCTCCTCCATCACCAGCCTCCTTCTTCTTCCTCCATCACCAGCCTCCTTCTCCTCCATCACCAGCCTCCTCCTTCTCCTCCATCACCAGCCTCCTCCTCCTTCTCCTCCATCACCCAGCCTCCTCCTTCTCCTCCATCACCAGCCTCCTCCTCCTTCTCCTCCATCACCAGCCTCCTTCTCTTCTCCTCCATCACCAGCCTCCTTCTTCTCCTCCATCACCAGCCTCCTCCTTCTTCTCCTCCATCACCAGCCTCCTTCTTCTTCTCCTCCATCACCAGCCTCCTTCTTCTTCTCCTCCATCACCAGCCTCCTCCTTCTTCTCCTCCATCACCAGCCTCCTTCTTCTTCTCCTCCATCACCAGCCTCCTCCTTCTCCTCCATCACCACCTCCTCCTTCTCCTCCATCACCAGCCTCCTCCTTCTCTCCTCCATCACCAGCCTCCTCCTTCTCCTCCATCACCAGCCTCCTCCTTCTCCTCCATCACCAGCCTCCTCCTCCTTCTCCTCCATCACCAGCCTCCTCCTTCTCCTCCATCACCAGCCTCCTTCTTCTCCTCCATCACCAGCCTCCTCCTTCTCCTCCATCACCAGCCTCCTTCTCTCCTCCATCACCAGCCTCCTTCTTCTCCTCCACACCAGCCTCCTCTTCTCCTCCATCACCAGCCTCCTTCTTCTCCTCCATCACCAGCCTCCTTCTTCTCCTCCATCACCAGCCTCCTCCTTCTCCTCCATCACCAGCCTCCTTCTTCTCCTCCATCACCAGCCTCCTTCTTCTCCTCCATCACCAGCCTCCTTCTTCTCCTCCATCACCAGCCTCCTTCTTCTCCTCCATCACCAGCCTCCTTCTTCTCCTCCATCACCAGCCTCCTTCTTCTCCTCCATCACCAGCCTCCTTCTTCTCCTCCATCACCAGCCTCCTCCTCTCTCTCCTCCATCACCAGCCTCCTTCTTCTCCTCCATCACCAGCCTCCTTCTTCTTCTCCTCCATCACCAGCCTCCTCCTTCTTCTCCTCCATCACCAGCCTCCTTCTTCTCCTCCATCACCAGCCTCCTCCTTCTCCTCCATCACCAGCCTCCTTCTTCTCCTCCATCACCAGCCTCCTTCTTCTCCTCCATCACCAGCCTCCTTCTTCTTCTCCATCACCAGCCTCCTTCTCCTCCATCACCAGCCTCCTTCTTCTCCTCCATCACCAGCCTCCTCCTTCTCCTCCATCACCAGCCTCCTCTTCTCCTCCATCACCAGCCTCCTTCTTCTCCTCCATCACCACCTCCTTCTTCTCCTCCATCACCAGCCTCCTCTTCTCCTCCATCACCAGCCTCCTTCTTCTCCTCCATCACCAGCCTCCTTCTCTCCTCCATCACCAGCCTCCTCCTTCTCCTCCATCACCAGCCTCCTTCTTCTCCTCCATCACCAGCCTCCTCCTCCTTCTCCTCCATCACCAGCCTCCTTCTCCTCCATCACCAGCCTCCTTCTTCTCCTCCATCACCAGCCTCCTTCTTCTCCTCCATCACCAGCCTCCTCCTTCTCCTCCATCACCAGCCCTCCTCTCCTCCATCACCAGCCTCCTCCTTCTTCTCCTCCATCACCAGCCTCCTTCTTCTCCTCCATCACCACCTCCTTCTTCTCCTCCATCACCAGCCTCCTTCTTCTCCTCCATCACCAGCCTCCTTCTCCTCCATCACCAGCCTCCTTCTTCTCCTCCATCACCAGCCTCCTTCTTCTCCTCCATCACCAGCCTCCTTCTTCTTCTCTCCATCACCAGCCTTCTTCTTCTCCTCCATCACCAGCCTCCTCCTCCTTCTCCTCCATCACCAGCCTCCTCCTTCTTCTCCTCCATCACCAGCCTCCTCCTTCTTCTCCTCCATCACCAGCCTCCTTCTTCTTCTCCTCCATCACCACCTCCTCCTTCTCCTCCATCACCAGCCTCCTTCTCTCCTCCATCACCAGCCTCCTTCTTCTCCTCCATCACCAGCCTCCTCCTTTCTCCTCCATCACCAGCCTCCTCCTCCTTCTCCTCCATCACCAGCCTCCTCCTTCTCTCCTCCTCACCCAGCCTCCTTCTTCTCCTCCATCACCAGCCTCCTCCTTCTCCTCCATCACCAGCCTCCTTCTCCTCCTCCATCACCAGCCTCCTCCTTCTCCTCCATCACCAGCCTCCTCCTTCTCCTCCATCACCAGCCTCCTCCTTCTTCTCCTCCATCACCAGCCTCCTCCTTCTCCTCCATCACCAGCCTCCTCCTCCTTCTCCTCCATCACCAGCCTCCTCCTTCTTCTCCTCCATCACCAGCCTCCCTCCTTCTCTCCTCATCACCAACCTCCTTCTTCTCCTCCATCACCAGCCTCCTTTCCCCCTCCATCACCAGCCTCCTTCTTCTCCTCCATCACCAGCCTCCTTCTTCTCCTCCATCACCAGCCTCCTCCTTCTCCTCCATCACCAGCCTTCTCTCCCTGCTGGACAGGACCTGACCAGGACTGGGCGCCTTCCTCCAGACTCTTTTCCCGCGGGGTGCACAGCGGCGATGACGTCAGCAGCCACGTCCACTCCAGCATCTGCACACACCTTCAGCGCCTTCTCCTCAACCTGCTCCGCAGTCTCCTCCCCACTTCAGTCTTGATGCCGTGTATGCGGAGGGATTCTCTTCCGGAATATTGCTGCAGACGGTCATTCTCATACGTTAGACGTGTGACCACAGCAAACAGCCGATGTTCCCTGGCCGTTGGCATGGTGGCAGTCTGCAGCTGGGCGGTCACCGACTTCACCACTCCTTTCATGGCCTCCGTCACCGCCACGACCACCGCTGTGGCCAGGGCAGGCACCAGCTGCCTGATGACGGAGCTGCCCTCCCCTTCCCCGGACTGTGTGGCCACCCCTTTGTACGCGGAAAGTGTCTCCTTCTTTCCCCTGGTCATCACGATTTCATGGATGTCACTGATGTCAAAATCCCCCTCCTCTCCGCTCCCTCCTCCATGCACTACTGTCCAAGTCGTTATTCCTGCTTTCCCACGCTCTCCCCCTCTCACTCTCACCTGCCACAGTCTTTTTTTTTTTGGTCTGTTTGCTGGCCGACATCTCGGGGGTGAAGCGCAACGATGGCTTAGCTTTCCAACCAAACTGCTGTCGCGAAGCCATCAAGCTGTAACTGAAAATGTCATCAGGTTAACAGTTACCGGTACCACGCCCACTAGGTGCTGACAAAGCTGAAAAGACTGGCCTCCAAATCAACATTGGGAAGACGGAGATCATGAGGGTGAACAACAAAACACATGACCCAGTGCGACTGCAGCAAGAAACCATCAAAGAAGTCAGCAAGTTTATTTACCTGGGCAGTGTCGTCAGTAAAGATGGGGGAACAGATGAAGACATCAAGTGCCAAAACAACCCAAAACCCGTCACGCCTTCAACACCCTTCGGCCAATTTTGGGGGTCAACAGCCCTCTCATTTCAAAACAAAATTCGGATCTACAACACCAATGTCAAATCGGTCCTACTTTATGGCTCAGAAACCTGGCGGGTAACAAAAACCAACACCCACAAACTCCAGTCTTTTACCAACAAATGCCTCGGGTACATCCTCAACATCAGGTGGCCGGAAGTCATATCCAACAAACAACTGTGGGACAGGACCAGACAAACCCCAATCGAGTCAATTATTAAACAAAGGAAGTGGGGATGGATCAGCCATACCTTCGACAAATGTCACCAGACAGGCCCTTGACTGGAATCCACAAGGGAAGCGGAAAGTTGGTCGACCAAAGCAGACCTGGCGCAGAAGTGTTGACGAAGAAACGAAGGCAGCTGGAATGACATGGGCCAGCTGAAGAGGATCTCCCAAAACCGAGTTCGTTGGAGGGGTGTTGTTGCAGTCCTATGTTCCCCAAGGAACCAAGAGGCATATGTCAAGTAAGTCAACGCCCACTAGGTGTCACGCCCACAGATGTACCACTAATGCCGATGTACACACACACAGGATTGTAGATAGACACAGCTCACAAGCACAACAGCAGCAGTATGGTTATATCAGTTCGAGCCAACACTGCCACACAGGCTAATTCTCTCACAAGTTGGAGCCGAAATTCCGTGCTCACACGTAAATTTAATTCTGGGAACCCCCAAAAAAAACCGTTAGGGAGTAAAAATCCAAACCGTTATTTAATCCATCGCAAAATTAAAGTTCAAGTAATTTCAGGGGTAGGTTTTTTTCCCCTTTTTTCCCCCCGAACTTTTTGTTTTTAAATTTTTAAAAAAATTTATCCACCAATTACTCTGAATTTTTAAAATTCACCATTACTTTTCCTCTCCTTGCTCTACACCCCTCAAACAGTAATGTCTACTATAACAAGGTAATTTCAAAAAAAATTCAAGGGCCAAAGTACACGCCTCTCGGCTGAATGTCACTCACCGATCTCTTTCCCATAAAAAGTACACTAAAATTGTTCCTTTCTTTCAGTTACCAAAGATTTATTACATGGTTTTTTTCTCCTTAATTTATGGAGAGGTTTTGTTTTGTTTTTTAGTTTTTTTTTTGTTGTATTTGTTGTTTGTTGTTTTGTTGTTTTTTTGGGGGGGTGGTTTTTTTTTTGTTTTTTTTTTTTTTTGGGGGGGGGGGGGGGTTATTTTTGTTTCCCCTCCCCCTTGTTGTTGCTGCTTTTACTTTACTTTGTTTCTTTGCTTTTTTTGGGGGAGGGGTTGTTTCTGTGGTTTTTTGACATTGTTTGGTTTGTTCTGTTTTGCTTTCTTTTATTATTTGTTGTTGCTTCTCTCTCTCTTCTCTCTCTCATCTCTCTCTCTCTCTCTCCTCTCTCTCTCTCTCTCCTCTTCTCTCTCTCTCTCTCTCTCTCTCTCTCCCTTTTGGTAGTTTTATGTGTTTTTTTTGTGCGTGGGTATTTTTTTCGTTTACTGTGTGTGTATTAGCATTGGGCTTATTTTTTCATTCTATTATCATATATATCCCTAAGAGCGGGGACTGGATGTACAAAAGCACATGAGTGCCTATTCATTATCTTTGAAATAAAATATTTTGGAACTGGTTTTCAAATTCAGGAGTCTTGCTCACAAACTAGGCAGCAAGATGTTTTTGGTCATGGCAATTAAAAAACACAACCCTGTAGAATGTGCTCATTCATTGCTGAGACACACTGTGGACTGGTTAAGTGCAGGCACCCTGCTTAATGTATGGGTGTGTTTGGGGGCATGCTCACACACTCATTAGACTCATCTTCCCTAGTTGTTACAGTTACCGATAAGGAGACAACATATGACATGAAAATAAATGGATGGCTAGTTAAAAATGGGTAGGCACAAAGAATGCCGATGTTAAAATCTATGTAAAATGTTGTCATTTTCTCTTTCTTTAATCCACAATAGTACAATTCTCTGAACTACAGCTGGGCCTGTTGATAATTTTCATAAAAGATGACGTTGGGTAATTTTTTTTTGTAGAGCTTGTCCCCCACCCATCCACCCTCACCTCGTTCCCTTTTGCCATTGTTGCATTCTGTTTTGTGTCTTTGTTAGTGATGGGCATATGACCAAGTGCTGCAGTTGGTTTTCACCACTCAAAACATTGTGCAACCAAACGTTAGCTGGCTGTGGTCAAGTAAAGCTAGACTTATTTTTGTTTTCTTACCTTCATTGTTTTTGCTTACTTATAGCAACTACAATTTTCCCCCTTGTTACAATTGTCCCATTGTAGTTTGCTTTTCATTGGTCCTTTTATTGTTTGATCTTTTGTAAAAGACAAAGTGTATCAATGGTAAATGATACTAATTTTTATATATTGTTTTTCTTGTTGTTTGTGACAAATGTAATGTTTGCTGTGATGTTTGTAAGAGGTCAACTTGTTTCGAGTATGATTGTTAAACTTTTGTGTGCTTCACTACCAGAGACAGCTGATGGGTTGTGCTGACCTACAGTCAAAGGTTGTACAAATCTAGATGGATGGTTCCATATCTATTGTGTCAGTAAGCTGCCAGGGCCTTCACGGTAATCAAAAAAGAAGAGATGTATTTCGCTATTTAAAAAGTAAAAAATACTCTGTTTACTTCTTGCAGGATGCACATTTTGAAGAAAAGATGGAGAATTATATCCTTTCTGAGTGGGGATATTTGGGTGTTTTTTTTCAAGCCATACTTCTAATTCCAGAGGGGTAGCTGTTCTTTTCAACAATAATTTTGAATTTAAAGTTTAAAATGTTATTACAGTTGATGGAGGAAATAATCTCATGGTTCCTGTAAAAATTGAACAAATGACTTTCTTTTTTGTTAATGTCTATGGTCTTAACAAAGATGACCATGAATTTTATCATGTCTTGAATGAACGAATTAAAAACCTAGGTGTAAAAAACGTAATAATTGGTGGAGATTTCAACTTAGTACTAAATACATCAAAAGATTATCATAATTATAAAAATATAAATGACCCGAAAGCCAAGAATATGGTAGAAAATATGATCCACACCTTAAGGTTAAATGACATACGGAGGGAAGTAAATCAAGATTGTTTAAGGTATACTTGGCGGAGGACTAATACCTTTCAACAGGCTAGATTGGGCTTTTTTCTGATTTCGGATCAAGTTGTTTCATTTACAGAGGATGCAGATATTGAAAGTGAATACAGAACAGATCATTCTATGATTTTGTTAAGACTAAGTTCAGTGATAAACCTAAGTGTCATACTTTCTGGAAATTTAACTCCTCCCTACTAAAAGACAGAGCATACCTTGATGAAATTAATGAAGAAATAAAAAAAAACGTTATAGAAGAGTACTTAGTTACCCCATATGCAAAAGAAGCAATACACACTATTCGTTACCGACTTGCAACTCACGATTTTTGATGATCTATTTCTAGATTTTCTGTTAATGAGTTTGTTAAAAAAACAACCCAACCCATTTCATATGCCACAATGAAAAAGAAAAAAAATGAATAAAGAAGAATCTGAATTGCAAAAAGATATTCAACAACTTGAAAGAAAAGAGGGGAAAATGAATAATATGCTCAGTGCATAGATTTAAAGAAAGAGCAGTTAAAAGCTATAAGGGAAAAAAAGAGTAGAAGTACTTTTAAGATCAAGAGCAAGTTGGGTAGCTGAGGGAGAGAAAGTCACTAGTTATTTTTGTAATTTGGAAAAAAACTGCACTTTGCAATTTTAAGTATGACTAGGCTAACTGATAAACATGGGAATTTGTTAAACAGCGAAGAAAAGGTTTTGCAGGAGGTTAAGAGCTTTTATGAATGATTTATAAGAAATCAAATGAAGATTGTGAAACACATCAACTAGTAAATCATGTTCCACATCTGGATACAGATGAAGCAAATAGTTCAGAAAGTGAACTTAGACTAGAAGAGGCAAGCCTAGCATTAAAAAAAATATGAAAAATAATAAAAGTCCAGGTTCAGATGGTCTTACCTCTGAATTCTTTAAGTGTTTCTGGGGCAAACTAGGTGTTTTTGTCGTTAGGGCGCTAAATACTGGATTCAGAAAAGGGGAGTTATCCTGTATTCAAAAGCAAGGCGTTATTACATGTATACCTAAAGGAGATCAACCAAGATGTTTTATAAAGAATTGGAGACCAATATCCTTGCTAAATGTTGTATACAAAATCGGATCATCATGCATAGCTAATCGTTTGAAAACTGTATTGCCTAACCTTATCAATGAGGATCATACAGGCTTTATCAGAAAAAAGTATATTGGGGATAATATAAGACTTATTTATGATACAATAGCTTATCTAGAGGAACACAATCTACCAGGGTCTTTATTGAATATTGATTTTGAAAAAGCTTTTGATTCGGTCAGTTGGAATTTTATGTTTAAAGTTCTAAAAGCATTTGGTTTTCAATGTGGCATCTGCAAATGGATAGAAACATTTTATACAAATATCAAAGCTTGTGTAATTGTTAATGGTCAAGTATCAGACTGGTTTGATGTCGAATGAGGATGCATGCAAGGCAATCCGCTATCTCCATATGTGTTCATTCTTTGTGTATAAATATTATCAATAATGACTCGTGAAAATCAAGATATACACGGTATAACCAATTAATAACACTGAACACAAACTTTCTCAGTATGAAGATGATACTGAATTCCTTTTAGCAGGAGACAAAAAGTCATTTAAATCTTGCATTAGAACCATAGTTTTGTTTGGTTCTAAATCTGGTTTACGAATGAATCATGAAAAAACGCGTGTAATTTGGTTAGAAAGTAATAGGAATTCAGAAATTCGCTACATGGAACATCTAAATATGGAATGGAATCCACCAAAATTCAAAATCTTAGGAATTTGGTTCACATATGATTTACAAATCTGTTCACATATTAACTACTCAGAAAAACTAGAAGATGTGAAACAACTGTTTAAAATCTGGGTCAAAAGACAGTTAACACCTATAGGAAGAGTGGCAATACTAAAAATCACCTATTTTTTCAAAATTAATTTATCTATGGCTCTTACTACCAAATCCATCTGGCACAGTTTTTGATACTTTGCAAAAGTGTTGTTAGAAATTTGTATGGAATAACAAACAAGACAAAATAAGTAGAAAAACATCACACCGAATGTTCAAAATGGTGAGTTTGGGGTTTAAACCAGAACTGTGAACTATGCAAATTCACTCAAATTGAAAATGGTTAAGAAAAATTGAGGACAAGTCATAAGTGGAAGACCATTGCAATGTCCAGCTTTCCAATTCTTGAAAACTTTACAAAATATGGGCCTGAAATAGTTTCTGGATTTTCAAAGGCAAATGCCTTTTGGACAGAAGTCTTCAAGGTATATAAGGATTTTTTTCTACAAAAATGGTTGCAGTAATTCCCATGAGCTGTTAGCAGAACCGATTTTTTTCAATAATAGAATACAAATAGGAAATAAATATATTGGGAAAAACATGGATCAATAAAGGCATACATTGCATAGCGCATTTTATCCTAGAAAATGGAAAGTTTATGATATAAGAACGGTTCAAAATAAAACATAATGTTCATATAGATTTTGTTTTTCTATGGATATAAAGTAGCATTAGCTAAGTACATGCAAAAAACAAATATAATAGTCAAAGACAATGAATGCTTAAGTATACCGGTTTGTCAAAAAAGGATAACATCAGTACCAAAAGGATAAAAACCATTCTATGATACCTTTATTTGTAACAATATTTTTCAAAGACTCTGTACAAAGTGGAATTTAAAGCTGAATATTGAGAATGACTGGAAAAATGTTTTTTGAATGTTCACAAGATATCTGATATAAAAATGAAATGGTTTCAATTGAGAATTATCCAAATATGTTTGGGTACAAATGTTATATTAAAAGAAATGGGGGTAACAAATAGTAATCTTTGTAGTTTTTCAACTTAGAAATAGATAGTATCAGACATATGTTTTGGTAATGTACAGTTATTCAAAATTTTTGGCAAGCACTAACAGATACAGTAAATGAAAGATGTCTGAATGCGTTTAATTTGCGCATAACAGAGCATTTAGCCATACTTGGATTCGACAAATATATAAGCATTGACTGCATTAAAAAATTTTAAAAATTATATTGTTACGTAAACAGTATATATATCATTGTAAATCAAATAAAAGTAGACCTGTACTACAAGTGTTTATCAACAAGTTGAAAAGAAGATATTTGATAGAGGAGTACATAGCTCGTAAAAAGTTTACTCATAACACTTTTGTTCTTGAATGGACTCCATATAAGGCCTTGTTTAATGATAAGAATTGAGTATTTGAATGTCTGTTGAAAACCTTATTGTACTATGAACATGTTTTATGTTGCATGACAGTCATTATAACTATATAACTTAGAACCTTCATAGAAAAATGTATAATAACCCATGTAAAACATACTGTCCCTTTTGTGACCTCTGTCTGTCTGTCTGTCTGTCTGGCTCACCCTTCTTCTCTTTCTATCCTTTACTTATTAGTGTTGGTTGGGCGGCATTCTTTGTTGTTCGATATGGTGGAGAATTGGTGTTAGTCCAACCATGTCTCTGATCACCTCATTCTTGATCTTGTCGCGTCTGGTCTTGTTGACAGCTTTTCTCAGGCAGCGCATTTCACATGTGACCAGTTTTCTCTCTAAGGCTTTTGTTAGGGCCCATGTCTGACACTGGTATGTGAGTGTTGGAACGAAGATGGCGTTGAAAGAGTTTTGCCTTGGTGCTCATTGGGAAAGCTGGGATGTTTTAGAAGGGGGGCGAGTTGGGAACTGACTGCATTCGCTTTCTGGGGATCTTGTTTCTATCTCTCTGTCCAATTTTCCATCTTAAGTGAAGAGGCTGCCAAGGTATTAAATTCTTTGGTCTGTTTCAGCTGGGTGCCGTTTATGTTGATGTCCACTTTCCTGGATTTCTGCTGACAGACATAACTTCTGTTTGGTGATACTGATCTTCACGTCATACCTCTCGCAGCTTGTTGTTGAGTTGGTCTGTGTGTTCTTGAAGAGCTGCTTTGTTCTGATTCATCAGGACTGGTCGTCAGCAAATAATAGTTCGTTCAGGGCCTCAGGATCTGGGTTGGCTTCCTTTGTAATCTGGTCCATGTAGATCACGAAGAGAAGGGGGAGAGTACGCAGCCTTGCCTGACCCCTGATGTAACCGGGAACCAGTCGGGTGTTCCACTGGCTGTTCGGACTGCGCTCATACGGGTTTGGGATAGATTGCTCTGATGTTATCAAGCAACTGCCCCCTTTACGTCGTACTGCTCCAGGATCTTCCAGAGCTTGTCTCTGTTGACTCGGTCGAAAGCTTTTTCTTGATCAACGAATACGTATGCAGGTCTTGGTTGTATTCCCATGGCTCTTTCACACAGCTGTCGGAGTGCGAAAATGGCATCTGTGCACCCTCTTCGTTTCCGAAAGCCAAACTGGCATTGCTCAGTAGGTGTTCTGCTTTGGCTCTTGTGCGCTGTTCCAGAACTTTGCATACAATTTCCCTACATGGCTCAGAAGTGAAATGCCTCTGTAGGTGCTGCAGTCTCTCTTTTGCTGCCCTTCTTCCAAATTGGCACCACTATTGCATTTTGCCAGTCCATTGTACTTTCCTCTCTCCCATGCTTTCTGGAAATGATGGTGAGCCACTTAACTCCCGTTTTCTCCCCATGCAAGGATGGCTTCAGTTGTTATGGCCCTCATCACCTGCCGCTTTGCCCTTTGGGCTGGTTTTTAATTGCTTTTCCCTTTTTCAGCTTTAAGGATTTGGGGCTCTAACTGGTCTTTGTAGCGTGGTGAGAACTGCGAGCTGGAAGCTTTTTACTCCAGATGGGTTTAAAAGATCTTTAAAATAGTCTTCCCATCGTTTCAGAATTTCCTCTTCTTTGTGCAGTGCCTCTCCATTTGCATCATTCACTACTGTTGTTGGATTGAATGGCTCATCTTTTTACTCTCATCGTCTTCACACTTTTTTAAAAATTCTCTTGGGGAGTTCTTGCAAATTTCGCTTAACTTCTCTTCCATAAGTCGCCCAGATTGTTTTTTTTGGGGGCTTTCACAACACGATTTTCTATGTCTTCTTGCGATTCTGTACTTGACGTAGCCCTCTTCTGTCTTGTCTTGACCCAAGCTTTATAAAAGCTGCTTTTTTTTCTTTATGGCTTCCTTCACCTCTTGGTTTTTACCAAGCTGTAGCTTTCCTGTTATTACCTCCACATTTCTTTGTCCTGCAAACTTCCCTTAAGGTGTTTCAAGAGAGCTGGCTTGAAAAGGTGTCCCAGACTTGCCCATGTTGAGAGGTGTTTTTGTCAATGGGGTCAAGTTTCACCTTGATAGCACTGTGAATCTTTTCTGCACTTCTTTCTCTTCCAGTTTGAGGAGGTTGATCTTTTCAGGCTGGTTCTTCCTAAAGTTGTTATTTTTTTCTTTTGAGTACTGGAGCTAGAATAACAGGCCTGTGGTCAGTGTCAAGGTTGGCATTGGGGGTGGCTTTGAGTCTTTGATGGCGTAACGTGTTCTAGATCTTGCAAGTGTATTTTGCCCTACGGCATACACCATCAAATACAATGGGTGGAAAGCCAGAGGTTTGACCAAGGAGACGAAAGGAGCGACTCCGTGGCTGACACCCTGGAAACCCAGACCTGTCACTACATCAAGCCTCCGCCTTGATGCGACAGACGTCTGTGTCTCCCCGCGACGCCGAAGGGCACCAGCGGCAGAGAAAGAAAGAAGAAGAAGACTTATTAGTGTGAGTGTGTAAATGTAATTGGCTTTATTTTCTTTGCATTGTTTTCCTCATGTTTAGTCTATCATGTTCCTTCTCTTTTCTATGAACATTTTTTTTGAAGACTTTTTGTGAATATTTCTCACTGCTTCCCCCCCCCCCCCCCCCTATATAACGAAAACTATATTTCATGACATAAAAACAATGTACAACATGATAAAACTGAATAAAAATGGTTTAAAAAGTTTGTCATTGTCATTCTCTCTCTCTCCTCTCTCTCTCCCCCCCTTCTCTCTCTCTCTCTCCTCTCTCATCCCCTCTCTCTCTCTCTCTCTCTCTCTCTCTCTCTCGCCCAGGGTGGAGTGATCTCCCTTGAGGGTAGGCAGGAAGAAATTTTGCTGTTAATTAATTTGTCAAGAAAAGTCAATTTCACCCAACACCATGCCCGTTGTTGGCATGCCAACAGCGTTGGAAGCGACCTTGGATGCCCTGCTCCAAGAACAGCACCTCACTTCCTGGAAAGTCACTGGGAGTGGTGACAATACAGTCGTTGTGCTACGACTGAAAGCCAGCCCAGCCAACAACAGCAACATGGCGCAACAGCACACCCCTGTCATCTCCCACAGCTACCGCAGGAAGCCACCAAGTTGCATTTATAGAGAGGAGAAAGACAGCACAGATGCAAGAAGAAATGGAGGCAAGCGAGAATACATGCCAGAAGAACATTCACCATGTTTATTTGTGCCCACACCTCCTTCAAGCTGTGCTGTGTCACACACTGACACCCCCCTTCTGCCAACAACACACTGTCGCAAGAACGCGCACGTGAAATCCCGCATCCACCAAGTGCTGCCGTTGAGAGGGAGAAGGAAAAGCATTCTGACCCGCAACGGGTCATTGACCTTGCCCAATGGAAACCTCGGACTGTGACGACCCTCTGGCCAAAGTTCAGGCAGTTGGAACTAGTGCCGAGGTCATCAAGGACTATGTGGCTAAACTGACCCATAAATCCTTGCAGAGGAAGCTAAGGGACACAGGTAGGAACCAAGATTTTCGTCAGCATCCAGACACATTGGTTTGTGAAAGGACCATCTTGTCTTTGTTTTGAATGGACTGCTGCTGATGACACGCCTCCGGATTTGTTTTGGTTCGTGAAGAAGAACACCAGGCTGATGACCATGATGAAGGTTTTGTCTATGAGTAAGCTGACGCTGTGGTCCCCTGCTGAATCGGGAGAGACTGAAGATCATATCAGAACTGGACCTTGATGTGATGCATGTAATAGTGGACGCTGTTCGATTCTTGCTTGGATAATTTGTGTGTGTGCGTGTGTGTGCGGCGCATAGCGCGCCGGCGCGTGTTGTGTGTGTGTAGTGTGTGTGTGTGTGTGTTGTGGGTGCGTGCGTGTGCGTGCGTGTGTGTGTGTTGTGGTTCGGTGTTGTGCGCGTGCGTGTGTGCGTGCGTGCGTGTGTGTGTGTGTGTGTGTGGTGTGTGTGTGTGTTTGAGCATGTGGTTCTGCATGTGTGTGTAGGTATGTGTGTATATGTATGTATGGACGTGTTTGTGTGTTTGTTGCGCACGTGTATGTGTGTGCGCGTGTGTATGTGTGTGTGAGTGCGTGTGTGTGTGAGAGAGAGTGAAGCTGTACGCTACATGCCCCCTGGATGATCAGGAATCTATCACGTGTAAGCGGTGAAAAGTCGCACACGCCATGAAAAGGGAAGGGAAAAAAAAGGAAGAGACATTGTGACATGGTTTTTTGTTGTTGCAGACCAATTTGTTGAGGGCTGTTGATTTTTTAAAAAATTTGTACAGTTTTGTGGAAATTTCTCCATCTTTCCAGTTCCTTTTGTAAGGGCTAACCAAAGCTTATGAAAAAAGTATCTGAATCTATACTTTAACCATGATGACTGTTTGGGCTGTTGTAAACTAAGTTATCAAAATATTACATTATGTGTTTTGTGCCCAGTCCCCTTCCCGCTGTCCCCTTGTAAATGGACATCCTGCTTATTACAATAAACTTTTCTCATTGTCATTGTCATTGTCATTCTCTCTCTCTCTATGTCTCTCTCTCTCTGGGAGAGAAAGAAGAAAAGATAATAGAAGAACAAGCAGAATTTCGATCGGATATAGTACAATAGATCGCATTTTTACATTGTATGTTTTAGTCAAAAAATCTTCATAAAAATAAAAAACTATATGTTGCATTTGTCGACTTTCGCAAAGCATTTGACTCAATTGATAGAAATGTCCTGTGGAATATGTTACGCTATAATGGAGTAAATGGCAAAATGTATAAGCCCTGAAAGGTGTGCACAAGTCTGTGATAGCATGTGTGCCTGTCAAGTATATGTATTCAGGTGTTTTTGAATGTCCCAGGGGAGTTAAACAAGGGTGTCTTCTTAGTTCCCTGCTGTTCTCGTTCTTTATTAATGAGTTAACTATAGAATTAATAAAAAAGGAAGACATGGCATAGAATTAATCCCAGGAGGTGTAGAAGTATTCTTGTTACTATTCGCAGATGACATTATACTGTTATCAAATACTATTTTAGGGCTGCAAAACCAGTTAAATTCTTTAAAATATGAAGCTGATAGGTTGAATCTGCCTGTTAACTTAGAAAAGACGAATGTATGATTTTTCGAAAGGGAGGTCATCTTCCATGGGAGAGAAGTGGTTTTATGGTAATACTGAAATTAAAGTAACAAACTTTTATAAATATTAGGCCTTACCTTCACAACAAAACTGAGTTTCAAAAATGAATGGAGTGAAAGTTGCCAAAAGGGAGAAGGGTAACTATGGAAATTGTAAGGTCTTAAGGAAACTAAACTGCACTGATTTTTCAATTTTCTGGAAGCTTTATGATTCTCAAATCGAGCCTATGCTAATGTATGGAGCAGATATTTGGAGATTATTTGTTAATAATGAAATAGAAAAAGTGCACACATATGTAATGAAACGATCCATTCAAAGCCATTACACTCGTCTAACAAAATGCTGTATGGTGAAACTGGCCACTACCCTCAATTTATAAGATCACCAGTAAAGTGTATTAAGTATTGGTTAAAATTAACTCAACTTCCTATGACAAGATTGTGCAGACAAGCGTATGAGATGCTGTTGATCCAACTAAAAAACAGGGAAACAGAACTGGGCATTTTTTGTTAAGCAATTACTAACAACGCATGGATTTGGAATTGTGTGTATGTGCCAGGGAGTTGGATTTGAGCAAGGGAATTTTTTGTGGGAATTTAAAGACAGAATGATAGTTTCCTATAAACAAGAGTGGCATGCTTGCATAGAGGAATCAGAAAAGTATAACTGGTACTCTTCCTTTAAAAGTGTTTTCAAACAGAAAAGTATGTTACAGTTGTAACACAGAAATGGCATAGGAGTAAATCTTAAGATTAAAGAACTTAGCCCTAAATGCTTGCAAAACATGGTATTCCACGACAAATCTGCACAGCCCCCATGCCCCATGTGGGCGCGCAGATGAAGAGAAATGCATTTTTTGTTTGATTGTAATTCCTATGATGACATCCGTCAGAAATGCCTCATTTAAATGAAGAAATCTCAAGAATTAGAGATATAGTTAGCATTCTTTTGATCAAAGATGAAGAATTTCAAAATCATTTGAAAAATTTATTTCCCTTGTTTGGGGACAGCAGAAAAAAGAAAACTGCAGCTAATTGATATACATTTTCAACGTAACACTTTTTTGTTTTCCATATTTGTGGAATACTATTTCCATTGGCTAAATTGCCTTATTTGAATGTGAGGGTCGGGTGGTCGTTTTGTCCTATACTGTTGTTGATTTGTAGGTAATATGTCATTTGAAATGTGTGTGTGTGTGTGTGTGTGTGTGTGTGTGTGTGTTGTGTGTGTGTGGTGTGTGTGTGTGTGTGTGTGTGTGTGGTGTGTGTGTGTGTTTATTCTTCAGTTTAACGCCCTTTCCACTAAATGGTGATATCAGACGTGAGTGTGAGAATGAGTGAGTATGGGGAAAGGGGGGGGGGGGGTGTATGGTGCGTGCGTGTGTGTGTGAAATGTATGTATGTATGTATGTACGTGTGTGAGTATATATGCTTTGTGTGTGTATGGTGTGCGTGTACGTGATTTTTGTATAAGTGTGTGAGTGGGGTGTAGATGCGTGTGAGTGAGAGTGTGTGTATGACAATGTGGTGGCGTGCGTGCGTGCGTGCGTGAGTGTGTGTATGTGTGTGTGTGTGTGTGTTGTGTGAGAGAGAGGAGAGAGAGAGAGAGAGAGATATGATGATGATAATAATTATGATAATAATAATAATGTATGGAATTTATTTGCACTGAATCTTGTAAAGCAACAAATCAAGCGCTCATATATATATTAATAGCTTCAACTTCAGACTTTTACTGTACATCGGCCTTAGGCCACAATACAAAAGAATGGTGGGCATATGGAGTGGGCATATGACATAAGTGTATAAACATTTTACTATCAACGTATATAAATAGGGAAACAATGCAGCAGCAATAATAACAAAAGGGAAATTTCATCCACAATATCTTGAAAATTCATCGCAAAATAATTCACGTGCGTCATAATCGACAATTTTTTGAATGTAGAATTCATCATATAAATGACAATTTCTAGAAAGTTATCTTATTTCTTTTGTTGGTTGCATGGAAAATAAATCGAGATAAATTATGTCTATCAGTAGTTTACTGTGGCTTTGAGTAAGCATGTGCAAAGGAAATCTTTCGAATCTTTTAGAAACTTATTTCTCAAATCTTCATAGACTGGACAATTAAATAAAAAAGTGTCTTCTTTCTCTATTTGGTCTTTACAAACAGGGCATTGTTTATCTTCATTTGAACTACTAATAGCGATGTATTTTATTGTTTAGGGGTAAACATTGAATCGTACTTGAGTAACTGCAACGCGAAAACAATATGTATCCATTTCACTGAATACTTCCTTTTTTCAAAAACAGTTTTAAAAAGTTTCTATAACAATCATATCTATTCGATCCCTGATGGTGCCAGTCCCATTCCTGGGCAAACCAATCAACAAGTCTCTGTTTTAAAGGCACGTAAAAACATTTTTTTATGTCTCCTACTCCTTGGTTTAACCAAACGATATATACCCTGTTATCCCATAATATTTTCCCTGATTTTAGAGACCCAGCATTGTTTTCCCTTTTCTATCTAACCCTAACAACATATTATAGGCTTTATGTGGCAATCTCTCAGAATCCATGTGTAATAATTTAAACCAGAATCTTACGAAATGCAACTATGTATTTACATACAATGGGTACCTGCCCAAATCTCACATACACCATTTTATTGGTGTCTTGGCAGGCACACCTAAAAAACTTTTACAAGCGATTAGATGCACTTTTTCCAGATGTTCTAGTCTATTTAACCCCCAAATTTCAGCTGAATATAAAAGTATTGACTGGATTTTGTATCGAAATTTTAAAGAATGTTTTTACTGTCATTTCCTTGCAATTCTGAAAAACTTTGTTTAAACTGTGTAACTGCTTTTTTGCCTTTAGTAACCAAATGTGATGTACCTCTCTTTGCACTTTTCATAGACGTAAAATTAAATCCCAAATAACAATAACTGTTAAAATACCTCTAACCCTTTTATTATCAAAGAACCATTTTTCACGTCGTCCTAAGTATTCCCCTTTTTGAATACCATAATCTTTGGTTTGTCTGTGTTAACACTTAATTTCATATTATTACAACAAGTTTCTAAGACCTTTAATTGATTTTGTAAACCAGTGGGTGTAGTCGAAATTAATGCTACATCATCAGCAAAAAAATAGGATAAACAATTCAAAAAAATCTGGAACATTTGAGCACCATGCTTACCTTTTTCATTCATAATGTTTGCTAACTGATTGATAAACATAGAAAACAACGTTTGGGGGTTAGCACACATCCCCGCCTTACTCCCATGGGGTTTTGAAACATATTAGTTAATTCAGAATTCGCTCGTATACATACTGATAATGAAATGATACATAGCCCTAAGTGATACAAAAAATTTACCCTTCACACCTTGATCTTTGATATACGCAATAACCGTTATGGGTCAACTGTGTCAAAGGCCTTTTAAAATCTACAAATGCAACATACAATTTTCTTCCTTTTTTAGTCATATAAACTCTGAATAGCGGCGTAACAAAGTGAATATCTGATCAACTGTTGAATATGTTGACGAAAACCTGCCTGACATTCTGAAAAAAGGTTATTGCTTTCTAACCAGTTAATAATCGGGCATTCAATATGGTAGTGAAACATTTAGATACTATACTAAAAGAGACACTCCTCTATAGTTATCAACATCATCAGGATCTCCTTTTTTATATAGAGGAATAAGTATGGCTTTAGACCATTCTTGTGGGGATATGCCTTGGTCAAAATTACATAAATAACTTTAAACCCAAAAAAACATTTACTTTTAAACCACCATTTTTAGCATTTCTGCAGAAATGTCATCAAAAACCACTTGCTTGTTGTTTTTCAGTCTACTTATAGCATGACTAACTTCTTCTTCTGTTATCTTTTTATTTAACTCGTGGTCTATTTCCTGAGATAAATCATTTACAATGTCACATTCATCAATACATTCATTATCATTACCCTGAAAAACCTTTTTAAAGGGGTTAAACCATTCATTTGTGGTAATATTGTTTGTAATTTTTTTCTTATTTCCAAGACCCAGTCGACGTAATTCCTTCCAAAAACTAGAGGGACTGTTTTAAACCTCAGTTGCTAACTTTTCAGTTTGTTGCCTGTTTATAAGTGAGTTTCTTGTCTTTTAGCAACTGCTTATACCCCTTCTAGTTCAACAAAATAAATTTTATCTTCTTCCTTTCGGTAAATCGAAAGTGATTAAGTTTTCTTCTAGTTTCTTTTAATTGTTTTACACTCATCATCAAACCATGCTGATCTTTTCTTTTTGTTAAAACCGGTTTTCTTAACCATACATCGCTGGCATCTTTTAAAACAATTTACAAATATTTCAAGGGCGTTGTTTACATCTTCCCTAAATCCTTCATAGCTATCAGCATTCTGTTTTCGATATCTTTGCTCTCCCATTGATTAACAAACTCAACTCTATATGCTTCATTCCAAACGAACTTTCAAGTAACTTTATTTTCACTTTGTTTTTTTCTCCTAATACAACCCTTTCCTATTTCTATTGACTCTACTTTCATACTTACAGGTAAATGGTCTGACTCTACAGTTTCTCTCTACTTTTAGAGATGAAATACAAACGATGAATAAAGTTCCCCAGATACAAAAAGTAAATCCACCATACTTTTTACCAGAAATCCAATAAATTACAGCATTATCAAAACCTGCTCACTAAGGCCATTATATTAATACAGTCATTGCTATTACAAAGTTCAATTAGTTATAATAATAATATATATATAATATTATATAAATTATTAAATAGAGGAGAGAGAGAGAGAGAGAGAGAGAGGAGAGAGAAGAGAGGGAAGAGAGACGTGTGTGAAATATAAGCACGGAGCATCAATGAAACGTGTGTGAGTGTGATGTCTATTGAGTGTGTGTGTGTGGGTGAGTGAGTGAGTGAGGGGAAAGACAATGTGTATGCGCATGCGCGTGCTTATATATGTTGTGCGCGAGGGGAGCGCGGGTACAAGCGTTGAGTGTGTGGATGCGTGTGTTTTATGTATGTGTGAGCGTGAGCGCAACGAGTGTGTGTGTGTTGTGTGTGGCGCGCGCACGGGTGGGGGTATGCCTATAAGTTGTGAAGCGCGCGCGCGCGTGTGTGTGTGTGTGTGTGTGTTTGTGTGGTGTGTGGTGTGTGTGTGTTGTTAACAGCCTATGAAACAAACTGCTAAGGAACTGAGGGAGAAAACAGCTTTAAATGTAGTGTGATGATTTGACTACAGGGGTGAAACATCAAGAACATTTTTCAAAATCTACAACGAGTCCAATAATAACAACTAGAATAGAACTCCGCAATTAACTAACAATGAAACAATAATATGCAGAAAGATTTGAACTCTGGATATGATTTCCCCAAAATAAAGTGAATATGTGCACAATTGGAAGAAAAGGCAAATTGGAGAGGTATACATATTTTGGCCTTTGCGCCTGACGGCAGCACGGTGTGTTCCCTGATTTGAGAGCGTTTTTGTGTCTTTTTCTTTTCCCTTCAGCAAAATAAGTTTTACACTACAGTTTGTGGGTCACTGGCTTAGACTGTTTAAAAAAAGGTTT
>CM054143.1:21034688-21069744 GCA_028751875.1 Rapana venosa | reverse complement strand
TCCCCCCCCCCACCCCCCTTTTCCCCCCCAAAAAAGCCCCTTGGGTTTTGAGACTAAAAACCCGGGGCCCGTGTGCGAACGCAGCAGAACATTTGCGCCACGAAAAAACCCTTTTCGCTTTTAAAAAGAGTAGGCCGCTGTGTGCGGGGGGAAAGGATGACAAGGTTTGCAAATGCGTAACCGGGGGGGCTGATGTAAATAAAAAAATATGTGGTTTTTCATTGTCCCCCAAAATAAAAAAATTTAAAAAAAATAAAGAGTAAGGTATAGAATGTGTTGTATATTTTTTGAGGTTGCACAGCCCTTATGGCTTGACTCGGGGGGCTAGGGGCCTTTTGGGGAAACATCTCCAACGCGACTTCCTTATCCCCATTTGGGCCCGGGAGTGGGATGTACTGTTGGGCCGCCCTCCTCTAATATATTTTCCCCATTTCCGAAACAGCAGCTGCCCCCTCGGTTTTGGAGGCATGTCGAACACAACGGAAAGGCATTTCAAAATAGTATATTACAGCTACATACAAAAAAATAAAAGAAACACCCTCTAGGAATTTTTTCAAAAAAACCTAGTTTTTGAGTAGTTTTCCCCCTTTTGGTTATACAAAAAACTTGCTGTCGTGTTTTTTCCTTTCCCACTAAAGTCCGAAGGTGCCAAGTAAAATTGTTGGTGTGGATTTTTTTTTTTTTTTTTTTAGCTCCCTTTAAAGGAAAGTGTACCTTAAAGGACGTGTATAAACAAAACCCCTGTTGCAAGCTTAAAAGAAAAATGCCCTCCATTTTAGGCAACATTGCTCCCTTCCAAAGGGGGAATGGGGTTGAACGTGCGTGCAGATATTCTCTTTGTTAAAGGGACCTCGGTTTGTAATTCTCTTAAGTATTTTCAGGGGAGGGTAGGGCTGACTTTAACTCGGGGGCTAAGCCCCTTGACAGGCGCTTCGTAGGGCCGTTCCCGGGGCCGTCAGTCTACGCTGGTTTCTAACCATAGGCTCCCCCCGTCCCCATGCCAAATTAGGAGATTTTTTGCTTACAGAGGTGACAAATGGAAAGGGTGCCCCAAAACCGGGGGGTCGTGGGGGAGCGAGGCTCATAGCCTCAGTTTTCCCGGGGGCATCGTATTGGGGGGCGGCCCCCATCTCCCCTCGGCTTTACCCTTCCCCGACCAAAAAAGGGAGGTGACCCCTTTTGCGGGGGGAAAGCGGGACTGTACTGAAGCCAAAGGCGCCACCCGGCCCCCCTCACCAAATGGTAACACGTTCAGTGTGCTTAACCTTTTTTGGGGAAAGCGAGTGCTGACTATGAGCTACTCTCAGAGCAAATGGTGTCTGTCTCTTGTAAGGCCCGGGAAGGCCCAAAAACACCCAAACCAGGACCCCGAAAGCGCCCCTTAAATACCCAGACTCAAAAAAAGACAAGCCAAAATTCCTTGTCATTGCTGAAAAGATTGAAATAATAAAAAATGATCTTGCATGCTTCCTGTGATGTGTTTTTTTTCTACAGTGTTCGTCACAATTTTTTTAAAAGTCCTTCTGTTTTATTTTCAGGAATTAAAATTCCATTTATTCTTAATCAGTCTTTAAGAAATGATTTCCACACGCTGAAGGTGGATGTGCTGGTCCTGACTTGTCAGGCGCTTAACGGCAGCGCAACGCGTTTTTGCTCCTCTGACAGACAACATAAGTTGCAGTCTGAGCGTTTGACAAAGAAGAAGATGAAGATCAAAACAATAAATGATTGAGCATAACCGGTTGCCTGCATTTCAGCCTATTTCTCAATATAAACTTTTGCAGAAGGATGGATAGCACGACTCACTTTAAACTAGACTCCTCCCTGCTGACCATCACAAGCACTCCTCTTCAGAAAACCGTCATGAACCAGTCCAGTTACACTGTCCTTTCTGTACCGAGTGAATCACACACTCTGGCTGACAGTGCCTCCTTGTGTGCTGGTGCTGGGCTGTTTCGGCAACGTGTATGACCATCGTGGTGATGCGAGCACTGCGGGCTTCGGACTCCACGGCCTGTCTGTCTGTGTACTTCACGGCTCTGGCCGTATCCGATTCCATTCTTTGGTGATGTTTGTGGGTACTCAATGGCCAGAAATGGGCTTGGGTATATACATCATTCAAATCCACGATTCGGTGTGTGCTGCCTTCTACTTCCTTAATTTCGCGGTCTGCCTGATGTCCGCGTGGTTCCTGATGGCCATGACGGGTCAACGCATGGTGTCAGTGATACTACCCCTCCGGTAGCGGGTGCTGTGCCGGTGAAGAGAGCCAAGATGGTCATCGCTGCTTTGGTCATCACTGCCTGCGCTTTCAGCCTGCCAGTTTTGTTCGACTACAGAGTGGTGACGGTAGAGGAAACACCAGAGTGTGTCTGAACACCAACGAGGGCGGGGCGATCGTGTTCACTTACGCAGTCTTAGGCGTCGGTTCAGCATTGCCCTTTCTGTACCTGGTAGTAGCCAACTCTATCCTCATCCGAGCGGTGGTTCGGTCAGTGAAGATGTTCCGCGCCGTATCCAGGAAAGGTCCAGATCAAAACGTCGCGCGGTCATCTCACGTCTCCTCCATGACGGTCACGCTGATTCTGACCACCTGCGTGTTCCTGGTTCTGACCATTCCAATTTGCGTGACGGACATCGCCATGGAGATGACCGGTTTTACCGTGGCAGAATAGAAGATGAAGGAACGGGAGGCAGAGCTGGTGCTGCGCAGACCGTGTCTTTTCTTCTGTGGCTAAAGTCTCTGCGCTACCAACTTTTCCCTGTACGTTTTAAAGCGGTAGAAAGTTCAGAGAACAAGCCAAACGGTTTTTGTGCCCGGGCTTCGAGACAGTCAAACTGTAGCGTCTTAGCAGCTAGGGGAAACTCTTCGGGGAAAACTCGTTCCTTCATCACGTTGAGGTAGGTGCTATAGTCATTTAGTTGAGAAACTAGTCGATACAGCGGGGTGGGCTTTTTTTCAGTTTTTTAAGAATACAAATTCGCAGAGCTGGTTTAGTCAACTTCTTAAAAAAAGGATTGTGCTGTTGTTCTGACAATATTTTGCCATTTCATGGGAGGGTTAAAAGTGCTTTTAGCTTGACTTGACTTGACTTGGTATTCTTTTTTCTGTGCATTCTTCGCATTTTTTCTTCTTTGCATTTTCTTTTCTCTGCATTTTCTTCTTCTTATTCTTCTTCTTTGCAAATTTTTCTTCTTCTTTGCATTCTTCTTCTTATTGCTTCTTCTTCTTTATTGCATACTTCTTCTTTGCATTCTTTTTCTTTTCATTCTTCTTCTTCTTCTTCTTTTACATTATTCTTCTTTCATTCTTCTTCTTCTTTGCATTCTTCTATGCATGCATTCCTCTTCTTTGCATTCTTCTTCTTCTCCATCATGCTCATTTTCTTGGCCTTCTTCTGTGCCCTAAGTTTGCAGGGGTTCTGCCTGCTGGCCTCAGTGGACACATTCGGCCTTCAGATCAGCTCACTTCAGTGCACAGGGTGCATGCTGAGTGTTCAAAACCTGCTTTGAAAGCTATCTTCTTATTCAGTGTGCATTCATACACCTGCGCTGCTTGCCAAAAGGGATGAGTGGGTTAGGGGGGCATATTCAGGGTAAGCCTAAGTGTGTTAAACTAAAGAGCACACCCAAATCTGAAATAAGGGTAAATAAAGGTGAACAATAAATTATGCATTCATTAGGGAAGCGAGATGTCAAACACCACAGCTTTTCTGTGGGGGTGGGGGGGGGGGGGGGTGGATGTCAGCATATAGAGGATGGCACCCATCTCCTCTCTATATCTGCTTTAACTTCCTTCTCCCTAAAATGTCCATTCACGGGTGGGTGAACCGTGGGGTTGGGAGGGCGGGGGGGGAGGGGGGGTGTACTGAAGCCAAGGTGCAGCAATGGCTACCCATCCATGAAGCTACCATGTTCAATGCTGCTTAGCATTAGCTTGGAGAAAAGCAAGTGCTCTGACCACTGAGGTGTCCTGCCCCACAACAAATATAGCAACAGGTTTATTTCCAAGAATACAATGATGACTCGCTTCAAAATCCCCCCCACTGGGTTACATCAAGATACTCATTAAGTAACCTACACATCTTCTCACACTCTTAAACAAAACATGCGCTACCCATATACTCATGAACAATTATTAGTAGATTAAAACAACACTAATGTACTTACAACATACACATGACATAGAGAACATCAAAACTGAATTAGTTTTGTTTAAAACGAAATTGGACTACATTTTGAAATGTACGTTTATTTTCTATAGTAAATAATGTTTAAAATCATAGTACGTTTGACTCTTTAGTATTAACATTTTGCGATAACTTGGAGCTACATTCACCCAAACAGGGGCGTTTGAAAACATAATGAAATTCATCACCCACATATTGGAAATCTTGGCATGGGAATTCCTCATATCTTTCTTCAGCAGATGACACACTAGACTCCTGAACTTTAAGGCCCAGACGGTCAGACCGAAACAGATCCCAAATGGATGGTTCACTGTTCACTGTTCACTGGTCCCGTAACCCGCCAGGGTCGTAGGGGCGCTGCATGGTGGACGAACGGTGGACCAGCTGGTTCCACTAAGCGCGGTTGTGGGCGAGTGCCTGGGTGACACTGAAGTCCTTCCCTTCCAATCACGGATGTCGTCGGCCCACTTTCTCCTCTGTCTGCCCCGTCTTCTCTTCCCTGGATGTTCCTTGCAGGATGGTCTTTGCCAATCCTTTCTGAGGCTTTTACGTGCCATTCCATCTGAGTTTCCTCTTTTTCGCCGTGGTCAGTAGGTTTCAAGTCCCGCACTTGTTGGTGATCTTTTCGGATTCATTTTTGGGTGACATGGTTGTTGAGACCCAAGGGACCCTTTGGCATTCATTTTATGTGGATCCTCCTTTGTGGGTCGCGTTCAGTGCCCCATGCCTCACTGGTAAAAAATGAGAGATACTAGCGCGTTAGAAAACTTTACCTTGGTTCCGAGAGGGATTTTTCTGTTCTCCATATTCTTCAGTCTTCCCATTGTTGCGTTTGTGGTCTTGCTAGGATTCGGGTCTTCGTCCTTCCCCCCCTTTATGGCTCCAAGGTACTTGAAATGGTCACGTCTCATTCTTTTCCGCTGAGAGTGATTTGGTGGTTGGGCGGGGCAGTTTAAAGGGTTTGTTTTCTCGGCGCTGATTTCATCCGTATCGAAGGATATTTCGTCCAGCGCTTCACTGGTTGGCCCAGTTCCTTTCTTTTCCGCCGACGTAAAAATAAAATCGGGCAAACCTGGGTTGGGTTTTCCCCCTCCAAGCTGATTGCCTGTGGGGTTTTTCCAAGCCTCATCATGATGGTTAAAGGGAAATGTTAAACGGTGGGCGCAGAGTACCCGTCGGACCCAACTGAGGTACGGAACCTTTCCCCCTACCGTGCCCTGTACTTCGCACTGGTGGCTTTTGAGTAAGTTCCTTAGGGTGTGAATCGCTTCGGGGCCCATGTTTTTTTGTTCTGGGGGCCCACAGAGCGTCACCCAAAAAAAACTCTATAAAAGGGCCTTCAAAAAACTTTGAAGAAGGGGGAAGATGCTTGTGTGTGGCTGTTTTTCTCCAAAAACCCCCTCATTTTGAATATTGTTCTGGGGTGTTCATTTGGCGGAAACCCCTGTCGGGGGCTTTATTTTCTCCCTTGGTTCCCTGTCAGGATCATTTTTCACATGACTTTACTGGAGACTTATGAGGCTGATTGCCCGTATTTTTGGACTGCGGGAGATTTCTTTATTGGGGGGAGGTGATTGATTGAGTCCATGGTGAGGCCACTCCCCCCCGGGTCTGCAGATTTTGTTGAGAACTTGAAAGATGTTCTTTTCCTGCTTCTCCCCTTTTTTTTGGGGTTATCCCGGGATGTTGTCGTTTCCTGTGATTTCCTTTCTTCCGATCAAATTGCTATTCTACTTCCTCGGTAAAATTGGGAAGTTGTCTTTTTTCGTGAGGTTGGCTTGAAGTACGTGCGGTCCCCTGTGTCTGTGATTGTGAGTTGTAACAGTTTCCCGCCATTCCCAAAGTTTTCCTTTTTTTGTTGGGAAATTCCCTTTTTTTCGGAGTTTAAAACTTTCCCTGTTTTTTTTTGGGTGAGTTTTTTTTAAATTGGTATGCTTTTGTATTTTCTTTGTGGGTCTCTTCGTTTTCTGTACATTGTTTCTCTTCCATTCCCCCTTTGGTTTCCTCATGTTTCCCCGATCTTCTGTTTACTTTCGTATATTGCTCTGTAGTGTTTTGCTCTTTTTTCAGGTCTGTTTTTTACACATATTCAAGATTTATTTGTGACCCATGGTTGTGTTTTTTGCGATGTTTACAAAGGGGTATGTTTTGTTATCATCACTGTGTTTCAATGATGGTACGTTTCGGTCTTCTTCAATGCCGCGTGGTGTGAATTTTCCCCCCATTGGGCTTGGAAACTCGGTGAGGTTGGGGCCTTAAGTTGTCCAGGTTAAATTTGGGCTGATGTTCTTTGTTTATTTATTTCTTCAACGGACCTAAAGTTCAGGGCAAAAGGTATGATCGCGCCCTGTTGCACCGGGAAAGTCCTTGTTGGCTTTGTTTTGCCCGATCGAAAAAGGTTTTTGCACCAGGGTGTATCAATTGGGGTGAGGATCCATTTGGGGGATGCCATGTCACCGGGGGGTGCTTGTGTTTTCAAGGGGAGGGGGCACCCTGTCTTTGTGGCAAAATTTTTAGTCGGGGTTTCCCCCATTTTGGGGTCGCATTTTAAAGGGGGAAACCGGAATTGTCCTCTTTTGTCGTCTTGCCCCCCTTGGCGTTTCCTTCCCCGGATGATCAAAATTCTTTTTGTTACCCTTTCGATGATCCCGTGTTTTTGTAGAATTCCTCTACGTCTTTATCATCGTTTATCCGTTTTTGGTGCGAGGTTTAATCATGGATGTTAATGGGGGCCCCCGAAGATGGGCCTAAAGGGGTGTTTCGGGTATACCCTATTAACGAAATTTTTGATGTTTTGTTTCACACTACGCCATTGATAGTTTGTCCTGCTCTCCGCTATATAGGCTGTGTTCGTCATAGGTGTTCCCTTTCCTTAAAAAAACTACTTCCAGAGACCTCCCTGCAGGTGTACGCCAGTGTATAGCAGTTTTGGGTTTGTGTTTGGGCCAGACTTTTACATTACGTTGCAATGGGGATTGTCCCTTTCCCCTTGATCTTTTTTGTAGGGGTTCCCAGTAGCAATTGCGCCCCCGCCCCGGTGGCGAGGAAGGCGCGGTCCCCTTTTGACCCGGCACACCTCGGTATTTTCTTTTTTGTGTTGTCCCTTTCTGTAGGTTTTTTGGGGAAAATAGCTGGCGGCCCCCTCCCTCTCCGGGTGTTTTTTGGGGGGGGTGATCCCCCCATTCACAGGTGGACCCGGGTTCTGGTTAACGGGAGCGAGGACATCTATACCTGGATGTGTCATGTAAAGCACGTCCAAAAGGTTTGTGGGATCAGGTTAACCTGACCGTTCCAGAAGAGCGTTTCCCCTTGGGTCAGATGAAAAGGCCGTGGCCGCCCTTTAGCCAAAAACACATTTTTCGTTCTTCCCGCGAGGTGTGTGTTTCCCTTTTGAAAATGATTGAAACCTCACACCATCCTTTTTCATTTATTTATTTAAAAAAAAAAAACTTTTTAACACCCTTTTTACGTTCAGCGTGTCCATCCCCTTTTTATATGAAGGGTTTGAACGAAATGATTTGAACAGTTGTCTGAACCTTTAGGTTGAAAAGGGTCGTTTATTGCCTGCTTTGGGCAATGGACATGTTTATGGCTGATGGTTGAAAGAGTGGTGAGCAGACAGTGGCTGAAGGCACTGATTTGATTCTCTACTGTGCAGTGGAATCAAACCATGCCTTCAGCTGCCCTAAGACCATGTTCAGGACACTCTAACACCAATGCCCCACTTTTCAATAGGACACTATAATCGGCCCTTTTATGCTTTCGTGAAATTTGTTGTTGAATGTGGGCATTTCTGAGCTTTAAAACCCTTTAAAGGGGTCACCCAGAGTGTGCCCTCAACCCTACTCTTTGGCACAAGGAAGTCAGTGTCAGGCTGTTCTGTACACATTGGATGAGACTTTTCGTTCAGGCTGTTCTTAGTACCTTGCCGTATTACAGGGGCGTGAGATATCATCTTCTCATCATCATCATCAGTCCCGTACCTTGGCGGTCGTGGAGGAGACAGAGAGACGATCCCGTGGTAAACCTCTCCATCCATCTCGGCCCTCGGCTTTGCGCAGTAGTGCCGCGTCATTCTTTGGTCCTTTTCTCTGTGTTGTCCATCCATGATTTGTTTGTCTATCCCTCTTTCTGCCACCTTCGATTTGTTCCTGTAGTACTGTTTTTGGGAAGAGTGTTGTGGCGGGTGACGTGGCCGTACCATGTCAGTTTTTTTTCTTGACGATGGTGAGAAGGGGTTCCTATGGACCTGCCACCCGTGTTTTTGGCTTTGACAAATTCATTGGTCTTTCGTTCTCTCCCGGATATGCCCAGCAGTTTTCTATGGGATTTTGTTTCAAATGACTGGATTCGCTTTGCTGTTAGCAGTCAATGTCCAGGTTTCACTTCCGTTTCAGCAGGATAGTCTGAATTTGGGCTTTGTAGAGCTTTAGTTTGATTGGGAAACTGATCTCTTTACTTTTCCATATGGTGGTGAGTTTGTCATGGGGAAAGTGTTGCCTGGCTAGTCTGACTTTGATTTCTGTCGTCGATCGCCCGTCCTTTGTGAGTGTAGCACAAGGTATTTAAAAGCGTCTACCTCCCCAGTTTTTGGCCCTTCATGTAAAATTTTTGCAGTGGCGTTGCTCGTGCTGTTCACAGTTACTTTACTTTTTTTCCCAGCTCACCTCCTTCCCATTTTGCTCCAGCTCTGTTCTCAAGTCTGGTGTAGGATCTTGCAGCTTGAGTTACTTCCGCCCATGAAGTCAATGTCATCGGCAAACCGTAAGTTGTTGAGGGGTCTGCCGCCCAAAGGAGATGTTTGAGTGGAAGTCATGGGGGGTTCTCTCATAATGTTTCCCAAGAAACGATTAAACAGGACTCGAGATAACAGGCATCCCTTTTCAGGGCCCCCAAATGTGGTTTTGAAGTTTGTCTCCGCCTGATTGTTCAAAAGGGCGCATGCTTGCGGGTTGTATAGTGCTTGGTGGTTTGCACAGCCCCTTTTTTCAATGAAAAACTTCTGGGACCTGCCACGGCCCTCGTCCATCTCTGTCAAACCTTCAAAAAATTTAATAAGTTTTGGGAACAGGTCTCTCTTGTTAAAGATTTTTTTCCTCAGGATGGGCATTAAAAATTGTTAATTTGCCCCGAACCCGCTTGTCCTCTAAGGTTTTTTTCTGCCTCCTTTTTGAGTCGATTAAAATAACTTGAGTGATCTTCTGGGTAGTGATGGGGTGATTGTTCGTAGTTTTTGGATTGCGTAAAATTCCCCCCTTTGGGGGGAGTTGATGATTTATTTCAATTTGTTTGGGCCCCTGTTTTGTCTTCCCAAAATTTTGAAGTAGTGTATGTTGTCTGCTCCTTGGGGACTTTTATGGTAAAGCGGATGGGTTCTTTCCACTTTTTTCCTCAGTAAAAGGGAATGGAAGGGTACTCTTTATGTTTTGTTTCTTTTATTTTGCTCTTGTCAAATTGGATTGGGGAGTTGTATAGTTCTTGACAATACTCAGACCACCTGTTCAGTGCAGCTGAGCTTTCTGTGAGGAGGTTTCCGGAGCTGTCTTCAATGACTGATGATTTGGTTTGAAGTGGTTTTGTGAGTTTCTTCAGGGTGTCGTATGCTTTTTACTGTTGCCCACTTTCATGCTTTTCTCGATCTCATCACATTGATCATGATCCACTTCTCTTGGCCTTTAACATTGACTTCTTCACGAGATTGTTGGCCTCCGGTATTCTTTAGGGTTGGAAGACCTGGTTGGTTTCAGTGTCTGTCTTGTATCGCAGAGGTCCAAGATGTCATTGGTAGTCCATGGCTGGTGTGTATTCCTCTGACGACCGTGAGATAGCCTGGTGGTTAAAGTGTTGCGCATAGTGCTCGAGAACTGCTGACCCTAGCTAGAATCCCGTTCAAGGGGCTTTTTCTCTGTGCAGTTAACATCAGTGCCAACTCCACTCACCCCAAAAGTCCTTGAGACTATAAACCAAAGTCCCGCGTGCAAATGCACGCAGGACATCTCGCACACACGTGTTAGAACCTGTCCTGCTTTTCGGAAGAATAGACCACTATGTGCCAGTGGGAACGGATGACAAATGTACAAAACCGCATACTCTGGATGCTAACACACGCACCCTCACACACCCCCTCTCTCCCCACATATAAGTGTTTAGTCCATTATCCTCGAAAATAAAAGAACTGAAATAAGACAGGCAGACATACCCTGACCTCCCGTGCTTTTTTTGTCTCTTGTAATAGTGAAAACGGGTTGTTGTGATGATATAATAATAATAATAATAATAACAACACAACAACAACAACAACAACAACAACAACAACAACAACAACACAACTAATATAATAATAATAATAATAATAATAATAATAATAATAATAATAATAATAATAATGTATGGAATTTATATAGCGCTGAATCTTGTAAAGCAACAAATCAAAGCGCTCAAAAAAGCTGTCCAGTGGACAAAGTCAATTTTAGGGCAACAGTTTAAAGCATAACAACCTGTTGGTGGACCTTGGCATTAGTGTTTACTAGCTGACATCACCAGCTGACAGACAGATGTTATGGGAGTCAAGGACCTCCAAATATCTGAGGGCTCCTTTCACCACCCCACCCCACCCTCCCCTTTTTGTGAGTATTCCCTCCTTGGCTGTTTTGGCTGCTTAGTTGTTAATAACTTGGTTGGCTGTTTTGTTGGTTGGTTAGCTAGTGGGGCTGTTTGGTTGGTTAATTGAAGGAAAGAAGGAAGGAAGGTTAACAGAAGGAGGTGCAGGATGGTTTAGACGTTTGCCTGCCAACAAGTAAACCGTGGGTTGTGGGTTCGATTCCCAGCCTCGCCCTTTTTCCCAGTTTGACCAAAAAAATCGAACTTAATGTCCAAGTCCTTCGGATGAGACTATAAACCGAGGCCCCGTTTGCGAACGCATGCAGAACATCTTGCGCACACGTTAAATCCTGTTCCGTTTTTCAAAAGAGTAGGCCATTGTGTGCCGGTGGGAACAGATGACAATTTTTTTTTTAAAGCATACACACGCAAAAAAAATCATCTGAGCGCTTTGATTTGTTGATTTACAAGATTCAGCGCTATATAAATTCCATACATTTTATTATTATTATTATTATTATTATTATTATTATTATTATTATTATTATTATTATTATTATTATTATTATTATTAATTGCATGGCTGATTCGCTAGTTATTTGGGTTTTGAACATTTCCAGCTATTTTTTAGAAAAGTAATATTCACATGACGTTCCACGGGTTGATGAATACTTTGTTGTTGCTGTTGTGTGTTCCCAGCTTAACACTCTGGGGGTTCACCCAGAATGTGGCACTCTGACTCACTTCATCCACCAGGAACACTGAGAGATTGAAATTGCACACTGAATGAGAAGTTTGCGTGTATGACTGTTTTTAGAACCTGGCAACATTTTTATGCAGCCATACTCTGCATACTTTACATGGGTGATAAAAAACGTTAGCGTATAGGGCTTTATTAATTCCAGTATATACGTTTTTCTTGTAAAAAAAGGTAAGGTGTCCCATAACCTATAAGGCCGTAAAGGAGTGAGGCATCAGAGACCTCACTTCTCTAAGGGCCAGCATATTAAGGGCAACGCCATCTCCTCTCCCTCGCTGCTTTACCTTCCTGACCCTTAAGATGGGCATGGTACCCATTTACAGCTGCTTGAACTGGGGGACTGTACTGAAGCCAAGGCACGCAGACAGTCATCCATCCAAGTGGTAACCGCGCTCGATGCTGCTTAACTTAGCTGATGGAAAGCGAGTGCTCTGACCACTGAGCTATCCCGTCCCCTGTACTTTAACATTATTTGTTAAATATTTGGCAGGAGTTTGGGGGTGGTTTTTTTGGGGGTGGTGGGGGGTGGGGGTTGGTGGTGAGGGCCGGTGGTGGTGGTCTTTTTTAATTTAAAAAAATGGTTTTGTTTTCATAGGCTTTCTAGGTTTCTTATCTTTTTGTTCAACTCTTTTCTGCTTAAAATTGTACAAGGTCATTTAACAGGTGAAGGATTAAAAAAAAGTAAAATAAATGCACAATGGAACAGATGACAAAATCATAAACAAATCAAAAGAATGATTTAATGAGGTGGAGATGTAAAACTAAAGGATAAAAAGAAAGTTGGTAAGAAATAAAAGAAAGAAAGAACGAAAAAAAAGCGAAAAAAGAAGAAAGGAAAGAAAGAAAGATAGAAGAAAGAAAGAAAGAACAAAACAACAAACGAACGAACGAAAGAACAAAAATTAAAGAAAGAAAAAAGAGAACGAGAAAGAAATTAAAGAAAAAGAAATACAGGCTAAAACAAAACAAAAGGAACTAAGATAACACGCGAACGAAATATTAAAAAAAAACCAACAACAACAAAGCAAACAAAAAAACAAACAACACATGAACCTCCAAAAAAATATATCGGCGAACTTAACAAAGACAATGGATTGTTATTTTCTTTAAAAAACAAAAAACAATACAACAACAAAACGATGCATACGAGCCATAGCATTTGGCCTTATGATCATGACTCACGCTGTTCTGTCGATTGACAGAAGATGTACACGTGTCTTGATTGATTAACTAACCCCCCCCCCCCCCCATCCCCACCCCCACCCTCACCCAACTGTTCTTCAAATCAAGATCCTTATACTTAAATAAAAGTCAAGGCCTTAGCCTCTCAAAGCTTTTTTTTTTTTTTTTAATGTACGCTGTAAGCAAAGTGTCAAGCCCTACACGAAACTGTGTGTTTAAGTTTTGCAATGATTACTGTAAGATTTCGTTCATCTGCAACGAGGTTTTAGGGTATTAACCTGTAAATAGTTGATGATGATGATGATGATGATGATGATGATGATGATGATGGTGATGATGATTGTGATGATGATGATGATGGTGATAATCATAATGATGACGAGGATGATGCTGACGATGATAATCCTCCTCCTCCTCCTTATAATGATCATGATGATGACGACGATGATGATGATACAAAAATGATACCAACGCTAACAACAACGATAACAACACTAAAAACAACAGTGGTAATAATGATGATGATGATATTCATGATAGTAATACTAACTAATACAAATAAAAATATAATAGAAATAATTAAAAATAATTAAAACAATAAATAATAATAATAATAATAATAATAATAATAATAATAATAATAATAATAATAATAATAATGATGATGATGATAAAAATACTACTAATAAAATAATAATAACAATAATAATACTAATACTATTACTACTACTACTACTACTACTACTACTACTACTACTACTACTACTACTACTACTACTACTACTACTACTACTACTACTACTACTAATGATAATAATCATCATCATCATCATCATTCTTTCACGTCTGGACTATTGCAGTTCTCTTTTGTCTGGTCTACCAGCATCATCTATCCACTCCCTTCAACGTATACAAAACTCCGCAGCTCGACTAGTTCTCAGAAAGAAAAAATCGGAGCTCATTACCCCCATCTTGCGATCTCTCCACTGGCTGCCTGTGCCACAGAGAGTAGAATATAAGATCAGTACCCTCTGTTACAAATGTCTCCACAAAACTGCACCCTCCTACCTCTGTGAATGTCTTAACCTGTACACTCCTTCACGTTCCCTCCGCTCTGCTGCAGATACCTTGTGCCTAGAATACCTAGATTCAACCAATCTACTGTTGGCCGCCGCTCTTTCTCTATTTCGGGTCCATCGACCTGGAATGAGCTCCCTCTCTCTCTTCGCCAGAAGCCTAGCTATGACACTTTTAAATCAAGCCTCAAGACATATTTATTTCAAACCTAAGATTTCCCCCCTCCTGTCTCATATCAGAGCTATCCCACCCTTCACTAACCCATGTCCTATCACCCTGCTAAAGTATATGACCTGTGTGTGTGTGTGTGTGTGTGTGTGTGTGTGTGTGTGTGTGTGTGCTTTTGAAAAAACATTTGACTATTGCAATTTTATTTAATAGATTTGGTCTGCAGTACCATGTTAATAATATCTGTTTGAAATATTGATTATTTGTCTTTAGTTGTATGACTGTGTAAGATTAGGTCGAATGCATGCGCTTTGATTTGTCTTTGCAAGATATAGCGCTATATAAGTTCCATTTATTATTACTAATCTGTAATGTATGGAGCTTATATAGAGCTATGTCTTTCAAAGACAAATCACAGCGTTTGCATTTAACCTATGATATTTTCTTTTAAAGTCATGTAACCAATAATAATTCTTAGCTTGAATTAAACAGATTCAAATGCACACACACACACACACACACACACACACACACACACACACACACACACACACACACACACACACACACACACACACACACACACACACACACAGGCTATGCACTTTGGCAGAGTGATGGAACATCGGCTGTTGAAAGCAGGGACAGTTTTGAGATGAAACAGGAGAGGAAAAGTTTGATATAAATATGTCTTGAGGCTGGATTTAAAAGTGTCATAAATAGGCTTTTGGCGAAGAGAGAGAGAGAAAGATCATTCCAGGTCGATGGACCAGAAATAGAGAAAGAGCGACGGACAGCGGTGGATTGGTTGAATCTAGGCAGTCATAAGCACAGGGTATTTGCAGCAGAGCGGAGGGAACGAGAAGGAGTGTACAAGTGAAGACATTCACAGAGGTAGGAGGGTGCTGTTTCGTGGAGACGTTTGTAACAGAGAGTACTGATCTTATAGTGTATTCTTTATGGCACAGGCAGCCAGTGGAGAGATCGCTAGAGAGGGGTAATGTGCTCAGATTATTCATGCTTCTTTAGGCTTCTTAATGACTAAGTTGAATAAAACCCTATTTCAACTAGAGATACTTGAAAAGTGTCATCGTACACGCACGCATCTCATCTAGTGTGTTCTCATGATCTCACGGAGATTTTCAGATGTGATGCGTGAGACAGAGTGCACATTCCGGGTGACCCCTAGTCTGTTTCGCTGGCGAACGACCGAGAGTTCAACATCAACAATGGACATGGAGCATATTCTGGACAGTCCTTAACGTCTTCAGGAGCAGAACGTCAAACCAAAACAATAGAATCAGCAAGGAAATCATACACATAACGATTTCTAAACATATATAAAAAACCCAACAAAAAATGAAAACAACAAAACAACAACACAAAAACCAACCAAATAAAGGCAAAGCAACTGAAGGTGTTTTTCTTCATTCAATTTATTTCTTTATTCAACTACAGTTTATGGCAAAGAAAACACAAACATATCCAGCATGCTTTCAGTCGCCTAGAGATGAAGGAGCTCCGCCATCATTATTCAACATTCCCAAATACACACTGCCCGAAAGTCTCAACGCCATGCATCAGTGACTTCTTCAGGAGTTCAAAAAAACAAAGTGACTTCAGGAAGTCATACAACAGTGACTGGTTAAGTAATCAGCGTGGAACTGTGATTTTTTGTTGTTGCAATTTTCCCAAACTTCGATATTCATATTAAGGTAAAGGTGTCCCATAACCTATGTGGGTCGTAGACCTCAGAGACCTCAGCTTCTCCAGGGGCCAGCATGTTGAAGGTGTTTGCCCATCTCCTCTCTCTTGCTGCCTTATCTTCCCTGACCCTGAAGAGGCAGGCACCCACTTACAGCTGGGTGAAGTGGGTAGCACAGCCGCCAAGGATTACAATTCTGACATGAAGAGTGACAGCAAGCCAGTGTGCAAAAATATACTTCTATAGTAAACGATATTAGTGTAGGGAAAAATGAATCTGTGCCCCCTGAAAGTTATGGTAAAAATAAAAAGGCAAAGACTACTGAATATGGGCAATGGTGACACTCTAAGTCCAGATAAACACAACCTGCATCCCCCTCCTCCTTCATACCCTCCTCCCAACTACATATCCTCTTTCGTATCCCTCACTGTCTCTAAACTATCTCCCTTCTCCCCGCCCCCAAACCTTCTTGTCCCCCTCCCTATCCCCAGACCTGTCAACCACCTCCCATAACTTACCCCCATCCACCTACCTGTGCCCTACTCCTGTCCCTGCTCTCCCTTCCCCTCCCCCCCTACCTGTCCACATCCTCCCTCCCCCTGTCCACCTCATTGCCCTCATCCCACCCTCCCACAAACAAAGGAAGAAAGACCACACATCTCCTCCAAAGCTCTGAGGATTGGAAGTTAAGGAGGATCCCAACAAGCATCACATATTCCTAACTCACAGCTAAAGCAGTTGCCTTTGTAGGTTTTTTTTAACATTAACATTTTTAACACCATTTCATTAAACTCGCAATTTCTAACTTTGGATTTGGAAATTTTGAGAAAAAAAAGTGATGTCTACAATCATTTACTTTCACCCTGTACTTGTTCCAGACAGGTAAATATCAATGTCTACAATTTTATATCAAAATTGTTGCTTCATTTCCATGGGATGGAAGCTTTTATCTGGACCACTAAGCCACTTCAAACAAATAAAAAAGGGATACAATTGATTAAGATGTCTGTGAAGGGGAAGTAATAATTATGGCATAAAATAGTACACACATCGTGTTTGCAAATCTCAACACAGGTAAGCAAGGATCATAACAGAGGGCGATAGAAGAGATTAAAAGATAAGGGATGGATAAGAGAGTAGGGAGGGGGTAGAATTGGGGAAGGAGGTAGGTTAGCGAGAGGATGGGTAGGTAAGGGGGTAGATTGGGGTGGGTGGGGGTGAGGGGTGGGAGGAGGGGGTAGACTAGGGGAAAGAAGGGCAAGGCCAATTTAGAGAAAAGTTTACATGATAGTATAATAAGTGGGTCATACATCTTTAAGTATCAAATCAAGTGGGAAACAGATGGCCAGTGTGGTGTTTCCCATGCCAGTATTGTAGAGGAGGGTCCAAAGTCTGTGTATTATACGAGGCACACTGCTGTCACCCTCATTTTCCACGGGTTTCCCAATATCCCTGCATAAACTGCTGCTGTTGTAAGGGAGAGTGAGGGGGGGGGGGAGGAGGGGGTGCAGCGCAAAGAGTCACCCATTTACTTAGTAACCACACACGATTGCTGCTTAACCTTTGCTGGGGAAGAACGAGTGCATTGACCAGGGAGTTATATTTCTGTCTCCCATAATATTTTATGATAATAAAAACCTATATTTCTTTACAATTTCTGTTTAATTTGTGTGTGTGTGTGTGTGTGTGTGTGTGTGTGTGTGTGTGTGTGTGTGTGTGTGTGTGTTTTCATTTCTTGCCCTGGCCAAAATCTTTGTCAGCTATTACATTGATGTCAGCTAGATGACAAGGTCTACGTTGAAAATGTCGCTTTGCTTTAGACTAATATTTTTTGGTTTTTGAGATTGTCTTCGGTCACGACAAGCTTCTAGCATATAAACAGTCTGCACTCCCCTTTAAAGGAGAAAAAAAATCCTCTGAACGCGGAGTGAGGCTGCCTATATTGGGAGGTACTCGAACGCGAGCGCGCATGCACACATACACACACACACGCGCGCACACGCACACATGCATACACTCACACATGTGCGTGCGCGTGCACACACACATGCACACATGTACAAACACAAATGTGCGTGCACACGGGCACACACAATACACACACACACACACACACATACACACACACACACACACACACACACACACGTGTGCGCGCGCGCGGGCACACACACAACACACACAACACACACAAACAAACACATAAAACACACAAACACACACAAGCACACACACAAACACACACAAACACACACAAGCAAACACACACAAACACACAAGCACACAAACACACACAAACACACAAGCACACAAACACACACAAACACACACACATACACACACATACACACACATTCACACATGAATCAGAACAAGTAGAACCGCTTCTTTTCTTCTTGAAAGCTTATGACATTTTCAAACCAAAAAATAAATACAGAGTGAATCCACATAACCGATGTATGAAGAAGCAGTCTCGATCATTAACTTCAGATGAAGAGCTCTGAGGAAGAGGTCACCAAAAGAAGGCTTCATTCTGACACATCCACAGGGCCCCTATGTCCCATATGTAGAGCAAAATCATCATCATCATCCTCATCATCATCATCATCATCATCATCATCATCATCATCATCATCATCATCATCATCATCATCATCATCATCATCATCATCATCAATGCCTTTGTGCCTTATTGGCACGTAGGGCAGCAACAAATGTTCTCCACTCATGTCTGTCCTGGGCCAGCTTCTGAATGGTTCCCCAGGTATGTTGGAAGGTCTTCAGCTCTTTTGCGACAGTCCGACGCCAAGTGTTCTTGGGTCGTCCTCGTTTGCGTTTTCCCTCTGGTGTCTAGTGGAGAGCACAAAGTAACAACCAAAAATCCACTTGTTCTTTGTATGTAACTCATACAGGGACGGGATAGCTCAGTGGTCAGAGCACTCGCTTTTCCCCCAAGCCAATGTTAAGCAGCGTTGAGCTAGTGGTTACCACTTGGATGGGTGACCATTTGCGCGCCTTGGTTTCAGAATAGTCACCCCGGTTCACCCAGCTGTAAATGGGTACCTGCCCTCTTTAGGGTCAGGGAAGGTAAAGCAGCGAGGGAGAGGAGATGGACGCCGCCCTCAATATGCTGGCCCGACTAGAGAATTGAGGTCTCTGATGTCTCCCTCCCTACGACCTCATAGGTTATGGGACACCTTCATCTTTTTAAGTCTTTACGACGATGTTCGTCATGTTTTTAATGAAGAACTGCGGGAAATATGGTGTATCACTGCTTAAAGTCTGTGAGAAGAACACACATTCTAAGTGTTTAATTTCTTTAAAAAAAATATTCAAGCGAAAATTCTCTATTCCAGAAAGAAAAAAACCTATTTGGGTACATGAATATTCCCTCCTGATTTGGATTATAGAGGAAAGAAAACGGGATACCTATGACAAATCGAGTCAAGTCAAGTCAACTTTTTTTAATATGTCCAGATGGTACCTTGAATAAGCAATGCGTTTTAAAAAAATTTTTCATCAAACCATCTATCTTAGGAACAAAAATAACTTCATCATTAATATTTGACTACAACATCATTACGACATCCATTAACAACGAAATGTACCAATAAAAAAATTAAACAAAAACAAAATAACACATTGGAAAACTCTCTCACACACACACACACGCACGCACACAGTCACACACACACACACACACACACACACACAAAACACACACACACACACACACACACACACACACACACACACACACACACACACACACAAACACACACGCACACACAACACACACACATACACACACACAAACAGAGCACTCTTGTGATAGAAAACAACAACAAAACATGGCTTCTTTATCTAATGCGATGCACACATATATCCCCATTTTTGTGTGTAGTCTTCTTCACAAAACTAATTGATATCCACTCGCTAAAACCTCCTGGTAATGAATGCACAAGAATTACAATCCATACCAAACAGTTTCAGCAGTGGAGATCTGTTGTTTCAAGTCTTGAAATAAATGTGTTTCATAAACACACTAATTTTTCCAGGTAAACAAAAAATTAGTCAGTTACTGATACAGACAAAGTGATAATCCACACTCACCTTCAACCTATCCCGTAGGTCATGTTGACCGTTGTAGCACCGCTGGAGATTTTTGCAAACCAGCTTCCTCCACTCTTCAAAATTCTCCTGCTTTCTGCAAGAATATCGTTTCACTCAAGGCCAGACAAGCCACTTTCGGATGTTGTCTTCTCATCGTTTTCTCTCTCTCTGCCTCTTCGTCTCCCTCCTTGTACTGTGGCTTGTAGGCTCATTCCAGATGCTTATAGACTCTGTGACAATACTGTCTGAAGATGCTGTTATGCTCTGAATTGTTATGTGGAAATATTTTTTTCAGCTATAACAAGCTCTTAGCATAACAATCTTCCCAGTCCCGGAGTCCCGGATCCCATAATCTATCAGGTCGTAGGGGAGCGAGGCATCAGAGACCTCAGCTTCTACTGGCGCCAGCATTTGAGGGCAGCGCTTATCTCCTCTCCGTCGCTGCTATACCCTTCCCTGACCCTAAAGAGGGCAGGTACCCATTTACAGCTGGGTGAACTGGGGGAACTGTACTGAAGCCAAGGCGCACAAACGGTCACCCATCCAATTTGGTAACGGCACTTGATGCTGCTGATCCTTGGCTGAGGGAAAGCGAGAGCTCTGACCACTGAGCTATCCCCGTCCCCATACCTTTCTTTACTTTATCACAGAGAAAAAAAGGAAAGCTCTGAAAATCAATGTTTGACTGCATGATATAATATTACAAGTTTACCGCGGATAGAATTCCGAGGTTCTCAAATAGTAAGATTTTTGTGTGTGCGACCGTTTTAAGGTACCCACCATGAAGGTAGCCGCATTTCGACTTCCGGGATGCCAGATTAAATCATTTTAAAAAAAGTTATATACACAAACTTCTTATTGTGTGCCGGTGGGAACGGGTAACAAACTTTACAAAACTACATACACACGGGGACTGGATTAGAAAAAAAAGCACAAGCATTTATTCCATTTTCCTCAAAAAAGAAAAAAAAAAGGAAATGAATACATAAATAAATATGCATGGTGGACTCTCACAAATTGCCCAAGATGTAATAATACCCACCATTAAGGTAGACGCATTCTGGCTTCGGGGATGCAAGATTTAATAAATAATATAAAAAAACAACCACAACCCCGTTCTACTCGCACAACTTCTTATTCATGGTGCGCGCTCACAGATAGCCTGATGTGTGATGACCCAGATGAAATGTGTGCTCTGTGTGAGTCTCTGGATGCTTGCAGTGGACAATTCTGAGCCAAAACAAAAAAAAGTAGAAATGTTAATGTGTACGGTATGTCTTCAGTACCGGCATACATAAGAACATGGTGACTCAAGCTGTCTTGGTAATAAAACATCACTATATTGAGGTTTTTTTTTTCTTTGTCTTTTTCTTCCTTTTGTTCTTGTTCTTCTGGTTCTGGTTGTTGTTGTTGTTGTTGTTGTTCTTCTTCTTCTTCTTCTTCTTCTTCTTCTTCTTCTTCTTCTTCTTCTTCTTCTTCTTCTTCTTCTTCTTCTTCTTCTTCTTCTTCTTTTTCTTCCTCGGATTCTTTTTCTTTGATTTTTTCTTCAAGTTCTTTGATTTCTTCTTCTTTGAGTTGTTCTTTTTCGAAATCTTCTTCTTCGAATTCTTCTTTTTCGGATTCTTTTTTGAATTCTTCTTCTTCGAATTTTTCTTCTTCTTCGAATTCTTTGAATTCTTCATCTTCATATTCTTCTTCATCTTCGAATTCTACAATTTCTTCCAATTCTTCCAATTCTTCCAATTCTTCGAATTCTTCAAATTCTTTGAATTCTTCTTCTTCGAATTCTTCTTTGCATTCTTCTTCGAATATTTCTTCTTTGCATTCTTCTTCGAATTCTTCCTCTTTGTTCTTCTTCTTCGAATTCTTCTTCTTCTTTGAATTCTTCTTCGAAATCTTCTTCTTCGAATTCTTCTTCTTTGAATTCTTCTTCTTCGAATTCTTCTTCGTATTCTTCTTCTTCGAATTCTTCTTTGAATTTTTCGAAATCTTCTTTTACGAATTCTTCTTCTTCGATTTCTTCTTATTTGAATTCTTCTTCTTCACATTCTTCTTCGAATTCTTCTCTTTGAATTCTTCTTCTTCTTCGAATTTCTTCTTCTTTGAATTCTTCCTCCTCAAATTCTTCTTCTTCGCATTCTTCTTCGAATTCTTGTTCTTTGAATTCTTGTTCTTCGAATTCTTTTTCGAATTCTTCTTCTTCGAATTCTTCTTCTTTGAATTCTTCTTCTTCGAATTCTTCTTCTTTAAATTCTTCTTCCTCAAATTCTTCTTCTTCGCATTCTTCTTCGAATTCTTGTTCTTTGAATTCCTCTTCTTCGAATTCTTCTTCTTCGAATTCTTCTTTTTTGAATTCCTCTTCTTCGAATTCTTCTTCGAATTCTTGTTTTTTGAATTCCTCTTCTTCGAATTCTTCTTCTTCGAATTCTTGTTTTTGAATTCCTCTTCTTCGAATTCTTTTTCTTCGAATTCTTCTCTTTCGAATTCTTCTTCTTTGATTTCTTCTTCCTCAAATTCTTCTTCTTTGAATTCTTCTTCTTTGAATTCTTGTTCTTTGAATTCTTCTTCTTCGAATTTTTCTTCTTCGAGTTCTTCTTCTTCGAATTCTTCTTCTTTGAATTCTCCCTCCTCAAATTCTTCTTCTTCGCATTCTTCTTCGATTTCTTGTTCTTTGAATTCTTCTTCTTCGAATTCTTCTTCTTCGAATTCTTCTTCTTCGAATTCTTCAATTTCTTCGAATTCTTCTTCTTCCTTTTCTTCTTCCACGTACACCCTTACCAGAAACACTACCTCCGGTTTTCTGTGGTCCTCCCCCTTCCCGAACTCACGCAGAACATCTTTCGTCCACGTTTAAGCCTGTTCAGCCTTTCGGAAAAGTAGGCCATTGTGTGTGCCGGTGGGAACGTATGACAACATTATTTTACAAAATTACACACACACGAGTACTAGATGTAAAGAGAGAACCCACACAAGTCTTCTTCAAGTATCTTCAAAATAAAAGGTTTTTTTTTTTTTTAAATAAGGAACTGTCACCACTAGAGCTGTGGGCCTGCACTACTTGTTTCAAGGTCATGTCAAGCTACACGTCTCGGGTCTCTACCTCTCCACTTTGGGGCTTTAGGTAGAAGTGGCCAGCGTGTAGCCTGATAAGGACAGACTCCAGCCCCAGGACATTAGAAAGAAAAAAGCTTTGTCAGTCCTTAATGTAAGCTTCAGTACAGTTCCCCCCAAGTTCACCCAGCTGTAAATGGGTACCTACCCTCATTTAGGGTCAGGGATGGTAAAGTAGCGAGGGAGAGAGGAGATGCTGGCCCTTAGAGAGAAGTTGAGGTCTCTGATGTCTCGTTCCCTTACAACCACATAAGTTATGTGACAGGTTTACCTTTTTAATGCAAACGTCATTCCTTCATTCATTTATTCTTTCCTTCCTTCCTTATTCATTCATTCATTCAATCAATCATTCATTCCTTCATTCATTACAAAACTGCCTACACACCAGGACTGGATGTAGAAAAACACACGAGTTCTTATTCCATTATCCTTGAAATAAAAGAATAATATATATAAATAAATAAATAAATAAATAAATAAAGAATAAATAATAAATACATAAATAAGATTACTGCTACAAGCCTACATAAGAAAAACAAATACTGTTGATCCCCGAAGTCGGAATGCAGCTACCTTTAGGGTGGGTCAAACTGGTGGCAGACACACATATATCTCTAGTGATGAACCTCGGAGCTCTCTTTGGAGAAGCGCTCAGACAGCAACTATTGCTGTCTGTTTTATTAACAAAAAATGCGTCACGCTGCCCATAAAGCACCCGACAAGTCAGGCCCTGCACATCCGACTTCGACATAAAGAGAGAATTTGCGTCGAGCGTGGTTACCAGTTGGATGGGTGACCGTTTGTGCGCCTTGGCTTCAGTACAGTTCCTCCCCCAGTTCACCCAGCTGTAAATGGGTACCTGCCCTCATTTAGGGTCAGGGAAGGTAAAGCAGCGAGGGAGAGGAGATGGGCGCGTCCTCAATATGCTGGCCCCTAGAGAGAAGTTGAGGTCTCTGATGCCTCGCTCCCCTACGACCTTATAGGTTATGGGACTCCTTTACCTTTTACCTTTTTACCTAAAAAAAAAACAAACAAAGGCAGGAGAAGGGACCAAGAAGACAGAAAAATGGACAAGGAGGAGGTGACAGGAAGAAATGGAACAAGGTGGAAACGATGAGAGTGATAGAAAAGAGGGAATTTCTAACCCAGAATTTCCAGAAGGTGGGGATGCAGTTTTATTGTACTGACAGACAGGACCCCCCAGCATCCTCACAGGGTAACAGGTCTGGTCGAGGAGGACAGAAAATTAATCAAAAGGATTGTTACAATTTTAAAACGTTTATGTAGAGACGGTGCCATCCATGACAACTTCCTAGCGTGACAGCCTGTACATTCTTATGTACATGTGTGGCGCTGCTCTTGTGGCGATGCGCTCTCCCTAGGCCCCGGGGAGGGCACCCCGAATTCCATGTAGATAAATTAATCTGCCGTGACTTAAAGTAGTGTATGAAATAAAGTAAAATAAACAAAAAAGAACACCAAAAAAAAACCAAAAAGAAGAAAGAAGTTTTCAGAAGTTGGAGTTTGGCTGACTTTATGGTGTGAGATTTTTAAGTAGTTAACCTTGATTTTTTCATACCAGCGTGAATATCATATGTAGTTGTACTGTGATTTTATTTATTTTGTTTTATTTTATTTGTTTATTCTTTTGTTTATTCGTTATTTCATTGGGAGGATAATGGAACAAACACTCATGTACTTTTGGTTTTTTACATCCAGTCCTCATGTGTATGCAGTTTAGTTAATTTTGTCAGCCGTTCCCACTGGCACACAATAGACTACTTTTCCAAAAAGCGGAACGGGTTTCAACGTGTGCGCAAGATGTTCTGCGTGCGTTCGGACTCGGGACCTCGGTTTATAGCCTCATCCGAAGGACTTTTAGGGGGAGTGGAGTAAGCACTGATGTTAGCTCCAGAGGGAAAAACCCTCTTGAACGAGATTCGAACCCGGGTCAGCAGATCACAAGGGCAATGCGCATCACTGTAACCACCAGGCTGTTACTATGTTGTAAAATGTTGTGCTGAGATTGCCATCAGCCATGACAAGCTCTTAACTTAGCAACCCCGCACTCTCCTGTGTTAAAGGAGAAAAAGTTCCTCTGAAGTCGGAGTATGGCTGCCTATATGGCGAGGTCCTTGGAAAACAGTCATACAACGCAAACTTCTAATTCAGTGGAATCTCACAGTGATTCCCAGGTGGAATGAGTGAGTCAGAGTGCATATTCTGGGTGACCCCAGAGTGTTAAGATGGGAAGCGCACCACCACCACCACCACCACCACCACCACCACCACCACCACCACCAACAACACCAACAAAAATGTCCTCAAACGGGTGCCTTGGTAAAGACTCAAACCCCTGGGGCTGTCAGATCACTAGCTACACGTTCTAACCACCTCAATGCCACCACCTCTCTCCACCCGCCCCCACCTCCCTCATCCCAACCCCTCTCTTGCTGTCTTCTGAAAAAGAAAACCAAACAGGTACAAAGTATCACTTTGTGTCTTCTCTGAAGTTTCTATGGCTGAGATTAAGGATGGGGTATATTTATGGGAAAGACGTCAGGTCAGATGATATAGACGTGGAGTTGATGGTTTGTTTGCCAAGTGTATGTGTCAGGGGGAGAGACATTTGGTTTGGATTGATTTGTTACGTCTACATTGTATCAATGTGTAAAGTTCTTCTAAATATTCTAGCAATGTGTAAAGCTCTCTTCTAAATATTTTAGCAACGTGTTAAGTTATCTTCTACGTATTCTGTCAATGTGTAAAGCTCTCTTCTACATATTCTATCAGTATGTAAAGTTCTGCACATTCTATTAATGTGTAAAAGCTCTTCTACACATTCTATCAATGTGTAAATTCTACATATTCAATCAATGTGTAAAGTTCTACACCTTCTATCAATGTGTAAAGTTCTACACATTCTATCAATGTGTACAGCTCTCTTCTACACATTCTGTCAACGTTTAAAAGCTCCTCTACACATTCTCTCAATGTGTAAAAGCACTTCTGCACATTCTATGAATGTGTACAGTTCTACACATTCTATCAATGTGTAAAGCTCTCTTCTGTACATTATATCTATGTGTAAAGCTCTCTTCCACACATTCTGTCAATGTATAAAGCTCTCTTCTACACATTATGTCAATGTGTAAAGCACTACACATTATATCAACGTGTAAAGTTCTACACATTATATCAACGTGTGAAGTTCTACACATTCTATCAGTGTATGAAGGTCTACACATTCTATTAATGTGTAAAGCCATCTTCTACACATTTTATCAGTGTGTAAAGCTCTCTTCTACATATTCTATCTTTGTGTAAAGTTCTCTTCTACATATTCTATCAGTATGTAAAATTCTACATATGTTATCAATGTGTAAATCTTTCTTCTACACAGTCCATCAATGTGTGAAGTTCTACACATTCTATCAATGTGGAAAGTTCTACACATCCCAACGATGTGTAAAGCTCTCTTCTACACATTCCATCAATGTGTAAAGTTCTATACAATATATCAATGTGTATAGTTATACACATTTTATCAATGTGTAAAGCTTCTCCACACATTCTATCAATGTGTACAGTTCTACACATTCTATCAATGTGTACAGTTGTACACATTCTATCAATGTGTACAGTTCTACACATTTTATCAATGCAAAAGCTCTCTTTTACACAATCTATCAATGTGTTAAGGTCTACATATTCTATCAATGTGTATAGTTGTGCATATTCTATCAATTTGTAAAGTTTTACATTTCTATCAATGTGTAAAGTTCTACACATTTTATCAATGTATAAAGCTATCTTCTACACATTTTATTGTGTAAAGCTCTACACATTCTCTCAATGTGTAAATCTCTACACATTCTATCAATGTGTATAGTTCTGCACATTCTGTCTATGTGTAAAGCTCTTCTACACATTCTATCAATGTTTTAAGTTCTGCACATTCCACCAATGTTTAAAGTTCTACACATTCTATCAATGTGTAAAGTTCTACACATTCTATCAATGTATACAACTCTCTTTTAAACATTCTATCAATGTGTAAAGTTCTACACATTTTATCAATGTATAAAGCTCTCTTTTAAACATTCTATCTATGTGTAAAGTTCTACACATTCTATCAATGTGTAAAGTTCTAGACAGTCCATCAATGTATAAAGTTATTCTACAAACAATATCAACTTGTAAAGTTCTACACATTCTATCAATGTGTAAAGTGCTACACATTCCATCAATTTGTAAAGGTCTTCTATACATTCTATCAATGTGTACAGTTTTACACATTCTATCAATGTGTAAAGTTCTACATATATCAATGTGTAAAGTTCTACACATTCTATCAATGTGTAAAGTTTTACACATTCTATTAATGTGCATAGCTCTGCACATTCTAATAATGTGTAAAGTTCTACACATTTTATCAATGTGTAAAGCTACTCTACACATTCTATCAATGTGTAAAGTTCTACACATTCTATCAATGTGTATAGTTCTACACATTCTATCAATGTGTATAGCTCTTCTACACATTCTATCAATGTGTAAAGCTATTCTACGCATTCTACCAATGTGTATAGTTCTAGCACATTGTATCAATGTCTACAGTTCTTCTACACATTGTAGAAGAACTGTACAGTACCCGTCTTTAGTCAGTTTTGTACACCTTGCCATCCTTTCCCACAAGCACACAGATGGCCTACTCTTCCAGAAAGTGGAACGGGTTTTAACGAGTGTGTGCGCGCACAAGATGTTCTGTGTATATTTACGCACGGGACCTCGATTTATAGTCTCATCCGAAGGACTTTTAGGGGGGGCGAAAGATGGGGTAGAGGGGTGGGGGTTGGGTGAGTGGAGTCTGCACTGAGGTTAACTTCAGATTGGTTTATTTGTTCCAGTGTATGTGATTAAAGGTAAGGGTAAAGGTAAAGGAGTCCTATAACCTATAAGGTCGTAGGGGAGCGAGGCGTCAGAGACCTCACTTCTCTAGGGCCAGCATATTGAGGGCGGCGCCCATCTCCTCTCCCTCGCTGCTTTACCTTCCCTGACCCTAAAGAGGGCAGGTACCCAGTTACAGCTGGGTGAACTGGGGGAACTGTACTGAAGCCAAGGCGTGGCGCAAACTTGTCACCCATCCAATTTGGTAACCACGCTCGACGCTGCTTAACTTGGCTGGTGGGGAAAAGCGAGTGCTCCGACCACTGAGCTATCCCGTCCCCATGTGATTCTATCTATCTATCTGTCCCGTAGTCTGACGACCGTGGGGGCACCCTCAAAGACTCAACAACCAGTTCCCTCCATTCCTCTCTCTGTTCTGCCTTTCTCAGGGTTTTGTTGAGTTCTAGGCCTGTCCATTCGCTGATGTTATCCTCCCAGCTCTTCCTTGGTCTGCCTCTTCTTCTTCCTCTTCCATGTGATTACTGCTTTTTATTTCAGAAGCTATTCTAAACGCTTCGACATTGCCCTCCCCCCCTCCCTCCTCCCTCAACTCCCCTGTCAAAGTTCACTGTGCCTTAAAAGGCAGACAAAGGTATCGCTTGGTCTCCTGCCGGAACTTCCTGCCGCTGAGGACATAGAGGTAGAAGTTCACCACGCTGTTGCTCATGCCCAGCATGAGCGCCACCGTCTCCACTAACGTCAGCGTGGCCGTGACGTCCCCGTCGCGGATCCTGCCTTGGTAGAACCCCACCTCCTGCATGTAGACGTCAGACACGCAGATGGGCGACGTCAGCACGAAGAAAGCCACCGACGTCAGGATCAGCGTGACCGTCATGGAGGAGACTTTGGCCGCGGGTGGGTTGGAGGCCGTCTGGGTGTCCGGGCTTGTGGCCATGGCTCGGGAGAAGCGTAGCGATCGCAGGACGGCTCTGATGAGCACGGCGTTGGCTACCAGCAGAAAGGTGAAAGGCACCAGGGACGAAATGATCAGCACTAGCAAGAGGTACAGGTCCCCGTGGTCGCGGTCGATGTTATGACACCTGTTCTGGTCCCCCAAGCCTCCCCGCACCCGGTAGTTGAAGAGGGTGTAGCTGCAGACCGTAGCTGCCAGAAGCGCCAGAAGGACCGAGACGATCTTGGCTCGTCTGACGGTGCACAGCAAATCCACGCGGTGAGGCACGATCACTGACATCATGCGCTGACACGTCATGGCCATCAACAGCCACGCTGACGTCATGGAGGTGCCGAAGAAGAGGAAGAAAGCCACGGCGCAGGTGACGTCGTGGGCATTCTTCACCGGAACGTCCAGGGCGACCTCTGGCCACTCTCCCAGCATGAAACTGACGTTGAGGCAGAGGTCGGACAGGGCCAGAGCCGTGAAGTACACAGACAGACAGGCCGTGGAGTCTGAAGCCCGCAGTGCTCGCATCACCACGATGGTCATCACGTTGCCGAAACAGCCAAACACCAGCAACACTGGAGGCACTGTCAGCCAGAGTGTGTACGTGGTTTGGGTTAAAAGACGAGAAAAGCTGGATAGGTTGCCGGACATTAAAGTTTGCTCTGTCAAGTTCTTCATCTTTAGAAAGAAAAGGTTGTGGAGAATAATATGTTTCAAAATTTGAATGATGTCGAGATTATTTCGTATGAATTTTTGTTTTCACGTCTTGAGTATCAACAGCAATAAAACCAAACCTTCAAAAGAACCTAAAACTATCCTAAGAAATGTGTCTTCAGTACAATAAATTGGTTAGACGTTGTTTTTGTAGAGACTTAGCAAAAAGGCGTCCATTTCAATACAAATAGGCACAGATGCACATTTTAGACAAGGACCGGCAGATTTGTTTGAAAGTCTTTCTTCACAATAAACGCGAGAAAGACTCTTGAAATGTTGGCATCGTGGATTAGAAAGGAAGCTTTTTATAAGATACGGATGCACAAAGTTGTATGTTTGTTTTTAGTTTTCGGGTATTTGTTTTTCTTAAGTGTCTTTTCCTTTGAATTTATTCAAGGTTTTGAAAAGAATTACCAAGAGATGGGGGTGGATGTGTGTGTTGTGTGTTGTGTGTGTGTGTGTTGTGTGTGTGTGTGTTTTTGTGTTAGAGTGTAAGTGTGTGTGTCTTTGATTATGCGCGTGTGTGTGTGTTAGTATGTATGTGTGTGTGTGCGTGTGTGTGTGTATGTGTGTGTATGTGTGTGTGTGTGTGTGTGTGTGTGTGTGTGTGTGTGTTCGCAAGGGCGCAGGCAATGTCTGCATTTGCTTGTAGAATTTAACAATAAATGTGCACAGATATGTCTTTGTGTGTAAACGTGCAACACACACTCTCTCTCTCTCTCTCTCCTCTCTCTCTCTCTCTCTCTCTCTCTCTCTCTCTCTCTCTCTCTCTCTCTCTCTCTCTCTCTCTCTCTCTCCCCACACTCTCTCGCTCGCTCGCTCGCTCGCTCGCTCTCGCTTACTGTGCCCGTGCATGCGCGCAAGGGTGGTGGTGGTGGTGTGTGTGTGTGTGTGTGTGTGTGTGTGTGCGTGCGCGCGCGCATGCATACATGTGTGTGTGTGCTATTGTTGTTGCGATTTTACTTTAGTTTTGTTTCACTTGTTTTTTATTTTGGCTGTGAGTTTCTCTAACTTTTTCTTTTATTTCTGTCGTTCTTTCTTTCTTTCTTTCTTTCTTTCTTCTCTTATTTATTCCTTATTAACTTTCTTGACTAGTTGGCTCATTCATTTCTTTGCTTGTTTGCTTTTTATTTTGTGTTTTTATTTTCTTTCGCTTTAAAAAAACCCCACCCCAAGCAATTAAAAGTCGTTAGGATATATTAAGCCCAAGCATGTGCAGCTACAGCTGTTATTTTAGTTTAGAAACACGTGCCTGATTTTTGCTCGTCTGCCTGTCTGTCTGTCTGTCTGTCTGCCTGTCTGTCTGTCTGTTTGTCTACCTGTCTGTCTGTCTGTCGCACTCTCTCTCTCACACACTCACATTATGCACAAACACACGCACGCACGCATGCACACACATGCACAAGCAGCCACGCACGCACAAGCACGCACAAGCACGCACAAGTGCGTGTACCCACAAACATATATACACACACACATATGCACACACGCAGACGGACGCACATGACATGTGAGTGCACGTACTCACACACGCACGCACACAGAAACACAGAGAGAAACACACAACATACACACGCACACACACACACACACACACACACACACACACACAACACACACACACACACACACACACACACACACACACACACACACACACACACAGCACACGTTAACACACACACACTTGCGCGTGCTTGCACACACACACACACATACTGGAAATAAGCCGTGCGTTCACACAGACACACACGCGCACACACACGTTTACGCACATCCACACACAAACACACACACACGTTAACACATACACACATGCGCGTGCATGCACACACTCACACACAAATACTGGAAATGAGATGTGCGTACACCCCCCCCCTACACACACACACACACACACGTTCACAGACACACACACACACACACACACACACACACACACACCTTCCCACTAACACCAGGGCTTTAAAGGATGGTCTGCACCCGTCACGGAGAGGATCCAGTGTGCTGGCAGTCAACGTGGGCAGACACGTCCGTCAGCTTTTCTGGCAGACTCCGAGGAAGACCAGGAGACACCCAACTGTGCAATCACACAGCAGGAACTTTCCAGCATTCTCCAGAGTCTTACCTCCAGTTGGAGACAGGGGCCCCTGGTGGAACATGTATGGTTATTTAGGAGAATGGTTCTGAACGTTTATGAACTGATTGACAAACTGTTTAGAGATTTAATTAGTCATCCATGTAGATCTGTGATCAATTCTGGCTTTCACTTTCTGATCGTCTCTTCTATTGCATAGATTTAGTCTATTGGTAATAGTTGTAGCTCAGCTATCTTGAATTGTTTTCTTTATTTATTGACCTATTAATTTATTCACTTACTTAAGTTCTTACTTATTCTATTTTGATTATCAAAAAAGGTAAAACAATGTCCAGTAAAAATATTGCAGTGGAACTGCAGATCGGTGATGAAAAAACCCTACACTATCTTATTCACCACCTTTCCACAGTCAGTTACCAAATATTAGTTTTACAGTCATTGAATGTCAGTCGAAGCAATTTGCCTAGACTGGCAAACTTTTATCATCCACCAATTCATGAAAACGTTATGAGTGATACAGAAAAGATAAAAACCGCCATATACATCCGTGAAAAATTGGAGTATAGTTCATGTACATCACCAGCACCATCTTCTGTATTGAATCTATATTCCTGTGCAGCAAATGTAAAAGTCGATAATCATATCATCATAAATGTTGTTTCTGTATATCTCCCTAAAGGTCCAAATGATGAAAATACTGAATGGATTCGCACATTGCAAGATTCAAATAAAAAGTGGATAGTCGTTGGCGACTTTAATGCTCACTCTCCTTTTTGGGATAAGGGCAGCACATCAATAACTAGCAAGAGATTTGTTGAAAATATAGTAGATTCTTGCCTTTATTTATTAAATGATGGTAATGTAACCAGAATCCCAGATATTGCTAGTCATAGGGCAAGTGCCATTGACTTGACCTTCATTTCTCCTGTGCTTGCTCCAAATTGTAAATGGGAAACACACACCAACACTTTAGGGAGTGATCACTTACCAATTATAATTACCCTTAATGACCACTCTTGTGGATATAGTAATGATAAAGACGCTATCCCAAAATTTAATTATGATCTTGCGAATTGGAATAAATTTAATACTATTTTAACAGCAGTAAATACAGAACACATTAAAAATGATGATGTGGACATTTTTTACAAAAATTTTACAGATATAGTTTTACAAGCTGCTGATGGTTCAATTCCAAAATTTTCATCTTTAAAATCCAACAAACATTCAGGTAACATATGGTGGAATGATTCTTGTCAGAAAGCTGTTAATGAGAAAAAAGAAAAATATAAAAACTATATAAAAGAGCGCAATGAAAAAAAATCATCTCTTGATGAAAAGAGCAAACTCTGCATGCAAGAGTATTATAGCACAAGCTAAGCGCCAGTTTTGGAGTAGTTTCTGTACAAAAGACGTTTTCAACTATACAGATCTTAAAAAGGTGTGGAAAAAATTCAATGATATGAAAAATGGGGTTTGTTTACAGAATTGTCCGATCAAAATACAGGAAAAAGAAGTTCTTCCTGATTCAGAAAAAGCTGAAATTTTCGTAAATATGTTTTCCGATTCTATGAGTACTCAAAACCTTTCAGATGAATCTAAAACGTTTAGAGAAACTGAGGTACAGAAAGACGAATATTTAGATCCAGAATGCGATAATACACACTATGTGAATGCCCCCATTACGTTGCAAGAAGTAAGAGATGTAATCTTCTCTCTTCCTACTAAAAAAACATCAGTAGGTAAAGATTCAATATCTAATGAACTACTAAGGCATCTCCCTAATAATTGGTTACTTCTGTTATTAGATCTCTTTCAACGCTGCTGGATTCATGGAGTCATACCTCGATTGTGGAAACATTCTGTTTTGATATCGGTATTAAAGCAAGGAAAGACCATAAGCGATAAGAATAACTATAGACCAATAGCATTAACTTCACATACAGGGAAGGTGATGGAAAAAATAATCTTAAACAGACTGACATATTTTTGTGATAAAAATAAAATTATACCCGTAAATCAGGCAGGTTTTCGTAAGGGTAGATCTACAGTTGATCATTTAGTTAAATTAACCACTCAAGTTAAATACCAGTTTGCTCGAAGGAAGAATGTACTTGCCACATTTTTTGACGTACATAAAGCATATGATCATGTGTGGCATGAGAGATTGCTTTATAAACTGAAATCTATTGGCCTTTCTGGCAATATTTACTTCTATATTAAAAGCTTTCTGTCAGAAAGAATCATTCAAGCTAAAGTTGGGAATTGTTATTCTACCTCAAGGTCACCAGACATGGGTATCCCGCAAGGTTCAGTAATATCACCTTATCTATTCAACATTTTACTATATGACCTTCCTAGATTTTTATCAAGCAATGTTGTTATTGTACAATATGCTGACGATATATGTATGTGGATGGATGTTACCATGAAAAAGAAAACACCCAAAAGACAGTTAAATTTTTATCAAAAAAGTATATCAAAAAGAAATTGACAAACTTAGTGGTTATCTTTTTGAGAATGGTCTTTCACTTTCCCCTGAAAAAAACCAACCTTGTCCTTTTTAATAACGGTGTTGACCCACAAGTTCTACCTAATTTTCGAATAAATGGAGAAGCTCTAGAATACAAACAAGCAGTGAAATTCTTAGGAGTATTCCTTACTTCTAAGTTAACGTGGAATCAACATATTGAATATATGGCAACTAAAGCTAAGAAAGTTCTTAACTTCTTAAAAATTAGTAAGTAAACAGCCATGGGGACAAGATATTACTGTATTAAAGCATCTGTCCTTGTCCCTTGTGCGATCAAGACTGTCTTATGGACAAGAAGTATTTTTCAGTGCGCCAAATTATTTGCTTCAGAAAATCCAGAGTCTTGATTGTAAAGCATTTCGACTTGCTTTAGGTGTACCAGCTCACGCCTCATCTCTAGGTACATATAAGGAAGTAGGAGTTCTTCCTTTAAATGAATATCGACAGCTTGCTGTGGCAAAATATGTTTTAAGAAGTACAACAAATGACAGCAACGTTGAAAATGAAGTCCAGATAAAGTCTGACATTCACTTTCCGAAAAGAGCAAGAACTATCAGCTCGCTTACTACAATTAATACTTACACTTCTCCCCTTTTTAAACATTCAGAACTTAAACCAATGAATTAGCAAAATCAGTACAGTCAGCTCCCTACCCACCTTGGGAACTTTTAAAGCTCATTTTGACATCAATCATTCTTCTGTAAGAAAAGCTGAAAATGTTAACATTCTTACATCGCTAGTAAAAGAACATATTCAAACTACTTATCCTGATCATCTCAAAATCTATACTGATGGGTCCGTTTTAAATACTAATGAGGCTGGTGCAGCTTTCATTATTCCATCATTAAAAGTAGAACGAGCTGTCTACCTGGGAAAAATAAATCTATATTTACAGCTGAGCTAACTGCTATAGTGTTGGCACTTAACTATGTACTTGACTTCCCTAAAGACATA
>CM054143.1:21016503-21031688 GCA_028751875.1 Rapana venosa | reverse complement strand
AGAGTAGGCCACTGTGTGCCGGTAGAACAGATTACAAAATTTACAAAACCGCACATACACGGGAGACTGGATGTAAAAAAAGCACATACGTGCTTATTCCATTATCCTCGATATAAAAGAATAAAATTAAAAACAACAACAACACACACACACGCAAACGCAGACACAGACACATAGACACACACCTTACCTGACGCGATTTATAATAAATAATAATGATACATGGAATTTATATAGCGGTATATCTTGCAACAAAACAAATAAAAGCGCTTTCATTCATCCTACTCATTCACATGCAATTTATTTATTTATTCTTTTATTTATTTATTCTTTTATGTCGAGGATAATGGAATAAGCACTTATGTGCTTTTTTACATCCAGTCCCCGTGTGTATGCGGTTTTGTAAATTTTGTCATCCGTTCCCACCGGCACACAATGGCCTACTGTTCCAAAAAGCGGAACAGGATTTAACGTAAGCGCAAGATGTTCTGCGTGCGTTCGCACACGGGGCCTCGGTTTATATAGTCTCATCCGAAGGACTTTGACATTCAGTTCGATTTTTTTGTCAAACTGGAAAGAAAGGGCGAGGCTGGGAATGCAATGAGTGATCAAGCCAGCACAAGCACAAACAAACATATATCCATGAGTATTGAATAAGGGCGTGGAAAAGCAAGGAAGAAACAGGCAGAAAGACAGACTGCCATTTACGGTAAAGATCTCCCCCGTGAGGATGCCGGGCGTCTCTCAGTGGAAACAGCATCCCCGTATTCTGGAAATTCTGTTATGGAATTCGCCTCTTTTCTATCCCTCTCTTTGTTTCTTCCAGTTTCCTTTTCTTCCCTGTCACCGCTTTTTAAAATTTCCTGCTTTTCTTTGGTCCATTCTACTTCCATTTTTTTTTTTGCAGAAAGACTTAGAAGATAACAGTTATCTTCTACGCCGAAGTCAGATGCGCTGGGCCTGACTTGTCAGGCGCATAACGGCAGCGTGACGCATTTTCGTTCATCTGACAGAACAATAATAGATGCTGTCTGACCGTTCGACCACGAAGAAGACGACTTCACGGCAGAACATGAAGAAGGACGAAGAGGGAAAACGAAAAAAACCAAAAGGACCATATATAACAAGACAGAAAAAAACATTACTAAGCGAGCCAGTTTAATGAAAAAAGAGAACAGGGAGGAAAGATGAAAGAGAACAAAAGAAAGAAAGAAAAAATAAAAGTCGAAAAAGAATAGAAAGAGAGAAAGCAAACAAGCAAGCACGAAAGAAAACAAGAAACGCAGGAAGAAGAGAAAGGGAAAAAAAATGATGTAAAGGAGAAGAGCAATGAAGGAAAAAATAGAATAACAGACCAATTTTTTTTTAAAACCCCGAAGAAAAGACAGAAAGGAGGAAGATAAAAAGAAAGAAAAACAAAGGAAACTAGGTGGGATAGATAGATAGATAGATAGAGGGATAGAGTGGGGGGGGGGGAGAGAGAGAGAGAGAGAGAGAGAGAGAGAGAGAGAGAGAGAGAGAGAGAGAGAGAGAGAGAGAGAGCGAGAGAGAGAGAGAGAGAGAGAGAGAGAGAGAGAGAGAGAGAGAGAGAGAGGAGAGAGAGAGAGATTTAATTTTAATTAATTTAATTTAATTTAAATTTTATTCTGTTATTTTGAGGATAATGGAATACGCATTCATGTGCTTTTTTTCTTCCAGTCCCCGTGTGTATGCAGTTTTGTAAATTTTGTCATCCGTTCCCACCGGCACACAATGACCTATTCTTCAGAAAAGTGGAACGGGTTTTAACGTGTGCGCAAGATGTTCTGCGTGCATTTGCGCACGGGGCCTCGGTTTATAGTCTCATCCGTACTTTTGGGGAGTGGAGTCGGCAGTGATGTTAACTCCAGAGGAAAAATCCTCTTGAACGGGAATCGAGCCCGGGTCAGCAGATTACGAATACATCACTCTAACCACCAGGCTATCCCTGGAGAGAGAGAGAGAGAGAGAGAGAGAGAGAGAGAGAGAGAGAGAGAGAGAGAGAGAGAGAGAGAGAGAGAGAGAGAGAGAGAGGAGCTGCAAGTGTAATTGAATAAACCATTTTAAAACCAAAAGAGCAAGAAAGGAGAACACCCCCCCCCCTCCCCAAACAAAAGTCAGAAAGACAGAAAAAGAAGGAAGACAACAGACAAAGTAAGAAAACGAAAAAACACAGAAGACAATGGGAAATGAATGAAGGAATAAAGAAAGGACAGAAAGAAGGAAGGAAGGAAAGAGAAAAAAAACCCAGAAAGAAAGAAGGAAGGAAGGAGAACCAAAAGAAAAAAAGAAAAAAGAAAAGAAAACCCGAAGGAAAGAAGAAGGGGAGAAAGGAAGGGAGAAAGATAGGAAGGGGGGAAAGATAGGAAGAAGCATGGAAATAGCAAAGGGAGAAAGGAAGGGAGGAAAGATAGGAAGGGAGAAAAGATAGGAAGAAGCATGGGAATAGCAAAGGGGGAAAGGAAGGGAGGAAAGATAGGAAGGGAGGAAGATAGGAAGGGAGGAAAGATAGGAAGGGAGAAAAGAAAGGAAGGAGGAAAGATAGGAAGGGAGGAAAGATAGGAAGGGAGGAAAGATAGGAAGGGAGGAAAGATAGGAAGGGAGAAAAGATAGGAAGAAGCATGGAATAGCAAAGGGAGAAAGGAAGGGAGGAAAGATAGGAAGGGAGGAAAGATAGGAAGGGAGGAAAGATAGGAAGGGAGAAAAGATAGGAAGAAGCATGGAATAGCAAAGGGAGAAAGGAAGGGAGGAAAGATAGGAAAGGGAGGAAAGATAGGAAGGGAGGAAAGATAGGAAGAAGCATGGAAATAGCAATGGGAGAAAGGAAGGGAGGAAAGATAGGAAGGAAGAAAGATAGGAAGGGAGGAAAGATAGGAAGAAGCATGGAAATAGCAAAGGGAGAAAGGAAGGCAGGAAAGATAGGAAGAAGCATGGGAATAGCAAAGGGAGAAAGGAAGGGAGGAAAGATAGGAAGAAGCATGGAAATAGCAAAGGGAGAAAGGAAGGCAGGAAAGATAGGAAGAAGCATGGGAATAGCAAAGGGAGAAAGGAAGGAAGGGAGGAAGGCAGGAAAGATAGGAAGAAGCATGGAATAGCAAAGGGAGAAAGGAAGGGAGGAAAGATAGGAAGGGAGAAAAGATAGGAAGAAGCATGGAAATAGCAAAGGGAGAAGGGAAGGGAGGAAAGATAGGAAGGGAGAAAGATAGGAAGGGAGAAAAGATAGGAAGGGAGGAAAGATAGGAAGAAGCATGGAAATAGCAAAGGGAGAAAGGAAGGAAGGGAGGAAAGATAGGAAGAAGCATGGAAATAGCAAATGGAGAAAGGAAGGGAAGAAAGATAGGAAGAAGCATGGAAATAGCAAAGGGAGAAAGGAAGGGAGGAAAGATAGGAAGGGAAGAAAGATAGGAAGAAGCATGGAAATAGCGAAGGGAGAAAGGAAGGGAGGAAAGATAGGAAGGGAGGAAAGATAGGAAGAAGCATGGAAATAACAAACCAACCAACCAAACCAAACAACAAAAAAACCCAAGGTGGTAGGAAGAGGTGGAAGTGGTGGTGGTGGTGTGTGTGTGTGAGTGACAAGGCGGGGCTGACAGTCCGGCAGAAGCCATTACCGATGTTGACGGCACAAGAGGTCTCGGTGACAATGCCAGGCTCCCAGATGATCCTGCCGTCACTGGTCACGCTGATCAGCATGGCGTCATTGCCCAGCTCCACGTAGTTCTGGGCCCTGCAACACGTCATCATCATCATCGTCATCATCGTCATCATCATCATCATCGTCGTCGTCATCGTCAAATCATCATCATCATCATCATCATCATCAGCAGCAGCAGCAGCAGCAGCAGCAGCAGCAGCAGCAGCAGCAGCAGCAGCAGCAGCAGCAGCATCAGCATCAGCATCAGCATCACCACCACCGCCGCCGCCACCACCCCCACCCCCACCACACCACCACCACCACCATCATCACCATCATTATCATCATCATCATCGTCATCGTTGTCATCGTCGTCATTGTCGTCGTCATATCGCTGTCGTCAATGTCGTCACCACCACCACCACCACCACCACCACCACCACCACCACCACCACCACCACCACCACCTTTGTGGTCGTTGTTGTCGTCACAATCGTCGTCAACCTTGTCGTGATCAATGTCGTCATCGTTGTCGTCATCGTTGTTGTCATCGTTGTCATCATCATCACTGATCAGCATCGCGTCATCACCAGCACTTTGTAACTTCCAAGCATTCTGGTACATCATTATGATGACCATCACGTTGTTTTAAACATGTTTAATTCATAAAGCATGATAACAAATCTTTCCAAATGGGGTGTTTGGGGCAAAATTGTGAATGTGGGGACGTAGGGGTTTTTACTAGTGCCCCACATAGTAAAGTGTTTTTTTTTTTTTTGGGTGGGTTTTTTGGGGGCGGGCTGAATATTGCGATTTTTTGGGTTTGTTTTAATATCTAAAGATGGTGCGTGCTGATGTTGGACAGTGTGTTGTTTGTGTGGTGTGTTGTTGTTTTTTTTAAAAAATTTTAAGTTTAAATGTTATTTTTTTTTATGTAGCGATTAACCCGCGGAATTTTATCTGTCTTTGAATAATAAAGCTTTTAAATTTTTGAATTTGAATTAAAATTTGATACGGGCACCCATTTAAAAAGGGGGGAAGCTTAAAGCCTAAAACCCGAAAACTGTCTTGGGGGAAAAAAAATTTAAAAAAACAAACCAAATGACAGAAGTGTATGAAAAACTGAAAAGTTTAAGAAGAACAAACCAAAAAATTTAGAAAAGAAAAAGTATTATTATTTTATTATTATAAATTTAAATGATATTTTCAAAAAATCAGAATGGCATATCAAAAAAAAAGGGAAGAAACCCCCGGAATACACAAAAAAATAATGACATATGTGGGACACAAAACTTAAAAAAAAAACCCCAAAACCTTCGCCTCCCCCCCCCCCAACCTCCCCTCCCCCCCCCCCCCCCCCCAAAAAAAAAACCCGTCAATTTAAAATTACACAAAACCCAAAAAATCGCACCAAAAAAACCCTCAATATAAATAAAAAGAAAAAAAAAAAAACCCCAGGAGACAATTTAAAAAAAATAAACAAAAAAAACAAAAACGCCGCAAAAGAATGTTAAAGAAGAAACGGAAGGAGGATGGGGGAAAAAGAGGGAAAAGGGGGGTTTTATTTAAGGAAGAACAAGGAAAAAGAAGAAGAGAGAGGGGAAGAGAGAGAGAAGAGAGAGAGAGAGGGGAGAGAAAAGAGAGAGAGGGGAGAGAAGAGAAGAGACAGGAGAGAGGAAAAGACAGAGAGAGAGAGAGACGAGAGAGAGAGTTAACAGAACCCCAACAAAACTATAACCCTCATAGCCCAATCCCAACCCTCCCTTTTAGAAAAAGTATTACGTCATTTATGTCGCGTTGATAGGTATGACGCCATTGCCGAGCTCTTCATCATTCTAGTAACACGTCATCCTCATCTCTGTGACGGTAAGCCTAATTCTGTGTATTCCTAGATCGGCCTCTTCAATTAGTCAGACAACACAAAGACCTTTTCAGCAATATGATAGACCAAAAAAGAATCTAGGAAAACAAATCAAGAAAACGCACAAAACAAAGAAGAAAGCTCTTGGGACGAATTTTTTTAAAAAGTAAAGACGTAAACCTTAATGCACTTCTGAAACAAGACATGGGACGGCATCATACCGTATAGGTAGTCCTCGGGTATCTTAAACCATGTATGAGCCAGTTTTGCACATAAAGTGTTAAACTATTATAATTATTGCACAATCTGATCAGTTCTAAAACCGTCTTGCTACTATGTGAACAAAATTGTGACTAAAAAAACGCGTGAAACCACACACACACACACACAAACACACACATGCACCACGCACGCGCGCGCGCGACAACAACGTACGCACACACACACACAAACACACACATGCACGCACGCGCGCGCGCGCACTACATACACACACGAACGCACGCACGCTACGCACACACACACACGCACGCACGACCGCACCGACCCAGCACGCACGCACACACAACGCACGCACGCACACAAACACAAACACACACACGGACACACACACACACACACACACACCACGCAAGTGCATGTACCCACACATGCATGCTCGTACGCAAGCATGGTACAGAAAAGACATTGAAACAAGCATATGCACATACTTACTTACTTGCACACACACACACACACACACACGCGCGCGCGCGCGCGCGCGCGTGCACGCACTCACACACATACAGCGCGCTAGCATGCACACGTGCTCAAGCAACCCTTCTCTCAACCACTTTGCACGCATTTGTGGCTCCAGTTTTTCCGTATCTTCGCACGCATGGGCAAAGAAGCTTAATTGAAACAATCAATCTATCAACCAGCCAACCATTCAACCAACCAACCAATCAACCAACCAACCAACCAATCAATCAATCAATCATTCAAATTCAGTAAATCAAAACAAAATAAAAACGTTTTCCTCCCTACACAAACACACATGAATGAATGAATGAATGAATGAACCAATCAGTCAATCAAAAATACTCCCCTTCTACAAAAACACTCACCAACCAACCAACCAACCAGCCAATCGATCAATCAATAAAATCAAATTAAGAAAGTAAATGAAACAAAACAACAAAAAAATATTTCTCCCTACACACACACAAAACAAAGACACAAACACACACAACGCGCACAAACACACACCCCAAGACACAGACACACACACACACACACACATACACGCACGCACGCACACACACACACACCCACACCCCACCCAAAATTTACATGCATGTACGCACGCACGCGTGAGTCAAAAAACACATTCAAACAAGCACGTGCACACACACACGCACATACACACAGGCACGCACGCACACACAGACACACACACACACACACGCAGACACGCATACAAACACGCACACACACAAACACACACACACACACACACACACACACACACACACACACACACACACACACACACACACAACACACGCACACACGCACACACGCAGACACGCAGACACACACACACATACACACACACACACACACACACACACACACACACACACACACACACACACACACACACACAGGACCTGACAGCTGGGATTGTCCTTTGTAGTAGTCAATTAATTTTCGCAGTAAAAACCGTGAACAAGGCACGTCAAATTACCCTCCCTCCAAATGGAGGCCACCCCCCCACCCAACCCCACAGAAATAACCCCCTTTCTCCGTCTGTCTGTCTGTCTGTCTGTTCTTGTCTCTTTCTCTGTCTCTGTGTGTTTGTCTATGTGTGTCTCTATGTCCTTTATTTATTTTATTTCATTCTTTTATATCGAGGATAATGGAATAAGCACTTATGTGCTTTTTTACATCCAGTCCCCGTCTCTGTCCCCTGTCTCTGTCTCTGTGTCTGTCTGTCTGTCTGTATGCGTGTGTGTGTGTGTGTGTGTGTGTGTGTGTGTGTGTGTGTGTGTGCGTGCGTGCGTGCGTGCGTGCGCGCGTGCGTGCGCGCGCGCGCGTGTGAATCGAAACACAGAATATGCTGGAAAACACCCCAAATAGTAATTGGTAACAGATATGGTGATTATAACAACGACTATAATGACTATACTATCTTGTCGCATTGCAATGTAGTTTATAGTGTTGTATTGTAATGGGTATATAATGGAGGGTACCATAGTCAACAATGAACTATCTTTATAAATCCAAGGCCGCATTTCCAGGTGAAGGACATTGTTTTAGTAGTCTCCAAGTTTCCTGTTGTTTGTTTTCTCACGGTTGCCAAATTCTTATTGCCTTGGTTTCTTTTATGCGTGCATGTGCCCGTTTTACATCGGATCTAGTTTTATGAGTTTTCTGAAAGGCTGGCACCCGAGACTATCAACAAAAGTGTAGTCAAAACAGGGGAGAACACCTCAACCCTGGTTAGGATTCAAACATAAGGTCTGTCACTTCCTAGAGAGTGGAGTTCTTGACCCAGGACACAGTGACCTTCCCCGTTTCCAAGGCTGTCACTTTAAAAGCAGTTGCGTGATTTTCATATCAGAACTATCGCACCTTCACTAACCCATGTCCTATCGCCCTGCTAAAGTATACGACCTGTGTGAGTGTGTGTGTGTGTGTGCTTTTGAAAATGTGTGTGTGCTTTTGAAAAACATTTGACTATTTAAATTTTATTTCATAGATTTTGTCTGCAGCGCACCATGTTTGTAACATCTCTTTGTTTAAACTATTGAATATTTTATCATTGATTGCATGACTGTGTAAGATAAGGTTGAATGCATTGCGCTTTGATTTGTCTTTGCAAGATATAGCGCTTTATATAAGTTCCATTTATTATTATTATTATTATTATTATTATTATTATTATTATTATTATTATTATTATTATTATACTTTCAGTCATACATAAAGCAGTAAAACGCGAAGGCAAGTCTACCATAACGTTAATTTAAGAGTGTCAATCTGCCAGTGCATTGAAGCGAAATGGGTTTTTCAGACTGTCTTGATATATATACATCTGAACTAGTGGCCCATCCATCTTCTTTCTTCTTGTGGCTCCCTCTTCCCTTGGCTTTGTTGAGGGGTCCACACAGAAGCCTCGCACAAACACTGCAGTGAACAGTCACCCATAGATCTGCGCAGTGTAAGGGCTGACAGAGGTCCATTAGCTGATGCAGCGTACATCTTGGTTGGCTGGTCCGTGCCGACATCTTACCACCCCCCCTTCCCTCCCTGTGTGTGTTGTGTACGTGTGTGTGTGTGTGTGTGTGTGTGTGTGTGTGTGTGTGTGTGTGTGTGTGTGTGTGTGTGTGTGTGAGTGTGTGTGTGTGTGTGTGTCTGTGTGTCTTTGTGGTGTGTGAGATGGATGGCGCCTAGTTGAGCGCAGAGCTTTTCTTTCGATGTCTGTTTCCTTGTTCAGCACCTCACAGAGATAGATCGATCACCTGCATTCTGCTTCCTTCTCCCCTTCCCCCCTCTCCCCTGCACCCATTCTATAACTGTTTTACTACTCCTCCTTTCTGGTTTATTTGTCTATGGATCCTCTGCTCAGAGCAATGCTGAATTAAGTTACCTGAGAGCTTTTCTTTCGATGTCTGTTTCCCAGTTCAGTACCTCATAGACAGAGATAGATAGATCACCTGCATTCTGCTTCCTTCTCCCCAGCCCTTCCCATCCTATAACTGTTTTACTCCTCCTCCTTTCTTGTTTGTCTATGGATCCTCTCTTCTTAGAGCAATACTGAATTTAAGCTACCTGTTCTTCTGCTAGTGTTTGGGTAAGAAATACATGACTGTGTTTGTGTGGTTGGCAGCAAGAATAGGTGATGGTGTGATGGGGTGGTGTGTATGTCACGGCTGCTCAAAACAGGAAAAACCCGACTCTTTAGTTTGCGGCTGGCACTTTCGCTCCGTAACCTAAATACCATCTGTCTGCTATCTAGGCACCGCGCGGTCAGGGGTCCAAGTCCAGCGTCTCGCGGTGCCAGCACACATTCCTTCTTTGCTGTCTATTAGCGACTGGGTGAATTTTTATTTGAAAGGCTTATTTATCATTCGCTGCTGGATGTCCTACTTGATTTGTACAGTACTCATACTTTAGTGAACAAAACTTTAATACCTGCTTTACTTGTTTGTGGTGACGGTTGTACAGCTAATTAGGTTAACTAATTTTAAACATTTTTTTTTACAAACACGGTGTTCCCAAGAAACGAAGGCTGAGTGTTTGTGTGTTCTCTCTCCTCTCTCTCTCTCTCTCTCTCTCTCTCTCTCTCTCTCTCTCTCTCTCTCTCTCTCTCTCTCTCTCTCTCTCTCTCTCTCTCCTGTTGTGTGTGTGTGGTGTGTGTGTGTGTGTGTGCGTGCGTGCGTGCGTGCGTGCGTGCGTGCATGTTGTGTAAGTAAGTAAGTAAGTAAGTCTTCAGACAACCCTAAAATAGGAGACTGAATAAGAGAGAGAGAGAGAGGGGGGGGGGGAGGAGAGAGAGAGAGAGAGAGAGAGAGAGGGGGGGGGGGGAGGAGAGAGAGAGAGGGTGGGGGGGAGGGAGAGATCTACTTTGTGTGAGTGTGTGTGTGTGTGTGCGTCCCTGCAATGCATGCGTGTGCGTGTGTGTGTGTGTGTGTGTAGTGTGTGTGTGTTATTGTGTGTGTGTGCGGGGAGTGAGTGTGCGTGCGTGCGTGGGCGCGCGCGTGTGCGTTTGCGCGTGGTGTGTGTTCGCGCACACGTGTGTGCGTGCGTGTTTGCGTATGTGCCCGTGTATGCATGTGTGAACGTGTGTGTGTGTGTGTGTGTGTGTGTGTGTGTGTTTGTGTGATCGGCCACAGCACCTACATGTGCCAGGTGCTTCCTGGCTGTGTGTCAGTTTCAAGTTGTTAGTTATCTCAAGCACATGTGTGCCGTGCGCATCTTCTTGTAGTTACATGTGTGTGGTGTGCACACGCGCGCGTGTATGAGTGTGCGTGCGCGCGTATGTGTGAGTATAGGGTATGCGTACATGTATTTATGCCATTTTGTGTGTGTGTGTATGTTTGTCTGCTTGTGTGTATATGTGTGTGTGTGTGTGTGCACGTGCGCTCATGTGTGTGTGTTTATTTATTTTGCTTATTCTTTTATTTCAAGGATAATGGAATAAGCACATGTGCTTTTTTAAAAATCTAGTTCCCGTGTATATGCAGTTTTGTAAATTTTGTCATCCGTTTTGTGTGTGTGTGTGTGTGTTTATTTCTGCTTTTTTTGGGGTGTTGCTTTGATGTCAAAGTGTAGGCCTGTGTGCAATTTGTTTTGTTTTTTTACACAACACAGGACTGATAAGTAGATAAACATTTGATCACAACAATTTCTTAACAGGATCAGAAAATGCTTTTTGAATAGTATCAGAAACATCAATGAAATAAAAACCTGAGCCATTTGTGAGGTATCTTGGCTTGATGACAGTATAGGATACTGACAAGACATTTGTTTTCTACTGTGTTCTCAGGGTTATAGTTATGAGCTGTACTGGAATTGGTTCATGAACAAACCTTCAGCTGTAGCAAGGATACCGCTAAAAGCTGATGAAACAGTAGACTAGTGTACGTGCTGTAACGCCTGACCAGCAGAGTGTTTATAGAGAAGTCAGAAAAGCTGACACTAATGACTGCGGCAGACTCTTTCCCCCACCTCTCCATCACCCTGTCTCTCACGGCGCTGGCCCGCGCGCGAGCCTGTAGCCGCTACGGTGTGTTTATTTATGGCCTCGTTCTGCCAACAGGTTGAATTAACACCCCCCCAAAAGTTAGTCTGCATGCAGACATATTCAATGTTTTCTCTATGTTCATTGTTTAATAATATAAATATATGCTTTTAAGAGAGAGAGTTAGAAATGTCTGTTTTTTGTGATTGTGTTATCTTCCTGCACCTCTCCTGTTTATCTTCATGTCTGTTTGAACTGCTGTCACATCAACCAGTATGAAAGAAAGTACATGGAGTTTGGAGTCAAAAGAAAGCTCGTTTAAAGCTCATTTTAAAGAGTGCTTTGCTTGTCATTTTTAAACAATTCACTGTGCAAGAGGATGCGTGAAAGACACAAGGGTAATTTACGGCTGAACACGGCTACAGCTGCAAGCAGCTAGTGCTGCCTTTCCTTTTGCCCTGTTTATTTATATCCACGCCCTACCAGCTGCCAGTCATGAACTTTGGCTGGGAAACTAAACAGAGGGTTTGAGAAGCAGTGATGTGTGTATGTATGTATGTATGTATGTATGTATGTATGTAATGTATGTATGTATGTATGTATGTATGTATGTATGTATGTATGAATGAATGAATGAATGAATGAATGTATGTATGTATGTATGCATGCATGTATGTCAAGTCAATTTTTTATTTCCAGATGGTACATGTATGTATGTATGCATGTATGTATGTATGTATGTATGTATGTATGTATGTATGTATGTATGTATGTATGTATGTATGTATGTATGTATGTATGTATGTATGTATGTATGTATGTATGTATGTATATATGTATGTATGTATGTATGTATGTATGTATGTATGTATGAATGTGTGTGTGTATGCATGCATGTTTTTTGAGCAATGATGGTGTGTGACTTTGGTTGGAAAGAGTTACAACTTTTTTTACCCTTTGTTAAATTGTTTTCAGAGGATATAGGTAGCTGTAGGTATGTGTGCTGCATGCGCCAGAAGACCAACCTTAACGCATATCTGTCTCCTTTTGCCTGTTCTCCTCTCACTCTCTCTCTGCTTCTATGGAGAGTGGGTGAGGCACACACACACACACACACAACACACAAAAACACACACACACACAAACACACACACACACACACACACACACACACACACACACACACACACACACACACACACACACCACAACCACACACACACACGAAAGCAATTATATATCAACCCCCCAGTGGAAGCAGGGGCCTGTCACTATAAAAAAACACATCCCCACCTTCGGGAAAACGATGTGCAGGAAATTCCCTCTTTTTCCATATTTCCTTGTTTCTCCCTGTTCCTTTTATTATTTTACCCCCTTTGGGGTCCATTCCCTCCCTTTTTTTCTCCCCCCCCCCCCCCCCCCCCCCCCCCCCCCAAAAACACTAAAAGATAGGAATTCTCTTCAAAGCTAAGTTGGATGCCCTAGTCCCTACTTGCCATCTTAAGGGCAGCAAAAAGCTTTTTTAGCTCATAATTATACAACAAACAGCAAAGTCTGAGCATTTAACAAGGAAAACGAAAATCCCAAAAAAGCGCTCACATATCACAAGGGCATCAAAACCAAAACCCAAAAGGGGGAGTTAATGAGGGCATGCATAAAAACTCCCAGCTTACCTCCCAAAAACAGCAACACCTCCTCTGTCCCATCCCCGTCTCCCCTTCTTCTCTCCTTTTGTCCCTCCCCCTGTTTTTCCTTCACCTTCTCCTCCCTGTCTCTATTCTGTCTCTCCTTCTTTTCTCCCTTTTTTCCCTCGTTTTCCCATGTCTCTCCCCGTCTCCCCCTCGTCCCTTTCCCTTTTGTATCTTTTCTGTCTCCCCCCTGCCTTCTTCTTCTCTCCTTCTGACTCCTTCCTTATCCCCTTTTTCTCCCCTCCACCTCCTTTTCCCCCTTTCCCCCCCTCCCTTTTTCCCCCCTTTTTGCTCTCCCCGTTTCCCCCTTATCTCCTTCTGTTCCTCTTCTTCCCCCCCCCCCCCCCCCTGCTCTTCACTGTCTCCCTTCTGACTTTTTCTGTCTCCCCCCCCCCCGGCTCTTCATCTGTCTCTCCTTCTGTACTCCCTTTTGTCCCTCGCCCCCCCTTTGTCTCTTTCGTCTTTTTCCCTTTTGTTCCCCCCTTCTGTTCTCCCCTTCTGTTTTCCCCCTTTTCCCCCTCTTCCTCCCTCTTTCTTTTCTTTCCCCCCCCCCCCCTTTTTAAATTTTTTCCTTTTGATCTCTTCGTCTCCCCCCCCTGTCTTTCTCTGTCTCTCCTTTTACTCTTCTGTCCCCCCCCCCCCCCTGTCTCTCCTTTTTGTCCCCCTTCTGTATCTCCTTTTCCTTCTCCCCTTTTTTCCCCCCCCCTTTTTCTTCATGTCTCTCCTTGTTCTCCCCCTGTCCCCCCTTGTTTTCCCTTTTTCTTCCCTCTGTCCTCCTTTTGTTCCCTTCTGTCCCCCTCTTCCTTCCCTTTTGTTTTTTCCCTCGCTTCCTTCGTCTCTTTTTTTCTCTGTCTCTCCTTGTCTCTCCTTTTGTCTCTTCCTCTGTCTCTTCTTTCTCTCCTTGTCTCCCTTTTTTGTCCCCTTCTTCCCTCTTTCTTCTCTCCTTTCTCCTTCTCTCTGTTCTCCCTTCTTTTCTTTTCTGTCTCTCCTGTCCTCCTTTTTTCTCTCCCTTTTTGTCTCTTTTTTCTGTCTCTTTTTTCTTTTCCGTGTCTCTCTTTTTTGTCCTCCCCTTTTTTTCCTTCGTCTCTCCCCCGTCCTTTCCTTCCCCTCCCCCTGTTCTCTTCTTTTGTCTCTCCTGTCCTCCTTTTTCTCCTTCTTTTTCGTCTCTCCCTGTCTCTCCCTCTGCCTCTCTTCTGTCTCTTGTCTCTCCCCTCTTTCTTCCCTTCGTCTCCCTTCTTTCCTTCTTTGTCTCTCCTTTTGTCTCTCCTGTCTTCCTCTCTCTCCTTTGTCTCTCCTTTCCCCCTCCCTCTTCTCTCCCTTTGTCCCCCCTCTTCTCTCCCCCTTTCTCCCTCTGTCTTCCTTTTGCTCTCCCTCTTCTTTCTGTCTTCCCTTCTGTCTCTTTCCCTTCGTCTCTCCCCCCCGTCTTCCCTCTGTCCTTTCTCTCTCCCCCTTCTCTCCCCTTTGTCTCCCTTCTGCCCCCCCCTTCTCCCTTTGTCTCTTTTTTCCCCGTCCCCCCCTCCCCGTCTCTCCTTTTGTCTTCCCTTCTGTCCTTCTTCCCCTTCCCCCTCTCTCCCTTTCCATCCCCTTCCTCCCGTCTTCCTTTGTTTGTCCAGATTCTCTCTCCCCTGGGCCCCTCCCTTCCCCCCCTCTCTCCCCCCTGTCCCCCCTCTTCTCCCCCCCGTCTTTTTGTCCCCCCCCACCGTTTCTATCCCGCCTTTCTTTGGTTTCCCCTCCCCTCTTCTTTTTAAACCATTATGGGGTTGTGGGGGGGTTTTAGGGAATGGGGAAGATGTGTGAAATTTCAGACAATTCCTTTCCCAAACAGTTAAAGGACTCTTCCCATCACCACATGCCCTTGGAAAAATCTTTTCTTCCTTTTTAACATTGCCCCTGATTCTGTTGCCAAAGGTTATTCTATTGGCCAGGGGGGGGGGGGGGGGGAAAATTCTTTTCTTGTGGGATTTTCCCCCCCGCCCCGTTCCCTCTCTTTTAAAAGGAAAAAATTATATGTTTTAAAACCCCCCCCATTTGAAAAACAAATAAGGAAATAGTCAATTTCCTTTTCCTCTTTTTCTTTTTTATCCCTCTTTTCCTTTTACTTTCCCTCCCCTTTTGGACCCCCCTTTTTAAATTTTTACTTCCTTTGGCCCTTTTTTCACTAAATTTTTTTTCCCTTTTTCTTTTTCCCTAAACCCCCCTTCTTTCCCCCTTTTTATCTTTTTTCCCCCCAATTTCCGCCCCGTCAAAAACCATTTA
>CM054143.1:21002168-21016003 GCA_028751875.1 Rapana venosa | reverse complement strand
CCAGCAGGGCCCCCGATAGCAGACGATAGTAGATAAAGAGAGAGAGAGGAGAGGAGAGAGGAGAGGAGAGAGAGAGAGAGAGAGAGAGGAGGGGACAGGACAGACAGACGGGACAGACAGACAGACAGACAGACAGAAGACAGAGACAGGACAGACAGAAAACAGACACGCAAAGCACACAACACACACACACACACACACACACACACACACACACACACCCAACACACCCCACACACACACATGCACATACACACTCAATACAACACCCACACACCCCGCACCACACCACACCACACACACACACAACACACACACACACACACACACAACACACACACACACACACACCACAAAAACACACACACCAAAACACACACACACACAAAACACCCCACACCACACACACACGCACACCCCACACACACCCCCACACCACCCCCCACCACACACGTACACACACCACAACACACCGCGCACACACACACAATCACCCCACCACACCACAGACACACACACAACACCCACCCACCACCCACCACACCCCACCCCACACACAACACCCACGCCCCACACGCATCCCCCCCCCCTCCGCACACACACACACACAAGCCCCCCCACCCCCCCACAACAACACACACACACACACACGCACACAGAGTAAATATCAAATCAATTTAAAAAAAAAACAACCCATCAAACAAACAGTGTTTAAGACAAACAACAAACAAACAAAAAAGGACACTCCCTCACCTCTTTGCCTGTGCCTTGCTGCCCTATCTGCACGCGTGGTGACCCACCAACACCTTCATTTCGTAAACTATTCCTCCAGCCTGAGAAGATCTCCAATGAAGACCTACTACGGAGATGCAGGCAGAAAGACATGGGAACCATCATCACCAGACGACGGTGGAAGTGGATTGGGCACATCCTCCGAAGAGACCCACAGTCAATCAATCACAAGAACAGCATTGCACTGGACCCCAGAAGGAAGGAGAAAGAAAGGAAGAGCAAAAGCAACGTGGAGGAGGAGGACTGTAGAAAGTGAGATGAAGGCCATGCAGCAGCACTCTTGGGGATCAGTGACTAGGTTGGCCCAGGATAGGCGGGAGTGGAAGCGCTTTGTTGCTGCCCTACACACCACTGGGTGTAATGGTTGATGATGATGATGATTCCTCCAGCTTGGGTCCTTGGGACAAAACTGAAGAGGGGGGAGGAGAACATTTTTTGTGGTTTGCTGACCATAATTATCATGAAAAATCTGCCACTGATAATATTTCTGGCAGCTGTCTAGTAGAATGCCCGAGTTATCTGCCCCTTGCCATCTTCTTGCCTGGGGGGGTTTGGTTGGCATTGTTGACCACACACCTGTAATGAGAAAGAAGTACAAGGAAGACATGGTAATTGTTTGGCGTATTACCACGCATAATTATCTGAGAACAAGGAATACACTTGACAGACTCTGTATTGTGATGTAGGTGAAAGAAGAGGACTGCGCATTTAGTCCGCAGGCAAACGGGATAGCCTAGTGGTTAGAACATTGCGCTCTCGCAATCTGACGATCCTGGGTTCGAATCCCGTTCAAGGGGATTTTTTCCCCCCCGACTGTGCCGACTCCACTCTCCTCCAAAAGTCCTTCGGATGAGACTATAAACCGAGGCCCCGTGTGCGAACGCATGCAGAACATCTTGCCCACACGTGAAATCCTGTTCCGCTTTTCGGAAGAGTAGGCCATTGTGTGTGCCGGTGGGAACAGATGACAAAATTTACAAAAACTGCATACACACGGTGAATGGATGTAAAAAAGCAGATGACTGCTTATTCCATTATCCTCGACATAAAAGAATATAAAAAAAAGAAAAAACAAAGTAAAAGTAAAAATGTATGTGTGTGTGTGTTTGTGTGTGTGTGTGCGTGTGCGTGTGTGTGTGTGTGTGTGTGTGTGTGTGTCTCTTTTCCTCTTCTCTGCTCTTCTCTCTCTCTCTCTCTTCTCTTCTTCTCTAGTATCTCAAACAAAATGCATTGCTGTTGGGAAGGGGGAGGGGGGGGGGGGGGGGGGGGGGAGCGCATTATATGGCCACTGTCCAGAATAGACAGGAGGAAAGCCTTCATGGGAAAAAAAACAACCAACAACAGCTGACCACTTAGTTTACACAGACTTTGACGGACACTGACAGCTCTGTCCGCGCGCGCGGCCCGATTCAGTTGTACTTCAGTTAGGACAACAGTTGTATGATTGTTTACTGTTGATGACATGTACTGTGTATGCTAAAATCACTAGTGGCACACTTGGACTCACTGACTAAACAGATCGTCTAGGCCATCGCTATTCTATGCCACTAAAAGTGACGCCGTTGTCCAATTTGTTCTTCGTGGTGCATATCAAAATGAACTGTAAAGCTTTGTGGCAATACATTTAGTGCAAGGTTCTCTCCTTCTCTCTCTCTCTCTCTTTCTGTGTATCTCTCTCTTTTCTCTGTCTCTGTCTGTCTCTGTCTCTCTCTTTCTGTGTATCTCTCTTTCTGTGTATCTCTCTCTCTCTCTCTCTCTCTCTCTCTTCTCTCTCTCTCTCTTTTGTGTGTATCTCTTTCTCTGTCTGTCTCTGTCTCTCTATCGCTCTCTGTCTCTTCTTTCTGTGTATCTCTCTTTCTCAGTATCAGTCTCTGTCTCTCTCTCTGAATCTCTTTTTCTGTATGTCTCTGTCTCTCTCTGTTCTTCTCTCTTGTTATTGTTTATCTCTCTTCTCTCTCCTCTCTTCCCCTCCCCCCCTCTCTCTCTCTCAACCCCCCCCCCTCCCTCCCCCCTTTTCACCACCCCCCATCCCCCCTCCCCCTCCCCCCCCCCCCCCACAACACATACCCCTTCCACCACCACACACCAAAACAACATCCTAAGTGCCAACAATCCAATAACAAAACAAAAAAAACAAAACAAAAAACCCCAAACCACTTCCATATTATAAAATTATCGATCACAACCTTGAACACTTATGACATGGCCACAGTAAAAGCTAAACGCGCGTAGGACCTTCCAAAAAAAACGAGCTGCAACTATGCAACTAGGCGGAGCAGTCTGACCCCTATACCAACTGTGCAGTAAGTAATTGGAGTGTTAATTGCTTCCATGTCAGGTTCTGCTCAGTACAGGTTTTACCGCTGACTGACCTCCAGCTTGACCAAGCAAGCGAGAACAGGAGGAAAAAATAATAAAAGAAAGGAAGGAAGAAGAAAGAAAGAAAGAAATGAAGAAAGACCGAAAAACTAGAAAGAATGAATAAAGGAAAGACAGAGAGAAGTAAGAAGGGAGGTATAATGAAATAGGGAAGAAAGGAAAGAAAGAATGTATGACAGACAGAAAGAAGAAGGAAGGGAGGAAAGAAAAGACATAAAGAAAGAAAGGAAGCAAGCAAAAAAGAAAGAAAAAGACAAAGAAAGAAAAGAAGGATTAGAAACAAGTAAGGAAAGAAAGAAAGGAAGAAGAGAAAGAAAAAAAAATAAAGAAAGACAAAAGAAAGAAAGACAAAAGAAAAAAAAGAAAATAAGAAGGAGGGGAAAAATGAAAGAACAGAAACAATGAGAGGGATAAAATAAAAGGGGAGAGAGAGAGAGAGAGAGAGAGAGAGAGAGAGAGAGAGAGAGAGAGAGAGACAGACAGACAGACAGACAGACAGACAGACAGACAGACAGAAAGATACAGAAGAAGAGAAAGAAAACCAAAAAAAGGACAGACATAAAAATGGAGAGAAAAGAACGTAAGGGGAGAAGAAGAAGAAGAATGTAAAGAAGAAGAAGAATACAAAGAGGAATAATGCAAAGAAGAAGAATGCAAAGAAGAAGAATGCAAAGAAGAAGAATGCAAAGAAGAAGAATGCTAAGAAGAAGAATGCAAAGAAGAAGAATGCAAAGAAGAATGTAAAGAAGAAGAAGATTAATGCAAAGAAGAAGAATACAAAGAAGAAGATTAATGCAAAGAAGAAGAATGCAAAGAAGAGTGATTAATGCAAAGAAGAATGCAAAGAAGAAGAATAATGCAAAGAAGAAGATTAATGCAAAGGAGAAGAAGAAGGCAAAGAAGGAGAATACAAAGAAGGAGAATACAAAGAAGAAGAATACAAAGAAGAAGAATACAAAGAAGAAGGCAAAGAGGAAGGAGAATGCAAAGAAGAAGAATACAAAGAAGAAGGCAAAGAAGATTAATGCAAAGAAGAGAAAAAGAAGAATGTAACAAAGAAGGAGAAACCCATAAGAAATGAAGAAGTAAAGAGAGTAGAAGAAAGAGAAATACCAAGAACGAAAATGATGAAAAGAATGCAGAGAAGAAAACAAGCAAGAATGGACGAGAAAGAAAGGCGCCAGGGCAACTGTCAGAAAGAGACGAAGAAAGACAACACACAAGACAAGTGGCAGGAGGAGGAAAAACGTGATCTGGAGAGAGAGGAGAGAGAGAGAGAGAGGAGGGGGGGGGGGGGGGGGGGGGGGGAGAGGGGGGGAAGAGAGAGAAGGGGAGGGATGGAGGGAGAGACGGAGAGGGAGGGAGAGAGAGAGAGAAGGGGGGGAAGGGATGGAGGGAGGGAGAGACAGAGAGGGAGGGAGAGAGAGACGGAGGGAGAGGGAGGGAGAGAGAGAGGGAGAGAGAAAGGGAGAGAGGGGGGGGGGGGAGAGGGGGGGAAGAGAGAGAAAAGGGAGGGATGGAGGGAGAGACGGAGAGGGAGGGAGAGAGAGGAGGAGAGGGGGGAAGGGATGGAGGGAGGGAGAGACAGAGAGGGAGGGAGAGAGAGACGGAGGGAGAGGGAGAGAGAGAGAGAGGGGAGAGAAAGGGAGAGAGAGGGTGGGAGAGAGGGAGGGAGGGGAGAGAGAGAGAGAGGAGGGAGAGAGAGAGGGAGAGGGAGAGAGAGAGAGAGAGGAGAGAGAGATAAAGGGAGAGAGAGAGGAGAGACGAGAGAGAGAGAGGAGAGAGAGAGAGAGAGGAGAGAGAGAGAGAGAGAGAGAGCGACAGACAGACAGAAGGAGGCAGACAGAGGACAGACAAAAGAAGGAGTGAGACAGAAAACAGCTGATGATGAAAGAGAAAAAGAAGAAGAGAAGAAGAAAGAAGAAGAAGAAGAAGAAGGAGAGAAAGAAGAAGAGAAGAAGAAGAAGAAGAAGAAGAAAAAGAAGGAAAAAAAAAGAAGAAGAAGAAGAAGAAAAGAAAACAAGAAGAAGAAGAAGAAGAAGAAGAAAAGAAGAAGAAGAAGAAGAAGAAGAGAAAAGAAGAAGAAAAGAAGAAAAAAAGAGGAAGAAGAAGAAGAAGAAGACAACAACAGCACGACAAAAGTAACAACAGTATCAACAACTAGGATAACATCAACCTTAGCCACAGGAACAACAACATAAATACCACCCCCCCCAAAAAAAAAAGAAAAGAAAAAAAGAAGCTTCCAATAAACTATTTGGAGAGTCGCTGTTGGAACGCACGCACGCGTACGCACGCACGCACGCACGCGCGCGCGCGCGCGCACACACACACACACACAGACAATAGTTTATTATGGTAAGTATAGTCTTCGGTTCACATGGAAACAGCGTGGAAGGGCACTGTGAACAAAATCCATATTAAACATGAACATAACCAAGGACATCCCAAAACATACAACATAACCTGGAATCCATATCGTGGATATACTAGCAGAAGATATCAGATCAAGGATAATGTGCAATGAGGATATCGTTATCTGTTCAGAGTGCAATGAGGATATCGTTATCTGTTCAGAGTGCAATGAGGATATCGTTATCTGTTCAGAGTGCAATGAGGATATCGTTATCTGTTCCGAGTGCAATGAGGATATCGTTATCTGTTCCGAGTGCAATGAGGATATCGTTATCTGTTCCGAGTGCAATGAGGATATCGTTATCTGTTCAGAGTGCAATGAGGATATCGTTATCTGTTTAGAGTGCAATGAGAATATCGTTATCTGTTCAGAGTGCAATGAGAATATCGTTATCTGTTCAGAGCGCAATGAGAATATCCTTATCTGTTCAGAGTGCAATGAAAATATCTTTATCTGGTAAATCACAGAAATACACACATTCGTTTAAGTTACACCACTTCCCATACAAACATTTCCTTTTTGTACAACCTTGTTCTGTTTAAGTTCCATATCTAAGATGAATTCATAAGAATTGGTCATGCTCCACAAGAGTTGCAATGAAAAAGATTGCAACAACTACAAGACAATAGGCCTTATTTGTCATGTAAGTAAGACTATGCTGATTGCAATCTTGCACAGGATGAAACAAAAACAAAAAAAACAACAATAACAACAATAACAACAACAACAACTAGAGTTTGAAATGTTAGACGGTCAGGCAGGCGACAGAGCAAACAGAGGAACAACATAATTAGTTATTATTAAGATATGTTATTTGTGCTTCAAAACACCATAGAAAACGTAAAGAAGTATGAATGAAGGAATGTTTTTTGTTTTGTTTTTGTTTTTATTAACTTCATAGATCTTTTGACAGCATAACTCACCTATATCTTTTTGACACAATGCATAGCACGGGCTTTTCCAAAACACATCATCTCACTAACTGCTTCACTTTATGAAGACCAAAAGGGAACTAGAAGACAAACAGTGAAAAATGTGAACTTTTCAACATATTGAGGAGTGAGACAAGGATGCATACTCTCACCTCACCTTTTCAGGATATATACAGCGCAAGTAATGAGAGAGTCTGAAACTGGAAGCATAGGTGTTAAGATAGGTGGTGGAAATATATAACAAATCTGCGCTACGCTGATGATACAACACTACTAGCTGGCAGTGCTAGCATGAAGGGAGTGCGAAATAGAGTACAGTAGATGAAACAGTAAGAAGAGCTGGTCTCAAGCTCGATGCCAAAAATACAAAAGCACTGTGTGTGTTGCCAGAATCAGTTGCCAGAGCCTAAAATAAAAGATTGACAAAACTTTCGAAAATGTCGAAGACTTTAGATATCTAAGTTCATTCAAAACACATGATGGATTATGTACCAAAGATATAAAAAAAGGAATATGCATGATTAAATGCAGAATTGTTCATCTAAATAACATATGGGAAGATAATCTGTCATCTCATTCACATCATCACAGTGTAACCCATGTATTATCTTTTGATAAAATCAAATGTCGTAATTTACATGAATATAGAAATGTTGCATCTATTATCTACAGGTTTAAGCTCAATGCTTTTAAAACTAAATTTTCAAAAAAAAGCAACATGTATCTGTGGCAAAAATCTTACCAATGATCATATTCTTTTATGATGCAGAGATCTGAAAAACGTTTTACCTGCCTTCCCAGTCCGTAGCTTACAGCAAATTCTACAAGACATTCCATTAATGAAACAAATTGTTTTGTCATTAAGTCATACTCCTATTTTCAGACTCCTTTAATATGAGGATAGCTTCTAGTTACATGAATTGCAACGTTAATATTTTAACTGCTCGTTTTTTCTGTTCAGAATTCTTGTTTATGCTTTTTTTCATAATATTTGTTTATTGTGATTGATTATTTATGTGCATACCCCTATCCCTACAAACACACACACATACACACACACACACACACACACATACACACACACACACACACACACACACACCACACACACACACACACACACACACGCTTTCCCATCTGATATCACTATTTAGTGGCAGGACCTTAAAATGAAGAACTGTATGTATGTTATACTACTACATCATCACAGGCAACTTTTCATCACATCCACATCATCACAATCAGCACCTTTTACCTCAGTCAAAGCATCACAGTCGCAATCACTCATTTCTTTCACAATGTCAGTACGTAGGTGATCATTTTATATTTTGACATAGTAAATGGTCACTGTCTACCTCTCTTCATCATGTTGTTTGCGTATCAATTTGGCAATTGTTTTGACAATTTTCTGAATAGAGGTGGCAGGGGTTGACATATACAAACATACTGATAACACCTTCATGATCAGCGTGGTCAGAGGTATGTAATAAACCCGGAGGAGTTGACAAAAACAAACCTTAAGTCTGTTTGCTTGCCAAGTTCTTCTTTGGTCTCTGTTCATTTGAGAGGGACACTTTTGCCTGAAAGGTCACATTTTGAAGGGAGAATGGCTGGTAGTTTTAGTTGCCAGTCTGATAAGTATAACAACAGTTTGACTACCTTTACCCTCCCCTTTCAATGAGGACACTACCATTTCTCAAATATCAGAGTTCAGCATACATTCAGCAATGTGCTGGAAGATCTCCAGCTGGCATTTTGAAAGTTTTAAACCACTAAGACAGGCGAAAAAAGAACCAAAGTGCTCAAACATACATGGAGAGAAACGTCTTGCAGCTTGGAGCCAAGCATGGGAAACCGCCAACACACATGCATGTACGCATAGGCTATGCGCGCGCAGAAGAGAGAGAGAGAGAGAGAGAGAAGAGAGAGAGAAGAGAGAGAGAGAGAGAGAGAGAGAGAGAGAGAGAGAGAGAGAAGGTATGTATCATTGCTTTCAGGCCTAAAGTGCTACACTGCTACATGTATACACACTACACAGGTGTATGCTTGCCTGTGTAAGTTCATGTACACACACACGCAACGCGGGCGTACACGTGTGTGTGTGTGTATGAAGAGAGAGAGAGAGAGAGAGATAGAGAGAGAGAGAGAGAGAGAGAGAGAGAGAGAGAGAGAGAGAAGGTATGTTCATTGGTTTCAGGCCTAAAGTGCTACACTGCCACATGTATACACACTACACAGGTGTATGCTTGCCTGTGTAAGTTCATGCACACACACACGCAACGCGGGCGTACATGTGTGTGTGTGTGTATGTGTGTGTGTGTGTGTGTGTGTGTGTGATGTGAGAGAGAGAGAGAGAGAGAGAGAGAGAGAGAGAGAGAGAGTGTAGGCCCAAGCTGAACATGTTTACATGTCTACTTGCCTTTCTGACTTTTGACCAACCTGCCCGCTTTTCTCCACTTCGCCGATAAAACAGGAAAGCCCAATCTTATCTCTCACCTAAACTTCAGCGATTCAAGATAGGTCAGTCTGCAAAACACACAACTGTCCGCGTTGACCCCGAGCAGCACGCCACGCACGTGCAGGGCGACAGTAATCTTTCTGCCTGACCTATGCCCTTTTCGGTGTCTGTAAAAGCTTCTAGGGACACCCCCCAACTAAAAGTTATCACCACAGCGGGAAATGTGCCACATCCGGCACTCACCTGACAAAGATGAAAGACTTGCCGTCATCAACTCAGAGGCTACACTTGAATTAACTGGTGATGAACAATCTACAGTGAACTTGAAGGAGAAGACTCCCAAGATTTCAAGAGGATGGAGAGGAGGAGGAGGAAAAAGGGAAGGGAGGAGGAGGAGGAGGAGGAGGATTGGGGGTGGAAGGTGATGGTGGAGGTTTTGTAGAGTTTTGATGATGGTGTTATCTGAAAATGGCGGGGCTTTCAAGTACTTCCGCTTTGAACTTCCGGGTTCTTCTTGGAGTTAATGAACTTGATGTTGGGGGTAAACTAAAGGTTAGATAAGAGTCTGTTGGAAATGTGTGTATGCTACCGTTTTATTTGTTTTTCTTTTAATGTTGGTAATAAGGATGAAGCTTTGATAAAGTGTTTTCGGTTGTTTGTTTTTTAAATTTTAAGATAAATGAAATATAGAAAACATTTATACATTTTGTCTGTCTGTTTTCATAGCGTGTCAAGTTTTACGTCTATTTGGAGTTTCTTCTGTTCCTTTAAAGAAATTGTTGTTGTTGTTGTTGATCCTCTTCTTCTTCTTTTTGATGTTTTTGGGTGTTTTTTTCTTGATCTAGTTTCTGATTTTTTTTCCATTGATGCTGTTGTTGCTGTTGGAGACCATTATCATAGCTGCTGTTGTTATTGCTGCTGATGCTGCTGTTGTTGTTACAGTTGTTGCTGCTGTTGTAGTTGCTGTTTTGGTAGTGGTAAAATTACTAGTTGTCCTGCTGCTGTTAGTCTGTTGTCTCAGCATCAATCCTTATTATGATTACTGTTACTGCCAGTCTGCTGCTGTTACTGCTGTTGCTGCTACTGCTGCTGTTGATGCTGCAGCTGCTGTTGATGCTGCGACTGCTGCTGGTGTTGTTGTTGCTGCTACTGCTGCTGTTGCTGCTACTGCTGCTGCTGTTGCTGCTGCGATTGCTGCTGGTGTTGTTGCTGCTACTGCTGCTGTTGCTGCTACTGATGGTGTTGATGCTGCGACTGCTGCTACTGCTGCTGTTGCTGCTACTGCTGGTGTTGATGCTGCGACTGCTGCCGCTATTACTGCTGTTGTTGCTGCTACTGCTTCTGCTGCTGTTGCTGCTGTTCCTGTTACTGCTTCTACTGCTACTACTACTTCCACTAGCTCTACCACTATTACTACTGCAACTTCTGCTACAACAGCAACAACGACAACAACAACAACAACAGCAACAACAACAACAACTACTACTACTACTACTACTACTATGCTACTGCTACTGCTGCTGCTGCTGCTGCTACTACTACTACTATTTACCGCTACTTTTACCTCTGCTGTTTCTGCTACTACTACTTCTGCTGCTGCTGCTGCTGCTGCTACCACTGCTGCTGCTGCTGTTGCTACTTTTACTGGTAGTATATTAAAACTACTGCCGCAACTGTTACTGCTTCTGCTGCTTTTATTTCTGACATTATTGCGGCTGTTGCTTTACAGATGCTGTGGCTGCTACTACTGTTGTTATTGTTTTGTTGTTGGCATTGGTTTTGGTGTTTCTACTGCTGCTGTTGCTGCTGCTGCGACGACTATTACAAAAGAAAAGATGAAGAGAAGGGAAAAACCCCATAAAAGAATAATGACGCGCGCGCACACACAACGCTTTTGCGAGCGCTCGCGCGCGCCCCAAACACACACGCTTTTGCGAGCCTCGCGCGCGCGCACACACCAAAAAACCCACCACAGCACACACACACACACAAAAACACACAACATACCCCCCACCCTCACACACTCCTCCCCCCCCCCCCCTCCCCCCACACACAAAACCCCCCCCCCACCACAAAAACACAACACACAACACACACAACACCACACACACACACACACACCCCCACACACTTTCATACAAACACCACAACACACTTACTCCCCCCCCCCCCCCCCCCCCCCCCCCCCCCCCCCCCCCCCCCCCCCCCCCCCCGCCCCCCCCCCCCCCCCCCCCCCCCCCCCCCCCCCCCCCCCCCCCCCTCCTTCCACACCCCAACCCCCAATCCCTTTTTTCCTTTCCCCCAAAAAAAACACCCTGACTGAGGCTTTTTAAAAACCCCCCGTTGTGAACTCTATTTCCCACCACTACTACATTTGCTATTATTTAATTGTTTTTTTTGTTTTTTTATAGGATGATGATGTAGAGAGAATTATTATTATTTTTATTACAAAATTTTTATTTTATTAAATTTTTATTTTTTGTTGTTTTTTGCGTCGACGACAATCATCATCGTCGTCGTCGTCATCATCATCATCATCATCATCATCATCATCATCATCATCTCATCATCATCATCATCATCATCATCATCATCATCATCATTATGATGATGATGATTATGAATATTATTATGATTATAATTATGATTATTACTATTCTTGTTGTTGTTGTTGCTGCTGCTTTTTCTACTGTTGTTGCTGGTGCGACTACTATTATATAAAACGAATCAATGTTTTTTCTGTTTTTATCTTTGCTTTTGTTTTCGTTTTCGTTTTTCGTTCCTCGGCTAGAGCTCCGAGGTTCACCAATGGTGAGATTTTGTGTATGCGACCGTCTCCTCCCCCCTCATCCCACCCTCCCCCCTCCCTCAACCATGAAGGTAGCCGGACTCCGACTTCAGGGTGCAATCAATGCGAAACTGAAAGTACACACTCACACATTGGATGAGAAAGTTTGCGTGTATGACTGTTTCTGAATATTTCACCATATAGGCAGTCATATTCCGGCTTCAGAGGATTTTGTTTTCCTTTAGCGGAGAGCCCACACTAAGGTCAGACTCTACAAGGCACTCGTCACATCCATTGCCTTGTACAGCTGTGAAGCATGGACACTTACTGCCGATCTAGAACGTCGAATTCAAGCCTTTGAGATAAAGTGCCTCAGGCGGATCCTGAAATTCCTACAGAGACCGTAAAACCAATGACTACGTCTGGCAGCAGATCGAGGCACTGGCTGGCAAACAAGAACCATTGCTAGATACAGTCAAACGGAGGAAACTGAAATGGTTTGGCCACACAACAAGGCATAACAGCCTGTCAAAGACAGTCCTGCAGGGAATGGTGGAAGGAGCAAGGAGGCAGGGACGACCACGCAAAAGCTGGATATCCAACATCAAGGAGTGGACCGGCCTCACTGTACCAAACCTCCTGAAAGCAACCCAGGACAGAACCATTTGGCGGTCCACTTGCAGCGTCCGTGCGGGTACCCCAACGGTCGTCCCGACCAAGGGATGAGTGAGTGAGTGAGTGAGTGAGTACAGGTTGTTATGTTAAGAGTTTGTTACGGATGAAGGCAAAATCTCAGTATAATATTTCTAAAGCATAACAACACTCTGAGGTGGGTCTTGGCACTTTGCTTCTATCAATAACTGACGAATCGTTTTGACCTCCTGGGCTAAGGTAGACCACATGAGCACAACGAAAAATGGGAAAACAGAAGGAAAAAAAAGACAACGTTACCTTACAATAACAAAGAAAAATGGAAAATAGAAGGAGGGAAGAAAGAAAAGAAAATGTTACCCCATGCACGAGAACAACGAAAAGTAGGAAAAGAGAAGGAAGGAAGAAAAGAAAAAAACAACAACCGTTACCACATACCAGCATGAGAGCAACGAAAACTGGGAAAACAGAAGGAAGGAAGAAAGAAAAAAAACCGTTACCACACAAGAACAAAGACAAATGGGAAAACAGAAGAAAGAAAAAAAATCATGATCTCAGAAAATACGGGATAGCCTGGTGGTTAGGGTGATGTATTCGTGATCTGCTGACCCGGGTTCGATTCTCGTTCAAGAGGTTTTTTCCTCTGGAGTTAACATCAGTGCCGACTCCACTCTCCCGAAAAGTCATTCGGATGAGACTATAAACCGAGGCCCATTTTTGCAAGTACATGCAGAACATTTTGCGCACACGTTAAAACCCGTTCTGCTTTTCGGAACAGTAGGGGCAGTGCGTGCCGGTAAAGGCGCCCCATAACCTATATAAGGTCGTACGGGAGCGAGGCGTCAGAGACCTCACTTCTCTAGGGGCCAGCATATTGAGGGCGGCGCCCATCTCCTCTCCCTCGCTGCTTTACCTTCCCTGAGCCTAAAGAGGGCAGGTGCCCATTTACAGCTGGGTGAACTGGGGGACTTTACTGAAGCCAAGGCGCGCAAACGGTCACCCGTCCAAGTGGTAACCACGCTCGATGCTGCTTAACTTGGATGGGGAAAAGCGAGTGCTAGTAAGAAAGGATGGCAAAAATAAAACGTAAAATATCAAGCTATTTGACAACAAAACGAGAAGAAATGCATTCGAAAACCATTTGACCTCCCCCCCTCCCCCCAAATTGCCATTTTTTTTGGAGTAATTGCATTTTCTTTGGTTTTTCTTTTCCCAAGTGGCTTTTGAGTGCCTTTCTTCTCCATTTAACAATTCAGAGCTTCCCCTACAAATTTCTAAAAAAAAGTTTAAAAGAATGTTCAAGTTTTGAACTGATGATTTAAGTAACGTAGATAAAAGCCCCCCCATCCCCCACCCTTCCTTCTCTCTCTCTCTCTCTCTCACACACACACACACACACACACACACACACACACACAC
>CM054143.1:20994668-20999668 GCA_028751875.1 Rapana venosa | reverse complement strand
TTGTGTGTGTGTGTGTGTGTGTGTGTGCTTTCCATGTCTGTGGCGAGTGTGTGTCAAAAACCTTTGTGCTGTGGTCATCCATGGGTCAAGATCTTTGGAGGGACTCTGTGGTGGTCGCCACACCTGGTGGGCATCTCATTCAACCTGAGGGACGGGGTAGCCTCGTGGTTAAAACATTGCACATTGCGATCGCAATCTTCCGACCTGAGTTCGAATCCCCGTTTGCGAAGGCACGCAGAACATCTTGCGCACACGTTAAAACCTGTTCCAATTTTCGAAATAGTACGCTATTGTGTGCCGATGGGAACAGACGACAAAAGTTACAAAACAGCCTGCACACGGGGACTGGATGTAGAAAACGCACGAGACCTTACTCCATTTTCTTCAATATAAAAGAATAAATAGCACTACTACTACTACTACTACTACTACAGTATAGGCGTCATCGTTATCGTCATCATCATCAACGCAGTCATATCATGATTATAGGCGTCATCATCATCAATGCACGAGAGGAGAGAGAGAGAGAGAGAGAGAGAGAGAGAGAGAGAGAGAGAGAGAGAGACTGTATAGTGTATAGAATATACTTGTAGTAAGTTGTACTAACTACTACTACTAGTACTTAATAATGATAACAACAACAACAATAACAATAATAATAACAAACAAAAGAAGAAGAAGAACAACAACAACAGAAGTAGGTGGTGGTGTACTGAAGTGTTGGGCCAGAGCAGACAGTGCTGGGTACTGGTAGGGCAGGGCATATTTTGGTGAGTGGCTTCACAGCGGCCTAACACTGAATCGCTTCTTGTAGACTTCTGACTCTGAGAAAACGACAGAAGGATGATGAGATCGACATGAGGAGCGTTGTTCTCTGTCTGTCTGTCTGTCTCTCTCTCTAGCGGGGGTGTTGTTGTGTGTCTCGTGTGTTCTTTCTTTTCTGCTTCCTTTTCTTTTATATTCTTTTTCTTTTATAACGAGGATAATGGAATAAGCACTCTTGCTTTTTTTACATCCAGTCCCCGTGTGTATGCGGTTTTGTGAATTCTGTCATCTGTTCCCACCGACACACAATGGCCTACTCTTACGAAAAGCGGAACAGGATTTAACATATGCGCAAGATGTTCTGCGTGCGTTCGCACACGGGGCATTGGTTAATAGTCCCATCCGGAGGACTTTTGGGGAGAGTGGAGTTTGCACTGATGTTAACTCCAGGGGAAAATATCCCCTTGAACGGGAATCGAACCCGGGTCGTCAGATTGCGAGCTCAATGTTCTGACCACTAGGCTAACCCGTGTGTGTGCATGTGTGTGCGCGCGTGCGTGCGTTTAACCGGCATTGATTTATGGGCAGTGATTTCAGGCGGTATCCTACTGCTGTGGTGGTCTTCATCCGATTACTTTCACATGTCGTTAACTTCGTTTTGCCTTGGGGCACACACACACACACACACAGAGGCAGACACACAGACTCAGGCAGACAGAGAGAACACAGACACACACATACAAACACGCAAGCACACACACACGTACATAACATATTCAAACACACATGAGTGCGTATTCCATTATACTCGAAATAAAAGAAGAAAAATAAATTTAAATTAAGATAAAATAAAATTTAAAAATACACACACTTGACTGCTAACACTACTCTTTCCACCTTCCTAGTCTAATATCACTAAGAGTTAACAGACGACGTTAAAGTAAAAAAAAAAAAACACCCCACCGAACTGAGTGCTTGCTTATTCCATTATAAACACACACGCAAGAAATGCGTATGTGTTTGTTTGTTCGCTTGCTTGTTGTGGTTTTTCTTGTTGGTTTATCTTTTTGCTTGTTTTATTCAGTTGTTTGTATGGTTGAGGTTTTATTTAGTAGTTTTTGTATGGTTGAAGGGGAGGGAAGCAGTTCGTGTGTCTTTTTAAATTTTGTTTTGTCGCTTGTTTGGTTAATATCATGATGGATATATTTTCAAGATTTTTGATTTGTATGTTTTAATCTTGTTCAGGGTATTTTGTTTTGTTTTTAATTCCATGTATGCATATGTTATTGTCTTTTCTAGTATGGTAAAATCATTGATTAGGTTGGTTTTTTATTAGTTCTATGTCTGCGTATATATATAGTATTTTTTCTCTCATAGATGGCTTGATGAAAAATAGCAAAGGCACTTGTTTATTCAATGTGCCATCTGAAAATAAATGTTTGACTATGCCTCACACACACGTTTTAGTATCTCTGGTAGGGGAGAGAATGAAAACGACGATAAGGGAAACAAGGCAATGGACTAAGTAAAAAAATGTTCCGTGATTTCTGCACCCCTAGTCATCCAGGGATCACGGGACCTAGTGGTTAAAACGTGACACTGGTTGACTGGAGAGATTGCGTGAGTTTGCAGCATGTATATGTGGACATATTTGATGCCCAATCTCTGCACTAACCTTAGGTACAAGGGCACAGTCTCAAATTTAGAATGTAGCCTTTAAAAAGAGGCTGCATCAACAATACATTTCACCGTGTAGGCGAAGTGCATGCAACAGACGGCGTTCAACTACCACCCAAGGAAACAGAGCACTCCACATTTTGCAGGTGTGTCCCAAAATAGTAACACATCGCTCTGTTCGTATGGGAGGTAATCTAATTACCGCACCATCACATATATATATATATGTATACATGCGTGTGACTGGTAGCAGGACACAATGCACCCAAGCGATCCAATCCAATCCCGTTGTTTATAGCCCCGCCGACCACAGAGGCCATATCAGGGCTGCCGCCTCGTCAAAAAGTTACCGAAACAAACTGTAGCATGAAAGGAAATCAAGAGGAAATATATGTATTATATTATATATATATACATATAAACATATATTTATATATATTTATCATCCCTCTTTCCTTTGAAGTATCTCTCTCAATATCAAGAAGAAAGGATGCTGGCATAGGATGGGATAAAGTCTGGAAAATGAACACGAATTCTCCACGTGTTGTTTGTTGTTGATGATGTTGTAGTTGTTGCTTTTTACTGCTGCTACCATTTCTACTACTGTTATTATTATTATTATTATTATTGCTGTTTTTGCTGCTACTATTGTTACTTATACTGCTGTTTATCAATAAGGTGCAGCTATATCCTCCTTTAAGAATACTCACTGAACATAAGGCTTCAGAGGAAAATATGATACTTTTCGTTGTTAGTGGTGGCGGTGATGGCTGTGGTGGTGGTGGTGTTTCTGTATCTCCTGCAGCTGTTACCGCTTCTACAGCTGTTTCCACTTCTTACTATTACTTCTTCTTCTTCTGCTGCTGCCGCCGTGGCTATTTTCGTCACTAAGGTCCATGCAGTGTTCTCATTATGCCCTCCTTCAGAGGGATGTATTGAACACACACACACACACGCTCGAGAGGCAATGCTCCTTCGGGCTTTGTGTCGAAGACTCCTCAGCTGCAACCGCTCAGTCTGTCTGCTGCCTTCACACAGCTGTAACTCTGCCATCTGCCGTCACTCTGTGACTTTGGCATCTCTCTGTGACTCTGGCATCTCTCTGTGACTCTGGCATCACTCTGTGACTCTGGCATCTCTCTGTGACTCTGGTATCTCTCTGTGACTCTGGTATCTCTCTGTGTGACTTTGGCATCACTCTGTGTGACTTTGGCATCCCTCTGTGACTCTGGCATCTCTCTGTGACTCTGGCATATCTCTGTGACTCTGGTATCACTCTGTGACTCTGGCATCTCTCTGTGACTCTGGCATCTCTCTGTGACTCTGGTATCACTCTGGCATCACTCTGTGACTCTGGCATCTCTCTGTGACTCTGGCATCTCTCTGTGACTCTGGCATCTCTCTGTGACTCTGGCATCACTCTGGCATATCTCTGTGACTCTGGCATCTCTCTGTGACTCTGGCATCTCTCTGTGACTCTGGCATCTCTCTGTGACTCTGGCATCACTCTGGCATCACTCTGTGACTCTGGCATCTCTCTGTGACTCTGGCATCTCTCTGTGACTCTGGCATCTCTCTATGACTCTTGCATCTCTCTGTGACTCTGGCATCTCTCTGTGACTCTGGCATCACTCTGTGACTCTGGCATCTCTGTGTGACTCTGGCATCTCTGCGTGACTCTGGCATCTCTCTGTGACTCTGGCATCACTCTGTGACTCTGGCATCACTCTGTGATTCTGGCATCAATCTGTGACTCTGGCATCACTCTGTGTTACTTTGGCATCACTCTGTGTGACTTTGGCATCTCTCTGTGACTTTGGCATCCCTCTGTGACTCTGGCATCTCTCTGTGACTCTGGCATATCTCTGTGACTCTGGTATCACTCTGTGACTCTGGCATCTCTCTGTGACTCTGGTATCACTCTGTGACTCTGGCATCTCTCTGTGACTCTGGCATCACTCTGGCATATCTCTGTGACTCTGGCATCACTCTGGCATATCTCTGTGACTCTGGCATCTCTCTGTGACTCTGGCATCTCTCTGTGACTCTGGCATCACTCTGGCATCACTCTGTGACTCTGGCATATCGCTGTGACTCTGGCATCTCTCTGTGACTCTGGCATCTCTCTGTGACTCTGGCATCTCTCTGTGACTCTGGCATCTCTCTGTGACTCTGGCATCACTCTGGCATCACTCTGTGACTCTGGCATCTCTCTGTGACTCTGGCATCTCTCTGTGACTCTGGCATCTCTCTATGACTCTTGCATCTCTCTGTGACTCTGGCATCTCTCTGTGACTCTGGCATCACTCTGTGACTCTGGCATCTCTGTGTGACTCTGGCATCTCTGCGTGACTCTGGCATCACTCTGTGGCTCTGGCATCACTCTGTGACTCTGGCATCACTCTGTGACTCTGGCATCTCTCTGTGCCTCTGTGACTCTGGCATCTCTCTGTGACTCTGGCATCACTCTGTGACTCTGGTATCACTCTGTGACTCTGGCATCTCTCTGTGCCTCTGTGACTCTGGCATCTCTCTGTGACTCTGGCATCTCTCTGTGC
>CM054143.1:20979668-20989668 GCA_028751875.1 Rapana venosa | reverse complement strand
TGTTCCACTTTTCGTAAGAGTAGGCCATTGTGTGCGGGTGGGAACGGATGACAAAATTGACAAAACTGCAAACACACGGGGACAGGATGTAAAAAAAGAACATAAGTGCTTATTCCATTATCCTCGATATAACAAAAAAAAGTCATCTGAGTGCTTTGATTTGTTGCTTTACAAGATTCAGCGCTATATAAATTCCATACATTCTTCTTCTTCTTCTTCTTCTTCTTCTTCTTCTTCTTCTTCTTCTTATTATTATTATTATCTTCTGTCAGTGTAAACGTACATCTCGAGTGTCTTGTGGCGTCAGGTTCAACCAGACCATTGGAGATAGATCATGTTCTATTTGGACGGGGTTGAAGCAGCCAGCTTGCTGCCTCCAGCCAATCAGGGCTCAGTTTAATGTTACAGATCACTTTGTGCTTTGGGAATGAGATGGAAGCCCCAGGCCACACAGCGACCCTTTTTACTTTGTACACTCTTCAATTCAACATGATAATATGCGGATTGTGATTGCTGACTTAATTTAACCTTCCCTGAGTACCTCAGTGAACGATGGTCAGTGTTTGTTTGTTAGGACAGAGCAATGTTTCTGGTATAGTTTATTGCACACACACACAGAGAGAGAGAGAGAGAGAGAGAGAGAGAGAGAGAGAGAGAGAGAGATATTGTGGTTTAAGACTACTCGACAGGGCTGCACTCTACGTCAACCGGACCCAAGAGATACGAACACCTGCAGTGTTGGTCAGGAGATTAAACAACAACAACAACACTCTCAAAATCGCATCCGTTAAGTGGATGAAGCTCGACTATGTGGTCCAAGTCTTCCCACTGAGCCCACAGCACACTCACTCTGGGTAGGAGCCGGCCAGAGTTCCAAAAAACCCCTATGACTCTTATGGGATTTGAACCCTTGACCAAGCCCGTAATCCAAACTGATAACCAATAACCACTGCATTACTGCTGGCTGTTTGTCTTTCAGTCGTTTGACTTTCTTTGCTTTGTCTTTCTGTATTTCTCTTTATTCTATTGTATGTGCCAATGGCCTTTTGTGAATAAATCTTTCGAGTTCGAGTTCGAGTTCTTTATTCTATTTTTCTTTTCTTTTTGTCTTTCTTTCTTTGGCCTTTCTTGGGGTTTTTCCCTTGTACTTTCACGTAATGTATTTTGTATTTTCTCTTGCTTTTTTCTGTTTACTTTTGGCTTCTTTCGCGTTTTCTTTTTTTGTTTGGATGTTGTTGGTGGTGTTGGTGTTTGTTTTTGCTTTTGTTTTGTCTTTCTTTACAGCGTCTTTTTTCTGTTATGTTTTTGTCGTGTCTTTCTTTGTCTGTCTTCTCTTCATTACTCTGGTAGTTTGCCGCCTCCCCTGGTAGATCACTATCATGTCTGTCAGTGTTTCAACTCTCTATTCAACCCCTTCCCCTTCTAAACCCCCCCCCCCCCCCCCCCCCCCCTCCCTTCTCAAGCTCTGTCCTCATCAGTTCCAGCTCAAGAAGCACTGAGAGTTTTCTGTTGCTGGGATTGGTATGGGTTTATTTAGAAACCAAGACTGTCAGTAATCACGTGCCCCCCCCCCCCCCCCCCCCCCTTCCCATCTCTGTCTGTCTTTCTCTGTCTGTCTGTGTGTCTCTCCCTGTCCGTCTGTCTATCTTTCTCTGTCTCTGTTCTCTCCCTGTCCGTCTGTCTCTTTCTCTTTCTCTGTCTCTCTCTCTCTATATATCTGTCTGTCTTTCTATCTCTGTCTGTGTGTGTGTGTGTGCTCTCTCTCTCTCTCTCTATCTCTGTATGTCTCTCTCTCTGTATCTGTCTGTCTGTCTGTCTGTCTGTTTGTCTCTCTCTCTCTCTCTCTCTCTCTCTCTCTCTCTCTCTCTCTCTCTCTCTCTCCTCCCCTCCCCCCTCTCTCTCTCCCTCTGTGGATTCCTCACTTTTATCGCTCTGTGTTCCTCCTCTTCACTGTTACCCCCATTATTTCCCGCGACTACCAAGCTGCTATCAGCCCCCATATGGCCACTGCTCTGTGGTAGGTGGGTACAGCGATAATGGATGGGGGGGTCTAGAGGGAACGCACCTGCCTAGAAAGCAAGAAGTCCGAGTCCGAAGTATGCGGTGGTTTGATCCACGTTTGTGCCCCAAACTACCCCTCCCCCCTTCCCCCTCCCCCGCCCCTGCCCATCCGCGAGACCGTGAGTGGTGGGCTGGGTGCTAGTCTTTTGGTGGTTTGATCCCCGTTTGTGCCGACACTACCTCCCCCCCCCCCCCCCCCCCCCCCCCACCAATCCATTAGACCGTCTGCGTGGTCTGGGTGCTAGTCTTTTGGATGAGTCGATAAACCGAGGTCTCGTGTGTATTCAGTGCGCGTTAAAGAACCCACGGTATCGTTAAGTAGTTTTCTTGTCCCTAACTGGATAAAGATGTTCAAACTGCGCGAATCCTGTCAAAAAGAAACTGGAAAATATTTTTTAGTTTGCTCTAGTTCGCTTTATATCAACACAGGTGAAAGCACGATGCAAGTAAGGGCAGTAAAAAAAAAAGATCTTAAAATAGAAAACACGTACACACACATGCACGGGGACGGGGTAGCCTAGTGGTCAGAACATTGCGTTCGTAATCTGACGACCCGGGTTCAATTCAAGGGGATATTTTCCCCTGGAGTTAACATCAGTGCAGACTCCACTCTCCCCAAAAGTCCTTCGGATGAGACTATAAACCGAGGCCCCGTGTGCGAACGCACGCAGAACATCTTGCGCACACGTTAAATCCTGTTCCGGTTTTCGTAGGAGTAGGCCATTGTGTGCCGATGGGAACAGATGACAGAATTTACAAAACCGCATACACACGGGAACTGGATGTAAAAAAAGCACATAAGTGCTTATTCCATTATCCTCGATATAAAAGAATAAAATAAATAAATAAATAAAACGCACTCACGCACACACGCATGCACACACACAGTATGTCGCTCTATATGAACTCAGAGGAAAGCATGACCTAAAATAAAGGCAATAAAAAGATCTTAGGTAGATAAATTACACACACACATATCTATCTATCTACCTACCTACCTACCTACCTACCTACCTACCTACCTACCTACCTACCTACCTGTCTGTCCGTCCGTCCGTCCGTCCGTCCGTCTACCTACCTACCTACCTACCTGTCTGTCTGTCCATCCATGTATCTATCTATCTATCTATCTATCTATCTATCTATCTATCTATCTATCTATCTATCTATCTATCTATCTATCTATCTATCTATCTATCTATCTATCTATATATCTATCTATCTCTCTCTCTCTCTCTAATTTTTATAAACATGGATTGTCTGGCACATTCTGACCCGTTATTTATAGGCTTCTTTATTCTCCTCCTCCTCCTCCTCCTCCTCCCATCCATCTCACCTGTCTGTTGCCGTCTTCATCCATTCCTGAAGGTCAGAAGCAAGGACATCATCAGTGTTTGTTCAAATAATGTGAACTGGGAGACAGTCGGTGTGGTATGACCATTTTGTTGTGACTGTAAACAGAACAGGCTTCTGACACCTGAAACGTTTACACATCGTTTCAGTGTTGATGCTGGGGGAAGTAGAGGGGGGTGAGGAAGGGATTTAGGGAGGGAGGGAGGGAGGGAAGGAGGGAAGGAGGGAGGGAGTGTGTGTGTGTGTGTGTTGTGTTTGTGTGTGTGTGTGTGTGTGTGTGTGTGTGTGTGTGTGTGTGTGTGTGTGTGTGTGTGTGTGTGTGTGTGTGTGTGTGTGTGTTTAAAAGCGGGACACCTGTTCTTGGGCTTACGGTATTTTGTTTATGGTTTTCTCCTTTGTTGTTAATATGGTGATCGTTATAAAACAGTGAGGATGATGAGGATGAGGGTGATGATGATGGGGATTGAGATGAGGATGAGGATGATGATGATGATGAAGACGAATGTGGATGATGGTGGTGATGATGATGATGAAGGTGATGATGATAAGATGATGATAATTATGATGATGATAATAGTGATGATGATGAAGATGAAGATGATAATGATGATGATGATGGTGATGATGATGATGGTGGTGGTGGTGAGGATGATGACGACGAGAATGATGATGGTAATGTCTAATTATGATTGCGATTTGTTTTGTTTTATATTGTGTACTTTACTGTATTGTATTGTTTTTTTAAAAAAATGTTTATTTTATTTTATTCTTTTATATCGAGGATAATGGAATAAGCACTTATGTGATTTTTTACATCCAATCCCCGTGTGTATGCGGTTTTGTAAATTCTGTCATCTGTTCCCACCGGCACACAATGGCCTACTCTTCCGAAAAGCGGAACAGGATTTAACGTGTGTTGTTGTGTTGATGTATTGTATTGTATACTACTTGAAGTCACAGCAGATTGCGTGAAATCTGGGTTGCTCTCCCCAGGGATAGTGCGTTGCCACAAGCGCAGCGCCACCCATTTATTCCTTTTTGTAGTCAGCATGTGCATTAATTTTGTTTCACTATGAGAGAGGGACTTTTTTGCTTTTTAAAAAAAAAACCAGAATTTTGCCAGGAACAAATCTCTTGTTGCCGTGGGTTCTTTTACTTGCGCTGAATGAGTGTTATATACGGGACCTCGGTTAATCGTCTCATCCGAAAGACTAGCACCAAGACAAATTCAAATGTTTGAATATGTGTGCGTACATTTTGAATTGGTTAAAACTGATAATCGTTGTTGGTTGCATGTGTAGGAGTGGGTTGAATGCAAGCGCTTTGACTGATTTGTTTTTACAAGATATAGCGCTATATAAATTCCATTTATCATCATCATCATCATCATCATCATCATCATCATCATCATCATATTATTATTATTATTATTATCATCATCATCATCATCAATATTATTATTATTATTATTTTATTACTATTATTATCATCATCATCATCATCATCATTATTATTATTATTAGGCACAAACGGGGATCGGACACGTACTTCTGGCTTTCTAGGCAGGTACGTTACCTCTACGTCACCGATCCAGTCACCAATCGATACCAATGCAAATGTTACTGTCAGCTCTTGGTGGGACAATTTCCAACTGATACCTCTACGAAGACTCGAACCCAAGCCGTCATTTACCTTCAGATGTTGAGTACGATGCTGCCACCACTAGGCTATTGATACAATAATTATCGCGCATGCACTGGTACTCTAGTGAGAAAATGAAGCTGAAATAATGAGAAAATGAAGCTGTAACACTGACAAACTAAAGCTGAAACGTTGAGAGGAACCGATGATAAAATATTAAGAACTTGAAGGTAAAATAATGAAAAACTGGAGCTAAAATAATGAGAAACTGGAGCTAAAATAACGAGAATTTGAAGCTAAAATAATGAAAAACTGAGCTAAAATATTGAGAATTTGAAGCTAAAATAATGAGAATTTGAAGCTAAAATAAAGAGAAACTGAAGCTAAAATAACGAGAAACTGAAGCTTAAAATAAAGAGAAACTGAAGCTAAAATAATGAGAAACTGAAGCTAAAATAACCAAAAAAGTGAAGCTAAAATAACAAGAAACTGAAGCTAAAATAACGATAAACTGAAGCTAAAAGAACAAGAAACTGAAGCTAAAATAACGATAAACTGGAGCTAAAATAATGAGAAACTGAAGCTAAAATATTGAGAAACTGAAGCTAAAATAATGAGAAGCTGGAGCTAAAATAATGAGAATTTGAAGCTAGAATAATGAGAAACTGGAGCTAAAATAATGAGAAAGTGCAGCTAAAAAGTGAGAAAATGAAGCTAAAAAATTTGACACTGAAGCTAAACTATTGAGAAACTGAAGCTAAACCACTGCGAAAATGAGGCTAAAATATTGAGACACTGAAAGTAGAATATTGGGAGAAACTGGAGCTAAAATATTGAGACACCGAAAGTAGAATATTGAGAAACTGGAGCTAAAACACTGACAAAATGAAACTAGAACATTGACAAAATGAAGTTAAAATACTGACGAACTGAAGCTGTAACACTGATAAACTGGAGCCAAGTTAAAGAGAAACTTCGGAGAAAATAATGATAAACTAAAGCTAAAGTATTGAGAAACCGAAGTTTAACTTTAAGAATTTAAAGCTTAAACAGGAAATACTCGTACGTAAGGCCAAGCACTTATCTGTTGCAGACTGCCCCGCTTTTGGAGTGAAAGAAAGAAGGAAACTTGTCATCTAACACTTTGAAAAAATGGTAAGCTCTCTCTCTCTCTCTCTCTCTCTCTCTCTCTCTCTCTCTCTCTCTCTCTCTCTCGGGCGTGTGTGCGTGTGTGTGTGTGTGTGTGCGCGCGCGCGCGTGTGTGTGTGTGTGTGTGTGTGTGTGCGCGCGCGCGCTCGTGTGTGTGTGTGTGTGTGCACGTGCATGCGCGTGCGCGTGCTTGTGTGTTTGTATTCGTACGTGCTTGCGTTCACACGTCGCGTGCGCGCAATCTTAATGCTAGTCGTGTGAACGAGATGCTAACTCAATAGGTCCTGTTTCTATAACATCCAAAACAACTCTTCGCCAGTAACACTTGGCGATGTTAAAGTAAGGCAGTGAACTGAAGAAGGACGGGTCAAGCTGGTTGAAAAGGCTGGACACAACAGAAACCAGCGATGCCGATACAATCAGTGGCCAGAGGAGGACCAAGCTGATGGCCAGTAGCAGTTCCGCTATCACTCACTATCAACAGTTCCGCTATCACTCACTATCAGCAGTTCCGCTATCACTCACTATCAACAGTTCCGCTATCACTCACTATCGCTATCACTCCCTATCAACAGTTTTGCTATCACTCACTATCAACAGTTCCGCTATCTCACTATCAAACAGTTTTGCTACCACTCACTATTAACAGTTCCGCTATCACTCACTATCAACAGTTGACTATCAACAGTTCCGCTATCACCCCACTATCAAACAGTTTCGCTATCACTCAGTATCAAACAGTTCCTCTATCACTCACTATCAAACAGTTTCGCTATCACTCAGTATCAAACAGTTCCTCTATCACTCACTATCAAACAGTTTCGCTATCACTCAGTATCAAACAGTTCCTCTATCACTCACTATCAAACAGTTTCGCTATCACTCAGTATCAAACAGCTCCGCTATCACTCACTATCAACAGTTCCTCTATCACTCACTATCAACAGTTCCGCTATCACTCACTATCAACGGGATTCGATTCCAGACGGCAGGAAGAAGCTAGGGAATATCAGACAAGGTCCCTTAACCTGAGAACTACCATCAACATGAAGGAATGTCCAATCCAGATCTTCTGTCGAAGGCAAGTAAACAATTCCCTCCCCTCCCCCCCCCCCCCCTCACCCTCCCCAAAATCGGCAACACTGTCTAGTTAGAAATCTGCACGAAAGGATAAAGAACATTTCCATGAAATAGACCGCCCCTTCCCCCCCCCCCCCCCCCCCCCCCCCCCCCCTCCCCCCCCTCGCCCCAAAGAAAAATGAAAAACGACCCCCAAACTTAAAAAAGAACAAAATAAAACAACAACAACCCCTCTTCGTGAGGATGCCGAGGGCCTGTCAGTATAAATAGCATCCCCGCCTTCTGGAAATTCTGTGCTAGAAATGTCCTCTTTTCTATCACTCTCTTTGTTTCTGCCTTGTTCCTCTTTCTCTCCTGTTACCTTGTCTGTTTTCTGCCTTCTTGGTCAAATCATAAGTAATAATTATTACAAAGTAACGCAACGTACAGCTGACAAACAGAGAAAAACAGACAGGCAGGCAGAGAAAGGCAGTAACGTATGGCTTTTGCTAGGCGTTCTCCAGTTTAACATCCTAGAGGTCACCCAGGGTATATAATAATGATACTCTATAATCACACCTGGCAATCCCTGTGAGACCGTAAGCACACACTGGATGAAAGAACAGTTTGCATGTACGGCTAGTTTCAAGTACCTCGCAATAAGTTATATGCAGCCATACTACGACTTCAGAGGATCTTGTTTCCCTTTGAATGTAAAGTACAAATTAATATGCTAAGAAGATCTTTTCATGGATAGATAATTTCAGGGTAACATTTTTGAACCATAACAACATTTTAAATGTATGCCAAGCACTTTGCTAAACATTAATAGCTGACATCGACAAAGGTTTTGGCTAGGCCAGAGTGTATGTTACATCTAATAGCTTAAAGAGTAAAGGAAAACTTTTAATTTCCTTACTTAGTTACCTAGTTACCTAGTTACTTAGTTGCTTAGTTGTTTACTTATTTTCTTTCTTTCTTTCTTTCTTTCTTACTGTGACCTGCTTACTTATTTGTGGAATCTGATGACCTTGTTGTGTATTTTATTTCATATCTTATTCATGTATATATATTTTGCAGACATCACGTTACGGGGGCTTAACTGCAGGCAGGTCCTACGGTTCGGTAAGTACTCAGTAGTTTCCCTTGGTGGCGTTTTCTGATCTGGCGTGTTTGCTATGGCTGGTCTCTCTCTCTCCTCTCTCTCTCTCTCTCTCTCTCTCTCTCTCTCTCTCTCTCTCTCTCGAGCTCCAGTGAATCTCCTATTTTAATATCTTATTACCACGTGTAACAACTATGTGTACTATTCTACATATGAAGGTGTTCAATTTTATGATCTATAAGTTTGGCTTACTCTCTCTCTCTCTCTCTCTCTCTCTCTCTCTCTCTCTCTCTCTCTCTCTCTCTCTCTCTCTCTCTCTCTCTCTCTCTCTCTCTGTTGTTATTGCTGTGGTTGTTACTTTCTTCTTGTTGGTAATTTGTTTGGGTTTTTTCGCTTGTTTGTTTTTTGTTTTGGTGTATGTGTGTGTGTGTGTGTGTGTGTGTGTGTGTGTGTGTGTGTGTGTGTGTGTGTGTGTGTGTGTGAGTGTGAAGGGGGGAAGGTGCTATTTTTTTTTTAAATTGTTTTTTGTTTGTTTGTTTTTTGGGGGTCTTATGGTTTTTTTTTCATTTGTTTGTTTGTGTTGTTTTTTCTTGTTTTTTGTTTGTTTATTTGGAAGGGTGTTTTTGTCTGCTTTTTTGTTGTTGTTGTCTTTTTTTTGTGGTGGTGGGGGGGGGGGGGGGGGGGATATTATCTCTGAAATACACACACACACACTCTCTGTCTCTCTGTCTCTGTCTCTCTCTCACCTTTTATCGTCCTGCTTATAGTCATAGTATATCCTGATGAAGGATTCATATTTTTTATATTTTCAATACTTTATTGGACTTGCCTCTGTACTTAAGTTTTAATGAGTGCCCTATTTCAATATCTTATAATTATGTGTAACAAGCATGTGTACCATTTGACAATGTGTAGATGTTTATCTTTATGACTTATTAAGTTTGGTTGTGTTATTTTTCTTGGCTTTGTTGTTGTTCTTGTTCTTGTTGTTGTTGTTTGTCTGTTTTTCTTTTTTTATCATCTTTTGTGGTTTGGTTTTTTCTTCTCTTTTGTTTGTTTGTTTGTTTTGGTTACGGTTTTTTGGGGGGTGGGGGTAGGGTGGGATATTTTTAGGATTTTCTTTTAATTGCTTGCTTTGGGGGGGGGGGGGGGGGGGGGGGGGTTGTTGTTGGGGGGGAGGGTTGTTGGGGGGGAGCTGTTTGAAAAGGGTTATTTCCCTTGTTTTTATTGTGAGACTGTATAAGTATTGGGTTATTATTATTAAGATGTATCCCTAACGGGCGGGGACTGGATGTAAAAAAGCACATGTGTGCTTATTCATTATCCTCGAAATAAAAGAATTTGTCATTGTCATTGTCATTGTCATTGTCTCTCTCTCTCTCTCTGTCTCTGTCTCTCTCTCTCTCTCTCTCCTCTCTCTCATCTCTCTCTCTCTCTCTCTCTCTCTCTCTCTCTCCTTTCTCTCTGGTTCTCCTTTTCTTCTCATTTCTTTCTCTCCTATTCTTCACTGTGATTTATGTTTGGATGAATCTTACACAGGTAGAGAGAAAGAAGGGCGGGTCCTGGGTCCCAAGAAGAGAATGGCTGACTGGATGATTTGTAATACACACGCATCAATAAAGATTTTTTTTTATA
>CM054143.1:20962168-20969668 GCA_028751875.1 Rapana venosa | reverse complement strand
GAGAAGAGAGCGAGAGAGAGAGAGAGAGAGAGATGAGAGAGAGAGAGAGAGAGAGAGAGAGAGAGAGGATGGAGGGAGAGAGAGGGAGAGAGAGAGGGTGGGGGAGAGAGGGGGGGGAGAGAAGCACTGACAGAACAGGCACCACAGGACGTCTTGCAGAGAGAGAAGAGAGAGAGAGAGGGAGAGAGAGGGAGGGAGGGGGAGAGAGAGAGTGAGGGAGAGAGAGAGAGGGAGAGAGAGGGATGGAGAGAGAGGGAGGGAGAGAGAGAGGAGAGAGAGAGAGAGAGAGAGAGAGCGAGAGCGAGAGAGAGGGAGGGAGGAGAGAGAGGGAGGGAGGGAGAGAGAGAGAGAGGGGGGGAGAAAAACGCTGACAGAGAGAGAAGAGAGAGAGAGAGAGGGAGGGAGAGAGAGAGGGAGAGAGAGAGGAGGGAGAGAGAGAGAGAGAGAGGAGAGAGAGAGAGAGCGAGCGAGAGAGAGGGAGGGATGAGAGAGAGATGGAGGGAGAGAGGGAGAGAGAGAGGGAGAGAGAGGGAGGGGAGGAGAGAGAGAAGCGCTGACAGAACAGGCACCACAGTATGTCTTGCAGAGAGGGAAGAGAGAGAGGGAGAGAGAGAGGGAGAGAGAGAGAGAGAGAGAGAGGAGGGAGGAGAGAGGGGGAGAGAGGGAGGGAGAGAGAGAGAGGGTGAGAGAGAGAGAGAGGGAGGAAGGGAGGAGAGAGGGAGGGAGGAGAGAGAGGGAAAGGAGAGGGAGGAGAGAGAGAGAGAGAGGGGGAGGGAAGAGAGAGAGGGAGAGAGAGAGAGAGAAGGGGGGGAGAGAGAGGGGGGGGAGAAGGGAGAAAGGAAAGAGAGAGAGAGGGAGAGAGAGGGAGGGAGAGAGAGGGAGAGAGAGAGAGGGAGAGAGGGGGGGGGGGAGAAAAGTGCTGACAGAACAGGCACCACAGTATGTCTGCAGAGAGGGAAGAGAGAGAGGGAGAGAGAGAGGGAGAGAGAGGAGAGAGAGAGAGAGGGAGAGGGGAAAAGAGGGGGGAGAGAGGAAGGAGAGAGAGAGGGAGAGGAGGAGGGGAGGGAGAGAGAGGGGAGGAAGATGTGAGAGAGAGAGAGAGGGAGGGAGGAGAGAGGGGGGAGAGAGAGGGGAGGGGGAAGAGAGGGGGAGAAGAGATGAAGGAGAGAGGAGAGGGTGGAGAGAGAGGGGGGGGGGAGAAAAGCGCTGACAGAACAGGCACCAAAGTATGTCTTGCAGAGAGAGAGAGAGGGAGAGAGAGAGAGAGAGAGGGGGGGGGGGGAGAGAGAGAGTGGGAGGGTGGGAGAGAGAGAGAGGGGTTACATTTTATTTTTTATAAGTGCAACCCCTCTCTGGGGGATGGTTTCCTTTGAGGCAGGTGGGTGGAAAGGATGGGGGTGGAGGTGATTGATGGCAGGGAGGAGGAAAGGGGGAAGGGTGGTGGGGGGAGGGTGGGGGAAGGGGGGGGGAGGCAGGGTAGATAGATTAGGGAAGTTGGTAGACTCTCAGCTTCTTCAGGGTAACGTGTATGGCAGAAGGGGATAAGTGCCAGTGGCTATGTAGGTGAGTTAGGCTCTTATGGCGGGTGGGAGGGTTCGTGGTATGTATGGTGGAAGAATGAAAGTAAGGGATGCGTGGGTGTGTTTGTGAGTGTGTGGATATAGGGAGACGCGTATTCAGGTACACACGCGTGTATATTCCGGGGAAAGCAGCCCGAATTTCACGCAGAAAAATCTTGTGACTTAAAGTGGTATAAATAAAATAAAGAAAGAAAAATATTCATAAACACTTACGGTATATCCGTACTCATGCACGTGCGCGCACACGTAGAAATATACAATGCCAGGATGTAAACAAACTAGCAAGCACATACACGTTTACACTTGCCCGCTGCACCCACCCACCCCACACACACACACAGACATGTAGCAGAAGTGGAAAAAACTCCTCCAACAACAACAACAAAATGCTTGCAAGAGAAAGGGGGAGAGTTAATGGGATGACACACAAGCCGTTTCAAATACATGGCTGGAGAAGTAAGGCAATAAAAATCCTCACAGGGACCATATGTAAGCTTACTTCTCGAGTACAAGTAGCCTGTAATTTATTCTAAATGGATGGCTAGTTCTGCTCAACCAATAAATGTACCCAAATTGAGCCTTCACCCCTTTTTGCACAGGCTCGTGCATCTATCTATAGCTGTGGGTGTATGTGCGAATTCATTCAAACTTAAGTCTTCAGCTAACGTATGTTTCAAACATTACTAATTAGACTGTTAACCGAGGCCCTGTGTTCGAACGCATGCAGAACATCTTGCGCACACGTTAAATCCTGTTCCGCTTTTCGGAAGAGTAGGCCATTGTGTGCCGGTGGAAACAGATGACAAAATTTACAAAACCGCATACACACGGGGACTGGATGTAAAAAAAGCACATGAGTGCTTATTCCATTATCCTCGATATAAAAGAATAAATAAAGAAATAAACATCCTAAACCCCCCCCCCCCCCCCCCTTTCCCCCTAGATCTTGTGCTATAGTATGGGGGCTAGTCTTTTGGATGAGGTGATAAACAGAGATGCTGTATGCAACGCACATTTAGCACAAGCAAGAAGTCCCTGACAAAATTCTGTTGATAAAAATCCCCAAACACTCGTAGGGAAACAAATGTTCATACAGACAGGAAACAAAACAAAAAATGGTGGCACTGCTCATGTGGAGAAGCAAGGTTTCCTTGGGAGAGCAGCCCGAATTTTATACAGAGATACGTTCCCTGACTGATAGTGGTATATGATACAACACAACACAACACAATCCAATCCAATCCAATACAAACAACTGTGCAGCAGTTTCTCAGTGAAAGGTATGACCCTGCAGGTTGATTTTGAACAGATCTCCCCATTTGTACGTTTAAAACGCCTCGTGTGTCAGCCTTTTTGCCATTGCTGATATGTGTACTCTGAATCATACCACCCTCCTCTGAGCGAGTAACACTCAGATTTGAAATGATACCTAGTGATATTTTCGGTGTATTATTTTCACACTGTTGGTTTAACAATATGTTCTGTTAACATTCTGTGTTTTATTTGGTTTGTTTTGTATTTCTTTAGATTATTATAGGGATTTATTTCCCAGTTTCTCTCTGCTTGTTTGTTTTGAGACGACAAAGGATTTTGTTATTGTTAAGATATCTATTTTTCGATTTTAGATACTTTTCTTTTTTGTTGCGTCTTTATATTCTATGTTACACCTATATTTTACCTCTATGCTGCTGAGAGCAATAACCTACACCTCCCCTCCCCCTCCTCCCTCTCCCACTCCAACCGGGAGTGGGGGGAAAAACAAATCGCTTCTGTAGTTATATTTAGTACGAAATGTGGTTGGCAGGATGTGGACAGATTTAGCACAGTATCAGTGTTCACCCTAACCCCATATGTTCAATCCTTCTGAAGTCAGTGACATATGACGCTAACGGTAAGATCTGCATTTAAAACCCCCCCAAACTTCCACCCACAAAATAAGTAGAAGGAAAACATGAAGACTTTTAATTTTCGTGTGAAGAAATTAGGAATGTTTGAAGATATCGACCCTAAATCGACTTCAGTGGATTTGAGCATGCGCTATTCCTAACGCTTCTGTGCTGGCACTGAGCAACTGGGCGTGCATGCAAACTGAATGCAGAGAAAATAGTGGAGAAAATGAAGTTCTGGTTGTCAAGTTAAGTCAAGTCAAAAACATTATTATATCATCCCATGATGGGCAATTACAATACTGACGGGCACATTGGTTCGTATCATTATCTCTAAAGACACAAGAAAGCTACATTTCATATTGGTTTAGAACATTCCAAAATAACTTCAAATAAAAGTCTATCTCCCTCTCTCTCTCTCTCACACACACACACACACACACACTATCACTGGCTTATAGGGATGGACAGAAATAAAAATGTGGCTGATATTACTGCTTTAAAGGGACTGATAGGAAAACGAATTTCTCATGGATATTGCTGATTTAAAGAGACAGATAGAAAAATGAAATTATCGTGGATATTACTTGTTTAAAGCGATAGATAGAACAACGAAATATATAGAAAAAAATGTTCTGAAAGGGATAACTAAAAAAATTACATTATTGTTGATGTTACTGGTTTAAGATATAGAAAAACGAAGTTTGTGGTGAAAAAAACTATTGGTTTAAGAGATAGAGAAACGAAAGCTTTGTTGATAATTACTGGTTTAAAGAGATAGAAAAAATGAAATTTTTTTTGGGGGGATACTACTCGTTTAAAGGGGATGAATAGGAATCGAAATTCTCGTCGATGTTACTGATTTAGCGCTTTGATTTGTTTTTGCAAGATATAGCGCTATATAAATTCCAATTATTATTATTATCATTATTGTTATTATTACATTATTATTATTATTATTATTAATTCTATTATTGTCATCATTATTATTATTATTTAGAGAGATTGATTACGAAATTCTTGTGCATGATATTACTGGTTTAAAAAGATAAAAACGATAATCACCCCCCCCTCCCTGGCCCCCCCCCCCCCCCCCCCCCCCCCCACCCCCCCCCCCCCCCCCCCCCCCCCCCCCCCCCCTCTCCCCACGAAAATTCTTGTTGATTTCACGGATTCACTGATTTAAAGAGACAGAAAAAAAACCCCGAGGTTCTTGTTGATACTACTGGTTAAAGAGGCAAATAAAAATATCGTTGATATCACTGATATTACTGGTTGAAAGAGATTTTAAAAAACAACCCACCGAAGTTCTCGTTGATTTTACTGGTTTAAAGAGATATAGAAGAAAAAAAAATCCCCGAAATTTTCGTTGATATGAAGTGACCGGTTTACAGAGATAGATAGAAAAAACACGAAAATTCCTGTTCAAATAACCGGTTTAAAGAGACAGATAGAAAAACGAAAATTCCTGTTAACATAACCAGTTTAAAGAGACAGATAGAAAAACGAAAATTCCTGTTAACATAACCAGTTTAAAGAGACAGATAGAAAAACGAAAATTCCTGTTAACATAACCAGTTTGAAGAGACAGATAGAAAAACGAAAATTCCTGTTAACATAACCAGTTTAAAGAGACAGATAGAAAAACGAAAATTCCTGTTAACATAACCAGTTTAAAGAGACAGATAGAAAAACGAAAATTCCTGTTAATATAACCAGTTTAAAGAGACAGATAGAAAAACGAAAATTCCTGTTAACATAACCAGTTTAAAGAGACAGAAAAACGAAAATTCCTGTTAACATAACCAGTTTAAAGAGACAGATAGAAAAACAAAATTTCTTGTTAACATAACCAGTTTAAATAAATAGGTAGAAAAAAACCCACGAAAATTCCCGTTAACATAACCGGTTTAAAGAGACAGAAAAACGAAAATTCCCGTTAATATAACTGGTTTAAAGAGACAGATAGAAAAACGAAAACTCCTGCTGACAAAACCGGTTTAAAGAGATAGGTAGAAAAACGAAATTTCTTGTTAACATAACCAGTTTAAAGAGATAGGTAGAAAAAAAACCCACGAACATTCCTGTTAATAATTATAATCGGTTTAAAAATATAGGTAGAAAAAGCCGAAAATTCCTTATAATATAACCGGTTTAAAGTGATAGGTAAAAACAAAACCCCAGTTTAAAGGTATACACACACACGCACGCATGCGCACGCGCACGCACGCACACAGATCTATCTATCTATCTATCTATCTATCTATCTATCTATCTATCTATCTATCTATCTATCTATCTATCTATCTATCTATCTATCTATCTATCTATCTACCTATCTATGTATGTCTGTCTGTCTGTCTGTCTGTCTGTCTATCTATCTATCTATCTATATCTATATATAATTCACCAAACGACATACTGCCTAAACATACACACATACACACACATAAGTGCTTATTCCATTATCCTCGATATAAAAGAAGAAATAAAAATAAAAATAAAATAAAATAACTAAACTAAACTATAAACAAAAAATCACTTCAACGCTCCAAACGACTCCTCATGAAGGTACGGGAGAAGTCAAGGTAAGCCAGTGAATCATACCACCTACCTTCGCACTCCAGGGGACCCCCCCAAAAAAAACAACAAAACAAAACCCTCCCATCTCGTAGCACAGGGAGCTGAGGGGCTGGCAGGAAGGGGCATACATACATAGCTCATGGCCTTCCTGCTAGGCCTATATTCCCTGCAAACTCCTAATACAACTCGGTCAAGATGAAGACAGGTACCGGGAACTTGGCGCCATAATCTTCCTATCAGGTACTGGTGCACCGTCTGCAACAACAAAATAATAATAATAATAATAATAATAATAATAATAATAATAATAATAATGATGCTAATAATAATAATATAACTAAAATATCCAAGAAGAAAAAAGAATTGTTATGAATTAAAACAATGGTATTGTGCCAGCATATATATGGAAAACGCATACGCAAAATATATAAGTTTTAATACCAAACGATGTATGCGCGTACACACAGACATAGACACAGACAGAAAGACAGACACAGCAGCCAGTCAGACAGACAGACAGACAGACAGACACACTACGCACGCACGCACACACGCTCGCACTCACGCACGCACGCACACACGGACGCACGCACCACCACACACACACACACACACACACACACACACACACTACACCCAACACTCTCTCTCTCACTCTCTCTCTCTCTCTCTCTCTCTCTCTCTCTCTCTCTCTCTCTCTCTCTCTCTCTCTCTCTCTCCCTCTCTCATACATCATGCGAACTTATTGTGAATAAATCTTTCGAGTTCGAATTCGAGTTTGAGTTCTCTCCCTCTCTCTCTTTTCGAAAGAGCAGGCCATTGTGTGCCAGTGGGAACAGACGACAAAATTCACAAAACTGCATACACACGGGGACTGGATTAAAAAAAGCATATGAGTGCTTATCCTATTATCTTCAATATAAAAGAATAAAATAAAAAATTAAAAACAACGCACACACACACTTACACACACCCTTACACACACCCTTACACACACACACACACACACACACACCTCTCTCTCTCTCTCATCACACACAATTCCTCCCACACTCACCCCCCCCCCCCCCCCGCCCCGAACCCCCCCCCCCTCCCACACGTCACACACAAACACTACACACACAACACACACACACACCGCGGCCGCACGCTTCATCTCTCGGGTCGTCACTGTAATGGCATCCCATTTCTCGAGGACGTACATCACACACACCACCACCACTTTACCACACACACACACACACACACACACACACACACACCACACACACACACACACACACATACACACACCATACACACACACTACACACACACACACCACACCACACACACATCACACACACACACACACACACTACACACCACCACACACAACACACACAACACACACACCACACAACACACACACACACACCATACACACACACACACACACAACACACACACGT
>CM054143.1:20947168-20957168 GCA_028751875.1 Rapana venosa | reverse complement strand
TCAAAGTACAAGGACGGTATAGCTCAGTGGTCAGAGCACTCGCTTTCCCCAAGCTAAAGTTAAGCAGCATCGAGCGTGGTTACCCCTTTGATGGGTGACCGTTTGCGCGCCTTGGCTTCAGGACAGTCCTTCCGTTCACCCAGCTGTGAATGGGTACCTGCCTCTTTAGGGTCAGGGAAGGTAAAGCAGCGAGGGAGAGGAGATGGCCGCCACTGCCCTCAATATGCTGGCCCTAGAGAAGTGAGGTGTCTGATACTTCGCTCAACAAAGACCACATAGGCTATGGGAACACCTTTACCAAGTACAGAGCATTTTCAGACTGTCATCCTGAACTAAAATTCTCTGGGAACTGACGTCACCTCGTTAAAATAACTGGCATTTCGGACCCTATAGGTCTTGTTCGAGAAGAAAGACTGAAAACAGAGAATAGGAGGTAGAAAGAAAGAAAGACAGAGTAACAGAAAGAAAGAAAGAGGAACAAAGAAAAGACGGACTGATAGAGATACAGTGTGACAGAACAGAAGGAAGTGGAGAAAAACATCTCTCTCTCTCTCTCTCTCTCTCTCTCTCTCTCTCTCTCTCTCTCTCCTCTCTCTCTCTCTCCTCTCTCTCTCTCTCCTCCTCTCTCTCTCTCTCTCTCTCTCTCTCTCTCTCTCTCCTCCTCCCCTATCCCGTAGTCCCTTGGACCGTTGGGGCACCACTGAAGATCTTGCAACCAGCTTCCTCCACTCCCTGCGGTTCTCTGCTTTCCGTAAGACATTGCAGTTCCACTCAAGGCCAGTCCACTCTCTGATGTTGTCTTCCCATCGAAAGAGAGGGAAAAAAAGAAGAGGATAACGGGAAGAAGACAAAGGAGAAGAAGAAGAAGAAGTAAGAAGAAGAAGAAGAAGAAGAAGAAGAAGAAGAAGAAGAAGACAGATTGGCAGAAGGAAAGGAAAGAAAAAAAGGGACAGAAAGACAGACAGACAGACAGAAAGACAGACAAAACAGAAATACAGAAAGAAAGGAAAACCCCCCAGTCTACTCCAAAATGACTCACCCACCGAACCCCCCAAAAGCAGCGATAACATTATCAAAATGTACTTGAACTCCCAAGACTCAGCATCCCTCTGACATGTTACCCAAGGCCGAGGTCTTTGATGTGCTGGCTGTTACCAGCCTCCCCACCCTGATAACCCATGTATCTGCTGCTATCATCAGGCCATAAGGTCCCCTCATAGTTAATACAGCCCTGAAGACGCTTCTTGCTAGATTTTTTTTGGGAAAACGCATCATTTACATGATATAGTTTGTTTCTGAAGGCTAGGTTTCCAAATAATGTTAATTAAACATTTGTGTTTTTACTGAGATGTTAGCTAATATAAATTTCAACAGAATTTTTAATGAACATAGGATTTTGCAGGAATTTGTTTTTTTTCGTCACGCGATGATACCTTTTTCAGAAACATTGGTTGTTATTCAGAAATTATTTCGTTAAGTGATGAGACTTTTTCACAAACATTGGCTTTTACAGAATTGCTAACAAACGTAAGTTTCCATATAACTGTTAATAAACGTAAGCTTTCATATAATATTTTTTATAATTATGCCAAGTGATGAGAACTTTTCAGAAACATTGTTTTTACAGAATTTATTTTGTCAAGTGATGCGTAATACTAATGGCTTTATTTTGTTCGTGTCGATGTCTAGGTTTTGAAATCAATGATACCGATAAGACATTGCTTTGGCGAGTAGAACAAACGTAATCTTATATGGGTTGATTTCCCCCGTTGGGACACAGGAGCCTGCCAGTATAAATAGCAACTCCAACTTCTGGGAAATCTGTGCTAGGAATTCCTCTTTTCTATCCCTCTCTTTGTTTCTGCCTTGTTCCTTTTCTTCCTTTCACCTCCTTGTCTATTTTCTGCCTTCTTGGTCCATTCTTCTGCAGTTTTCCCCCGAGAAATACTTAAAACATAACAGTTCTCTCCCATGCCGAAGTTGGATGTGCTGGGCCTGGTTTGCCAGGAGCTTAACGGCAGTTTCGCTCTTATGAGAGAGAACAATAGTTGCTGTCTGAGCGTTCGAAGACGAAGAATATGAGTAAACTTGACTTCTCCCTTAACTCTTCGAGGAGTCACTGGGCGTACTGAACTGGCATTGCAGACATGTGTCGTGAGCTAGTTGAACCTGGCAGAGCCCATCCATCTCCAGGTAGCAGGGTGCATGCTAGGTATGTTTGTGTAGGTGGATCGGTGGTCTAGAGGTAACGCGCCTGTCTAGAAAGCGAAAAGTCCGGGTCTGAAGTGTGCGGCGGTTCGTACCCCGTTTGGACCGGAAATTTTTCCCCCATCCATTAGACCATGAGTGGTGGTCTGGGCGCTAGTCTTTCGGATGAGACGATAAACCGAGGTCCCGTGTGTTACACGTAATTATTTAGCGCACGTAAAAAAAACCCACGGCAACAAGAGAGTTGTCCCTGGCAAAATTCTTAGAAAAAAGCCACTCTGATAGGGAAACAAATACAGCTGCAGAAAAAAAAAAAAAAAAAAAAAGGGTGAAAGGGTGGCGCAGCGCTAAGTGGCGACGCGTTCTCCCGCTCTCCCCGGGGAGAGCAGCCCGAATTTCACGGAGAGAAATCTGCCGTGACTTAAAGTGGTATGAAATAAAATCTGAGCGCTTTGATTTGTTGCTTTACAAGATTCAGCGCTATATAAATTCCATACATTATTTATTATTATTATTATATTATTATCTGTTTTCTCTGGACTGTAGCTGAACTGATGAATCTTCTTTCTGTGAAAGACGAATGGGGTTTTCGCGAGTGAGCAAGATGTTCTGCATGTGTTTACGCTCGAGGCATTGATTTATAGTCTCATATGAAGGACTTACGAGGGTGTAGTGTCATCATGCCCAGGTGTAAACAATGTAGTGGGTGAGTGGTTAGAGCTGTTGGTTGGTGGGTGTTCGTCGGTTTGAACCCCACTACAGATTTATCCACGGAAGATTTTTCGTCTTCAGTTGGCGCCTGCAGAAAACAGAGCTTGACGGTAATAATGAACAATATTCCATCCATCCATCCATCCATCCATCCATCCATCCATCCATCCATCCATCCATCCATCCATCCATCCACCCATCCACCCATCCATCCATCCATCCATCCACCTCTACCCATCCCTCCCTCCCTCCTTCCATCCATCCATCCATCCATCCATCCATCCATCCATCCATCCATCCATCCATCCATCCATCCATCCATCCATCCATCCATCCATCATTCTTTAACTGTATCTGCCTTTTACTATCTGCCTGTCTGTCCGTCCGTCCGTCCGACCGTCTGTCTGTCCGTCCGACCATCCATCCCCCCATCCATCCATCCATCTTTTCCTGTTTATCTGTGTCTGCCTCTCTATCTCCCCTTTCTGTCTGTCTGTCTCACGTTCAGAAACGTTTAATATGCCCAGTGTATGAATATTGCAGAGAAGACAATTTTCATTTTGTGCTTTCTGCTCCACAAATTTCTTCTTCTTCTTCTTCATTGGACGCTCAGACAACATCTACTGTCTGTTAGCGCATCTGAATTCGGCATGGGAGAGAATTGTTGAATTTTAAGTTTTTCTCAGGAGAATGGACGAAGAAGGCAAAAATAGACAAGAAGGGGGGTAACAGGAAGCAAAGGAACAAGGCAGAAAGATAGACAGGGATAGAAAAGAGGGAAGTCCTAGCACAGAATTTCCAGAAGGAGGGGATGCTAATCATACTGACAGCCCCCCCCCCCCCCCCCCCCCCCCCCCCCCCCCCCCCCCCCCCCCCCCCCCCCCCCCACCCATTGTCCCCGGGAGCTCCACAATGTTGAGACTTCGCAAAGCAATTGATTCAGCCAAAATATTCCGTTTACACTCCTCTGTTTGTCAGTCAAACAATCAGTTATTGTCCTACAAGCACAACCCAACAAACAAATAAACAAAATGCCATGTAACAGCTGAGTGTTTACTGTACAAGGCCTTCAAACAGCGAAACGAATGTGCAGTATTTGCAGAGATCCAGGCTCTGGTGCACAACCGACAAAGACAGAGGAGCTTGATATACAGTTTTTCAGAACATTGCCCCAACGACTCTCAATAAAGTTACAGGAGTAGAAGAAGAGGAGACAACAAAAAAAGGAGAATAAAGAGGAAAGGAGGAGCAGGAAGAAGGAAGGAGGAGGAGAAAAAATGAGGAGGAGGAAGAAGAAGGAAGGAAAAGAAAGAGAAGAAGGAAGGAGGACGAGGAAGAAGAGAAAGAAGTGGAGAAGGAGGATAAGGGGGAAGGGGGGAAGAAGTGGAAAGGAGAAGGAGAAAGATAAGAAAAAGGGAGGGGGGGGAAGAAGGAAGAGGAGGGGAAAAAAAAGGGAGTGAGAGGAAGAGAGGAGGAGGCAAAGGGAAGGAGGAAGGAGGGTGAGAAAGAAGGAAAGGAGGAGGGGAAAGGAAGGGGAGGGGAAAAAGAGCGAGCAGGAAGTTAGTAATAATAATGATGATGATGATAATGTTGTTGATGATGATAACAAGATAAGAAGAATAAAAGAAGAAGGATTGCAAAGAAGAAGAAAGAATTGGGAAGAAGAAGAAGAAGAAAGAAAGGGAAAAAGAAGAAAAAGGGGAGAGAGGGAAGGGGGGGGGGTTGGGGGAAAGGGGGGGGGGGGGGGGGGGGGGGGGGGGGGGGGGGGGGGGGGGGGGGGGAGAAAAATTTAAAGAGAAGAAGAAAGAAGAAAATTAAAAAAAGAAAAAGGGGAAAAAAAGGAAGGGGAAAGAAAAAAAAAAGGGTTTGGTTTTTTTTTGGGGGTTTTTTAAAAATTTTCCCCCCCAAATTGCGAAAAAAGAAAAAAAAAAAAATAAAAAAAAGGGGGGGCCCCGGGCACGCCCCCCCCCAAAATTCCGCAAAAACCCAAAAAGGGAAAAAAAAAAAAAATTATTTCTATCATCATCTTCTTTTTCCCATACTTCATCTTTTAATCACCCCCTATCTTTCTATTATCACCCTATCTTTTAAACTATCTTTTCTATCTACCCATTGGCATTTAAACTAATCATGCATAAAAAAGAAAACAAATTTTTAAACAATTTTTCGAATAAGGGGAAAATTTTCCCTTTTTTGGTTTTTGAAACCCTAACTTCTCACAATTTTTGATAATATATTTCAAACCCGGATTAAAGTAAACCCAAAATCCTACTCGTTTCGGAAACCGGTTTTGTAGTTTACATTCACAGTGATAATTTTAAACGATTTGTAATTTTAAAAAAGCATAGTTTTGAAACAATATGGATAGAAGTAAAAATTTAAAACATTTCCAAGCCGGGTTCTTATATGTTTTCTTTAAAAAAATTCCTAAAAAAATTCACAGAGTGGATTGATTTTATTATTCTATGAGGATGACATTTTAAAATTTTTCCAAAAAAATATTTTCCTATTAGGTGTTTTTTAACATTGATTTTTTTTAAAGCTAAAAAACGGTGGGAAAACAGACATTGAGTTTTTCTTTTTTTAAAGAAATTTAAATAAAATCCCCAAAATGTTTTTAAACAAAAAAAATTCTAAGACTTTAAATTGGACCTTTATATTTTTTAAAAACCCAAAAATTCAATCATGAAAAAAAATTTTCCCCAATTTATTTGGTTTTTTGTGTTCATCTTTCCCCATCTGTTTTTTATTTTTTCTATCTACCCTGTCCCGTAGTCTGAGCCCGTGGGGGCCCTTCAAGACCCCCCAGAAACCCCAGTTCCCTCCATTTTTTTCTCTTTTCTGCCTTTTCAGGGTTTTTTTGGTTTTTGGCTGTCCTTTCCCTTGTTTGGTTTTTCCTCCACCCTTTTCCCTTTGGGTCTGCTCTTCTTCTTCCCCCTTGGACAGTTCCTTGAAAAAAATGTCTTTGAAATTTTCCTTGGGTTTCTTGGGGACATCCCCCTTTACCATTTAAATTTTTCCTTTTTTCACGACCCGTTAGAAGGTTTATGGGGCCCCAAGGGTTTTGCTGGATTCTTTTTATGCAGGGCTTTTTTTGCTTTTTGGGGGTTTTTGTAGGAGATGCCAAGGAGTCCCCGGGAAAAGCATTTTAAATCTCCACTCCCCTTTTAACTTTTTCTCCCCAAAAATTTTTGCAGTCAGGGCCCATGATTCACGGGCCATACAGAAAATAGTTTATGAAAAGGGGGGGCGCATTAGTTTGATCTTGGAGAAAAGTGAGTTTTTTCTTTTACCCTCCAGTTTGGTTTTTTAAAGTTTTGAAAAAAGTTTGTTTTTTGGGTCTTTTGCAGTCCTGATATTTATTTTGGGGCCTTGGACCCCTGGTCGGATACAAGGGTTTCCCAGGTACTTAAAGCTTTAAAACTTTTTCCAGCTTCTGGTCTTTAACCCTGAACCCGTGCTAATCCCTTTGGTTTTTATTGGGTCATCGTTTGGTTTTCTCTGCACTGTTTTCCATGCCGTATTTTTTGGAAAGGCCTTACCCAAATTTGTTCTGTTAGGCTGGAAAGCTCTTTTTCGGACCCTGCTTTTCCCATCAATGTCATCTGCGAAGCGGGGTTTGTGTCGTTCTGCCCCCAATGCGGGCTGACCCCCTTCTTGATTTTTCCCGGGTGCATGGCCATGTTTTCCCCAAAAGGAAGATGTTGTAAAGGGTGGGTGAGAGTAGCGGGCCTGCCTTACCCCAATTTGTTTTTCAAAAAACCATTCTCCAATTTGTTGTTTTTGTACATGCACTGGGGGCCCTCGCTTTTCCCAGCTGTTTGATGACTCTGTTTCAGGTTTGCATTGAGGGCTGAAAATTTTAAAGGGTTGCCCACAAAGCTGCATCCCCACACCCTTTCAAATGCCTTTTAAAAAAACGAAAAATTTTTCGTGGTATGGTCTTTTTTGGTTTTAAAGGGTTACCGCTAACATAGATTCTGAGGTTGAATTCTGTTTCTGTTGTGCTGCGTCCTGTCTGAAACCTTGTTGTTCCTAGAAAGGGATGGTCTCTGCTTGTGGCTTCAGTCTATTCAATTTTAATCTGCAGCATGACCTTGTTGGGGGGGAAAATATGGGCTGATTGTGGGGTTTAATTATGGCATTTTTTTAGTTTTTCCTTTCTTGGGGAGGGTGTTGATGGGCGACTGGGGTCCGGTGTTGGCCTTTTTCCTGTCTGCCAGATTTTTGTTGCAGTTTTTTAGTGGGGCGTGATCATGGTTTCCCTCCGGGCTTGGCCCTTTTTTCGCTGGAATGTTGTCGCCCCTGCTGACTTCCCTTTTTCAGCGATCTGCTGCTTTTTCCCAAACTTTTTTCTCGGAGGATGGGGTTGCTTTTCTTTTGTTTTTGGTTTTTGGGGTTTACTTTAAAGGACTTCTGGTTCCCCTTTCCCGGTTTTTAAATTTTTAAATACGGGCCCGGAGCAGTATTCTTTTCCAAATTCGGTTAAAAAATTTTCCGGGTTCGTCAGTGAGACACTTCCCATTTTTGGGTCTTGGATTTTTAAAACCTTTTCTCTGTTTCGTGTAGTCAGGTTTTTTCCCCCAAAGTGTTGGCTTTTGCTATTGTTTTTCCCTTGTTTTTTCTTCAAGGGTCTTGGCAGTTCCCGATCCATTTCTCTTTTCCCTCCGTCGGGGGATTTCCTTTTTTTTCTTTTGTTGACTACCCTTATATTGTTTGCTCTTTCTTTTGTTTCATTTTTCTTTTTCTTTTAACTCTCTACCCCTTTGTTCGCATAGTTGTAGGATTTTTTAGGGGTGACCCCCTGGTTTTTTTGGGTGGGGCGGGCGGGTTTTTCCCCAAAAAGCTGTTTTTCTGTTTCAGTCCAACCCGTGTATTGAAAAATTCGTCAAATGTATCTAGGGTTTAAATCTTCACAGTAGTTGCTGCAAACTTTCCACCTATCCTTGTTGAAAATTTTAATTTCTTGGGTCCTTCGCCCTTTTCGAGGTCAAATTTGATCCTGATGTTTTTTCCGCTTTTTGGATTTTTCCTTTGGGCGTAGGGGAAAAAACATTTATCACAAAAATTTATGTCACTCCCATGTCTGCTCCCGGAAAAAATTTGGTCTGTGCGGGTGTTTAAAGCTTGTTTGAAAAAAAGTCTTTTTTACCCTGATGGGAATCTTTTTTTGGTTGTGGGGTTCTCCCTTTGGGGGTATTTCCATGGGCCATTTTTTTGGGATTTCTTGTGTGGGGGCCCAAATGTTTTCACTAGCTGGGAGGTGGTTGTTTCTGGGGAAAAATTTCCCGGAGGTTTTCCGCCTTTTCCCTTTGATTGGTTATTACAATTGGCCCCCAAAAAGCCCAACCCCGACTTTCCCGCATCTTCTCCTTAAACCCTTTGGGGTTTTTCCCGTCGCCCCTTGGGACAACGGGGGATGTCTTTCTTGGGTGTTTTAATTAAAAACCTCTTTTTATGCTGGTATAAAAATTTTTTCTAAGGCTTCATTGTGCAGTTGAGGGTTTGGGGGGATTGCCCGTCTATTTAAATTTGTTAAAAGGGGGTTTTCTTCAGGGGATTTTTTAATAAATTTTTTGGGACACAGGGGGTGCCCCTCATGACGGTGTTCACGGTGTTTTTTGTTTAAAGAGAAAAACCCCCCGCCCGTTATTTTTTATTCCCGTTTTCCATGTTTGTTAAATTTGTGGGCTTCCTGGGTCGTTTTTTCTCCCCTGTTTTTTCCACCTGATTTTGCAGAGCCCCAAAGGGTGGCCAATGATATTTGGACATCCTTTATGTGTCAGTTTTTTCCCCTTTTCCCGCAGCTTTATTTTTCGTTTCTTCCATGTGCCAATGATGGTGTTGTGGGCTGGCACGAATTTTTGCGTTTTACTTTTAGTAGCATACTTTCGACTCTGTCCCGATGAGCAAACAGAAGGGCGGGGGGCCTTGGTAAACCCCGGGGGGACACCGATCCGGTTTTTGGAGAATTTTTGGCTGTCTTTGTTTAAATTTGGGGTACTTGGGGAAATTTAAACCTGGGGGAGCCCATTTCCCTTTCCAAATTTGGATTTTTTGGGTTTGGGTTTTCTCCCCACATTTTGGCGGTTGGGGACTTTGGGTTTTCATGGTTTTCCCAGTGCAGAGGGGGTTTTCGGGCCCGGAAACCCCTTTGTGTTTTCGTGGTGTTTAAAAAGGGTTTAAAATTTCCAAAATAAATCCCAAAATTATCTCTTATTGGAATTTTTCTAATTTTTTTTAAAAAATGAATTTCTTTCAGGTCTATTTAAAACTGCCCTTAAAAACCCTGTATATCAGGGGTACTGGGCCCCAACGTCCAATTTTGGGGGGTTTGGTACAATTTTTTTTTTAAGTTTTTTTTTTAATTTAAGATGCTTAATTTTAAACTAAAAGGGGTTTAATTTCGAAACCCAAACCTCAGGGAAACCCAAAAAAAATACAAAAAAAATATTTATCAAAGGATTATCTTTTGAAAAAAGGGGAAAGGGGAATTAAGGAATATAAAAAAACAAAGAAAAATTTGTAACCTACCTAAATTTCGCGCGGAAAAAAGGAAAAATTGAAGTTTTTTCAACAAAAAAGAAGGCAGCAAGTCTGTATGGAAAGCTGTCAACCTTCTTACCAAAAAGAATTGTAATAAAACAGAAAACGTTTTAGATGAAATCTCTGCTGATGACTTAAACCACCACTTTGCAACTATCTCAGATGGAATAATAAAACAATGATAATCAAAAAGTAATGACTTGAATGTCTTAGAAGCATTCTGCTGCAACAAAAATATTAATTCTGAACTAAGAATTCCATGTATGAGTGTGCATGAAGTATTTACTGCTTTAAAAAGTATGAAGCAAACAGCAACTTGTGGCCTAGATGGCTTGAATGGTAAAATCCTGAAATTAGCTGCACCAGTTATAGCTGAGACACTCACATACATCTATTATCTTTGTATAAGCAAAAATACATTTACAAATATGTTTAAGCAGAGTAAAATTATTCCTTTGTATAAATCAGGAGATCGAACAGACCCCTCTAACTATAGACCCATCTCAATTCTATCTGTCCTTTCAAAACCATTAGA
>CM054143.1:20937168-20942168 GCA_028751875.1 Rapana venosa | reverse complement strand
ATTGAAGGAGAGCCTTCAATACTGAAGGGAAGTTTTGGTTACTGAAGGGAAGTTAAGGTCACTGAAGGGAAGTTAAAGGTACTGAAGGGAAGTTTTGGTTACTGAAGGGAAGTTAAGGTCACTGAAGGGAAGTTAAAGGTACTGAAGGGAAGTTTAGGCTTTTGAAGGGAAGTTAAAGGTACTGAAGGGAAGTTTAGGGTACTGAAGGGAAGTTTAGGCTTTTGAAGGGAAGTTAAAGGTACTGAAGGGAAGTTTAGGTTACTGAAGGGAAGTTTAGGGTACTGAAGGGAAGTTAAAGGTACTGAAGGGATGTTTTGGTTACTGAAGGGAAGTTTAGGGTACTGAAGGGAAGTTAAAGGTACTGAAGGGAAGTTTAGGCTTTTGAAGGGAAGTTAAAGGTACTGAAGGGAAGTTTAGGGTACTGAAGGGAAGTTTAGGCTTTTGAAGGGAAGTTAAAGGTACTGAAGGGAAGTTTAGGTTACTGAAGGGAAGTTTAGGGTACTGAAGGGAAGTTAAAGGTACTGAAGGGATGTTTTGGTTACTGAAGGGAAGTTTAGGGTACTGAGGGGAAGTTTAGGGTACTGAAGGGAAGTTAAAGGTTACTGAAGGGATGTTTTGGTTACTGAAGGGAAGCTGTGGGCACTGAAGTGACGTTTCTGTTTCAAACCCCCCTCCCCCCCCCCCCCCCCCCCCCCCCCCCCACACACACACACAACACTACTGAGATCAACGACTGGATCTTAAACATGTACAATCTGATGGCTAAACCAAGGGAATCCTCAGGCATATTCTTAAGCAGACTCGTTTCCACATCCCACCGAATAATGAATGATACCAACTAAGGGAGATTGAACAGGCATGCTTATTTTTCTTGCTTAATATGTGCACACAACAAAAGAAAGTAAGGCATTGGCAGGTCTGCACAGAACTGACCTGGCCCGTGAGATGGTAAACTCCCTCTCCCCTTACACCCAATACCAGGCATACCCGAAACTTGAAACTGTTAATTTCAGGATCGTAAGAATTGGAAGTCTCGTCCACTCGCTTTTCGCGGCCACATCATTATGATGGAGGCTGGTGATGGTGGTGTCCCACGAAAGGAAATCTGTTTAATAGTTTGTGAATCTTTAGGTTGAGTTCCAGAGGCTGTAGGGTTTTCACGAATTGTACACAAGGTCTCAGTTGTAAATTCACAATTTTTCTACTGTTGTGCTAGTTTTGTTTGCTGGTTTTTTTCTTCTTTTTTCTTCTTTGCTTTCTTTCTGTCTTTCTTTCTGTCTGTCTTTCTTTTCTTTTCTTTTCTTTTCTTCCTTCCTTCCTGTCTGTCTGTCTGTCTGTCTGTCTTTCTTTCCGTCTTTCTTTCTTTCTTTCTTTCTTTCATTTCTTTCCTCCTTTCTTGTTTCTTTTTTGCTTTATTCTTGATTTCTTTCCTTTTGTTCTTCTCTCTCTCTCTCTCCTCTCTCTCTCTCTCTCTCTCTCTCTCTCTCTCTCTCTCTCTCTCTCTCTCTCTCTCTCTCTCTCTCTCTCTCTCTCCTCTCTCTGCTTTCTTTCTTTGCTGTTTTCTTTCTTTCTTCTTTCTTTCTTTCTTTCTTTCTTTCTTTCTTTCTTTCTTTCTTCTTCTTCTTTTTTCTTCTTCTTCTTCTTCTTCTTCGTCTTCTTCTTCTTCTATCTCTTTCTCTTCTTTTCTTTCTTTCTTTCTTTCTTTCTTTCTTTCTTCCTTCTTTCTTGTTCCCACTACTGCTGCTGCTCCTATCAGTGTTTCTGCGTGTTTGGCTTCTGGCTGCCACGGTTGATAGTATTTCTAGCCGACTGCATGCCATTCTGTCCGTCTGCTTGTCTGTCCTTTTGTCTGTCTGCCTGTCTCTGTGGGCTTGCCTGTCTGTATTCTGTCTGTTTGTCTACGTCTCTCTGACTGTCTGTCACTATATGAGTCTTCCTGTCTGTCTGCCTGCCTGCCTGCCTGCCTGCCAAGTTGTCTCTGTGTCCGTCTGCCTGTCTCTAATTGCTTGTCTGCATGTGTGTGTGTGTGTGTCTGTGTCTGTGTCTGTGTCTGTGTGTTTTCCTTTTTCTGTCTGTCTGCATGTCTATGTCTGTGTCTTCTTGTGTCTCTGTGACTACTTTTTGTCTGTCTCTATGTCTCTGTGTGTCTGTCTCTGTCTGTGTGTCTGTCTCTGTCTGTGTGCCTGCCTTTTTCTGTCTGTATGCATGTCTGTGTGTGTGTCTGTCTCTGCCTGTCTCTGTCTATTTGCATACACACACACATCTATATACATACATACATACATACATACATACATACATACATTCTTCACCTAATTTTAACTCCCAATCCACTGATACGAACAAACCCAGCATGCACCCTGCTACATGCAGATGAATGGGCTCCGACTTCCCAAGGAATCCAGAAGTCAAGTGAGGAGGGGCAGAGCAGAAGTGGAGGTGGGGGTGGAGAGGGGTACTCTCAGCTAAGTGCAGGGCATATTTTCCATCTTACTGAAGAGTATGGACGGGCTGGTTTAGCCTGGATGCTAATCAAGGGAGAGCAGTGTGATGTAAAGATTTGGTGCGCGTGAGTGATGGTTCCTGTCAGTACTGTTCAGCCCTCTATCGTAAGGCCACACTCCAGCTTTAGCTTCCAGTGGGGAAAAAAGTATCTTTTATACAGTGATGTTTAGAAAAATCTGTGCACATATTGAAACATATTAGTATGAAAAAGGGATGATTCCGTTAGGGACTTAGGAAATAAACTGATATCAGGTAAGATAAAGGTGTCCCATAACCTATAAGGTCGTAGGGGAGCGAGATGTCCGAGACCTCACTTCTCTAGGGGCAGCATATTGAGGGCGGCGCCCATCTCTTCTCCCTCGCTGATTTACCTTCCCTGACCCTAAAGAGGGCAGGTACCCATTTACATCTGGGTGAACCGGGGGACTGTACTGAAGCCAAGGCGCGCAAATGATCACCTATCCACTCGGTAACCACCACGCCAAATGGAGTGGATGAGTAAACAACGTGTAACTCTCCATTCAAAAGAAATCTGCCTAAGTTGGAAAATAGCTACCTATTGTGGCCAGGTACTTGAAAACAGTTATACATGCAAACTTCCCAGCCAGTGTGTACTTACTATGGATTTCACAGTGATTGTCAGGGGTGATGAATAAGACAGAGTGCATGTTCTGGATGACCCCATGGAGAGAAGCTGAGGAATCCTCAACAACACAATGAGAATATTTTTGGAGATCGACATCTTCTGGTGAATCAGTATAGCCTATGTTCTTAACACTGATGATCCTGTGCCTGTATGTATTGTGATTAGAAGTCCAACACTTCCCCGAAGTCGGAATGCAGCTACATTAATGGTGGACATAAACGGTGGCATGCACAAAAATCTGACCGATGGTAAACCTCGGAACTCTAGCCAAGGAACGACAAAACAAAAATGAAAAGGAACCTAGCACGACAAAGAAGCAAGGAGGTACCTACAGTGTTTGCAGAATCTTTGTTATTTTATCATTTCTCTTAGTTACCAGTTGGATGGGTGACCGTTTGCGCGTCTTGGCTTCAGTACAGTTCCCCTAGTTCACCCAGCTGTAAATGGGTACCTGCCCTCTTTAGGGTCAGGGAAGGTAAAGCAGCGAGGGAGAGGAGATGGGCGCCGCCCTCAATATGCTGAAGTGAGGTCTCTGACGCCTCGCTCCCCTACGACCTTATAGGTTATGGGACTCCTTTACCTTTCCTTTTACCTTAGAAACTCAAACTTACCAAATGTGTACAGAATCGCATGAGTTTCGAGTAAGGTTCTTGCCTTTTACAAACAGTGCTGATATATTTTCCACTGATACATTGCTAAGTAAGATTTGAAAGATTTCATCACACAAGAATGTTATATAAAAAACATGCGAAGAAAACTGCCAACATTTAGATACGGATTGCAGCCTGAAGAAGGGGACTGTACTGTGGCATGTTTTTCTTTGCTGCCTTGTCTGGCTCCATCAGGCCTCATTCCCTTGCAGAAGGGGAGATAGTCTGCAGTGCCGAGGAGATAAGGGTTAAAGATGTTCTCTGCTATCTTCTTATATACTGTACAGTATAGCCTACATACATGGATGGAGGGATACGTGCCTATGCAGTTGCATGTATGCATAGACAAGCGCGCTTATACACACACATGCACTCACAAATACGTACACGCACGCTTAGATGCGTAAACGTGTGCGCGAGCACACATACATTCACACACACATGCGCACACGTTAAAACCCGTTCCGCTTTTCGGAAGAGTAAGCCAATGTGTGCCGGTGGGAAGGGATGACAAGATTTACAAAACTGCACACACTGGACTGGATGTAAAAAGAAAACAAAACCCACATGAGTGCTTATTCCATTATCGTCGAAATAAAAGAAGAAAATAAATAACACACACACACGCACACGCACACGCACACAAACACACTCACACACACACACACGCGCGCGCGCGCGCGCGCACACACATTTCGCAAGCAAGCGCGAGCATGTTTGTAGTTGTAATCTATATGTTTCTTTAACCCGTGATATTGATCCCCAGTTTTAAAGCAATAGGTGAGAAAGGAAAAGGAGAAGAAAGAAAGAAGAGGAGAAATAACAGTGTGAGGAGGAGAAGGAGGAATAATAATAATAATAATAGAAGAACCAGGAGAAATGAAGAGGAGGAGGAGAAGAAAGCAGAGAGGTAGGAACAAAACAAACAAACAAAAAACAAACAAACAAAAAGATACGAATAAAAACGAGAAACTGTCTGTCTGTCCCCTTCTCTCTTTGCCTGTCTGTCTCTTTATCTCTTTGTCTATCTGTATGTCTATCTTCTTCTCTCTTTGTCTAATCTCTGTCTGTTTGTCTCCTCTCTTTGTCTGTCTGTCTGTCCCCTTCTCTCTTTGTCTAATCTCTGCCTGTTTATCTCCTCTGTCTGTCTGTCTTCTTCTCTCTTTGTCTGTCTGTCTATCTTCTCTCTTTGCCTGTCT
>CM054143.1:20924668-20929668 GCA_028751875.1 Rapana venosa | reverse complement strand
TGTTCGAGGAGATTCGTTTTCCCCCCAAGAATTAACATTGGCACTTTTTTCTTTTAACTCCTCCGAATGTTTTTCGGATGTGACTGTACTGAATATCGAAGTCCCGTGTGTGAACGATTGCAGAACATTTTGTGCACATGCTTAAGTCCTGTCCACTTTTGGGAAGAGAATAGACCAGCTATGACCCGTGGGATAGATGAGACGAACATACCCAGCATGCATGCTTGTATCTGGAGAGGGATGGGCTCCGCCAGGTTCAAGTTGCTCAAGACACGCAGCCTGAAGAATTCTGACCAGAGTGGCAACTTGCCAAGGAGTTGGAGGAGAAGCCAAGGGCATATGCTCTTCAGGAGGGTGGAAGAAGAGAAGCCCTGTTATTTTTGTCGTGTAATAGGCAAAAAAAGGTAAAGGTGTCCCATAAACTATGCGGTCGTAGGGGAGCGAGGTGTCAGAGACCTCAGCTTCTCCAGGAGCCAGCATAGTGAGGGCGGCGCCCATCTCCTCTCCCCTCGCTAATTTATCTTCCCTGACCCTAAAGAGGGCAGGTACCCATTTACATCTGGGTGAACTGGGGGACTGTACTGAAGTTAAGGCGCGCAAACGGTCACCCATCCAGCTGGTAACCACACTCGATGCTGCTTAACCTTTGCTTAGGGAAAGCGAGTGCTCTGACCACTTGGCTATCTCGTCCCCTATTCCCTTATTCACCCGTCCTGTATACCTTCATGCTTTTCTGCGGTAGGACAAGAAAAGCAATATTGATTTGTTTTTCTTTTTCTTTTCTTTTTTTACTTAAAAATCATTCTTTTAATGTAGGATGAAACACAAACTCCACAGAAAACTTATCCATATGTTGATTGATTATAAATACCCGACATCACAACTCTGTAAAGAGATATATCAAATATTAAAAATCGAAGTGGAAAACTGTAATGATCTATAAGGCAATTACATAACTTCTTTACATGACTGACGTCTCACACCATGCATACACGCATGCTATAAATAATAATAATAATAATTTAAAAAAAAGTATGAATAGCACATAATTAAAGGAATTCAAGAACACACACACACACACACACACACACACACAAACACACACACACACATGTATGTCAAAACGTACTTTTTTCACCCGTTTTGACAACCCATTTTCCACTTTGTCTGTGTACCTCCTGCGTATTATTAAGACCTGGAAGCCACCCAAAGACCAATGATCACAGAGGCAAGAGAGCTTAATTATCTGCACACCGGGATGCAAAGGAAGAAGAAAGGAAGGGAGATAGAGAGCGAGAGAGAGAGAGAGAGAGAGAGAGAGAGAGAGAGAGAGAGAGAGAGAGAGGAGAGAGAGAGAGAAGACAGACAGACAGACAGACAGACAGACAGACAGACAGACAGACAGAGAGAGACAGAGAGAGAGGAGAGAGAGAGAGAGAGAGAGAGAGAGAGAGAGAGAGAGAGAGAGAGAGAGAGAGAGTCTGCGTCAGTGACCATCTAACAAACCGTCTGCCAAGGTGGTTAAGGACATACACACATACATATAACGGTGATAGGAAGACACTGGCGCGTTCCTTCTGTCTTCCTCCGATCTTGTCGGTAGCACGGAGAGATAGAGAAGGAAGGAAGAAGCGACTAATGCGTGTGTGTCTTTTTTTTCGTCTAGGTACGTAGGTCTTACACGTTAGCACACATCTTTCGTGCTCTCCATCTGGCCGGGCCAGTCCTTTTCGCCCTGTGGATGTCAGTGTCAGGATCAATTTCGTGAGGGGTGAAACAAGGGCGCTATGTCCCTGGTGAAGGACTTGCGTTTTCCAGGCTGTCCGAGGCTGTTTTCCTTGCTTGCCGGAGCCTGCTTGAGGGATGGTACATCAGTGGGGCCGGATTGTGCCGGGCTGTTAATGTTGGTGGTGTGGTTTGGTCGTTGAGGTGGTCCTTGATGGTGATGGGTTTTCTCGGTTTTTCTGTTACGTTTGGTTTTTTGGGGAAAACTGAAAGTAAGAGTTTTGACGGGTTCGTGTTTATTGTATTTTAAAGTTCGTTTTTTAAAATGTTTTTTTAAACATTTGTTTGGCAGTATTGGTAGATTTTAGATTATTTTCATGTAGCTTTTTTTTGGGTCATGGTTACTACCCTTTTCATTGAAATATTTGGAAACACTATTTTTTGGGAAGTGTACCGCTAAGAAAGTGTTAGTGTATAATGTTGTTTAATTAAGTCTGTTATCTCATGAATTAACACTCAAGTTATGCATAAATGTAAATGTTGCAAGGTTTTGAAAATATTGATTTTAAAGAAGGTTAGTCTTGTAAGAACAAAGCACATGCATTCAAAATATTTGGGCGCGCATCCATTTTTAAAATGTGCACGATTTTAGCGAAGTTAATGTTATCTTTTTCATAGATTTTATTAGTGATGTTGTTCATTGACGAAATGAATACAAACTCCCCCGCAAACAACAACAACAACAACAAACAGAAAGCATCCCCAATACTGAGATGATAATGTAGCAATCGTGTAAAAAATCAATCTGAAACTTTCATTTTTGCCGAATAGATCAATCTGGCACAAGCAATTTCTGACTGTTCAGACTGTCTGTGTTTTCTTCCCAACTGACTGACAGTCACAATCTGTTTTTCGGCAAGGGTTATGCCACTTGGTATGAAGCAGTAGGACAGTCTATCGCTGCACTATGCTTCTATTTTGGTATCAGGCAAAGACCTTGTCTGTCTCGCCAGGTATGTATGTGTGTGTGTGTAACATGCTTGCCGGCTCCAGTACAGAAGCTGTGTACTGTACTGTACTGTACACTGCCAGCACGTGCATCAGTAGACGCACATGTGTTGGGTGACCTTCATGGCTCTGATGTTGTAGTCGATCATTTTCCCTGCTGTCTGGACGTACCTCACTTTTTTTGCCACTGCCAGTGTGTGGAGAGTGCAGTGGGCTCTTTCTCTGTGTAAGCGTGGGGGTGAACTGATCATAATGTAGTGTGTGTAGCTAGCTGTTAGTGTGGGAGAGCCTAGACTGCTGTGTGGATATATATAGGCAACATGCAAATGTGTGTGAAGTGGTTTCTTTGAATCGCCATGAGAAGCTCAAGGTAGATGGAACTGGGATTGTGTTCTGTACGAAAATTTAAAAAAAAAAAGGTCAGGACGTCTTGGAAGTATTGCCATGGGTGTTCCAGAGAAGAAGGATCACTGCATTAACTTGGAAAAGGGAGGAGAAAATCTGTACAGGTTTTATTTACAGCTCTTTCCCGGCTTCACTTATCTAGTTTCTGGTGTGGTGTTGCTTTTATATTCCTCCTCTTGAATGAAAACAGAAACCTTTCTCCTTAGTCAGATGATAGATACCATACCCGTCACTGGATTTTTCGAGTAGTATATTCTTGTTTATTGGATTTTGAAATCAGTATATATCCCTTTCGTTGGATGTTTCAATAAAATTATGTCTTTCACTGGATGTTTCAGTAAAATTATGTTTTCACTTGATGTTTAAGTCAGATTATTTCTTCCATTGGATGTTTCAGTCAGATTCTCTCTTCCATTGGATGTTTATAAATAAGATTATCTATTTCATTGGATGTTTCAGGCAGATTATCTATTTCATTGGATGTTTCAGTCAGATTCTCTCTTCCATTGGATGTTTATGAATAAGATTATCTCTCTCATTGGATGTTTTAGTCAGATTATCTCTTTCATTGGATGTTTCAGTCAGATTATCCCTTTCATTGGAAATTTTCAGTCAGATTATTTCTTTCAATGATGTTTATAAATAAGATTATCTCTTTCATTGAATGTTTCAGTCAGATTATCTCTTTCAATAATGTTTATAAATAAGATTATCTCTTTTATTGGATGTTTCAGTCAGATTATCTTTCATTGGATGTTTCAGTCAGATTATCTTTCAATGATGTTTATAAATAAGATTATCTCTTTCATTGGATGTTTCAGTCAGATTATCTTTCATTGGATGTTTCAGTCAGATTATCTCTGTCATTGGATGTTTCATGCAGATGATCTCTTTCATCGAATGTTTTAGTCACATTATCTCTTTCATTATATGTTTATAAGTCAGATTATCTCTTTCATTGGAAGTTAGATTCTCTCTTTCATTGGATGTTTCCGTCGTATTATCTCTTTGTCGGGTTATCTTTTGCATTGGATGTTTAAGTTAAACTATCTCTGTCATTAGACGTATGCATCAGATTATCTCTTTCATTGGATGTGTAAGTCAGGTTATGTCCTTCGTCGGATGTTTAAGTCACAATTATCTTTATCAGTGGATTCTAAGGTCAGATTATCTCCTTTGTTCGTTTTTCAAAGAATCTCTTTGTAACAATTTCTCAAAGGGGAAAAGTTTATTGCAAATGATATTTAGTAGCTCAGCACTTTTCCCTCAAAGATTAAATAAACATCATCTGCGCCTTTTAGCTCTTTTCTTATGGAGAATTTCAACAATTCATTTACTATTAAAGTTTAAGACAACTTAAGGTTAAGGGTTTTTTAATGTAAAGAAAAAAAAAAGATTGTTTAGTGATATTTCTTTTGTCAGCAGAGCTCTAATTCAAAACAGGATTACTCCTACCTTAAAACAGACTGCATTTATCAATATATGCTTACAGTATGAATAAGGAGAGAGTATGAATATGTTCAAAACCTTCAAAATCGAACGATAATTTCAGCTAGTAACGTTTATGTATAAATACAATCATGCTTTGAAGTACAAAATACCTGTTTAGAAAAGTCGGAAGGTACTACTAAACCATATGCCGCTGAGTTGAAGCCCAACGCTAGAGTCTATCATGGGAGGATAATCCCGTTTATCCCCGACGTCGGAATGCGGCTACCTTAATGGTAGGCAAAAAATGGTCGCATACGCAAAGTCTCACGATTAGTAAACCTCAGAACTCTAGCCGAGAAACAAACAAACAAGCAAAAAAACAAATAAAAAAAAACCAACAAAAAAGACACCCCCCAAAAAAACAAAAACCA
>CM054143.1:20894668-20912168 GCA_028751875.1 Rapana venosa | reverse complement strand
TTTGGGAAATTTTGAAAAGGGGGTTGGTTATTTTTAATGATTGTTTTATTATTATTTTTGTTGTATATTGTGGGTTTGTTTTTGATTATTGTTGTGCTTTGTTGGTTTGGGGTTGTTTTTGGTTGTGCATTGGGGTTTTTGGGGTTGATGTTGTGCATTGTGGTTTGGTTGAAAATTTGTTGTGCATTGTCTTTTTTGTGGTTAAAATGTTTAAACTTTTTTTGGTTTTGCTTTTTTTAGATCTGCTGCTTTTATTATTATTGTTTTTTTTTTTATTGTTTTTTTTTTTTGTCTGAGGCGTTTTTAGATTGTTTAATCGCGTTTTTTGTTTTGCTTTTTTTTAAGATCTGTTTGTTTTAAATTTTATTATTTTTTTGGGTTTTTTTTTTGGGGTTTTTTTTTTTTGTCTAGGCTTTTTTATGATTGATATCGCGTTGTACCCCGTCTTTTTTCCTTGTTATTGTTTTGTTTTTAAGACGTTTTTTTTATTATTGATGTTTTTGTTTTGTTATTTTTTTTGAATTTGTTTTGGGGCGCTGGTTTATAATTTATGCTGTTTAAAATTAAACTTTTTTTTTTATTGTTTTTTTTTTATTTGTTGAAAGGGGGGGAACAAAAGAAGGTTGAAAAACTGATGTCCCCTTTTTTAAAATTTTGGTAAAATCCTGTAATTTTGATAAAACGTTGATTTAAAAATTTTTAAGCAATTCTGAAATTATGGTTAATAAAAATTTTGGGGGGGATAGGTTTTTTAACCTTTTTTGGAGTTAAAATCAGTGCCGAATCCACCCCTCCCAAAAAGCCCTTTGGATGAACTAAAAACCGAGGCCCGTGTGCAAAAGCGCGCTGAAATCTTGCCACATTTTTAAAACCGGGTTCCCCCCTTTTCGGAAGAGTAAGCTAATTTTGCGCCGGTTTAAACGGAGGACAAAAAGTAAAAAAAACTGCATGCCACAGGACGGGACTGTAACAAAAAGCACACAACGCTTATTCCATTATCCTAAAAATAAAAAAAATAAATAAAAAAGAAAGAGGGACTAAACTGTTTGATTGATTGATTTATTTTGGGTTTTAAGCTAAGTTGAGCATGTTTTTATTTGGTAGCAGCTGGGCTATGAATCGGTTTGTAAAAATACAATATACTGATGAATGAGCAGTTTCTGTGAGAGGGCCAAAATTGAAAGTGGGCGCCCAGGGGGCCCCTAAGAAGGGTTTTTTTCATGACAGTTTCGTTTCGATCTGGCATATTTTTTTTTTTTTCAGCTTAGCGTTTTTTGCTTATGTTGTTTAATCACCTTTTTTAAAATTTAAATTGGTAAAATTTTTTTGATTGTCTTTTTTTGTGAAGTATGATCCTCTGGCTCTTGTTCCTTTTTCCCCTCTTATCTTTTTTTCCTTCCCACTTTTTGTTTGCGTGTGGGTTGTGTGGTTTGGGTTTTTTTGTGGGGTTTGTTTTTGTGAGTGAGTGTGTGTGTGTGTGTGGTTTGTGTGTGTGTGTATGTGTTTGTGTGTGTGTGTGTGTGGTGAGATTGTGGGGTTTTTTGTTTGTGATTTTGTGTGAAATGAGGGGCGTGCGCCCCGCGCGCGCGTGTGTGTGGGGGTTTATCTTTTTTTCTCTTTCCCCTTTTCCCGTTCTTTTCTGTCGTTTGTTTTGCCCGATGATGTCTTCTTCTCTCTTTTTCCTCTCATCTCCCGGGTCCGCTCGTTTGAGCGTGGGAGTTTGTGTTTTGTTTTGGGTGTTTGTATGTAAAGGGTGTGGGGTGGGGTTTGTTGGGGTGTTTGTATGTGTGTGTGTTTTTTATTGTGTGTTTGTGTGTGGGGTGTGTTTGTGTGTGTTTTGTGTATGTGTGTGTGTGTTTTTGTGTGGTGTGTGTTTCTGTTTGTTGTTGGTGTTTTTCTGTTTGTGTTTTTTGTTTTTGTGGGCGGTTGGGTTTTAAGATAAAATATAATTTGCCCCTTTTTGATCAGATGGGAGACTTTTGAAGGGGGCGAGGGATATAGACGTGGGATACTTTACCCGCGCTTATATTTTATGGTGTTAAGGCCCTCTCCCCCTTTACACGCCCACAAGCGCGCCCCCAAACCCCACTCCTAAAACCCCCAAAACCCCTTTAAAAAACCCCCCCCCTGAAAACAAACACACAATAACCAACAATAATCCCCACAACACCCAATTAAAACACACACAAACAACTAAAAAAAAAACCAAAAAACTAATCAAAAAATATAACCATCCCCAACTCACACCCAAAACCTTTTGTTGGTTGTTTTTTTTTCTATTTTTCTGTTTTTTCTATTTTAATTTGCCAAAATTTCCCCACCCTTTTGGAGGAAAGGGGGGGGGGGGGGGAGGGGAAAGAAAGAGGAGGGAGGTGGTTTTTTTTTTTTTTTTTTTTATTGGGGGTTTCAAAAATTTAAAAAAAACCCCACTTCCCCCCAAAGGAGGGAAAAAACCCGGAAAACCCCGAAAAAATTTTTCCCCAACCCGGGGGGGGTTTTTTTTAAAACCCCCCCCCCCCCCCCCGGGGAAAAAAAGAAAGGGCCCCCCCCCCCGTTTTTTTTTAAAAGATTTGTTTGGAAAAAAAATTTTTGGGGGGGGAAAGCAAAAAAGAACCCCCCCCCACCCCCCCGGGGCCCCCCCCCCCCCCCCCCCGGGCCCTTTCCCCTTTTTCCCCCTTTTTCTCTCTTTCCCCCCTTTTTTTCCCCCCCTCCTTCCCCCTCCCCCCCTTTTTTACCCCCCCCATTTTTTCCTTAATCTTTCCCCTTCCCCTCTCCCCCTTTCCCCTCTCCCCCTCCCCCCTTCTCTTTCCCCCCCCTTTCCCATCCTCTTTTCCCCCTCCCCCCCTCCCTCCCTTTTCCCCTCTCCCCCCCCTTTCCCCCCTCTCTCTCCCCCTCCCCCCCTCCCTCCCCTCCTTTCTTCCCCCCCCCCACACCCCCCTTTTCTCTCTTCCCCCCCTCCTTTTCTCTCTCCTCTCTCTCTTCTTCCCCCCCTCCCCCCTCCTTCTTCCCCCCCCTCGCCCCCTCTCCCTCCCTCCCTTCTCTCTCTCCCCTTTTCCCCTCTCCCCTCCCCTCCCCCCCCTTCTTTCTTCCCACCCCACCCCCCCCTTCCCCCCCTTTTTTAAAAGCCCCTCTTTTCTCTTCTCTTCTCTCCCCTCTTCTGTACCAGCCCAAAAACTGAAAAAAGAGTTTCCAAACCCTCCATCCCGAAAAACAGGGGTCGTACCCCCTCCATACGAAATTAACACTAAATTTTTCCTTTTTTTAAAAACCCCCCCCTCCCCCCCCCCCCCACAAACACACCCCACTCACGCCAAGCGCGCGCGTGCAAAAACACACCAAACCCCCAAAGAAAAACCGCAAGACGCACGAACCCCACACGCGCGCACAAAACAAACATCGCCCCGGGTCACTTTACAACCACACACACACAAACACACACACGCACACAAACACACAAACAAAAACACACAAACACACACACCACACACGCAACACCACCACACAAACACACACACACACACAAACCCCAACACACACACACACACACACACACACACACACACAAAACGCATAAAATTTTTTTTCCTGGTTCCACCCCTAATTTTGTGGGAGGGAAGCAAAATCCCATACCTGTGTTTCGGCAGTACACATTTTTCAACGCTAACTATAAAACTCACCCTAAGAGAAGAGGAGGGGAAGGGAGAGAGAGAAAAGAGAGGAGAGAGGGGAGGGGAAAAGAGAGAGAGGGGAGAGAGAGAGAGAACTGAGAGGAAAGAGAGAGAGGGAGAAAACTGAGAGAGACTGAGAGAGGGGAGAGACCCGAGAAGACTTGAGAGAGAGAAGGGGAGAGAGAGAGGGGAGAAGAGAGAGAGAATGAGAGAGAGAGAAGAGAGGAGAGAGAGAGAGAGGGGGAGAGAGAAAAGAGAGAGAGAGAAGAGAGAGAGGATTCTTCCCCCACATCTTCCGTGTACACACACACACTGTTCTGGGTTCGGCTTCTTTCCGCTGCTGTTTTCTTCTGTGCTGCTGCTTCTGTTTTGTTGGGTTCTGGGGTTTGCTTCTTTTGTTGCTGCTGCGGGTTTCTGTTGCTGCTGCGGGTGCTTTCTGTCCAGCGTTTTTAGATAGCTTAAGTGTGTGTGTGTGGGGTTTTGTGTGTGGTGTGTGTGGGGTGTGTGTAAGTGAGGGGTGTATGTGGGGTTTTGTGTGTATGTGTGGGGTGTGTGGGTTTTAGTGTGTGTTTTGTGTGTGTGTTGAGGTGTGTATGTGGGGGAGGGTGTGTGGTGTTTGTGTATGTTTTGGGGGTGTGTGTAGTGTGTGTTTTGTGAGTGTGTGTGTGTGTGTGCGTGGCTTTTATGGGGTGTAATTTTGTGTGTGTATGTGTGTGTGTGTGGGTGTGTGTGATGTTTTGGGGTGTGTATGTGTGGTTTTGTTATTTTGTGTTGTGTATGTGTGTGGGAAATTTTGTGGGGTATGGGTGGTGTATGTTGTGTGTATATGTGTGTGTATGTTGTGTTTATGTGTGGTGTGTTGTGAGTGTGGGTGTAAGGGGTTTGTATGTGTTTTGTGTGTGTGTAAAGTGTGTGGGGTGTGGTTTTGTGGTGTGTAAAGTGTTGTGTTCGCGCGTATGTGTGTGTGTGCGGGGCGGGAAAGTTGGTGCGTGTGTGTGCGTGGGGTGTAAAGTGTGTGTTTGTGATTGGGGTGTGGTTTCGTGTGGGGTGGGGTGTGTGTGAAATTTGTGTGTGGTTGCGTGTGGGGTTGTGTGTGTGTGTGTGATTGTGTGCGTTTTGCGTGTTGGTGTGTGTGGGGTGTGTTTTGTGATTTTTTTGTGTGCGTGTGTGTGTATGTGTGTTTTTAAGTGTGGGTGTGGGATGGTGTATGTGTGTGTATTGATTTTGTGTATTTTGTGTGTGTGTTTTGTTGTATTTTGTGGGGTATGTGTGTGTTTTTGTGGTGTATGTGTGTGGGGTGTTTGAGAGTGTATGTGTGTGTGGGGTTTTTGTGTGTGTGGGGGGGGTTTTGTAGTGTGTGTGTATGTGTGAGGTGTGTATTGTGGGGGTGTGAGTGTGTGTATGTTTTGGGGTAGTGTGTGTGTGCGTGGTGGTGTGTGTGTTGTTGGGGGTATGTGTGTGTATGTTGTATGTGTAAGTGGTGTATTGTGTTGTGTGTGGGTGTTTTGTTTTTTGGGGTTTTGTAAGAAATTGGTGAAAGAGGGTGAAGAAAAGTAAAGAGAGTGGAAAAGAGAGAGAGAGAGAGAGAGAGGAAGAGGGGAGAGAGAGGAGAGAGGAGAAGGGGAGGGAAAAGCAAAAGGGGAAAGAGGATGAAAAAAGAGATTGATTAAAAGAAAAGAAGAAAAGAAGGCCAAAAAAACGTTTTTAAAAACCAAATGATTGCAAAAGGGTTTTTTTTCCCTTCACCCCCCTGGGAAAAAAAAATGCCGAAAGAAAAAAAAAAAAAGAGAAAATGAAAAAAGGAAAACAAAAGCAAAAGAGAGAGAGAGAGAAAAGGAAAAGGGGAAGGGGAGAAAAAGAGAGAAGAAAGAGAAAAGGCAGGCAGAACAAAAAGGGGGTAGAAAAAGAGAGAAAGGGGAGAAAAAGAGGGGAAAAAGAAAGAGAAAGGAGGAGAACCAAAAATTTTAAAAAGGAAAGGGGTAAATTGGGGGTAAAAAAAAAAAGGGGAAAAAAGGGAAAAACGCTTTTTTAATGATTCCAAAACAACATTTTTCAAATTTTAAAAAAAAAGCCCCCCTCCCTTTCCCGAAACCCCCCTTTTTCCCCCAAAGGAAAACCCAAACCTTTTTTAAAGGAACAAAGAAAAGGGGGCCCCCAATGGGGGGGGGGGGGGGGGGGGGGGGGGGGGGGGGGGGGGGGGGGGGGGGGGGGGGGGGGGGGGGCCTGGGCGGGATATTAGGGGATTTCCCACCTTTGGAAAGAGACTATTAAAAAACCCAGGCCCCGTGTGGGAAACGGCCCCGCAGAACATCTTCGCACACGTTTTAAAACATCTTCCGCCCCTTTTTGTAAGAGTAGGGCCCTTTTTGGGGCCGGTTTTGGGGAAAGGGTGAAGAATTGACCCAAAACCCCATACCACGGGGACTAGATTTAAAAAAAAGCACATAAGTGGGTTATTTTCCCTTATCCCGAATTTAAAAAAAATTTTTTTTAAAAAAAAAACCCTTTTGGAAATTCTGTGCTTGGGGAAATTTCCCCCTTTTCCCCCCTCTTTGTTTTCTTTCCTTTTTTCCTTTCCTTTTTTGTCACCGCCTTCTCGTCTTTTTTTTTCTCCTTCTTGGTTATTCTCCTTCCCCCCACCCGCCCCGCCCCAGAAAGCTTAAAAATTTTTTCTCCCTTGCCGAAGTTTAGATGGGCGGGCCTGACTTGCGGAAGGGTGTTCTGTACTTTCTACTCGTTTATAAGGTTTATACAAACAAGCTGGATTTTGTTTGTGTTAAACACATGCCCCGGCAACGCCCTCCCGTGCACCTGGGCTTCCCTTTTTCTGTTGTTGTTGTTTCGTTGGTGCATATTTTGAATAAAGAATGGGAGAACACGCCTGGTTTCATGGAAGCTGGCCTCTCGGATTGTTTTAAAAAAAATCAGGGGGCCGGGGGAAAGTGAGTGCTTGTGGCGGGGGAGAGAGAGGGAGAGAAGAGGGGAGAGAGGGGGAGTGTGGTTTTGTGTGTGAGGTGTGTGTGTGTGATTTTGTGTGTTTGTGTGTGTGTGTGTGTTGTGTGGTGTGTGGTGTGTGTGTGTTTTGTGTGTGTGGTGGGGTGTAAGGGCAAGGGGGGAGGGGAGGGGGAGAAAGAGGGAGAGGATGGTGTGTATGTTTTGGGGAGGGGTTTTTGTGTGTTTTTGTGTTAGTTGTTGTGTTGTGTTAGTGTGTGTGTGTGTGTTTGTGTGTGTGTTTGTTGTGTGTGGGGTTTGTGTGTGTTTCTGTGTTAGTGTGTGTGTGTGTTAGTGTGTGTTTTGTTTAGTGTGTGTGTGTGTGTGGTTTTTTTTGGGGTGTTTGTTTTTTGTGTGTGTTAGTTTGTGTGTGTGTGTTGTTGGGGGTGTGTGTGTGTGGGGTTTTTTGTGGGTGTTTGTGTGTGTGTACGCAGAAGCGCTGGTTTTGTAATTTTTTTGTTGTTCAGGGAAGGGGGTTAAAAAAGTGTTTTTTGGAGGAGGGGGTGGGGGGGGGTGCTGTAAATTTTGTTTTGCGGGGCGTGTAAAGTGTGTATTGTATACGTGTGGGGTTTTTGGGTGTATTTTGTTGTGTGGGGAGTGCGGGGGTTCTTTCGTGTTGTGCTTGCGTGCGTGTGTTTTGTGTGTGGTGCGCGCGCGCGCGTTGGGCTGGGGGTGCCCCCGCACATGACGTCCCTGAAATTTCAGGTGAAGTTCGGTAGCGATGAGTCAAATCACAGGGGATTTAAAACTCACTGTTGGGCACTTTGAAGTCCATTTTACTTTTACGCCAAAATTTTTTTCACCCAAATTTCACAAATACACAAAACCCCAAAAACCCCACACACACACACGTTTTAAACTTCTGGGGCCCAAAGTTTTGGGGATGGATTTCTTTTGAAGGCAGTTTTTAAAAATTTTACCTTTGCAGCGCCGGGGCCTTTAGTTGCTGGATCCATGGAAAAATTTAAAAAACAAAAACAACAAATAAAACGCAGAAAAACGCCCAAAATTCCCCGCGCATTAACGTCCGCAACACACACACACACCCACGCGCGGGGCGGGGCGCGCGCAAAGCACGCAAACCCCGCACGGGACGCACGCAAAAGCAAAAACACCCACACCCCACACCACACCCCACCACACAAAACGGGACACCGGGCCGCAACCCGATAATAATTAGAGCAAAATTAATTTCTCCCTTTTCGGGGAAAAGTTTGGCCTTTTTGTTCAGGTGGGGGAAAAGATTTACAGAATTTTCAAAAACCCCGCAAAACACAAAGGGGACCCGGGGTAAAAAAAAAAGCACACGAGTTCTTTTTTCCCTTACCTCGATATAAAAAAATTTTTAAAAAAATTAAGAATACATAACATACACACACACAAACACAAAAAACAAAAATCTTTCACACTTACACCTTTTCCCTTTTTCCCCCTACCCCTTTCCCCCTTTTCCCCCCCCACAATTCCCCCATCTCTCTCTTTTCTCCTCTTTTTCTCTCCTCTCTCCCCTCTCTCTCTTCTCCCCTCTCTCTCCGATCTCTCCCTCGCAAGAGACTTTTGTTCCCCTTTCTCAAAACTTCCCCCCTTTTCCCCCCCCCCCCCCCCCTCATTCCCCTTTCCCCTTAAACCCCGCACCCCTCCTCGTGGGGTAGCATCGGTCTGAAGACAAACCCCAAAGTCAGATGATGGGGAGTGGGGAAAGGGGGGGAGTCTTTGCTATGAGATGAAAAATTTTTGGGGGGGTGGGGGGTGGTGGTGGGGGGGTGGAGGGGGTGGGTGGGTAGGGGTGAGGGGAGGGTAGCGGTGGTAAAGTGAAGTTTTCGTGCGGGGTGTGAAGTGCACAGTGAGTGGGTGTGTGTGTGTGTGGTGGGGTGTGTGTGGTGGGGTGTGTGGGTTGAGAGAAGAGAGAGAGGGGGGAGAGAAGGAGAGAAGGAGAGAGAGAGGGAAGGAGAGGGGAGGAGGAGAGAGTTGATTATTTTCTTTTATTTCGGGGAAAAAACGAAAAAACCTTGGGTGTTTTTTAAACCACACGACACCGCACGCACACGCCCCGGGCCGCCCACACCCAAAACACACACAAAACACACACCACAACACACACAAACAACACAAAAGGGAGAAATCGGACTCTTTGTATATGTTTTTTGCTCTCTCTGTCTGTCTGTCGTCTCTCTCTCAACACACCGGAGAGAGGGGAGAGAGGGGAGAGGGGAGAGAAGAGAGAAAACAGAGACAGCAGACAGACAGACAGACAGACAGAAGACAGAAGGCGAGGTCTGCATGGTAGAGGTACTTGACAACAGGTTTCCGGGAAACCATTCTGTTTTCCTGTACCCCCCTGAAGGGGGGAAGAATAGAATCAAAGGGAGGAGGAGCAAAACAACATGCTTCCAATTAGCACGTGGACCTTTGAAGTAAGGAAGACTAAGAGCGAGTAAAAACCTACAGTAGAACTTTTCACTGTTGACAAAAATATTACAGAACTGTTTATTCACCCACAGGAGACTTGACTTGCATAGCATACTAAGCACCACGGAAGAAAACACATACGAACAAGTAACGAACAAAAATGCTGACGCAGGCAGGAAGGGTGTAGGAATCAGGGTGGGTGCAGCAGCACGCACGCGTGCGCGAGCATGTGCAATTATTCATGGATAACATACTAGCTCGCGCGCGCGTGGGGAGAAGATGCAATAACCTAAGGGCGGTGCTGTCAGTTTTGGCGTTTTTTTGTTTTTAGTTTGTTGTTGTTGCTACTTTTTGGTAGAGCGTGAAAGTCTTCTGACAGGTGCTACATGGGCTCTGTATCAAATGTATTTGCCATTACTACCACCACTCTTCAGGGGGAAAAAAAAGAAGAAAAAACATTTGGCAGACACAGGTATTTTGTTCAATAATGCTTCATATAGTTTGATTGGAAAATTTTGGTCTTCTGTTTTTTGTTGTGGTTGTTTTGATCTTTGTTTTCCTTCATCACTATTTTTCACACACACACACACAACACACACACACACACACACACAACACACACACACACACACCCACACACAACACTACTACGCACGCACACACACACGCGCGCACGCACACACGCACACACACACACGCACACACACACACACTACACGCACCTTTTTCTGTATACTGCCTAGGATATTTAGCAACAGATACCAATTTCACAGCACACAACCATCAACATCAATGTCCCCTCCCCTCCCCTTCCCATCGTCTAATATCACTTTGAGTGAACAGACGTAAATCGAAGCAACAACAACACACACACACACACACACACACACACACACACACACACAACACACACAACCACACACACACACACACACACACAACTTGTCTAATATCACGTAATGTGAAAAGACGTTAAATTAAAGAAGAACACTACACGCACGCACACACAGATGAAGACACACGCACATGCAGGGGCATGTGTGTGTGTGTGTGTGTGTTGTGTTGTGGTGTGTGTGTGTATGTAAAACATTCAGAGAAAGTGTTGCCAAAATATTGGCACTCCCCTAGCAGCTGTTGTACCTGTGGTCAGTGTACTGTAAGCTAGTACACCTGTCCATCCAAGATTCATTCAGGCAGAGAAAACAGCTTGGTTTGAACCAGAAGATCAGAGTGTATTCCGTGCGTCAATCTGTGCTCCACACTATTATATACAACATGATAATACAAATTTACAGCACTTGTATCATAGTTCTCACGGAACCATGTTTTTGATAATTATGTAGTACCCAGGATTCGTTTTAGTTGTATTTGCTGTCATAAATTCAGAATTGCTTTATTTAATTGTAGCATCAATTTACTTCATTTACTCCCATTTTATCTTTCCTGATGTATGTGCAAAACATGTACACAGTGTGCGTGTGCACGCGCGCGCGTGTGCGTGCGTGCATGGATGTGCTGTGTGTTTTGGGGGTATGGATAGTGGTTGTGTTTTGGCGTGTGCGCATGCGTGCGTGTGTGTGCAGCATAATAATGTCATGGGGGGTATTGGTGCATGTATAATCCCTTTAAAGTTTTTCTTCTTTTTTTTTTGGCATTGACTATATGAGGAAAAAAGGTTAATTCATTCCAAATTTTTTTTTTTTTTAACTCATTTTCATTCAGGAAAAGCAGAACAGACAAAAAAGTGAGAACTTAAGCAACTCTGCTGAAATATCTTATTCCGAAAAGGAATGATAATGAGAAATAAATTTGGTATACAGACAGGCCTTGTGCAATGCAATAAATCCCACAACACCTGACGGAATACTTTCACGCTCTGCAAAAAAAAAACCCAACAAAACAAAAAATCCCCTGCCCACCACCCGTGGCTTACTTCATCCTGCCCACGCGCCAGCTAGTAAGTTATCCATGAATAATGGCGCGTGCTGTCGAGCGCGTGCTGCACCCATCCAATTCTTGCCCCCTGTCTGCGTAAGCATTTCACTTTGTTACCAGGTCATCTGGTGCCAGTTTTCTTCGGGGCCTTGCCTTCTGAGGCCGCATCCTGTGGATGGATAAACGGTTCCGTTTTCCGAACAAATAGTCGCCTGCCTTTAATGTCGGTTGTTTACGAAATCTGTCTTCTATCACCTGGCTTCTTCTGTTTGCTTCTTTATCCTGACTCCTTGGAGAGAGAACGAGGCACAGAAAATGAAAGAATGCACAGTAGGGATTGTGTTGCAATCTTAGTGTTCAGGGGCCGTCTATCGAAGAGAGATAACACGTATGTGCATTGTCAGGTTTTTTTTTCTAGTCTGTTTGTGCATGTTGTCTGTTGGTGGAAAAGTGATTTGGAGTTAGGGGGGGGGGGGGGGGGGGGGGGGGTACTGAGGCTGTTAGTGCAAGTTTCGTAGGAAGAAAGCATGGTGAAGGAGGGTGGAGGATTTGGAAATCGTGCATATTTGGGTTTTTCCGTCCCTTGGCTAGAGTCTCAAGATTCGCCAGTGGTGAGATTTTGCGTATGCGACCGTTTTTGGCCACCATGAAGGTAGCCGGATTCCGACTTCGGGGATGTATGCTGGGTATGTTCGTGTTTCTGTAACCAACCGAATGCTGACATGAATTATGGGATCTTTAACATGCATGTTTGATCTTCTGCATGTGCACATACACGAACAGGTGTAAGGCACTGGAAGGTATGCACTTGGAGTTGACCTGCGAGATCGTAAAAATCCCCATCCTTAATAATTTTTTAATTCACCAGACGCCGCCAAGATTCGAACCCAACACTTCATGGACCCATGTGATTGAAGTTGAACGATCCTAACCACTCAGCTATGGCGTATGTCGCACGTTCGTTTAAAACAGCCCATGATAGGCACAAGTCACACATGTTCCATGGTTTGTACGAACGTGGAAATTACAGTCAGAAATGGTTAGGATAATGAAGAACTACTAGCAGAGGAACTATTCTAACAGCAGAATCCAGCAGATATCAGATGCAGTTAATCCACAGCATGCAGTGCTTCGGGAAAAGTATAAATCATTGCTCTTGGTATAGGGATTTTACTTATCAAACACTCAAATGTGCTTTTTTTTTATAAGTAAAAGTTTTGATTCTTAAGGAGGCGACAGCTTTAATGTGACCCATGTTGTCAGACAGGCTATCGGCAGCATCAAATGAAATAAAAACAACAGATTGAATGCATTGTGAATCAATTTTAGACTGATTTTTTTGGAAAAAGGTCTTATGAAATGAAACGACTAAGAAATATCTAACATTTTGGAGACATTTCTTTCGCTTGTTTAAGAGTAGGGAATTCAAAACGCTTTTCATTTCATTTCTTGATCTCAGTGTGGTTTCCACCTCACCTCCAGTATTGTCACTTTCAGGAAGAATTCATTGAATTGCAGGACATCCAGGCCATACGCCAAACATCACAGCTGCAATGGAAACCTGTCTGAGGAAGAAGCTTGGTAGCATATAACACATTATTCTGATGAAGCTCTCGCTGTATACTGTGCATATCCATGCTTTTCCAAACCCACCCAAGGCTGATGAGATGCAAGTTAGGGGATCGTTCGTGTGCACCTTTGATCTGTTTGGGTAAAGAGAGATAAGGAGGATTAGGCGAATGGCATATATCTCACACTTAAGTTCGTAACTAGTTGTAGTTGGTCCCAGCTGTTGTAATGGACAAAACAAGGGGGGGGGGGGGGGGGGGGGGGGGGGCAAAAAAGGGGGTGTGTGTTGTGTGTGTTGTGTGTGTGTGTGTGTGTGAGGTAGGTGGAGGGCGTGCAAACTGGCTCAGTGGTTAGTGTCGAACTGGTGATCTGACAGCAACTGATGACACGGGTTCCAGACTCCTTGAGGCCTTCGTTCGAGGGGATTTTACCCTGACTTTGATATTGGTACTGACTTCAGATCCGCGCAAATCCTTCGGATGATACTGTGAACCAATATCTCATGTTGAGGCGCGGGCAGAACCTCTTGCTCACATGTTTAAAAAGTCACCCGTCTTTCTCAGGAAAGAAGGCCAGCTACGGCGATGACACGAACCTACCTAGCATGCAGCATGCTACCTGAAGAGAAATGGGCTCCGCCAGGTTTACCTTGCCCGTGACACACTGCCTGAGACATTCAGTGCAGTACCCTCCTCCCCCCAACAAAAACTTCTCAAGGGGTTAAGGGAGAAGTAAGTCAGTGAGTCAGTCCAGAAAACGCTGCCAAGATGCAAAGCTAAAGATGCGAGGACTCATGAAAGTCAGGCATTCAATTTATCCAGTTTATTATCACCTACGTCTTTTGATCTGGTGGTATGACAAAAGAAACGGAGAAAGGGTTGATCGCATCTTCCATAGTTATTGTTATGTCTGTGGGTATTGCCATTATTGTTGTTACCGTTGCCAATGCCGCTGCTTTTATCGTTCAATGCGTTTTTTGTTGTTGTTTTTTTCGTTAGGAGAAAGTATATCTACGAGGGTAAGCACTTGTTTTCCGTTATAAAGCTTGTCAGCACCCGTTGTCATGTTGTGTGTGGTACAAACATCATGGTGAACGGAGATGAAAGGAAACAGGCAAGAACGATATAGAAAAAAATAACACACACACACACACGCGCGCACGCACGCACGCACGCATACACACGCAACTTTTCATTTTAAAAAAAGCAAAACAAGACAAGTAGAGACAAGATGGTAAATGAACAAACACTAAAGGGTAGGGGTTGGGGGGTATAAAAGGAAGAGTTAGACTTTGAGCCAAAACAAATGGGGAAAAAAAGACAATTGTTCGCTAGTTTTTATCTTGTGTTCATCACTTCACCTAGATTTGACTAGGGTAAAGTCAGGGACTAGGAATGACAACCAGTACACCCGCGGCTTCAGTTACGCCCCTTGTCCTATTTTTAGCTTCTGTCAGGAAAGAGAAAAGTTATTGGTTTGGCAGACGGGGAGAGAGCGTGTGCGTGCGTACGTACATGTGCGCTTGTCACTGAGTAAACGCGCAAGCACGCACAAAAAGTGTGCATGAACACACTTCACGCGTGCAGAGGCAGACGCAGCCAAGCAGATGTGTGTGTGTGTGTGTGTGTGAGAGAGAGAGAGAGAGAGAGCGCAAAACTGGGGCACGTATTCAACTCATAGACTGCACTGCGAAGATGACCCAAAGAATATTGGGATCCATTACATTCACAATAAATTGACAGCGGACCTCCTGATCCTTTATATAATGTTGAATAAGGGTGGAACCTCAGTAAAACTCGGAAATAAAGACAATTGAGGTGTTTATTGACATAACTCTATACGAATGTTAGGGCTTCTTTCAGCTCGGAAATAAAGACAGTTGAAGTGTGTACTGCCGTAATAAACTCTATACGAAGTTCTGGGGTCAGGCTGTCCCTCTTTCTCTCTGTCTCTGTTGGTCTGTCTGTCTAGCTGACAGTCTCTCTCTGTCTCTGTCTCTCTCTCTGTCTCTGTCTATGTCTCTCTCTCTCATCCTTCGGATGAGACTATAAACCCGAGGCCCCGTGTTCGAACGCATGCAGAACATCTTGCGCACACGTTAAATCCTGTTCCGCTTTTCGGAAGAGTAGGCCATTGTGTGCCGGTGGAAACAGATGACAAAATTGACAAAACTGCATACACACGGGGACTGGATGTAAAAAAGTCCATTATCCTCGATATAAAAGAATAAATAAAAGAAAATAAATCTCTCTCTCTCTCTCTCTCTCTCTCTCTCTCTCTCTCTCTCTCTCTCTCTCTCCAAAAATTGTTGATATGGTTTGTATCTTTATATGGTTTGTATCTTTATAACTGTGCAATGTAAAAAAAAAAACCCCAAGAAAAGCTGAATAAAAAAGTCTTTAAAAAAAAGTTTGGGAGTCCATGCAGCTCATGAATAAAGACAGTTGCAGTGTTTATTATTGCCTTAACTCTATATGCAGATTGCGGCTTCTTTTAAATCTCGGAAATAAAGACAATTGCAGCGTTTATTGACATAATTCTCTATAAAGGTCCATGGTCCAGGTCTCTCATCTGTATTGTTTGATAATGCATGCTGTGTAATTATAATTTTAAAATGCCACTCTAGTTGAGACATTAAAGTGTTCTTGAGTCTTGAGGGTTCTTATATTTCAGAAAAGACGATTGCGGAGTTTATTGGCAGTATTCCGTACGAAGGGTGGGGCTTCTTTACGTTGCATGTGTGGCTGTGGACAACATCGCACCATCTTCACCTCACCTGAAAGGAAACTGCACCCAGGAAATGAGGGCAGGAAGGTTTAGCTGTCAGCTTCCTTGCCTGGCGCGTCTTCCGCATTATGTTCAGTCCTCCTGAAGTCTGCCTTAGTGGTGACGTCACTGGCATTAGCTTAGTGGTGACATCATTAGCATTGTTGTCATTCCTCCTGAATTCAGTTTTTTGGTGACGCCACCGGCAGTTATGTTCAGTCCTCGAAGTCAGTTTAGTAGTGACGTAACCAGCATTATGTTGAGTCATTTTAGTGGTGACGTCACCGGCATTAATGTTCAATTCACGAGGTCAGTTTATCAGCGACGTCATCGGCATGATACTCAGTCCTTCTGAAGTCGCCCTAGTGGTGACGTCACCCGCATTGTGTTAAGTACTGAAGTCGCCTTAGTGGTGACGTCACCGAAATAATATTCCGTCATTCTCACGGGGGCATTATGTTTCAGTCATTCTCACGGGGGCATTATGTTTCAGTCATTCTCACGGGGGCATTATGTTTCAGTCATTCTCACGGAGGCATTATGTTTCAGTCATTCTCACGGGGGCATTATGTTTCAGTCATTCTCACGGAGGCATTATGTTTCAGTCATTCTCACGGGGCATTATGTTTCAGTCATTCTCACGGGGGCATTATGTTTCAGTCATTCTCACGGGGGCATTATGTTTCAGTCATTCTCACGGGGGCATTATGTTTCAGTCATTCTCACGGGGCATTATGTTCCAGTCGTTCTAAGTCGCCTTAGTTCAACTTGCTCATGACACACTGCCAGAACAGTTCAGTGCTTTGTGCCGAGGACTCCTCACGGAGTTCGGGGAGAAAATCATTCAGAAAGCGGTCAACAGTTCAGTATTGTAAAAGCAAGTTGTCGTTTAACAAATCTTTTTTCTTTAACATCCCCGAAGTCGGAATGCAGCTACCTTAATGGTGGGCAAAAAACCCTGTCGCATATATATATGAGGAAGGCGAAAGCGGAAATATTGGGGAACATCTATATATGCTGGTTGTTCTACTTTTACTTTTTGTGATCTATCTATCGATCTATCTATCTATCTATCTATCTATCTATCTATCTATCTATCTATCTATCTATCTATGCAAAAATCTCTACACTGGTGTACCTCGAAGCCCTAGCAGAGAGAGAGAGAGAGAGAGAGAGAGAGAGAGAGAGAGAGAGAGAGAGAGAGAGAGAGAGAGAGAGAGAGAGAGAGAGAATGTGTTATAAAATAAAGTTAATGGATTGAAATGTTCGTTCGGTTATTAGGATCCACCTTCGTCCTTTGCTAACTTCTATCCCCCCGGCTAATTAGTCTACATCATCTGTCAACCCCCCCCCCCCTCCGAAAACAAAACAAACAACAACAACATCCAAACCCAACAACAACAACAACAACAAAACTACCAAACAAAAAAAACAAACCAACCCCAAACCCAAACAAATTAACAAATCTACTGGTATAAAGAGCTCTCGTGCTCAGTTTTTATCATTCAACAGTCTTTAAGTTTGAGATCTTCTTTGCTTATTTTTCGCTTTCTCGACTCTCGAAATCTCTGTAACTGGCTTGTTTTGAAAAAAAATCTCTGCAATCAAGGAAGGGCAAGACCTACATTTGCCAGGTTCCCCCTTGTTGCGGATGTGCAGCGCACGAGCGCACATGCGCAGTATGTGGAAGAAGCTAAGCAGAGGGTTTATTCTTGTGTGTGTGTTTTGGAAAACTATCTTGCCTGTGACTCAGCACACTTGTGAGTGTTCCTCCATCAAGTGGAGAGAGAGAGTAGTACGTGTTCCCTTCTGCTCAACAGCAGCAGACGAGAGTTTACCTGTAGGGCCAGCCAGCCAGTCAGCAGACATAAAGGTAGAATTTTCGGTTGTAGTCAGAGTGGCTTTACTGGTAGAGAGTGTCTTGCCCCCCTAGTTGTGAATTGTGGAAGCGATTCTTCGTTTAAAAAAAGTGTTTTTCGTTTATGGATTTTGAGAGTTTTTTTTCACTTTTAGGTGAGTATACAGTTGTAGAGATATCTACAAATTTCGTCGTGACTGCGTTGAATTTATTTTTTAAAAGTAAAAATGGTATTAACGTGAAATCACAACTACACGTTAGTGTTTTCGTTTTCGTGGGCGAAATTTACAGTGTATATATTGCT
>CM054143.1:20869668-20889668 GCA_028751875.1 Rapana venosa | reverse complement strand
TAAAAATAAAATGACTGAATGTGGCTGGTCATTTATAAAAAGCTATTTAAATCCTATTATGTCGATTGCATGCGGTTGAATGATTTTTGAAAATGAAATACAGGCTCCTCTTTTTATTTATACTTGTGGGTAGGAAAAAATACTGAAGAATTCGGAAAATGTGAAGAATTACGTTCCAGACATAAGTTTATGAAATGATAAAGAATTATAACATATTCGGTATTTCACAGTATCTATCTATCTATCTATCTATCTATCTATCTATCTATCTATCTGTCTATCTGTCTGTCTGTCTGTCAATCTATCTATCTATATCTGTCTGTCTGTCTGTCTGTCTATCCCTCTGTATGTCTGTCTGTCTGTCTATATCTATCTGTATGTCTGTCTATCTGACTCTCTGTCCGTCCGTCCGTCTGTCTGTCTATCTATTCCGTCCGTCCGTCTTTCTGTCTACCTATATTATATCTGTCTGTCTATATGTATGTATGTTGTATGTATGCATTTCGGAACACGCTGCAAAGAGTTCAACACTTCACACGTAGCACATCGTGCACTATCTGCTACATGGGCACTCCATCTTTTGCCAACCACCATCAATCACTCTTTTGTGGATTCACTAATGACTCTACGGAATAGGTAGTACACAAAACACCTACCCCCCCCCACCCCCCCCCCCCCCCCCCCCCCCCCCCCCCCCCCTCCTTCCGAATCATTTCATACCGTACCTATATCTTCCACTGAGGTACGGCATGAGCTCATCAATCAGACCATACAGAACTAGCAGTAAACAAACATCCCCGAAGTCGGAATGTGGTTACCTTCATGGTGGGCAAAACCGATCGCAATCGCAAACTTTCACCATCGGGTAAACCTCGGAGCTCTAGCCGAAGAACGAAAGAAAGAATGAAAGAATGAATGAATGAATGAATGAATGAAAGACAGACAGAAAGAAAGAATGAATGAAAGAAAGACAGACAGAAAGAAAGAATGAAAGAGAGAAAGAAACAAGGAAACAAACACCATCATTTCACACTCTGCTTATCTCTTTCACAGAGATATGACAAGAGCTCAGCTAGCAGTACCTACACATCTAGGAGTAAAAGGGTAAAAAAGGTAAAGGTGTTCCGTAACCTGTGTGGTCGTAGGGGAGCGAGGCATCAGAGACCTCAGCTTCTCCAGTAAACCAACCAACCAGCCAACCAACCAATCAACCAGCCACCAACCAATCAACCAACCAACCAACCAATCAACCAACCAACCAACCAACCAACCAACCAACCAACCAAACCAACTAAACTAAACCAACCAACCAACTAACCAGCCAACCAATCAAAAAAACAACCAACCAACCAAACTAAACAACCAAACTTCCAACCAACCAAGCAACCAAGTAACCAACCAACCAACCAACCAACCAACCAAACCAACCAACCAACAAACCAAACCAAACCAAACCAAAAAACTAAACCAAACCAAACCAAAACAAAACAAAACAGCAGAACAACAAACCAAACCCACCTTTCCTTTTTCCATACCTTAACCTATTTCTCTTTTTATATCTCCCGCGCAGAGGTACGACATGAGCTCAGCGAGCAGACCCTACGGGACGGGTAGTAACTCTTACGGGTACAGCGGGTTGAGCAGCTTGAAGACCTCCTCCACCCCGGGTTACAGTCGCTACGACCCGGCCCCGCGATACGGGGGCACGTCTGTGGGGGCCTCTGCCGTGATGGACAAGATCAAGAAGTTCTCCTCCTCCTCCTCTTCCAAGGACACCCCGAAGTATGGCACAGATTACAGGTACCCGTCTCTGGACAGGAGCTCGCTCGGGAGGGACAGGTGAGAGGAGATGGGAGTGTGGTGTAGTGTAGTGTGGTGTAGTGTGTGTGTAGTGTGTGTGTGTGTGTAGTGTGTGTGTGTGTGTGTGTGTGTGTGTGTGTGTGTGTTTGTAGTTTTGTGTGTAGTGTGTGTGTAGTGTGTTGTGTAGTGTGTGGGGTGTGTGTGTGTGTGTAGTGTGTGTGGTGTGTGTGTAGTGTAGTGTGTGTGTGTAGTGTGTGTGTGTGGTGTGGTTTGTAGTGTGTGTGTAGTGTGTGTGTGTAGTAAGTGTAGTGTGGTGTGTGTGTAGTGTGTATTTGTGTGTGTAGTGTGTGAGTGTGTAGTGTGTGTGTGTGTAGTGTACTGTAGTGTGTGTGTGTAGTGTGTGAGTGTGTAGTGTGCGTGTGTAGTGTGTGTGTGGTGTGTGTGTAGTGTAGTGTGTGGTGTGTGTGTGTGTAGTGTGTGTGTGTGTGTGTGTGTGTGTGTGTGAGTCTCTATTTCTGTGTGCGTCTTTCTTTATCTCTCTTTCAGTGTTAACATTAATACTTATAATAAGAGTTTTTTTTCGAAAATGTCTTAAATCTCTCTCTCTCTCTCTCTTTCTTTCGCTCTCTCTCTCTCTCTCTCTCTCTCTCTCTCTCTCTCTCTCTCTCTCTCTCTCTCTCTTTTCTCTCTCTCTCTCTCTCTCTCTTTCTCTCTATCTTTCTCTCTATCTCTCTTATTGTTAACATCTCAATAAAAAGAATTCTTTTTCGTAACTGTTTTAAATCCCCCCCTCCCCATCTCTCTCTGTCTGTCTGTCTCTGTGTGTGTCTCTTTCTATCTGTCTCAATATTAACATCTCAATATCAGAATTCCTTTTCTTAAATATTTTAAATCGCCTATTTGTTTTGACGAGATAGTAAACTTCATTCCCTCCCGATCAAATCTACCCTTACAATAAATTTGGCGTCTTTTCACCCCTCTCTTCATTCCACAAACACTATAGTATGTTATCCCTGAAGTCGGAATGCAGCTACCTTCATGCTGGGCAAAAGCGGTTGCATACATAAAATCTCACCTTTGGTAAACCTCCGAGCTCTAGCCGAGGAACGAGAAAAAAATCCCAAGTGATGTTTAAAAAAAAATGATGTGCAAAGTATTCGATGAAAAAGAGTGACAGTTTACTTTAAGAATGTGTATTTCAAGTGCAGTAGTAACCTGCTCATGTCACTTTAAAAAAATCTGTTTAATGCAAAAATATTTTTTCTTATTATGAATCTTGTCCTAGGCATTACACAATAAAAAAGATAAGGCAAATAGTTTGTACTTTATCGGAATGAGGCTACCTTCATGCTAGGCAAAAACAAACGTATACGCAAAATCTCAGCATTGGTGAACCTCGGAGCTCTAGCCGAGGAACAACGAAAGCATCACAATGACCAGGTTAACAGTTAGATGGATACAAAAAACCTGCTTAAGAATTATACACTTTTCCAGCAGTTTTCACATTCGTAGGCCTTTATAGTTGTTACTTTAGTTCTTCTTTGGTTTTGTTTGTATGTTTTCTGGTTTTTTTCTCCAACGAAGCATCACAATGTGAGGAATATTCCATGAAGGCTTCACCAACCCGCCAAGAAATCCTTATAGAGCATGGCTTGGCCAACAGCTATGCCAGTACACTGGTCAAGCCATCGGTGCATGCAGATTATTTTCGTGTTTCTGCGACACAACGAAACGCCGATTTAAACTACAGATCATGCCGAAATCGATTGCGCTGAGCCAAGTCTCTTAGAGGCAGCGCAACGCATTTTCGCTCTTTTGACAGACAACGATTGTTCGTCTGAGCGTTTGAGGAATAGCAGGATTTCACTCGACTTTCTGGAAAGAGCTGAACTTGGAGAACGTGAAAGATGATTATTTTGTAATAAATTCGAAACGGCATAGCCCAGATTCAAACCCGCGGCTTGCAGCTACGGTATGACAGGGAATAATATTATATTAATAATTCTGGCAGCTGAGGCAGAAGTGGCGGCGGCCCAAGGAGAGCAAGGGAGAGTCTACAAGATCACGAAGAAAGTATGCAACAAATTTAAGAGGAGCGCTGGGGGACCAATCAGGGACAGACAAGGGAAACTGTTGACAACAGAGAAAGAGCAAGAAGAAAGATGGGCTGAACACTTCCAGGAAGTTCTCAACCGACCACCACCTGAGAGGCAGCTGACATCCCAGAAGCTACAAAAGACTTAGACATTGACATCAGCCCCCCAACAAAGGAAGAGATAGTGGCTGCCCTCAAGAACGGCAAGTCACCAGGCCAGGACAACCTTGGTGCCGAACTGTTCAAGTCAGATTCTGAACTAGCAGCTGACATACTGCAACCACTGTTCACAGCTGCATGGAAGAACGAAAAAGTACCTGATGATTGGACCAAGGGAGTGATAGTCAAAATCCCCAAGAAAGGAACCCTGAGCGACTGCAACAACTGGAGGGGAATCATTCTTTTGTCTGTGCCAAGAAAAATACTGGCCAAGGTTATCATCAGAAGAATATCAGACGCTGTGGACGATGCTTTGAGGAAGGAACAAGCAGGGCTCAGGAAGCAACGAGGATGTATAGACCAGATATTCACGCTCAGAAACATCATCGAACAGTGCACAGAGTGGCAAAGACAACTGTATGTGAATTTTGTGGACTTCGAAAAGGCATTTGACAGCATACACAGAGACAGCCTTTGGAGTATCCTTCGACACTATGGCATCCCATCGAAACTGGTACACCTTATCAAAAGCTTCTATGACAACTTCAGATGCTCTGTGGGCCATAGCAACACTGTCTTCGAAGTCAAGACTGGAGTAAGACAAGGATGTGTGATGTCAGCAGTTCTCTTCAATCTGGCCATTGATTGGGTGATGAGGAAGACGACAGAAGACACCCCAAGAGGGATTTGCTGGAGCCTCTTCTCATCACTAGACGACCTTGACTTTGCGGATGACCTGGCGCTGCTGTCCCACACACACCAACATATCCAGGAGAAGACCAGCAGACTCCAAACATTCGGACAGCAAGTGGGGCTTCGTATTAGCACCAAGAAAACAGAGACAATGTCGCTCAATGTGAACACACCAGCCCCTGTGAAAGTGAATGGAACTGACCTGCGCCAGACAGACAAGTTCACATACCTTGGCAGCAGCATCAAACCAGAGGGCGGCACAAAAGAAGACATCCACAACAGACTGGGCAAGGCCAGGAATGTGTTTAGGGAGATGAACAATATCTGGAGATCAACTCAGTACAGCACCAACACCAAACTGAAGCTATACCAGAGCTGTGTTGTGTCTACGCTCCTGTACGGTTCTGAGTGCTGGAGGATGACGGAAGTGGATCTTACCAAACTTCGATCCTTCCACACCATATGCCTGCGAAGAATTCTCCGGATCTTTTGGCCAGAGAAGATCTCCAATGAAGACCTACTACGGAGATGCAGGCAAGAAGACATGGGAACCATCATCACCAGACGAAGGTGGAAGTGGATTGGGCACATCCTCCGAAGAGACCTACAGTCAATCACAAGAACAGCATTGCACTGGACCCCAGAAGGAAGGAGAAAGAAAAGAAGACCAAAAACAACGTGGAGAAGAACTGTAGAAAGTGAGATGAAGGCCATGCAGCACTCTTGGGGATCAGTGACTAAGTTGGCCCAGAATAGGCAGGAGTGGAAGCGCTTTGTTGCTGCCCTACACACCGCTGGGTGTAATGGCTAATGATGAATAATTATGATCCTGTTTCCTTCTGTGCTTGGCATTTTTATCCGTCACAAGGCATACGTAAAGCAGCTCTCGCATAACACGTCTATATTGCGATGTCACAGTTTAGGCTGACTTAATGCGAAGCTGGTGGTTAAAATTTACAAAACCGCATACGCTCGGGGACTCGATGTAAAAACAACACTCACATAAGTGCTTTTTACCATTATCCTCGAAATAAAAGAATAAAAGGAGAAATGAAGTAGGGCTATTTCAGTTGTAATCCTCAATGTTCAGGCAATTCTTTGTCTGTTCAGACTTACTGTGTAATGCCAGGCTCAGTCATCGACACTTTTAAATCCAGCCTCAAGACATATTTATTTCAAACCTAAGATTTCCCCCCTCCTATTTCATATCAAAACTATCCCACCCTTCATTAACCCATTTCCTATCACCCTGCTAAAGTATATGACCTGTGTGTGTGTGTGTGTGTGTGTGTGTGTGTGTGTGTGTGTGTGTGTGTGTGTGTGTGTGTGTGCTTTTTTGAAAAACATTTGACTATTGCAATTTTATTTCATAGATTTGGTCTGCAGCATACCATGTTTGTAATATCTGTTTGAACTATTGATTATTTGTCATTGGTTGTATGACTGTGTAAGATTAGGTTGAATGCATGCGCTTTGATTTGTCTTTGCAAGAAATAGCGCTATATAAGTTCCATTTATTATTATTATTTCTTCGTCGTCGTCGAACGCTCAGACAGCAACTCTGTTGTTTAGTCGTATGAGCGAAAATCGTTGCACTACCGTTAAGCGCCTGACAAGTCAGGCCCCTCACATCCGACTTCGGCGTGGAAGAGCATTATGTTTTAAGTCTTTCTGGTGGAAATAAAAGGCAGGAGAAAGGACCGAGAAGGTAGACAATAGATAAGAAGGAGATGACAGGAAGAAAAGAAACAAGGCAGAAACGAAGGAAGGTTCACCCTCTCTCACCTATCCCGTAGTCCCTTGGACCGTGGGGGGCACTAATGAAGATATAATGAAAAGATTAGAAGAGAGGGAATTCCTAGCACAGAATTTCCAGAAAGTGGGGATGCTATTTATACTGACAGGTACCAGGCATATCTGCGGGGGAGGGGGTGGGGGAGTCATCGACAGTCAAAACGTGACAGATTTTAAATATTTCTTTTCTTTATTTTTTATCGCTATATAAGCTTTTGGCTTCAGTATTATATCTTTTGGCTTCAATACACTTCCCCCAGTTCACCCAGCTGAAAATGGGTTCCTGTCCCTCTTTAGGGTCAGGGAAGGTAAAGCAGCGAGGGAGAGGAGATGGGCGCCGCCCTCAATATGCTGGCCCTAGAGAAGTGAGGTCTCTGACGCCTCGCTCCCTACGACCTTATAGGTTATGGGACACCTTTACCTTTACCTTTTTTATGCTTTGACGATATTTTTAGTTTTCGCTTTGCTTAACTTTCTGATGCATGGTTTTACACTGAATGGCTTTGAAAGCCTGCTGAGTTTGTGACGTCAAGCACAGAGGGAAACGTGGACTGTTTTATGTTCCTCCCTGCAAACAGGTGGATCTGGGCCTCGTTTCTGCGAGGGGGAAATGTCGTTCAGTAGAAGCGAAAAGGAAAAAACAACCCAACAATCCTGCTCACCCCCCCCCCCCCCCAACAAACCCCCCCGAATCTTTCATGTGTCTCTCTATCCGTCCGTCCAACCATCCCTCTTTCATGTATATTATTCAGAAAGTAGTAAGGGAGGAAAACAAGAGCATGTAATCAGTTCTAGCAGGATATGCTTGCACTAAATATTTATCTTTTTTTTAAATAAAAAAAGACAGATTTATGAGCAGGAGAGTCACACACGTGCGCGAGCGCGCACACGCACGCACGCACCCCCCCCCCCCCCACCCCCACCCCCACACACATACACACACACGCACGCACGCGCGCACACACAACACACACACCACACACATCACACACACACACACACACACACATCACACTCACACAGTGAGAGAGAGAGAGAGATTTTAGCTTCAAAAGGTTTATGAAATCTATTTCAATTTCATAAACATTTAGTAGTCAAACTGATTTGGTTGCGATTCATTGAAAAAAATCGATATATTGTCGTCCTCATTTTAGATCTGCGTTATCTATCTATCTATCTATCTATCTATCTATCTATCTTCTTCTTCTCTATCTCCTCTCTCTTCTGTCTCTCTCTCTCTCTTCTCTCTCTTCTGTCTCTGTCTGATCTTCCTCCTCCAGTCCATCCTTCCTCTACTATCCGATCCATCCTCCGTCTCTCCTCCATCATCATCCATCCATCCATCCATCTACATCTCATCTATCTATCTATCTATCTATCTATCTATCTATCTATCTATCTATCTATCTATCTATCTTATCCATATCCATCCTCATCTATCATCCATCTCTTTATTCTCATCTATCCTATCTATCTATATCATCTATCTATCTACCTATCCATCTCTTTCTCTATCCATACATCTATCTATCTATCTCTCTATCCCATCTATCTATTCTATCTATCTATCTATCTATCTATCTATCTTAAGCCTTCAAGAGTCAACTGCATCTCTGATAATTTCTCTATTCTTCATTTCTTCTAGTTTTATTTTCCATATCACTACTATCATACGTTCTATTATATTTCTCTATACCACTAGGCATGCTTATATCTGACTTTAAATCCAAGCCATTACAACAATGGTCAACGAAAGGTTCATTTTTCTTGAATCTCATTTGTTCTGCATTTTATATTGTTTTCTTTCTTTTAGTTTTTTTTCATCAGTTTCTTACATCACGTGTACTTTATCTGTCATATTTTTCTCCGCATACAACATTCTTCTAGGTCATGCATTATTTCTACTTTATCATCCATCAGCTACTTCTAAACAAACTAGTCAAAATCGATTATGGGTTTTGTTTCTTTTCCTTGTTTATATTATTTATTCTCCTTTTTATCTGCTATTTTCTTTGATTTCTTTTCTGTTCTTTAAATCTTTTCTTTCTATCACATTTCTTCTTCTTCCTTTTTCTTTTATCTTCTTCTCCTCTTCTCTTCTCCGTCCTTCTTCCTTCTTCTCGGTCATCTCATTTTTCTTTTCTCATTCATCGTCTTCTTTTGAATCATTTTGGTTCTCTTTCTTTTCCTGTGTTCTATCATTGTCTTCATCTTCTTCTTTATCGTAATTTTATCTTTGTTCTTTCTGTTAGGCATTGGAATCATTTTCGTTCTCGTGTACCCCCTCTTCTTCTCTTCTTCTTCTTCTTCTTCTTCTTCTTCTGCTCTCTCCTCCTTCCTCCTCCTCCTCCTCCTCCTCCTCCTCTTCTTCCTCTTCCCTCTTCTTCTTCTTCCTTCTTCTTCTTCTCTCCTTCCTCTCTCTCCTTCTCCTCCTCCTCCTCCTCCTTCTCCTCCTCCTCCTCCTCCTTCACAGTAACTAGGGAACTAGTAAAATACAGTTCAGAGCTACACACGAAAAACACCCCCCCCCCCCCCTCCAAAATCACTGTGCATCAGTTGTAGTCTGCAAAGCTCTGTGGGTAAATGTTGACTGTGTGCGTCAACAAAACAGATACGATTTGTATCATGTATCAAAAATAAAACAAAACTTCCATTTCACCAGTAAGACAACTTACAAATGACCAACATCCTTTGTTATCAGATATTCCTCAATAGACCGCTACTCCAACTGTAAGATAACTTACAAATGAACAACATCCTTTGTTATCAGATATTCCTCAATAGACCGCTATTTCAACTGTAAGACAACTTACAAACGACCAACATCCTTTGTTATCAGATATTCCTCAATAGACCGCTACTCCAACTGTAAGATAACTTACAAAAGGCCAACATCCTTTGTTATCAGATATTCCTCAATAGACCGCTACTCCAACTGTAATACAACTTACAAACGACCAACATCATTTGTTATCAGATATTCCTCAATAGACCGCTACTCCAACTGTAATACAACTTACAAACGACCAACATCCTTTGTTATCAGATATTCCTCAATAGACCGCTACTCCAACTGTAATACAACTTACAAACGACCAACATCCTTTGTTATCAGATATTCCTCAATAGACCGCTACTCCAACTGTAGACGACTTACAAACGACCATCATCCTTTGTTATCAGATATTCCTAATAGACGCTACTCCAACTGTAAGACAACTTACAACGACCACATCCTTTGTTATCGAATTCCTCAAAAGACCGTACTATCAACTGTAAGACAATTAAGAACGACCAACATCCTTTGTTATCAGATATTCCTCAATAGACCGCTACTCCAACTGTAAGACAACTTACAAACGACCAACATCCTGTGTTATCAGATATTCCTCAATAGACCGCTACTCCAACAACTTACAAATGACCAACATCCTTTGTTATCAGATATTCCTCAATAGACCGCTACTCCAACAACTTACAAACGACCAACATCCTTTGTTATCAGATATTCCTCAATAGACCGCTACTCCAACTGTAAGACAACTTACAAACGACCAACATCCTTTGTTATCAGATATTCCTCAATAGACCGCTACTCCAACTGTAAGACAACTTACAAACGACCAACATCCTTTGTTATCAGATATTCCTCAATAGACCGCTACTCCAACTGTAAGACAACTTACAAACGACCAACATCCTGTGTTCTCAGATATTCCTCAATAGACCGCTACTCCAACAACTTACAAATGACCAACATCCTGTGTTATCAGATATTCCTCAATAGACCGCTACTCCAACCGCAGCGGCCGCACATCAGACTACGGGGTAGGTGGAGGAGGAGGAGGAGGAGGGGGAGGGGGAGGAGGAACACCGTACAGTTCTTGGGATCGAGCCTCCACGCGTTCTAACCACTCGTACGGCGGTGTAGGAAGCCGCGAGGCCTCGCCGGTCAGCTCCAGGTCGTCACGCTGCGACTACAGCTCCTCCGCCTCCCCCTACTCCACGCTGTCCTCCTGCAAGAGCGGTTCCGACGCCTCCTCCTTCGCCAGGAAGACCTACGAACCTTCCCGGGGCCGCGGCTCTGAAGAGTACGGTCGGACGACGTCCGGGGACTCCAGGTACTCCACCAACTCCCAGACGTCTTCCCCGTCCCCGAGAAGAGGCAGGAGGCAGCGTCCCTGTCGGAGGAGTCCAACGACAGCGCGCCCGAGGCGGAGAAGCGCGAAGCCATCAAGTACCTCATCTGCCGTGGGACCTCTCCGCCCCCTGACCCGGACGTGCCCAGACGAGAGAACAAGGCCAAGGAGAGGATCAGCATCTCCAGGACCAGGAGGATCAAGGTGCCGGACAAGTCCATAGACAAGAGGTCCAGGAGGCAGACCGTCATCGAAAAGAGACCGGCTCTGATAGACTGCGCCACGCAAGTCAGCCAGGAGCAGCCTCAAAGCAGGAGACCCAGGTCTTCCTCTTCTGCGGGCGGAGGAGGAAGAGATCGCGCGGAAGGGGACCGCCCACCCTCCATCTCCCAGCCGGGGGAAACGTTCTACAAGTACAGGGACAAGTACGGCGTCGCCCCGCAAGCTTCCACTCCCAGGAGTTCCTCCCGATCCTCCGTGAAAGACAGCGACAGACGAAGCTACAAAGAAGAGCCTGCCAGCTCGCCTCCGGTAGAACGTTCCTGGCGCCAAGCCGTTTACGGAGAACCGCCTCCCACCACCAGCTCACGACGCAGCGTCATCGACAACGACGACCTCAACAACAAAGGGGACGACAACGACGACTACAGCAGCCGGCATGGCCGAAGGCGCCGCGTGGGAGATCCTCGATCCAACACGCCCAGCTCCGCGCAGAAAGAGGACCTGGGAGGCAGTGCCACAGAGGATCGGAGGTCCAGGAGGTCCACCAGAGCCTCCTCCAGGTCGTCTTCTCGTGAAGATCTTCTGGAGGACCGCCCGGGCCGGCGGAGGAGACCTTCCAGCAAGGAGATGCTTGACGACGACGTCAAGCGCAAGCTGACCTCGGAGAACTTGTCGCTGAGAGAATCTATTGAGAAGGTGAGAGTACGTTTCGTTTTTTGAAATTTTATATTTTAAATTTAAAATTATATTTTTATTTTATTTTATTCTTTTATATCGAGGATAATGGAATAAGCACTTATGTGCTTTTTACATACAGTCCTCGTGTGTATGTGGTTTTGTAAATTCTGTCATCTGTTCCCACCGACACAGAATGGCCTACTCTTACGAAAAGCGGAACAGGATTTAACGTGTGCGCAAGATGTTCTGCGTGCGTTCGCACACGGGACCTCGGTTTATAGTCTCATCCGAAGGACTTTTGGGGGGAGAGTGGAGTCTGCACTGATGTTAACTCCAGGCGGATTTGTGGTGTATTTGTTTGTTTTCTGCCACTGTGTTCTACCTTTCACTTAGGAGTATTTTTCTTTCTGTGATAATGATGACAAGGAAACTAATGATAATGAAATAACATAAATAGCAACTTAAAAAAATGATGATTAGGTTGATGATAAGAAAATAATTATATATGGAAGGAGACGTTGCTGTCGTTGATTTTTGTGACGAATTGCTTTTTTTTTTTAAAGCTGGTCAATGAAGATGTTAATTTTGTGTGCGTTTGTGTGTTTCCATAGTCAGTGATAGAAAAATATATTTTAAAAGAAATAATTCTAAATGAAATATATTCAAAACAATCAGCAAGCTAACCAGATTTTCTATTTATTTGTCAAGAACTAAATGATTAGAGTTAGGCATCAGGAAAAAGAGGTCACACCAATTCTATCAGTTTTTATTAGAAAGGAAAAGGAACAATAGCAAAAGCAACAACAAAAACCAAACCAAAGAAACAAAATATCTCCCCCTCCTCCCAAAAAAACCAATCCAACAAAAAACAAAACAACAACAACCCCCCAACACCCCCCCCCCCTTAACAAAACAACAAAAACCAAACAAAAAAAACCAAAATCTCTCTCCCTCCCCCCAAAAAAACAACAACAAAAAACCAAACAACCCCCCCCCCAACAATCCCCCAACAACCCCCCCCCCAACAATCCCCCAACAACCCCTCCCCCTCCCCCAACAAAACAACAAAATCAAACCAAACAACAACAAAAACCGAGAACAAACTACTAACAACAAAACAACCCCAGCACCACCCTATATATATATATATATATATATATATATATATATATATATATTATAGTATATATATATATAATATATAACCAAAACAATCCTTCAATGTGCAGGTGAACCAATGGCGGCAAAGCCTCACCCCGGGTGCAGACCCCTCAGGAGGCATCACCCGCAGTGACTCCTACGAGTACCTCTCCGCTTCCGACCCCATACCCCCAGCCAGAGAGAGGGGCAGTTCCCGCAATTCCCGCCTGGATTCCCCGCCACAGTCCCGTGATAATTCTCCCTCCAGGCACTCACGCCGACCCGGAGGTAGGTTTGTGTGTGTGTGTGTGTGTGTGTGTGTGTGTGTGTGTGTGTGTGTGTGAGTTGTGTGTGTGTGTGTGTGTGTGTGTGTGGTTGTGTGTGTGTGAGTTTGTGTGTGTGTGTGTGTGTGTTGTGTGTGTGTGTGTTGTGGTGTGTGTTTGTTGTGTGTGTGTGTGTGTATGTGTGTGTGTGTGTGTGTGTGTGTGTTGTTGTGTGTGTGGTGTGTGTGTGTGTTGTGGTGGTGTGGTGTGGGGAGGTGGTGTGTGTGTGTGGGGTGGGTGGGGGGGGGGGTGTGTGGGGGTGTGTGGGGGGGGGGTGTACGTGTGTTTGTGTGTTTGTGTGTGCGTGTGTGTGTGTTTGTATGTGTATGTGCGTGCGATGTATGTGTGTGTTTGTGTGTGTGTATGTGTGTGTATGTGTGTGTGCTTGTGTGTGTGTGTGTTGTGTGTGTGTGTGTGTGTGTGTGTGTGTGTGTAGTGTGTGTGTGTGTGTGTGTGTGTGTGTGTGTGCGCGTGTGTGTGTGTAAAGTCTAGTCAAGTCAACTTTTTTAAATTTCCAGATGGTACATTGAATAAGCAATGCATTTGCTTTTTTACCATCAAGCCATCTATCTAGGAACAACAAAAAACTTCATCATTAATATCTAACTACATTATTACCATAACCAGTGTGTGTGTCGGGGCGGGGTGTGTGGGGGAGGGGGGGGGGGGGGGGGGGGGAGGGGAGTGGATTACAAGATTTTGTTTTCAACTAATGGAGACATCAGATACCAAGGTTCAACATAAAACAAAATAAACGAGAAACTTAAGAGATATCTTTAAGCCCATGGCTCAGTCAAAAAGCCTTGTCACCTTTCTTCTTCTTTGTTCGCTTTTTACACCGTCAGATGTGTCTGGGAAAAATAATGGCAAATCTTTTCCAGCTTTTTCTCTGGTGGGCCCTACAGCTTGGTTTGCAGGGTAGATCTAAGCTTCGTCGGCCACACAATCTCCCTCAGGTCGCTTGTATAGCGTGTATCTTTGAAGGATGTGCTCGCCAGTCTGGTTTTCTTTACTATGGACACACACGGGGAGAAGGAACGAGTTTCAGCTTTGTGGATAATATGTGGTGATTTAGCTTGTTGTGCCCAGGGTGGAGTCTTAGAAAGGTGACCTGTTCTTCTCTTTTGAGATGGTGGTAGTCGTCCTTCTCTACTCTGGGTCGGGCCATTGATTTGATGATTGGTTTCTTGTCAGTTATTGATATAAGCAAAGTGCCAAGACCTACCCTAAAATATTGATATGCTTTCAAATGTTGTGTTGATGTTGTCTTTATCCATTTCACACTCTTAGCACATCGATATAAACTTGTCTGAGTGTGGCTTTAAAATCACGTTTAATTAAAGAATAGGTGAACACGCTGATTATTTAAGTAGCACTGCAAGAGAAGCAGTTATTCCCAGACTTTTAAAAACTAAAGCACTACAGGAGAAGCCGTTATTCCCAGACCTTTAAAACTAAAGCACTGCAGGAGAAGCAGTTATTCCCAGAGTTCCTTAACCAGACCTCCTGAACTAAAACACCACATCCACATCTCCCGGTTTTTTTGTTGTTTTTTTTATAGTTTTTTTTTTTTAGGGGGAGGGGAGGGGGGGGGGGGGGCGTCTAATATCACTAAAAGTGAACAGACGTAAAATTGAAGTCAACAACAACAACTGCAGGAGAAGCAGTTATTCCCAGAGTTTCTTAACTAAAGCACTGTAGGAGAAGCAGTTATTCCCAGATCTTTTAAAAACTAAAGCACTGCAGGAGAAGCAGTTATTCCCAGAATTCCTTAACTAAAGCACTGCCGGAGAGGCAGTTATTCCCAGAGTTCCTTAACTAAAGCACTGCAGGAAAAGCAGTTATTCCTAAACCTTTTAAAAACTAAAGCACTGCAGGAAAAGCAGTTATTCCCAGACCCTTGTAAACTAAAACACTGCAGGAGAAGCAGTTATTCCCAGAGTTCCTTAACTAAAGCACTGCAGGAGAAGCAGTTATTCCCAGAGTTCCTTAACTAAAGCACTGCAGGAGAAGCAGTTATTCCCAGACCTTTAAAAACTAAAGCGCTGCAGGAGAAGCAGTTATTCCCAGACCTTTTAAAAACTAGAGAACAGGAGAAGCAGTTATTCCCAGAGTTCCTTAACTAAAGCACTGCAGGAGAAGCAGTTATTCCCAAACCATTGAAAAACTAAAGATTTGCAAAAGCAGTTATTCCCAGAGCTCCCTAACTAAAGCACTGCAGGAGAAGCAGTTATTCCCAGAGTTCGTTAACTAAAACACTGCAGTAGAAGCAGCTATTCCCAGACCTTTAAAAACTAAAGCACTGCAGGAGAAGCAGTTATTCCCAGACCTTTTAAAAACTAGAGAACTGCAGAAGCAGTTATTCCCAGAGCTCCCTAACTAAATCACTGCAGGAGAAGCAGCTATTCCCAGACCTCCTGAACTAAAACACTGCAGGAGAAGCAGTTATTCCCAGACCTTTTAAAAACTAAAACACCGCAAGACAAGCAGCTATTCCCAGACCTCCTGAACCAAAACATCCCTCTTATATTATCACCCCAGGAAGCAGCTCGGGACGTAAACGCACCTCGCGGTCCGCCTCCCAGGACAGTCTGCTGGACGGAGGAGACGGGGATGACCCCCGCCTTCCCAACAAGGACTTCAGGAAATCCGAACTCAACCGCTCCTTCTACTACGAGCCCGGCACTGAGGCCTACGAGGCCTTCGACCAGGAGACCACCTCCCCTGAAGGATGTGCCCGCCCCAGAGGCCATCGGCGTTCTGGCAGCTATGGAAAAGATCCTCAGGTTGGATAGTGTTTTATTTTTATTTATTTTATTTTATATTATTCTTTTATATCGAGGATAATGGAATAAGCACTTAGGTGCTTTTTTTTTACACATCCAGTCCCTGTGTGTATGCAGTTTTGTAAATTTTTGTCATCTGTTCCCACTGGCACACAATGGTCTACTCTTACGAAAAGTGGAGGAACAGGATTTAACGTGTGTGCAAGATGTTGTGCGTGCGTTCGCACACGGGACCTCGGTTTATAGACTCATCCGAAGTGTGGGTCTGTGTTTGTGTTTCTGAAGTGTTGTTGTCGGGGGTTGGGGTTAGCGGTGGTTGTAGAATCATCCAATTAATCAATTTTTCAAACTGATCATCCAGTTATAAGGGGTGTGTGTGTGTGTGTGTGTGGGAAGGGGGTGTGGTGGTGTGTGAGAGAGAGAGAGAGAGAGAGAGAGAGAGAGGCCATAGCCCCATTTGAAGGGGTTTACAAAATGACGCACATATATGATAATGTAATACTCAAGCACACAAACATATTTATGCAACTAACTATACTGAGAGAGAGAGGAGAGAGAGAGAGAGAGAGAGAGAGAGAGAGAGAGAGAGAGAGAGAGAGGCAGACAGACAGACAGACAGACACAGAGAGAGACAAACAGAGACAGACAGACAGGAGATAGAAAATTATTTATTTTAATTTTATTTCTATTTTATTTTTTCTTTCGAAGATAATGGAGTAAGCACTTAGGTGTTTTTTTCCATCCAGTCCCCGTGTGTATGCAGTTTTGTAAGTTTTGTCATCTGTTCCCACCGGCACGCAATGGCCTACTCTTCCGAAAAGTGGAACGGGTTTTAACGTGTGCGCAAGATGTTCTGCGTGCGTTCGCACACGGGACCTCGGTTTATAGTCTCATCCGAAGGACTTTTGGGGGCAGTGGAGTCGGCACTGATGTGTGTGCATGTGAGTGTGTGTGCGCGCGCGCGTGTGTGTGTTTTTGTGTGTATGCTCATTGTAAAGGCTATGTACTACTACTACTACTACTACTACTACTACTACTACTACTACTACTACTACTACTACGACTACTACTACTACTACTACTACTACCACCACCACCACCACCACCACCACCACGGCCACCACCACTGCTACTGCTACTACTACTGCCACTACTACTGCTACTACTTTCCACCACCACCACCACCACCACCACCACTACTACTACTACTACTACTACTACTACTACTACTACTACTACTGTTTATCTTTATGACTTATTAAGTTTGGTTGTGTTATTTTTCTTGGCTCTGTTGTTGTTCTTGTTCTTCTTGTTGTTGTTTGTCTGTTTTTCTCTTTTTTATCATCTTTGTTGGTTTGGTTTTTCCTTCTCTTTTGTTTGTTTGTTTGTTTTGGTTAAGGTTTTTTGGGGGGTGGGGGTGGGGTATTTTTATGGTTTTCTTTTATTTTCTTGCTTTGGGGGGGGGGGGGGGGGTTGTTGGGGGGGAGCTGTTTTGAAAAGGGTTATTTCCCCTTGTTTTTATTGTGAGACTGTATAAGTATTGGGTTATTATTATTAAGATGTATCCCTAACGGGCGGGGACTGGATGTAAAAAAGCACATGTGTGCTTATTCATTATCCTCGAAATAAAAGAATTTGTCATTTGTCATTTGTCACTACTATCATCACCATCATCATCGTCATCGTCATCATCAGTATCATCATCATCATCATCATCATCATCATTAAACACACCATATTCCCAATCTATCAATCCAGAGTGGTCAGCGGCCGAAGAGGTCCGGCAGTTCCTCTGACCAAGCTTTTTCGAGGGACGAATCTCCTAACCGACTGCGACATAGCCGGGGCTTGAACCGTGAAAACTCCCGGGACAGTATGCTGGACGAGAGGCGAAAGTCACGCCGTGATCAACAAGACGACGCAGACGATAGAGACGACTCGCCCAGCAGGTAGGAACGATATGTTTGTAGTATTTATGTGTCAAGTCAAGTCAAGTCCAATCCAATTTTTAATTTCCAGATGGTATATTGAATAAACAATGCATTTGCTGTGAACGTTTCTGGCTTTGCAGGTTTGATTTGTATTGAACGTGTATTGATTTTGTTAGGGTAAGAAGTCTTACACGTTTGGAATGTAGACCTTTTTGTTATGTTACTGTCTGAACAGTCACAGTTTCTGGATCTCTGGTGCTTCATTTTTAGAGCTATGTTTTGATCGTTTTAAACTTTGAGCAAATTTGAAAATAATCAACAAACTTTCATGCAATTAATGTTGCATTCTGTAATCGCCCATTTCTGCTGATGTACGATTGCTACAGGCATCACAAACGGAAAAGCCACAGCCGACAAGGATCAAGGGAGAATATTCTGGACGACAGAGGCAGCACTGGTAATCGGCATTCTGGCGGAGATTACCGAAAACACGCGAACCAACACGGCGGAGACACGGCACTTCCGGACATAGTTTCTGACTCCGGTCCTCAGGTAACATGGAATGGCTGCTCTGAATAAATAGCGGGGAATCGATGCGGTGTTAGAGTGATTAATCAACTATTTATTAGTTAACTACAGCTTTGATTTGATGATCAATCCCCTTGTTCTTTTGTATTTCATTTATAGAACTTCGTAAAAATTATATAGCTCTTTTATTACTATAGTATCATATTCATTCATATGATTAATTAAAGGCAAAAAGTAAACCACCTCTTACGGTATTCGTGTCAAATTATTACAGTTCATATGACATAATTATGCAAAAGACAATCACGAGTTCCCTACATCTGTCTTAGTTTATTCTGTGAAAGCCTGAACGATTATATCAAGACCTTGATTGCTGGTTTTCGCTTTGTTTTAAGCTATAGAACCTGTAATAGTCATCTATGTTCTTTCAGAAAAAAAGCTCCAGTGGAGTCCTACTGCAGTCATTTTTACTTATTATTTACTCCATCATTAAGTCTTTTAAGCCAGATAAAATCAGGAAATGACAAAGAAGCAGAACGAAGTTACTCCAAGACTGTCTATTTCTGATTCTAACTGGCTAAAAGGAATTGATACAAAACACAACTTTTATTTTCCACTTGAACAATCGTAGAAAAATATCCTTGAACTGCGACAAAACATATATAGCTAGAAGAAAATGACTGCTAGACTCTGCTGGAACTGTACACTTTCTTCTTCTGATTTTCACGTTGACAGAAACAGGTAAGCCTTCTCTTGAAAATTTCCCCCACATTTTCCAAAGTTTCACTCACACGCCCATTCATAACGGTTTACCTCCTACCATTAGAAGTTTTCCATTTTCATTTTTCAGTTTTCCATTTTTTTCCCTTTTTTTAATAGTTATTTAACATCCTGACCTTCGCTACACCATTTTCACCCTTTTTTCTGTTATCATATTTCACCACACGCAATACCCGTTTTCACCCTCCTCTCATTCCTCGTTCCTTATTCCTTATTCCTTCCCAATCCCCTAGGACGCCCCTCACCCCTACCAAGGCGGCAGCAGCAGCAGCAGATCCGGCTGCTACATCAGCCGGGTCCAGGACATCGATAGCCTGCTGAAGGAAGAGCGGCACCGCCCGCACTGTAGACCCCGCCACATCCTGGATGCTCCCGTCCCTCAAACCTCCCACCACCCCCTAGAACCCTCCCCCTCTGCCAGACCCAATAGCTATGCTTTCGAGAACTCCCAGGGCGCGTCCAGATCGGCGGACAAGAACATGCGCCCGTGCAAGTCAATGGGCGACGCCTTGATCGACGAGGAGATGACGACGAGGCGGGCGGCGCCTCAGCTGAACGCGCCGCCGCCACCGTCGTCGGCGACGTCCACTTCGCCCAGTGGGAACAGGAAAATGGTGAGGGGGGGGGGGGGTGGGAGGGGGGTGGGGGGGGGGGGCGGAAGCTGGAGGGGTTGTCAGGTGGTTTTTTTTGGTGTAGGATGTTTATAGATGGGTGGGTGGATGGAGTAGGGGTGGGGGTGGGAGTTTGTTTTTGTTTAAAGGATGGAAAGTATACACCCTTGCTGCCATCAGTTTTGGTTTTTTCTTCTTTTTCTTCTGCTACACTCTTAACAGCTCACCCACACTCGCTGTTTCTGTCTTTACTTTACTCTCTGTCTCTCTCTCTCTTGTTCTGTCTCTCTCCACACACACACACACACACACACACACACA
>CM054143.1:20857168-20859668 GCA_028751875.1 Rapana venosa | reverse complement strand
GTGTGTGTCCAGATGTTAATCTTGCACATTATTGGTCTACACTTGATGAGACTTTGTTGAGTAACTGACATGGTGTTGTTTTTTTCAATATTGCATAGAGGCCAGCCAGTTAGCTGCCTATGACAGTTTGTTAACGCTGTGGATATAGTGTACCAGATTTATACACATCTGTTGACACTGTTGGCAACGTGTCAGATGACATCAATCTTTGTTAACGCATACATGTAGGTAACGCTCATATTAATTTCTTGACATCGTTGATGATTTACCAGATGAAAGAAATCTTTGCTGACAGTGTTTATAAGCCAGATTACACCAGTCTCTGTGTTTTAAACCCTGTTTCAATCTGTATATAGTTGCACAGTTATATTCTGAGATTTAAGATTTTACGAGGTGACATCCCTGATATGGCCTCTGTGGTCTGCGGAGCTATAATCAACAAGACTGGATTGGAGTGGACCAAATTTTGTTGACAATGTTGATAGATAGGCCCCCAGAAAACACAAATCTTCGTTAACGTTGTGACAATAATCTGCCAGATAGATCAACTCCTTGTCAACAGTGTAGTAGGGTAAAGGTGTCCAATAACCTAAGTGGTCGTAGGGGAGCGAGGCGTCAGAGATCCTCAACTTCTCAAGGAGCCAGCATATTGAGGGCGGCGCCCATCTCCTCTCCCTCGCTGCTTTACCTTCCCTGACCCTAAAGATCCTAACACTGTTGTACCTCCGAAAAAGACACATTGGAAACAAAAATACTGATTATCTGTCAGACAACACAAGTCTTTGTGAGTGTCATGTTGCTCGTTTTGTTTGATTATCTGTTAACTAACATAACATTTTTGTGAGGACTATATTGATAATCTGTGAGATAATACCACTCTTTGTTGAGTCTATGTTGATTATCTATTAGATAACATTATTGTTTGTTTATTATCACTCTGTAGCAGCAATGGCTTGGGTGTCACTAGAGCCGATAGCCACCTTGCAAGGACAATGTTGCAGGAGCAAAAGAGGCAGATCGAGAAAGAAATGGGGGAACATTACAAGGAAAAGGGACTTACAACGTTATTTTCAAAACCCAGGCACTGGGTTCACGACCGCCACAAACACAAAGAGTTTATTATGGAGTTAATATCTGTGCAGACTCCACTCTCCCCAACAGTCCTTCGGACGAGACTATAAACCGAGGCCCCGTGTTCGAACGCACGCTGAACATCTTGAGCACACGTTAAACCCGGTTCCGCTTTTCGTAAGAATAGGCCATTGTGTGCCGGTGGGAACAGATGACAGAATTTACGAAAACCGCATACACACGGGGACTGGATGTAAAAAAGCACATGAGTGCTTATTCCATGATCCTCGATATAAAAGAATAAAGAAAGAAATATAGTTTTCGTAGAAAGGTGGTGTTTTTGTTGAAAGCTGGTGTTTTTGTTAGAGAGCTGGTGCTTTCATAGAAAGCATGCGTTTTCGACCGAACAAAGTCCCTACCACCACTCTCGGCTAAAAGGACTAATGTTGTGCAGTGGCGTGTAGTAGCGCGTTGCTTTCTCAGTGTCCATCAGATGTCCCCCATGTATAGTGTGTGTGACACAATGACAATGACAAATTCTTTTATTTCGAGGATAATGAATAAGCACTCGTGTGCTTTTTTACACGTATCCAGTCCCCTCCCGTAGGAATACATCTTAACAATAACCCAATACTTATACTCTCACACAGTAGAAGCAAAGGGAAATAACCCTTTTCAAAACACCCCCCCACCTCCAAAAAAAAATCACACACAAAAACCAAACAAATAACAGAAAACCCTAAAGACACCCCAAAAAAAAACAACCAAAAAAACAACCAACAACAACAAACCCAACCAAAACAAACAAAACAAAAAGAAAAAAAACAAACCAACAAAATGAAGAAAAAAAAGAGCAAAACAAACAACAACAACAAGAAGAATAACAACAAAACCAAGAAAAATAACAACAACCAAACTTAATAAGTCATAATGTGTTGTGTGTGTGTGTGTGTGTGTGTGTGTATGTTGTGTGTGTGTGTTGTGTGGGCAGCTGGAGGACTGTGCCCTGCAGATCTACCGGTACCACAGCGGATCCCAGTCAGAGTTCGGACCTTACCTGGACCTGGAGGCCTCTCTTGACGAACAGGCAGAGGATCTGGAAGGGCTTGGCGACCAGTGAGTACCCATGGATAATCATCTCTGAATAGAGCAGATTCGGGTTGTTGTTTTTTTCTATCCATTCTACGGCTAGTGGCTGGGGACGGTATAGCTCAGTGGTCGGAGCACTCGCTTTCCCCCAGCCAAGTTAATTAAGCAGCGTCGAGCGTGGCTACCACTTGGATGGGTGACCGTTTGCGCGCCTTGGCTTCAGTACCGTTTCCCCCAGTTCACCCAGATGTAAATGGGTACCTGCCCTCTTTAGGGTCAGGGAAGGTAAAGCAGCGAGGGAGAGGAGATGGGCGCCGCCCTCAATATGCTGGCCCTAGAG
>CM054143.1:20797168-20852168 GCA_028751875.1 Rapana venosa | reverse complement strand
GTCAACATCAGAACCGATTTCACTCCCCAGAGTATTCTTCGGATGAGACTGTCCTGTGTGCGAACGCACGCAGAATATCTTGTGCACACATTAAAAACTCGTTCTGCCTTTCGGAAGAGTAGGGTCAATTCATGCGAGTAGGAACGGATGACAAAACACATGCATAGTATAATAGCATTATGTTTTTCGAAACAAAGGTAGGAATTTTCCCTAGGATGACACAACACATGCACACTGGTAGTATGTTGAGATACCCTTCCCAAAGTCGGAATGTGGGTACCTGAATGGTGGGCAAATACTGTGTCCTACGCTAAAATCTCACGGTTGTTAAAACCTCAGAGCCGTATACGCAGCCATACTCCTTCTTCGGAGGAATTTTTTTCTCTGTTGTCATGGATGAAGACATACCCAACAGAATGTTTCCAAGCATAACAATGTATCAATGTAGGTAACAGCACTGTGCTGCTCACATCAATACCTGGCTAGTTTTTTTTGGTCTGGGCCAAAAATGAGTTTTAAATCTGAAAAAAAGGGACAGATGTGCAGGCTCTGCTTTGAATGTATTTTGCTGTTATTGGTGTCATTACATGGTCAGTATATACCAACTCACTGGTATTATGTTATCTACCGTACCATATATGTCGTATTCTTTATGTTACAATATTCATCACTATAAAAATTTCATATATTATTATTATTATCTTTGTTTTTCAGAAAAACTTCTGAACTCTTCCGGGAGAGAGCTCCGACGGGCTTTGTTTTCTCTTAAGCAGATTTTTCAGGTATGTTGCTTTCTTTGTCTGTCCGTCTGTCTGTCTGTTACAGTATATATATATGTGTGTGTGTGTGTGTGTGTGCGCGCGTGCGCACTTGCGTGTGTAAGATAATTGCATATGCGCATGGAAGAATCAGTGCACTGATTGTCTGTCTCTCTTTTAATATGCATTCTTCTTCTATTTACACCAACACACACACACATCTCAAAACAGAAGCGACCGTGTCCTGCACGGTCAAAGGGAGACAATATAAGGCGAACTCTCATGATTATTATGATCTGTCCAGGAATCGACACACACACACACACACATACACATACACACACACACTTGCATGCACACACACACACATAGACACGCACACACACACTCGCACGCACACATACGCATACAACCACACACGCACGCACGCACACACACACAACCATAACCACACACACTTAAAATATCTGTATACATATATATGTGTACTCAATCCGGGTATAGTTATTATCGTCATGGTTGTAATAATGATCATTATCATTATTATTATTATTATTATTATTGTTATTATTCTCATTCTTATGATCGGTTTTCTCACTTTTTTCCCCCCAAAAAACATTTAATCATATCCTGTTGATCAACAGTCAAACAGTTGACTTGTTACCTGGTTGCTAGTTTGTTCATATTTTGTTTAAATCACTTAAAAAGCATAATTATATGAACTATTCAAGAATGCTGTATGAATCGTGGTAACTGTTGTTTAACACTGTGAATCCATCAGCCACAATGTGTGTATATGTAAGCCCTATGTTACGACAGGGCTATCAGAAGTTTTGCTTTTTGTCCTGAAAAGATTACGCTTGTGTTTTTATAAAAAATAATTTTTCTTCAAAGATATTAGTTGTACACTATACACTTTGTTTTCTAAATCACTTTCAGTCACGACACATTTCGTAAAAATTCGAACTGCTCTCCTCAGGGAGAGCGCTTCGCCAAAAGAGCAGCGCCACCCATTTTCTGTTCATTTTACCCTTTGCAGTTGTTATGGACGACTCTCTTGTTGCCTTGGTTTAAGAAAACCCACACACAACAAAAAACGTGCGTTAAATTTGTATTGCACACTGGGCCCACAAGTTTATCGTCTCATCCGAAAGATTAGCACCCAGACCACCACTCAAGGTTAAGTGGATGAGGAAATAATTATTTGGGGTTTGAACTGGAATCGACCCAGAGTCTGTTGGCTTTAAAGGCAGGCAGATTACCCTTGGACCACGACCCAACCTATGTGAAAGACACCTACGTTTTTAAACAAAATTATTTTTATTATCCTTTTATATCGAGGATAATGGAATAAGCACTTATGTGCTTTTTTACATCTAGGCCCCGTGTGTATGCGGTTTTGTAAATTCTGTCATCTGTTCCTACCGGCACACAATGGCGTGTGTGTATGTGTGTGTGTGTGTGTCTGTGTGTGTGTGTGTGTGTTGGCAGGATGACAAAGACCTGGTGCACGAGTTTGTCAACAACGATGGACTGGACTGCCTCATCAAAGTTGGGGCTGAAGCTGACCACAATTACCAGAATTACATCCTCAGAGGTGCGTGTGGGTGGAGGTATGGGTGGAAGTGCAGTATGTGTGTGGTGGTGGTGGTGGTGGGTAGTGTGTGTGCGTGCGGGGGTAGGTGTGTGTGGGGGGGGGGGGGGAGAGTAGTATATGTGTGGGTATGGGTGTGGCGGGGGGGGGGGGGGGGGGGTAGTATGTGTGTGTGTCAAGTCAAATTTTTATTTCCAGATGTTACATTGAATAAGCAATGCATTTGCTTTTTTATGTGTGTGAGTGGGGTGTTTGTGTGTGTGTATGAGTGGGGTGTGTGTTTTTGTGTGTGTGAGTGCGTGTGTGTGTGTGTGAGTGCGGGTGTGTGTGTGTGTGTGTGTGTGAGTGGGGTTTGTGTGTGTTGTGAGTGCGGTGTGTGTTTGTGTGTGTGAGTGTGGTGTGTGTGAGTGATGAGAAGGTGGATGTAGTGTGTGTAGGGGAGGTGGATGGGCGGGTAGTGGGTGTGGGTGTATGTATGGGTGGATGGGAGAGAGAGAGAGAATGAATGTGTGTGTGTGTGTTCAGTTTTGAATCAGTGCATAACAATAGTCTTCATCCACGTCTTTCGTCTGTAAGATCTTCATAGAAGTACAGTTTGTTAGATAGTGTGTGTGTGTGTGTGTGTGTGTGTACGTGCGTGCGTGCGTGCGTGTGTTTGTGAGTGCGTGCGTTTGTTGTCATGATGATATTGGTGTGGTGCTGACACTATGATGTTGATGTGGTGTTGTCATTATGATGTTGATAATGTGTTATCATTATGATGTTGATTGTGTGTGTCTTGATGATGTTGAAATGTACTGTGTTATGGTATTGATGGTGTGTTGTCATGATGATGTTGATGTGGTGTTGACATTCTGTTGTTGGTTGTGTGTTGTCATGGTGGTATTGATTGTGTGTTGTCATTATGATGTTGAAGTGGTGTTGACATTCTGTTGTTGATGGTGTGTTGTCATGATGGTATTGATTGTGTGTTGTCATTATGATGTTGAAGTGGTGTTGACATTCTGTTGTTGATGGTGTGTTGTCATGATGGTATTGATTGTGTGTTGTCATTATGATGTTGAAGTGGTGTTGACATTCTGTTGTTGATGGTGTGTTGTCATGATGGTATTGATAGTGTGTTGTCATGATGATCTTGAAGTGGTGTTGACATTCTGTTGTTGGTTGTGTGTTGTCATGATGGTATTGATTGTGTGTTGACATTCTGTTGTTGATGGTGTGTCGTCATGGTGGTATTGATTGCGTGTTGTCATTATGATGTTGATGTGGTGTTGACATTCTGTCGTTGATGGTGTGTCGTCATGATGGTATTGATTGTGAGTTGTCACGATGGCGTTGACTTGTCATGATGATGTTGATGTGGTGTTGACATTGTGTTGTTGATTGTGGTGTTGTCACGATGACGTTGATTTTATTTGTCATGATGACGTTGATGTGATGTTTTACAGCGCTGGGGCAGGTGATGCTGTATGTGGACGGCATGGAGGGCGTGGTCAGACACAACGCTACCGTGCAGTGGCTCTACACCCTCCTCGTCTCCAAGGTCCAGCCTCTCCTTCCTTCTCCTTCTCTCCTTCTCTCTCCGTGCATGTGTGTGTGTGCGCGTGCGTGGGCGTGCGTGCGAAACATGAAGTGAAAAGTATGTGATGCAAAAGAGAGGAAAGACTGTATTCGGTTATAACATCTTCATATGTAGAAAAATACACTCAAGATAATCTGTCTCTCTCTCTCTCTCTCTCTCTCTCTCTCTCTCTCTCTCTCTCTCTCTCTCTTATAAATAATTTTTCTTACATAATTTAAGACTCCATTACCTCATAATATCTGTATTTGTAGAAAAGTACACACAAGATAAGACTCCATTACCTCATAATATGTGTATATGTAGAAAAGTACACACCAGATAAGACTCCATTACCTCTTAACATCTGCATATGCATATGGATCGGTGGTCTAGAGGTAACGCGCCTGTCTAGAAAGCGAAAAGTCCGGGTCTGAAGTGTGCGGCGGTTCGTACCCCGTTTGGACCGGAAATTTTTCCCCCATCCATTAGACCATGAGTGGTGGTCTGGGCGCTAGTCTTTCGGATGAGACGATAAACCGAGGTCCCGTGTGTTACACGTAATTATTTAGCGCACGTAAAAAAACCCACGGCAACAAGAGAGTTGTCCCTGGCAAAATTCTTAGAAAAAAGCCACTCTGATAGGGAAACAAATACAGCTGCAGAAAAAAAAAAAAAAAAAAAAAAAAGGGTGAAAGGGTGGCGCAGCGCTAAGTGGCGACGCGTTCTCCCGCTCTCCCCGGGGAGAGCAGCCCGAATTCAAATCTGAGCGCTTTGATTTGTTGCTTTACAAGATTCAGCGCTATATAAATTCCATACATTATTATTATTATTATTATTATTATATGTAAAAAAGTACACTCAAGAAGACTCCATTGCATCATCATATCTCCATACGAAGTAAAGCACACACAAGCAGTTCACTGAATGCTTTTGTAATCATTTGAGAAACAAAACATGACACCCAATGATTCACACGCGGGGACACATCCTCGAGAAAACTGAAAACCAAAAACTATTTTTCTCGTTTCTCCGAGGTTCACTAATGTTGAGATTTTCCAGTATGCGACTGGGTTTGTGTGTGTGTTGCCCCCCATTAAGGTAGCCGCATTCCGGATCCAACTTCAGGGGCAGTTCGTGGTTCATACATCGGTAGCATTTGATGCACCAGCATACAACCCAACGAAAACTGTGATAGAAAGTGCTTTGGTTTGTTGCTTTACAGGGTTAAGCGCTATGTAAGTTCCATACATTATTTTCATAATTATTATTATTATCATTAGTAGTAGTCGTAGTAGTGGTAGAAGTAGTAATAGTAGTAATAGTAGTAGTAGTAATAGTAGTAGTAGTAGTAGTAGTAGTAGTAATAGTAGTAGTAGTAGTAGTAATAGTAGTAGTAGTAGTAATAGTAGTGGTAGTAGTAATAATAATAATAGTAGTAGTAGTAGTAGTAGTAGTAGTAGTAGTAGTAAACTTAACAATGTCATGAGCGCTTTTAGTTGCTGCTTTAACCAGATTTAGCACTATGTCAGTTCTATACACAATTATTATTATCATCATCGTTATCATCATCATCATTATCATCATCATCATCATCATCATCATCTCTCTCCCCGTGCCTGCAGGGTCGCCTGGTGGTCAAGACCTCCCTGAAGCTGCTGCTGGTGTTCGTGGAGTACGCGGAATCGAACGCGCTACAGCTACTGCGCGCCATCAACACAGTGGACGCTCGGCGAGGGCTGAAACCTTGGGCCAACGTGATGAGCATCCTGTGCGAGAAGGACGGGGCGGATTCTGAACTGCTGGTGTATGCCATGACCCTCGTCATGAAGGTGTGTAGGAGGAGGAGGAGTGGGGGTGTGGGTGTGGTGGGGGGTGGGTGGTGTGGAGTGGGGGTGGTGTGAGTGTGTGGTTGGATGGGGGGGGGGTTGTGGGTAGGGGGGGTTGTGGTGGTGTAAGTGTGTGGTTGTGGTGTGAGTGTGTGGTTGGGGGGGGGAGAGAAGGGAAGGGCGTTGTGCTGTTTTTGGTTTGGTTTGTTTTTGGGTTTTTTTCTGGGGAAGGGATGATTCCTCGGCTACAGTTCCGAGGTTCACCAGTGGTGAGATTATTTTTGGATTTTTAAAAATTAGTTTTTATTCATTTCTATCGAGGATAATGGAATAAGCACTTATGCGCTTTTTTACATCTAGTACCCGTGTGTATGCGTTTTTGTAAATTCTGGCATCTGTTCCCACCGGCACACAATGGCCTACTCTTACGAAAAGCGGAACAGGTTTTAACGTGTGCGCAAGATGTTCTGCGTGCGTTCGCACACGGGGAACCTCGGTTTATACTCTCATCCGAAAGACTTTTGGGGAGAGTGGAGGAGTCTGCACTGATGTTAACTCCAGGGGGGAAAATATCCCCCCTTGCACGGGAATTGAACCCAGGTCGTCAGATTGCCAGCGCAATCTTGTAACCACTAGGCTATCCCCTCCCATTTCTTTTTCGCATGCGACCGTTTCTGGCCCACCGTTGAAGGTAGCCGCATTCCGACTTAACGGGTATAACGCTCTAACCACTAGGCTAGATGAATCGGTGGTCTAGAGGTAACGCGCCTGTTTAGGAAGCGAAAAGTCCGGGTCGGAAGTGTGCGGTGGTTCGTATCCCGTTTGGACCCGAAACTATTCCCCCATCCATTAGATCATGAGTGGTGGTCTGGGAGCTAGTCTTTCGGATGAGACGAACGATAAACCCGAGGTCCCGTGTGTTGCACATAATTATTTAGCGCACGTCAAAGAACCCATGGCAACAAGAGAGTTGTCCCTGGCAAAATTATGTAGAAAAAAGCCACTCTGATAGGGAAACAAGTACTGTTGCAGACAGGGTAAACAAAATGGGTGACGCTGCTCTTGTGGCGACATGCTCTCCCCGGGGTGAGCAGCCCGAATTTCACGCAGAGAAATCTGCGTGACTTAAAGTGGTGTAAATAAATAAATAAATAAATAAATTTCTCTCTCCTCCCCCTCGCTCCTGTCTCCGTGTGTGTGCACACACAGGTGCTGAACGCCATAGGGGACCAGGACACGTTCTACGATGTGACGGACAGTCTGGAGGAGCAGGGACTGGAACGCATCACCCGCAAACACATGGAGCGTCAGGGCGCAGACCTCGACCTCCTCACCCAGTTCCACATCTACGAGGTAGGCAGCGTCTAGGCTAGGGGCGTGGCTGACAGGTACCACTGTCACAGTGTTCCATATCTACAGGTAGGCAGCATCTAGGGTATCGCTGACAGGTATCACTGTCAGACACAGTGTTCTACGTCTATGAAGTAGGTAGCGTCTAGGGTATCGCTGACAGGTAGCACTGTCACAAACACAGTGATCTACATCTATGAGGTAGGCAGGTTTTAGGGCGTGGCTGACAGGTACCACTATCACAAACACAGTGTTCTACGTCTATGAGGTATGAAGGTTCTAGGGCGTGGCTGACAGGTAGCACTGTCACAAACACAGTGTTCTACATCTGTGAGGTAGGCAGCGTCTAGGCTAGGGGCATCGCTGACAGGTACCACTGTCACAGACACAATGTTCTACGTTTATGAGGTAGGTAGGTTTTAGGGTATCACTGAAAGGTACCACTGTCACAGTGTTCCACATCTATGAGGTAGGCAGCGTCTAGGGCGTCGCTGACAGGTAGCACTGTCACAAACACTGTTCTACGTCTATGAGGTAGGCAGCGTCTAGGGCGTGACTGACAGGTAGCACTGTCACAAACACAGTGTTCTACATCTATGAGGTAGGCAGCATCTAGTTAGGGCGTGGCTGACAGGTAGCACTGTCACAAACAGTGTTCCACATCTATGAGGTAGGCAGCGTCTAGGGCGTCACTGACAGGTACCACTGTCACAAACACAGTGTTCCACATCTATGAGGTAGGCAAGGTAAAGGGCGTGGCTGACAGGTACCACTGTTACAAACGGTGTTCTACATCTATGAGGTAGGCAGGTTCTAGGGCGTCGCTGACAGGTAGCACTGTCACAAACACAGTTTTCTACATCTGTGAGGTAGGCAGCATCTAGGGCGTCGCTGACAGGTAGCACTGTCAGAGACACAGTGTCTATGAGGTAGGCAGTGTTACGGGCTTCGCTGACAGATAGCACTGTCACAGTGTTCCACATCTCCACATCTATGAAGTAGGCAGTGTTAAGGGCTTTGCTGACAGGTACCACTATCACAAACACAATGTCTCTCACTGCTATCTTCCACTAATAACAAAATAGGAAGGTACAATTTTTTGACATTCAAAACAGTAGGAATTAATTTTTGAAATGATTTTTGTGTGTTTTCTTATTTATAATTAATGATCATCGAAACCCGGCAAAATACAACAAAAGAAGTCAGAAAAACGAAACGTTACCTTATTTGTACGATTATGCGTTATCATTATTATTATTTTCTTTTTATAAATGTCAGTATATTTTGTTGTTTTGTAGGGTTTATTCATTTGCCGTGGTATGCTTTTTCATGCCAGTTTGCATGTTTACACTCCCTGTTTACGCATGTTTACAATAACGAGCATTGTTGTAATTAACATTGTATTTATGTTGACAGTGTGCATTGAAACAAGAAGACGGCGATGATCTCTCCGAAATATCGCAACTGGAAAACCTAAGGTAACAGAAATGTTGTTAACATGAAGGATTTGCCAGTGTTCTCTAATTCTTTCTTTTTTTCTCATTTATATAAACATGCCTTTATCTTTCGTTTCATTCTTTTGATTTGTATATAGCTTCCTTTCGATATTTGTAAACTTTTTATTTTCTCTCATTTTTGTTATAAAGTATCCTTGCTGATCTTTTCATCTATCGGAAAATGTAACTACTCATGACAATCATCTATTCAGTATTTAATAATCACTTGTACAGAACCTATTTGTTCATTTCATTAAGGTTGGTTAATTTCCATAAAATTTGATTGTGTTATAGTGGGCAATTGTTCTAACATCTATTTTAATTTTGCTTACGTTCCTTCTAACTAGACTTGTGTTGCACCAACCACCCTTCACTCTCTCTCTCTCACAGACAGGCGCACACACACACACTCACACACACACTCACACACACACACACTCGCGCGCACGCACACACACACACACACACACACACACACACACACACACACACACACACCACACACACACACACAGGGCAAAAATGTTAATCGACACACACACATACACCAAAAATGTTAATCAATACACATACACCAAAAATGTTAACTAACGCACACACATACACACACACTCTCTCCCTCCCTCTCTCCCTCCCTTCTCCCCACCCCCAGCCCTCAACTTCCAGAAAAGTCAAAAACAAAGACACACTTCCCCACTGTCGCAGACGAATGCCCAGAATAAAGAGTGAAGGGGAGGTACGCCGCAGCAAGCGGCACGTGCAGCAGCAGCAGGCCAAGATGAACAAAGGCCCCAGCTGCCCTGTCGTGCCGCGTACCATGGAGGAATCTCCTGCAGAGCAGTTCCAGCGACGCCGACAGAAGCACATCGAGTGAGGATCACTCTGAGATTCAGTCTGATTTTGTTTTCGTTCTTCAGAGCGCGTGTATGTATGGAGCTAAACAAGTACAAAACGTCTTGCACACATGTTCAACATCCCATCTACCGTGAACGGCATGCCATCTGATAGGATGGATGCTCCCCCGTGGGGATGCCGGGGGACTGGAGGTGAAGGGGGGGGGGAGCGGGAGGGAGGGGCTATCAGTATAAATAGCATCCCCACCTTCTGGAAATTCTGTGCTTAGAAACCCCCTCTTTTCTATCCTTCTCTTTGGTTTTGCTTTGTTCCTTTTTACTCTTGTCGTTATTTTCCTTCTTGTCTGTTTTCTGCTTTCCTGGTCCATTCTCCAGCTTTTTTCCCCCCCAGAAAGACTTTATGAATAACAGTTTTTTCCCATGCCGAAGTCGGATGCGCTGGGCCTGATTGTCAGGTGCATAATGGCAGCGCAACGCATTTTCGCTTATATAACAGACAACAATAGTTACTGCCTGAGCGTTCGATGAAGAAGAAGGACGGATGTTTTGAATCTACCCAGCATGCACACAGCTACTTCAATTCAATTCAGTTCAAAGAATTTATTATCTCAGAGACGGAGAAGTTCACGTTGGTTACAAGCCATATATAAAAACAGTAAACATGTTAATCTGGGGAGACATGGGCCCTGCCAGGTTCAGCCTGCTCACGAAAGATTGTCTAAGTAGTTCATGCTTCCACGTCTTTTCAAGGAGTTAATGGGAGTCTTCTCCATCATTGAACGTTCAGACAGCATCTATTGTTGTCTGTGGTATGAATGAAAATACGTTGCGCTGCCTTTACACACCTGTCAAGTCAGGCCCAGTGCATTCGACTTCGGTGTGGGTGAGAATTGTTAGTTTTGAAGTCTTTCTGGGAAAAAAGCAGAAGAATGGACCAATAAGGAAGAAAATAAATAAAGAAGGACTAGAAGAAAAGAAAGGGAACAAGGCAGAAACAAAGAGGAATAGAAAAGAGGGAATTCTTAGCACAGAAAAGAGGGAATTCTTAGAAAAGAGGGAATTCTTAGCGCAGAATTTTCCAGAATGTTGGAAGTGCTGTTTATACTGATAGGCCCCCGGCATCCCCACGGAGGAATGGGAGTGAACACTAGTCAAGAATGAGTTTATGTGTACAATGTCAAACGTGACCTTTAACCACTAGAATAAGATACCTTTCCAACAGAGAGGAAAGCAAATTCCTGGACGTGGTCTTTGCGTCATCATTTGTTTCCTTGCTACTCTTTTTTACCTTCATTTTCATTCCTTTTGTTTTCATTTTTAATGCCAGTTCTTTCTTGTGTGTGTGTGTTTTAAGCTGTGTGTGTTTCGGGCAGTGTGTGTGTGATGGTAGTACGTGTGTGCATGCAAGCGCGCGCATGCATATACATGTGTGCTTGCGTGTGTGTTCGCCGCACGCGCGCGTATCAGTGCGCGCGCACGTACATACGCACACCTGTGTTGCGCATATTTTGACTGTCCCATCCCTACACACTGTGCAGAAACTCCACGCTTCCAGACGAGGAACAAGTGTTCCAGAAAGGACGGCGTTCCCTTCCCAGCCACTTCCAGAACGGAGCAGAGCGTAAGTACCCCCGAGTGGGCCCACCCGTACCCGTGCACCCACATTGGAGTTTGTCCCCAGTGTCACCGTGTATCGGGTAGTGAATAATTATCCATGAATTTCTCCTGCTAAATACGTGTGTATATCAACGGTATCGTGGCATATTGGACCGTAAGTGGTCATTAATTGTTTAAAACTATATACGAGCATTTATCCCCAATACCATGGTATTTTGGGCAGTAAATGCCCATAAATTTATCAAACTATGTACATAATGTATCAACACAATATCATGGTGCATTGGACTTTAAGTGCCCATGAATTTATCAAACTATGTACGAGCATTTATCAACAATATCATGGTGTATTGGATCGCAAATATCTCTATTTATCAAGCTATGTGCAAACTTATATTCACAATATCATGGCGCTTTATACTTCAGGCAATCGGTGTGTCATTCTTTGTTTACTCCATAACATTGTGTGGGTCTGTTTTGTAGTAAAGAGTGAAATGAAGGAACATTTCACCAGTTGTACTAAGTATACTCGTGCAATACGTCCCTCCCAGACTTGTTGTTGTTGTTACATAATACACAGGCGTGTTTTCTTCAAACGCTTCCATCTACATACCGATGCACATGTTTGCCACATGCTGATACTTTTGCAACATACTGATATTCATGCTTTGTTTGAATACTGATGCATATGCTTTTGCTACATACTGATACACACAGTTTTTTTGCTAAACACTGACGCACATGGGTTTTGCCACATACTGATACATATGGTTTTGCGTCTAACTGTATATTTGGCCTCCTCTTCCACGAAACGTGGATGGGTTTAAACCTGTGTACACATGATGTTCTGTGTGTGTTCACACTCGGGATCTCAGTTTATAGTCTCATCCTGAAGGACTTCCAGGGAAATGGAGTTAATACCAGTGCTGACTCCCGGGGATATTGGCCTGACTGGACTCCTCAAGAAGCCTCCACCGTTACTGTCAGTTCGAGTTCGACTCTCTAACCACTAGGCTATCCTTCCCTGAATTTAAATTGTAATAGGCATTAAAGGCTACTCTTGCCAACGCAGAAAGGCTCTCCAAATCAAAGACAGTCATAAACTTACAAACCATTGTAAAAGAGAAATCGGTATATTGTTTTGAATAATGTCATCCCGTGTTGTTATGTTGGCATAGTTTCTTTTTCTTGTGGGAGGGTGATTATGATTTTTATCTGGAAACGAAACATGTTAAATGATTTCTACTCATAGTTTGTGCTCTCATAATTCATGCACGGTATAGGGGTTATATTTTTATTTTCCTCTTTGATAGTTTGTTTATGCAAAGTTTTCTTTTGTTTTGTTTTCCTTTATTTTATTTATATTATTATTTTTTGCGTTTTCCTGATCAAATTGGATACAATTCAGAAGGGGGGGGTGGAAACATTGTTTTTCGTTTATTTTGGGATTTTGTTTAAAGACACAACCTTGATTCTATACAAGCTTTACTGAGTTTGACAGAAAACGAGATTGAACACTATATTACCATACCAGACCCTAGAAACCCGAATCGATGAAAAGTAATAGAGTTAAATTGTTCCCTTACAGTAAGAAAGGGAGGTCAGACGTACAGATAGTTTAACATTGTGCTGTATTTTATAAATGAAGACAACAGATGTAGTTCTATTTTGTAAGTTAAACTGATTTCTTTTCACTTTGTTCCCTTGTCCATCTATCTGCCAGCTTGTCTGAATAGAGACAGTCCGTAAAGTTATACTTTTTAAATGAAACTTGTTTTGCTTTATTCTCTTTTGTCTTTCTATTTGCCTGTCTGTCTGTCTGTCTGTCTGTCTGTCTATTTGTCGCACTGTCTGATCGCTTCATCACTTGTTTGTCATCTCTAAGATACGCCGCAGAAAATGACTTATTTGTGCCGTAAAAAATATCTGTGCAAAGAGACAGTATGATAATAATAATGATAATAATAAATAATAATAATAAGCAAAGCTGATAGCATCTTCACTACGGACGGCTGTTGGGAATGCTTTGCCTTGCATTACCTTGCCTCAGGGCTGATTGACTGGGAGGAGGGAGAAGACGCTCTGTCAGCCTCCACTCTGGAGGATTCTGACACTTCAACTGCTTGTGGGGAGGAGGAAGAGGAGGATGAGGAGGAATATAACACGTGTACAGAGGAGGACATGATGAATCTCCTCTGTGAAGAGGGTAAACCAGCGGGTGTGTCTTCAGCAGATTCCCAACATCCTTCTTAGAACTTTTATTTTGTTCAGATTTTTTTTTTTACTGCTATCCTGCTTCCTGCCATTCAGTACTAAAGTTTCCGTTTTCTTGTGTGACTCTTGCCGTGTGAGTGCCTTTCAATCCTATCACATGAGTGCCACTCATTTGTTTTTAACATTTTTTTTTTCTGAATACTGCAGTGTTCTGAGATAAAAATTTGAGTTGTTTTGAGAGGTAACCATTTCTGTAGTTGTTTGATTCCGGCATTAAGTGACTGCAATTTGACTCCACGCTCTTAGAATGCAGTAGACTTCCACTGTATCGAACGACACTGTAGTCCTGGCTCTGGACCATTCTGCCATCATTTTATTGCTATCACATCAGGTGAATTTCCTTTGCACCGAGTGCAGTGTCTGTTCCCTTTTGAAAGCTGATTGCATTTAGCTGTATTTTGAGTGCTGTGGTTACCCCTGTCTGTTACTCTCATTATAATAATAATAATAATATATGGAATTTATATAGCGCTGAATCTTGTAAAAAACAAACAAATCGAAGCGCTTGCACTCAATCATTTACAGGCATGCAACTCTCCTCTGCAATTATCATTCGTTTACTCTGGGTGCCACGCCTGTTGCGTGCTGTTGAGTTCCATTTTCAGAGTGCAAACAATGTTTGATGACTATGCGAATGCTGGATACTCCTTGTGCACACAGCTTGCCATTCATTCTCATCTTTTAAAGGTGTCCTTAATGTTCATGATTACGCGCTTTCTTAAAACACTTCCTTTTTATGCTTCTACACTATTGTTTTGGGTGCTGATGATATCCTTTCACATGAGTGACATAAACACACATGCCTTGATGAGTGCATCTTCTCCCATGTGAGTGAGAAACCGAAAACTTAATCTCTGTTTTTGCAACTTTTAGATATGCTTTTGCTTTGAAAGTGCTGTAAATTTTACAAGAGTACAGGTGCCAAAGAATTCTGTTGGATTTTTAGATTGGATTTGCAAAGTTTTTGTTGTTTTTTTGTGTGTGTAATCCTTGCTAGTGCATGCGCTTACGCGCACATTTTATTTATCTCTACTAAAGTGTTGTTGTTTGGTTTTCTCAAAACAGAAATGTTGATAAGATGTTCAGATATCTAGGACACACAGTCATGAAACCTTGAATCCAAGGCTGAAGTCTATTCACACTTAATAAGATAAACAATCTTTTACCTGCCCATAACATCAGGTAATTTTTTTTGCAGTGAATGATGCATTTTCCCCCTTTTTTTCCTCCTTGCATTACAGGTTATATTCTCATATATTACAGGCGCATCCCATTCATCACAGAACTCTATTTGTCCTGTCTGATATTCCTTTTTAGTGGACAGACGTTAAAACGAAGACACAAACATGTTGAACACAAACGTGTTAATCATATAGTGCGATGCGCGTGAACACAAACGTGTTAATCATATAGTGCGATGCGCGTGAACACAAACGTGTTAATCATATAGTGCGATGCGCGGGTTTCAAACCACCTACCAAAAAAGTAATCCATCAAAAACCTCTCCATTCCAGAGACTTCAGCCCACGGCAAAGGCCCACCCACAACCCCTTTCAACGAGTCCGGATACCACAGCTTCGCAGAGGCCTCCCTGGACCCCAACTCCCTTCAGAACTCCCGCAACGCTCTTCCAGAAGATCAGCACCAGAAGACGATGGTAACGTGCTGTCCAGCAACCAGCGATGGGCCCAATTCAAGAAACACCAGCAGGACAGGATTGAGCCGGAGTCACCGCAGAACCGCCGGTCGCGACAGGACCAGGGGAGAATGGAAGCGGAAACGCCCTCGCAGAGAGGAGTGGGGACCGTGGATGGTCTGGCGTCACGGATGGACCAGTTGAAGGACGGAGGAGGAGGAGGGCAAGGATCTCCTAAGAGACCGCAGGTGGGGGATTTTTGTTGTTGGGTGGGGTGGGGTGGTGTGTGTGTGTTGGTGCGATAGTGGTGTGTGTGGTGTGTATGGTGAGGTGGTGTGTGTGGTGGGTGGTGTGTTGTGTGGTGGTGTGGTGTGTATGTGTGCGAGTGTGGTGTGTGTGTATGGTGAGTGTGTGTAGTGAAGTGTGGTGTATGGGACGTGGTGTGCTTTGTGTTGTGTGTATGTGTGCGAAGTTGTGTGTGTGTGTGTGTGTGTGTGTGGTGTGTGTGTATGTTTGACCCATTGAGTTTTGTAACAGGGAAAGAACAGCAACAAGAAGAAAGATATACTTTAAACACACTTTTATTTCTACACTTATGGCTTCGAAGGAGTTCAAACTAAAGACAATTTTCAATGGATTTGAGAAACTGTTTAAGTCGACATTTCAGAAAAAGGGTTAGAAAACGAGCTTCGGCATTCTACTCACCCATAATTATTCAATTGATGTCGCCAATAACCTCAACTTTGCTATAACTTTTGGTAACTCATAAAGTAGTGTTATCCTCTTGAAAGTGTGTACTGCAGTGAAACGGATTGCTTCAGCATCACGAAAGGAAAAGGTAGAAATAAAATATAGATGATATTGGGGCCATCATTTGCACTATTGTGTATCATGATATTTTTTCAGATATGATGTTTTGTATTTTGTATACCACTTTAAGGGATAACATATTTCTCTGCGTGAAATTCGGGCTGCTCTCCACGGGAGAGGGCATCACCACAAGAACAGCGCCACCCATCATTTTTTTTTTTTTTTTTTTTTTAATTGTTTGCAGTCTGTTGGGCTGTGTTTTCTTACATTCATTATTTCTTTCTGTATGTGACACGATGTATTGCATTCTGCTATGTTGTATTCTATTATACTCCTATTTTTCGTTGTGAAATTGTTGCTTCGAAATAGAACCCTCTTGATAGAAGACGGTGCCTTTGAAACAAAGCGTGACAACAGCACAGAGCTGCAAAAAACCGTCCTCTAGAACACATACTGTTCCTACAACAACAACAACAACAACAACAACAACCTCACCTTCTCACCCTATCATTCCCCCCCTCCCCCGCCTTGGATGTTGCAGAAAGAGAAGGTGCACATCGAGAGTTCCGTGAAGGACGCGGTGAAGAACTTCGCCGGTGCCCAGAAGGGCGACAGTGGGGAGCTGCCCATCATGGGCCTCAGGCCCAGCGGCGACAGCAGCGGCCTCATCAGCGCGGCCAAGGAGGGACTCAGCCGAGCCAAGGCCGCCGACACGGCGCGCGAGTACCAGCCCCCACCCGCCCCAGAGCTGGAGAAGAAGACGGAGAGCGACATGCAGTGGGAGCGCATCCAGAGACGCCTGAAGCGATCCCTCAAGATCAAGGACATGGACTTCACCGACCTGGAGGGGGACGAAGACGTGGACGTCTTCGCGCCCCCGCCCTTGACCTTTGACTGTCTGGACGGCATGCCCCCTCCCCCTCCCGGGGTCCCCCCTCTTCCTGGGATGGGGGGTCCCCTCCCTCCTCCTCCTCCTCCACCTCCTATGCTGGGAGGTGGGCCTCCGCCTCCTCCTCCTCCTCCCGGAGCCCCTCCTCCTCCACCTCCTCCTTCTATGGGAGGGTCGTCACCTCACGCGTCGTCCAACCTGCCGCCTCCTCTCGGGGCCAACCTGCCCAAGAAGAAGAAGACGGTGAAGCTGCACTGGCGGGCGTTGCAGAACGTGGAGCAGGAGCATCCTGGAGGGAAGGGCGAGACGGTGTGGAAGGAGCTGGTGCCTATCAACCTGGACGTGGAGAAGATGGAGCACCTGTTTGAAACCAGGGTCACCGACACCAAGCAGAAGGTCAGACACGTCGGGGCCGGTTATGTGTTGCTTGTCGGCGTTGTTGTCATCGTCGTCTGCTGCTGGTGCTGCTATTGTTGCTGCTGTTGTTGCTTTAAGGAGCGTGTGTGTGTGTGTGTGTGTGTGTGTGTGTGTGTGTGTGTGTGTGTGTGTGTGTGTTGTGTGTGTGTGTGTGTGTTGATGTGTGTTTGGGTTGTGTTGATAGCTTTCACTTTGCACAGTTTCTTGAGTGTAGTTCAGTTCTGGTGTACTGTGGAATCTAGTACAGAGACTAGATATGAGACTGAGATTGAGAGAGAGGGGGAGGGAGTGGGGGAGGGAGGGGGAGGAGAGGGGGGAGGAGAGGGAGGGAGAGAGAGAGGGAGGGAGAGAGAGAGTGTATGAATTTCACCATACATCACCATAGATTATGTAAACACTCGATATATTTATAAATCAATAAATACTGTATCGGGAAACACTCGATATATTTATAAATCAATAAATACTGTATAGGGATTACATCCAAAATTTGGTTTTATGCACTAATAAGTTTGGGGTACAAGTACTTAAGTTAATTTTAATTGCGTTCATATCGCATAACGTCTTGGTATAGTTCTCCAGCATAATTATGTGCTTTTAGATTGCATCCAAGTTTTATGTGAGTGGGTTAATGGGTTAGAATATGCTTTACAATATGCCTAATGACTGTGGCTAAGAATATGCTTTACAATGTGGCTAATGATATTGTGGCTAAACCTTTTTTTTCATTATGTGATGTTTCAGAGCTGACAGACTGATTTTCTTTGTTCAATGGTTGTCAGAGATAACGCACTGCTTTAGACAATCGTAGACATAATAATAATAATAATAATAATAATAATAATAATAATAATAATAATAATATACATGTGTCAGATTTGTAACTAACATGATTATTGTCAGTAATTTCAGCGTGTTAGATTAGATGACAGCTGATAACGAGTAACTGTGTTTTAATTTTGTCACTGCCAGGAAAATTTTTACTGTTGTATTTTTTTCCAGCGTTTTAGTGAACACACTACAGACTTTACTACAGTCCTCATTGTTGCACATCACACAGTTGCATATACACCCACATGGTAAGCCTATCAAACATTTTATCTATGAAGAGTTTTTCCTGTCCATACTTCACAATCAAAGGTCTAAAACTGCATATTTCTGCAATCTATAATATAACAACGAGGTTTGTGTTTGTGCAGTATCTCTTTGTCCACACTTCACAATCGCAGGTGTAAAATTGCATATATCTTCAATAATTCATTATAATTATAACAACGAAGTATAGGTTTTATACAGCATCTATGTGTTCTGTTTATGCAGTCTCCCTGTGCTTTGCATAAGAGCCAAAGTACTTGTTCGTTCACAGTTCTTAACACAGTTGGTGTGCTACATCTAAAGCTTTCTGGTCTGTGCTCCCAAATGTACCAAAACTGGAATTGCAGCCACCCAGAGCTGTGTACACCCGTGTTCCCTCATTTTACCATCATCTTGCAGGACTGCCCCTGTTGACAGTTGTTCTTCAGTTTCCCTTACAGTCACACTTCCCTGGTTTTCTTTTATGCAGGGTCCTCTCGGGGTGTTTGAGCCTACAGCTGAAGCTTTATACTCCCCGAGTTCCCCTTGTTTGCCATTGTGCTGCCAATGCTTTGTTAATGCAGGTTTAGGCCGTAGGCTGTTACAACCCGATATGTACGTTCAAGGACCTTTTACAGTGTGACGACCAAAGCTTTGTAGATCCAGGATTTCCCATTTTAAAATGTAGCAACCTGGTCTTTGCATATACCGAGTTCTTCATACTGCTATCCTAGTCTATATTTTGTACGTGCGGATCGCCTTACAGTCAGAACCCACATACATGCTGAATGCCTCATGTTTCCACGTACAGGTTCATGATTCACACAGGCTTGTCATGCCTGCTTATGTCTTTCTCTTTTCATGCTCTTGGCGCGCATTGACGACTGCCGATGGCTAATTTGCATGTGGTGTTGTTCGCAACATCCTAACCTTACAGGAAGTGGTAAGATTTCAACCGCCAGTGTGTGATTTTTGAATGTCATTTTGGTGTAGTGTGATGTGAACATGGAGGTGTGTTTGTGGAAGCGATGATGCCAGTGTGATGTGTGAAGCGGTGAGGATGTGTGTGTCTGTAGGCGGCTCTCAGATGTGTCAAGAGTTTAAAGGCAATAGTGATTATTGTAGCTGTTCACTCTCAGATGTGTCAAGAGTTTAAAGGCAATAGTGATTATTGTAGCTGTTCACTCGCTGTTATCTCTAGGCTGGGGATCAGATTGGTGTTGTAACCAGATTGATTTTGTAACCTTCACACATCATCTTTCTCCTCCAGTTCTTTCATGAGTGATGCAAAGCTGAGTTTACCTGGATCACTCTATGTGCGCAGAAATGTTGCAGGCACATATACTTTTATTGCTTTCACGGAGTCTTAGCAAATTACAGTGCACAGTCTCGATTCAGACTTCTCGCTGATGCGACTATATCATATGTCATATTTCGTACCCGGTTCATGCATAAATCGGGGAAAGAAGAAAAGGAATGGTCAAATTATTTTGTTCGAATATGACTGGATATTTTTTTACATGAGTAAGTTTCCAATTGCAGAAAACAGGAATCCATCAGAAAGTATGAATGATTTAGTTAGCTGAGCACCATATGGGAGCAAAGAGGGCGAATCTTTTGAGGAGACGGGATAGCACAGTGGTCAGAGGTCTCGCTGCCCCCTAGCAAAGGCTAAACAAGTTGAGCATGATTACCTAGTGGATGCGTGATCGTTCCTACGTCAGTAAAGTCCCCTAGTTCACCCAGCTGTAAATGGGTACCTGCCCTCTTTAGAGACAGGGAAGGTAAAGCAGCGAAGGAGATGAGATGGACGCCGCCCTAAAAATGAAGTTGAGGTCTCTGACATCTCACTTCCCAACGACCGTATACGATATAGGAACACTTTGACCCTTCACCGTTTATTCCTTGACCCTAGTGTTGTGTCTTAGGCTATTTCTGTCCCAGGCATATTGCCATCCAACTTGACACATGTGAGAGCCGCTTTACTCTGTGTCAGTTTTCATTCTTTGTGTGGACATTGAATTGTGTGTCAAGAAAAAAAAGAAGTCACTATTAATTAACAGTGGCAAAGCGGTGGTAGCAGAACTTACTGCTCAGTCTTGCTTTGACTTTTAGAAATGCATTAATTTGATGTTGTTGGGAATGTGCGGCTTGAATCTGAAATATGGTGATTTTGTCTTGGTCATGACATGTAGATGTTGTGGTGGTGGTGGTGTCCTTAAGGCATGTGTCGTGTTTCGTGTCGTGTTATGTGCTAAAATGATCAGTATAAGTTGCTATTGTTATGTGAGGGTATTTTGTTTTTCTTTCTTTAGTATCTATGTTGTGAAGTTTGTCCCATAGCGGTGCTGTCAGTTCTTTCAGAATCTTTCCTTTCCTTTCCTTTCTTTCTTTCTTTCTTTCTTTCTTTTTTTCTTTCTGTCTTTCTTTCTTTCTTTCTTTTCTTTCTGTTCTTTCTTTACTTCTTTCTTTCCTCCTTTCCTTCTTTTTGATTCCCTCATGAGGTTGCTGGTAGTTCTTTCACAATGTGGAAGTGGGTTGGTGTTTGCGCTTCCATATGTGTAGAACTGTCTGTGTGCTTTTTAGAAAGTGAAGAGAAAGTAAAAGATGGAAAATTTGCCTGGTAAAAGAATTAGAAGTGTGTGTGCTTTCATCAAGATTTGATGTTTTGCCAAGGCACATTTTTATAAATCGCCTATTTATAATGTGTGTGTGTGTGTGTGTGTGTGTGAGAGAGAGAGAGAGAGAGAGCGAGAGAGAGAGAGATATATAAATATTAGTTCTAACATTGGAAGTTTCAGGCACTCCTATTTCTTTGATCGTAATTTTACTCTCTCTCTCTCTCTCTCTCTCTCTCTCTCTCTCTCTCTCTCTCTCTCTCTCTCTCTCTCTCTCTCTCTCTCTCTCTCTCTCTCTCTCTCTCTCCACACACACACACACACACACACACACACACACACACCTCTCTCTCTCTCTCTCTCTCTCTCCCTCCCTCCCTCCCTCCTTCAGGATGAGACTATAAATGGAGGTCCCGTGTGTGAACACGCGCAGAACATCTTACGCACACGTTAAAACCCGTTCTGCTTTTCGGAAGAGTAGGCCATTGTGTGCCGGTGGGAACGGATGACAACATTTACAAAAATGCATACACATGGGGACTGGATGTCAAAAAAAAAGCACATGAGTGCTTATTCCATTATCCTCGAAATAAAAGAAAAATAAATAAATAAAACACACACAACACACAGACACAAACATACTTTCAAAAGCGTACTTTATTCCATTTAATTTTTGTTTTGTTTTTTTGTTCTATTAACTTTTGTATCTCCCTATCCTTTTTTGTAGTCATGTTCTTATTGTTTGTTTCTGAGAGTGAGAATGCTATCTCAATATCTCAAGTTTTAATTCAAACCAACCATCTTGCCAATCTTCCAGTTTATTTACAATTTGTGTTAATTTTCAGATAAGTTTTTGATTTCTGCATGGTTGTTTGCTGTTTGTTGCTTTTCCCCAATTTTTCCAGCTTATTTATTCCTGCTTTTAAAATTTTTTTTATTCATTATCAGGTTTTGCTTCCAGGTTTCTTGGTTTCAGTTTATGTCCTTGTTTGATTATCTTATTTCATCTTTTTTCCATTTTATTCCCTTTCATTGTACTTTGTTACATTACTTGTTTTGTGTTACTTGTTTTGCTGAATCAAAGAAAAACACAAACACCACACGAAAAATCAGTCACTTTCTCGTGGACAAGTAACATACTGGTTATGAAGTCATAGCATGTTCATGTAAGCACACGCTCGTGCGCGCGCACACGCACACACACACACACACACACACACACACACACACACACACACACACACACACACACACACACACACACACACACGCGCACGCACGCACGCACGCACGCACGCACGTACGTACGTACGAAAGCACGCACGCACGCACGCACGCGCGCGCGCGCAGGAATGCAGACACACACCCGGTTTCAAGAAAACACATACCCAGTACCCGTTTGTATGTACATGCATAGTCATGCACAAAATGTTTTCCTTCTCGCTGTCTCTGTTTTCTCCTTCTTTTATCTTCTTCTTCTATCTTTCTTTCCTTCTTCCTTCCTTCCTTCATTTCATTCTTCCTTCCTTCCTTTCTTTCTTTCTTTCTTCCTTCCTTCCTTCCTTCCTTCCTTTCTTTCTTTCCTTCTTCTTTTTCTTCTTCTTCTTCTTCTTCTTTGTTTTCTATCTCATCTTCCTCCTACTATGCGCTTTGATTTGTCTTTGCAAGATATAGCGCTATATAAGTTCCATTTATTATTATTATTATTTATTATTACTTCTGTTCATCTTTCCTCTATCCCGCTTCTGTATCTTTCCATCTTTCTTTCTCAAATGTATTTCTGTTTGGTGTGGTATTTGTCTCAATTGTTCCCAGCGTAGGGTTTCAACTTGTCGATAGGCAATAATATAACATTCAGCTAGATGACAGGCCTCTTTGTGCCTCTTGTATCTCTTGATCTTTAAGCAGCACAAGTTGAAGTGAAGGGACCTAATTACGTTTTCACATATGATATAATGTTCGGCTGGTTGTTTTGGTTGGTTGGTTGGTTGGTTGGTTTGGGTGGTTGTTGTTGTTGTGGTTGTTGTTGGTGGTGGTGTGTTGTGTGTTGTTGTTGGTTGTTGTGGTGGTGGTGGTGGTGGTGGGGTGGGTGGTGGTGGTGGTGGTGGTGGTGTGTGAGAGAGAGAGAGTGTGTGTGTGCGTGTGCGTGCGTGTATGCGTGTGTGCGTGCATGTGTGTGTGTGCGTGTGTCTTTGTGTGTGTGAGAGAGAGTGTGGGGTGTGCATGCGTGTGCGTGCATGTGTGGCGCGCGTGCGTGTGTACGTGTGTCTTTGTGTGTGTTTGCGCGCGCGCGTGCATGTTTTGGTTGGTTTGTTTGGTTGTTTTCATTGTTCATAACATTCCTGTTGTTGTTTTTCTCTCGACAGCGGCAGGATGCAAGCGGAAAGAAAGAGATCACAGTGTTGGACACCAAGCGGTCTAACGCCATTAACATCGGGCTGACTGTGCTGCCCCCTCCACGCACCATCAAGACCGCCATCTTGAAAATGGACAATTCCATTATAAACAAAGAGGGCATTGAGGTTGGTGATCTCTCTCTCTCTCTCTCTCTCTCTTCTCTCTCTCTCTCTCTCTCTCTCTCTCTCTCTATATATATATATATATATATATATATATATATATATATATATTATATTATATGCTTGTGCTGTTTGAGGATGAGCTGATTTGAGAGATTTCATTATTATTATTTATTATTATTATCATTATTATTATTAATTATTATGTTTGTGTGGTTGTGTTTGTCCGTTTAATGTTTTTGCTCGTTGGTGGATATGTTTGTCGTTATTTGTTGTTGACATGTTCAGTCAGGATCAGGATTATGCCCTTCTGAAAATGGACATTATTATAATAGGGGGCTGGATGGCATGGCAAGCTACCTAAGTTGGTGCCATGTTTATTTTCAGGGTTTGTGTTTGAGTGTTGGGGAAAGAACCACTCTTGTCTCTTTGAAAACGATACTGCAGACATCAGATGTTTGCCATGAGCACACTGCATCTATTCATTTGTTCATTTTCATTGGTCTTGGAGTCCACTGGTTCCATGAAGCTGGTTCAGCTTGCTCACGACAGTCAACTTGAAAAATTCAGCAAAATTCCTGAAAATTTCAGCAACACTGTATGAAAAATTTAGCAAAATGCCAGAAAAAATTCAGCACAATGCTAAAAAAAATTCAGCACAGGGCATAAAAAGTTCAGCTCAATGCATAAAAAAATTCAGCACAGTGCATAAAAAAGTTCAGCTCAATGCAAAGAAAAAATCAGCACAGTGCATGAAAAATTCAGCACAAGGCCTGAAAAAAACTCAGCACAATACCTCAACTACTTCTCAAGGAGTTAATAAGAAAGAAATAAAGCCAGTTAATAACTCCTGAAGTCGGAATGCGGCTACCTCAGTGATAGATAAACGACAATATGCGCAAAAATATCACCATTGGTAAACCTCTAAGCTCCAGCTGTCGAAGGAGAAAAAAAGTCAACTCATCACAGAATGGTAAAACCATGTCCATTTCACTATGCTATCTTGTTTTTGCAGAAAATCCTGAAGAGGATGACTGGTGAAATCCTGTCCACTTGACTATGCTATCTTGTTTTTTGCAGAAAATCCTGCAGACGATGACTTGTGATAGTGATATCCTGTCCACTTGACTATGCTACCTTGTTTTTGCAGAAAATCCTGAAGAGGATGACTGATGAAATCCTGTCCCCTTGACTATGCTATCTTGTTTTTGCAGAAAATCCTGCAGATGATGACTTGTGAAATCCTGTCCACTTGACTAATCTATCTTGTTTTTGCAGAAAATCCTGCAGACGATGACTGATGAAATCCTGTTCACTTGACTATGCTATCTTGTTTTTGCAGAAAATCCTGCAGATGATGACTTGTGAAATCCTGTCCACTTGACTAATCTATCTTGTTTTTGCAGAAAATCTTGCAGACGATGACTTGTGAAATCCTGTCCACTTGACTATGCTATCTTGTTTTTACAGAAAATCCTGCAGACGATGATCCCATCAGAGGAGGAGAAGACGAAGATTGTGGAGGCGCAGGTGGCCAATCCTGACATCCCCCTGGGTTATGCTGAACAGTTTCTGCTGACCCTGAGTTCCATCTTTGAGCTGGAGGCTCGACTGCACCTCTGGCTCTTCAAACTGGACTATGAGACTCTGGAACAGGTAGGGGATTGATGATAGTGTGCGTGTGTGTGGTAGTGGGGGTGGTGAAGGTGAAGGTGGTGGTGGTGGGTGGTGGTGGTGGGGTAGGTGGGTGGTTGGTTGGTTGGGTGGGTGGGTGGGTGGGTGGTTGGGTGTGTGGGTGTGGGTGAGTGTGTGTGTGTGGTAGTGGTGGTGGTGTGGTGTGGTGTGGTGTGTTTTATTTTATTCTTCTGTTTCAAGGATAATGGAATAAGCACACATGTGCTTTTTTTTATTAAAAATCCAGTACCCGTGTGTATGCTGTTTAGTGAATTTTGTCATCCGCGCGTGTGTGTGTGTTATTTTATTTTATTCTTTCTCTTCAAGGATAATGGAATAAATGTGTTATTTTATTTTATTCTTTTATTTCAAAGATTATGGAATAAACACTTATGCCCGCTATTACATTTAGTCCCCGTGTGTATACTGTTTAGTAAATTTTGTCATCCGTTTGTGTGTGTGCACATGACTGAGCGCGTGTGAATGTGTGCGTGCGCGCGCGTGTTCTTGTGTATTTTTTCTGGGGTTTGGAGTGAACTCCAAATATCAGACTCTGTCGTGTTGCACATAGGACCTGGTGGAGCCTATCCATATCCAGGGAGTAGGGCATAGATAGGCTGGGTATGTTCATGTCAATATACCACTGGTCATAGCCGGCCTATTCTTCCAGGACAAGTGGATGAGGCTTTAGCCTGTGTGCAAGAGGTTCCGCCTGCGTTAACACACCGGACCTCGGCTTGTATTCCTATCCAAAATGGAGTAGAGTCAGTGTCAGGTTTTTTTTAATTTAACTCCATGGAGAAAAATAATCCCACCATCGGACTACTCAATGGAGGCTTTAATCCTCACGCTCAATTTACCCCCGTCAGATCACAAGCACGGGATAGCCTGGTAGTTAAGAGTGATGAATTCGTGATCTCCTGACCCTGGTTCGAATCTCGTTCAAGAGGATTTTTCCTCTGGAGTTAACATCAGTGCCGACTCCACTCTCCCCAACAGTCCTTTTGGATGAGACTATAAACCGAGGCCCCGTGTGCGAACGCGCGCAGAACATCTTGCGTACACGTTAAAACCCGTTCTGCTTTTCGGAAGTGTAGGCCATTGTGTGCCGGAGGGAACGGCTGACGAAATTTACAAAACTGCATACCCACGGGGACTGAATGTAAAAAAAAGCACATGAGTGCTTATTCCATTATCCTCGATATAAAAGAATACATATACCACACCGGATCTCGGCTTACAGACCTATCCGAAGTGGAGTGGTATAGAGTCGGTGTCAGTTTTTAACTCCAGGGAGAGAAAAAAAATCCCACAAACGGGACTCCTCAATGGAGTCTTCAAACCTCACACTCGAGTTACCGTCACATCACAAGCAAGCTGCTCCATCCTCTAGGCTATCCCGCCCCCCTTTATCAGGGGGGATATATTGTTGTTGGGTTGTTTGTTATCTGTTGAAGAGCACTAAGGGTTGTACTAAGTGTTGTGCTGTGGTGACAGGAAGTGGCAGAGCCCTTGATGGACCTGAAGAAAGGCCTGCAATCCCTGCAGGACAACAAGACCTTCCGCTGTGTCCTCTCCGCTCTGCTGGGCATTGGCAACTTCCTCAACGGCAGCTCTGTACGTGGATACATTCACACACGCGTGTGTACACGCCTCATGCACGCACGCGCGCACTGACGCACGAATGGACCCATATCCAGATATAACAGAGAGAAAGAGACAGATAATAGACAGACAGATCGAGATAGAGAGAGAATGATTTTTTTCATATCAACGTACACATATGGAAATGACCCTGTGCGTGTGTGTGTGTGTGTGTGAGTGTGTGTATATGTGTGTGTGTGTGTGCGTATATACACATATTTCATTGCGCATGAGCTTTTGTGTGTAAATACACACCTGTGTGTTTCCTATGTTTAAATACGTACTTCTGCAAGTTGATGCGAATAATGTAGGTTACACATGCGCTTTGATTTCTCTTTGCAAGATATAGCGCTATATAAGTTCCATTTATGATGATGATGATGATGATGATTATATAATATATTGAGTGTGTACATGCGCGTTGTACGTGCATCTCTGCGAATCAGTGCGCGCGTGACATGTCACGCTGGTATATGGTGTGTTTTTTTCTACATGCTGGCTGCAGGCCCGAGCTTTCAACATCGCGTTCCTGCAGCGGGTTCCTGAAGTGAAGGACACCGTGCACAAACACTCGCTGCTGTACCACCTGTGTCACCTCATCATCGAGCAGTTCCCCGACACCACCGACCTCTACTCCGACATCGGCTCCATCACACGCTGCTCTCGGGTATACTGCTGACTGACTGGCTGGGTGGCTGACTGACTGGGTGGCTGGCTGGCTGGATGACTGGCTGACTGACTGGGTGGCTGGGTGACTGGTTGGCTGGCTGACTGACTGACTGGCTGGTTGGGTGGCTGACTGGCTGACTGACTGGCTGGCTGGCTGACTGACTGACTGACTGACTGACTGACAGACTGACTGACTGGCCTTACTTACCCGTTTTACTTACTCTGTCGTAGCATGAGGAGGAAGAGGAGAAGGAGGAGAAGAAGAAGGGGAGAGAGAGATAGATAGAGAGAATGAATTTTATTTCATTAGGATAGCAGAGTAAGCACAAAATGCTTTTTAGACAGCTAGTCTACAAGGAGGAGAGAAGAGAGAGAGAGGATCAGGAGGAGAGAGAAGAGAAGAGTTACAGATGAGAAAGAGAGAGATATATATTGATAACTCATTGATAGTATTTATTCCCAAGGGTTACAAGACAAGAGAGACACAGAGAGAGACAGAGATAGAGGAATAACGGTGATGTATGCGCTTGAAACGGAGATCAACCAGAAAAAATATCGATGTTAGCAGTAGCAAAATGTGCATACTTGTCAAAACCAGTCCTCCCATTATAGGTGAGTGTATGTGTTCGTGCGTGCATGTGTTCCATTTCGTCTCTTCACTAGATGTGATATTAGACACAGAAAGGCCAAAGGTGAAGGGGGATATCTGGGAGTTGGGTAGGGGGTTGATTTACTAAATCTACAATAAACAAGTAAGAAAATGTAAATCTAAAGTAACTCTTAAGTACAGAACAGTAAAATTCCAATTTCTAACAGAATCTAAACAGTAAACAATGAAACAATATTTTAAACTATAACCAACAAGAAATGATATAGTCCACAGGAGGGTAATGTCTTTAGGGTCCATAATAACCATAACAATGAACCAATTGACTTTGTGATAGCGATTTGAAAAAGATATATCTCAGTAAAAGATCACTGAATATCACCGATGACGATGATGAAGTAAGAACAGGTATGCAACTTTTTAGCATGCTGCATATCAAGATATGATGGACAGTTACACTATGACTACATATACAAGAGACATGCCCAACATATTTTGTCTTCAAACAGTTCAGTTTCCATCGGCAAGCTAGAGAAACAATTTATTTTATACGGTAAGAATCAGTTTCATGTCTTTTAACTAAAGACTCAAATTTTATCATTTCTTCATATACATCTTGACAACCAAGTCTCTCTTCCTCACACTGGAATAACTTTTGCTGCGTTTTTTGAACGAGGTGATAACAATCTTGTAGTGACAGATGGAGCTTTAAACTTACCACATCTGTAAGTCTTTTTGCCCCTTTTTTCTGCTAAAAAGTAAACTTTTTCATTGTAATATATACCAGAATGAGATGGAATCCAACAAAAAGTTACATCTGAGCCTTTTAAGATGAGGAGATGAATTAAATGATAAATTTTAATGCGTGTGCGTGTGTACACTTCCTTTTCCAGATTGACTGGGAAGAACTGGCCCGCAAGCTGGACAAGATGGAGTATGACTGCAAGGCATCATGGGATCACCTGCGAGCTATACTGAAGCATGATGGGAGCTCCTCAGATCTGAAGACCAAGTGAGTTGTCAATGGAGCCTTTTGCGTCTGTGGTTTCGTGTGGGGATCATTGTCTTTATTCGCTTTTTGTTGATATTTCGTAATGATGTCCTCCGACACTGAGCTCCATGCAAACTCTTAAGTTTTGCTGCTGAAGGTTTTGTTCATACATGTTCTGTATGAACTGTTGAAGAAAACTTTTTTTTTCGTTACTGGCTTAGAGCTCCGAGGTTCACCAGTGGTGAGATTTTTTCGTCTGCGACCGTTTTTGCCCACATTTAAGGTAGCCGCATTCTGACTTCTGAGAAAGTGTGTTTAAATGAAATGCTGTGTCATTCTGTTCCAGAATGTCGCTGTTCTTGGCTGACGCTGCGGAGAGAATCATGCTGCTGCAGATCATCTTCAGGAGAGTGCAGAACAGGTGGGATACATTTTCGTTTTGTTGGCTGCCTCATTTTTCTGTAAAGTATTTGTACCTGCTGTTCTTAACCCACTCATTCCTATCTCATCATCTTACAGAGACAACCTTTATTGTTCACTTATATATGGAAAATGTCTCTCGGCTGCACTACACGACTTAAAACTTACATTGTCATCTAAAATTTCCACATAGCTCTTTAAACATGTTGAGTGTTTACACGAAGAACTTATCGACTGTAGGCCACCATCCAGAGGAGCCTTGCGTTGTTGCTGGGTCATGTGGGTGGTATTCAGTGGTGCCTGGTTTAGGTAGGTGTATTTCTCGGTGAAAGTATCAGACACTAATTTTAACAATGAGTAGAAAAGTATATTAATCACAGTTTAAGATCAGAATCCCCCCCAATTTGTTAGGCTTTAACTAAAAACAATGAGTATCTAGAGAATTTTCTCTTTTATTTTGCACCCCTAAAACAAACAAAAAACAACTCCATCTTATGTACAGACGGCTCAGTCCTATCACTATCAACTTGTCTTCAAAGATATGGCATGCAAACAAAACGTAAAGCAGCACAAGTTAGTCCCGAAAGGCTTCGACCTCCTACATTGCTGCTTCACCACCTTCTCCTATCCCATAGTCCTGTAGGGAAGGGATGACAACATTTACAAAACTGCATACTCACGGGGACTGGATGAAAAAAGCACATAAAGGCTTATTCCATCATCCTCGAAATAAAAGAATAAATAAATAAAATAAATAAATCGTCCGGTAGACCCGGAGGCACCACTGAAGATTTTACCACCAGCTTCCTCCACTCCCCGCGCGCGGTCCTCTCCTTTCCTGTAGCATAATAATAATAATAATAATAATAATAATAATGTATGTAATTTATATAGCGCTGAATTTTAAAACAACAAATCAAAGCGCTCAGATGACATGATTTTTTATTTCTTTTTTATTTTATATCGAGGATAATGGAATAAGCACTCATGTGCTTTTTTTCATCCAGTCCCCATTGTGTATGCGGTTTTGTAAATTTTGTCATCTGTTCCCACCGGCACACAATGGCCTACTCTTTCGAAAAGCGGAACAGGATTTAACGTGTGCGCAAGATGTTCTGCCATGCGTTCGCACACGGGGGCCTCGGTTTATAGTCTCATCCGAAGGACTTTGACATTCGGTTGGATTTTTTTTTGGGGGGGTCAAACTGGGAAGAAAGGGCGAGGAGGCTGGGAATCGAACCCAGAACCTCACGGTTGACTTGTTGGCGGGCAAACGTCTTTCGGATGAGACTATAAACCGAGCCCCCGTGTGCGAACGCATACAGAACATCTTGCGCACACGTTAAATCCTGTTCCGCTGTTCGAAAGAGTAGGCCATTGTGTGCCGGTGGGAACAGATGACAAAATTTAATAAACCGCATACACACGCAAAAAAAAAAAAAAAATCTACTGAACGCTTTGATTTGTTGCTTTACAAGATTCAGCGCTATATAAATTCCATACATTATTATTATTATTATTATTAATAACCATCCTGCCACCTTCCTTCCCAACCTATGCCCTAACGGGTGCTGTTGCTGCTGGCAGGTACAAGAGGTTCCTGCTGTTCATGGGGTTCCCAGTGCACGAAGCCAAGGACATGCCCATCCACCAGTTCTGCAAGGTGGTCAGCGAGTTTGCCCTGGAGTACCGCACCACGCGCGACAAGGTCCTCCACATGATGGAGAAGAAGGCCACCCAGCGCGAGAGGAAGAAGACCAGGGGGAAAATGATCCACGAGGTATTTGATTTATCTGTTTATTTCTTGTTTTTATGATCTTCTTCTTCAAGTGTCCGGTCTGGTCCTGCAGACATCGACGATCATGGCTCTCCATTCTTCCCTGTTCTCGGTCCCTCTCATGAGCTCATTGTTGGTGCCCTCTTTATTCGTTGCGAATTTGTTTAAGCTGTCTGTGAATTTTGTGCGTTGTCTTCCTCTGCTCTTGTTTCCACAGATTTTGCCACTCCATAACAGTTTCTCTAGTCCGTCAGCCCTGATTATATGGCCGAAAAATTTGAGCTGTCTTTCTCTGATGGTGTTGAGAAGGGATCTCTTGTACCCAGCCATTTCCATTACTTCTGCATTAGTTTTTCTTTTTGTCCATGAGATTTTCATGATTCTCCGGATGAACCACATTTCCACTGCTTCTAGTCGCTGTTCTGTGTCCTTGGCTAGGGTCCAGCACTCACATCCGTGTTTTTATATCGAGGATAATGGAATAAGCACTCTTGTGCTTTTTTTTTTTTTTTTTTTTTTTTTTAACACATATCTAGTCCCCCGTGTGTATGTATGCGGTTTTTGTCAATTCTGGCATCTGTTTCCACCGGCACACAATGGCCTACTCTTCCGAAAAGCGGAACAGGATTTTAACGTGTGCGCAAGATGGTCTGCATGCGTTCGAACACGGGGGCCTCGGTTTATAGTCTCATCCGAAGGTAAGGGCCTGGACAGGCTTCGGGTTTGTTGTTGTTGGTTTTTTTATTGGGGTGGGGTGGGTGGTGGTTGTGGTATTAATTGGTAGCTGGTTTGTTTGTTTGTTACTCTGTGTGTGTGTGTGTGTGTGTGTGTGTTTGGAATTCCACTTTACAGCTTAGTCTTTAGTGATCGACCAGGACTCTCTGACTAGGAGGCTTGACTTGCCACAGTCCTTATGATGCTCTAGCCCTGGGGGCTAGTTATCCTTTGGAGACCATCTCTAACGCTCGTATGCCCTCTTGATCGAGAGAGAGTGGGGAGGGGGAGGGTGCTGTGGGCATGGCACCTCCACTCGAATCGAATTTGTGCCCAATTTCCGAAACAGCAGCTGTCCCCTCTGCTAGACATGGTCGAACATGACGGACAAACATGTGTTTTTGTATTTCTGTTTGTGTACTATCTATGTTTGCTTGTTGACTGTCTAGCTGCCTCTGTCTGTCTGTCTCTGTTTGTCTGCCTGTCTCTGTCTCTCGCTCTCTCTGTCAGACTGTCTGTCTGTCTCTCTCCCTCTCTCTCTCCCTATCTCTCTCTCAGTCTCTGTCCTGTCTGTCTGTCTCTCTCTGTGTCAGTCTGTCTGTTTGTCTCTTTTCTCTCTCTCTCTCTCTCTCTCTCTCCCCTTTCCCCTCTCTCTCTCTCATCTCTGTCTGTCTGTCTGTCTGTTTCTCTCTCTCTCTCTGTCAGTCTGTCTGTTTGTCTGTCTCCCTCTCTCTATCCCTATCTCTCTCTCAGTCTCTGTCTGCTGTCTGTCGCTCTCTCTGTCAGTCGTCGTTTGTCTCTCTCTCTCTCTCCTCTCTCTTCTCTACTAATCTCATCTCTCTCCCTCTCTCTGTCTGTCTGTTTGTGCTGTCTGCCTGTCTTCTATTGGCTCTATCTGTCAGACTGCCTGTTTGGTCTCTCTCGTCTCTCTCCTCCCTTCTCTCTCTCTATCCCTCTCTCAGTCTCTGTCAGTCTGGGTCTATCTCTCGCTCTCTCTGTCAGTCTGTTTGTCTGCCTCTTTCTCTCTCTCCCTTCTCTCTCTCCGAATCCTCTCTCTCTCCCCTCTCCTCCCCCCCTCTCTCTTCCTTCCCTACCTCTCTTCTCTTCTGAGCGTCTCTATATACACAGTGCATATTCAGTCGATCGCTCCTTCCACAGACGGAGAACTTCACCAAGTCCAACAAACAAGACCAAGAACTGAACAACCTGCTGAAGAACGGCTACATCAGCGCAGACGAGAGAGGCTTTCCTGGACAGAAGAACAGACGAAAATTCGGTGAGGTTAATAAAAAAAGAATTGTTGCAGACGGAAATGTCAGATAGTGTATTGAAAGAGTAAAGGACAGAGAGAGAGAGAGAGAGAGAGAGAGAGAGAGAGAGAGAGAGAGAGAGAGAGAGAGAGAGAGAGAGTGAGTGAGTTAGCACTTGTCTAAGTGATAAGCATTACATATTTCTTTTGAAACTTGTGCATAATTGTCAAACTTTTTTTAGATTTATTCCTGATACGTTTTAAGTTTTAATCGATGTTGCATCCACACAGTCATGGGGGCTTGCATGCCTGCGTGCACGCATGCACACATACAACACACACACACAACACAACACACACACTCAAACAAACACACACAACACACACAAACATACACTACTCACTCGCTCACACACACATGCGCGCGCGCACACAAACACATTGTAGTTTAATTAGTTATACAGCTATTCACAAGGTAAATTCATTTCTTTCATTGTATTATGGTTACAGTAGTTAGACAGTTCCTTAACCTTTTTTCTGAATTGTTTGCCTTTTTGTGTCTAATATCACTTGATGTGAACAGACGTTAAATCGAAGAACAACACAAACACATACACACTCTCTCACACACACTCACGTACACACCAAACACACATACACACACAAACACACAACACACTCTCACACACACAACACACACTATCTCTCACACACACAACGCGCGCGCACGCACACACACACACACACACACACCAACACACCCACATCACCAACAACACCCACCCACACCCCCCCCCCCCCCCAACACACACACATACACACTCACTTTAGATAGATGGCTTGATGAAAACAAAAGCAAATGCACTGCTTATTCAATGTACCATCTGAAAAGAAAAGTTTGACTTTGACTTTGACTCACACGTACACCCCCTCCCACCACCACCACACACCACACACACCACACGCGCGCGCACGCACACACACACACACACACACACAACACCACAACACCCACCCACCCACCCCACACACATTCACACTCACACGTACACCCCTCCCACCTCCTTCCCCCCCACCACACACACACCACCGCCCCACACTTCCACACACACACACCACACCACTTCACACACACGTCACACCATACCACCACATTACACCACATCACACACACACACACATACACACACACACACCCAAACACCCACCCCCACACACATACACACTCACACGTACATCCCCTCCCACCTCCAACCACCCCCCCCCCCCCCCACACACACACACACACACACACACACACACACACACACACCACACACACACACACCACACACAATCCACACACACACACCACCTACACACACACACACACACTTTCCAACTTGCATCTTCCCCACACTCCCTCCTCTCACCCCACACCCCACACCCTATACCCCACTCTACCCTGTCCTGCGTGTCTTCAGACGCTCGATCCCTGGGCTCCTCTCGAGGCGGGTTGACCACTGACTCGGACATGTACGACACTGGAGACGACGAGTTTCTGGAGGCCTGTGTTCGAACCGCCACAGCCACCAGGTCCCGCGAACGTAGGCGTTCTCGAAGTCGCCGATCATGTAAGCATCAGGTTTTTTGTTGTTGGTTTTTTGTCCTGGAATGGTCCACGCTAGAGGTTTGAGGTTAGTTTGTGTGTACAGTTCAGGCTAGGGGGTCTAGGCTAGGGGAAAGGTTAGAGTAGAAAATGTTGAAGGAGATGGTTGTTTTTGGTGTGTTTGTTGGTGTGTTGGAATAGAACTCGGTTTCTTGGGGTATTTAGATGTGTAGTTGGAGCGATCTATATGTGTGAGTTGGTTTGGTGACGTTTGGGTAAAATGCAGCTGTTGCTACTACTACGATAATGACTTGTACTATTCTTGTCGCTGCTGCTACTGATACTGCTGTTTCTGCTGCTGTGTCTGCTGCTTCTGCTGCTGCTACTACTACTACTACGACTTCTACTATTCTTGTTGCTGCTACCGCTGATACTGCTGTTTCTGCTGCTGCTGCTGCTGCTGCTGCTGCTGCTACTACTACTACTACTACTACTACTACTTTTACTACTACTACTACTACTACTACTACTACTACTATACTATACTACTATTACTACTACTACTACTACTACTACTACGACTTCTACTATTCTTGTTGCTGCTACTACTGATACTGCTGTTTCTGCTGCTGCTGCTGCTTGCTGCTACTACTACTACTACTATTTCTACTACTTCTTCTTCTACCGTCACCACTACTACTGCTAAATTACTTGTATATAGCATAATTCCTCTTCATATAGGCTCAAAGCAAACTGATAAATAATTTCAATACTAAGAAAGATTCCCATTATCATATCATATCATATATAACACTTCTTTCTGACATGTCATAGGTATGTGAAGTATTTGGAAGTGAAAGACAAGGGCGAGGGAAAGAAAAGGCATAGATATTCCAATCTAAATCTTTATATGCTCAGATAACTTGCATCAACTAGTTTGACTGAAAACTTTGGGTAGAACTTCTCATAGATAGATTTAGGGTCTTATTGTGTTCATAAACATGTACATAGTCTTATGATTGTGTTAAAAATTGCAGAGACTGCTTCGCTAGTGTGTTGGTTGTGTTCATAGATATGTAAAAAATTTTTAATGGTCTTGTACTTGTGTTAAACAGTTGCCTAAGTCTGTTTGCTGTGCTAAGTGGATTTCGCCAGATTGCCTTTTCACTCCTCACCATTTTGTTCTTTTTTGTTTTAAGAGTATTTTGATTATTTTTTTTTTGTTGCCGTTTCTTGTGTTGCCATTTTCTGTTACTTAGCAGACGCTGCTAAATAACAACTTGGCAAAAATGTCTGAAAATGTCTTAGAGGAAAATGAAACTAAGAGTGTTGCCAGTGATGCTAGCTGCCGACCCTGTAACAGTTGTGTGTGTCCCTTACAGCGCTCACTTTATAGGCTGCTACTGTGTCTGCCAGCTAGAGAGTGTTTTATTTCTGTATTGTGTGTTCTGAGTTCATGCTTCTGTTTTGATGATGGTGATAATGATGATTACTTTGTGGTTACTGATCATATGTTTGTCTGTCTGTCCTCTCTCTCTCTCCACCTCCTTCTCCTCTTCTTCTCTGTCCCTCTCTCTCTCTCTCTCTCTCTCTCTCTCTCTCTCTCTCTCTCTCTCTCTTTCTCTCTCCTCTCCTCTCCCTCCTCTCTGTCCCTCCTCTCTCTCTCCTCCTCCTCCTCTCCTCCTCCTCCTCCTCCTCTGTCCTCCCCCCCCCCCCCCTCTCTCTCTCTTTCCTCCTCTTCCTCCTCTTCTCTTCTCTTCTTTTCTCTCTCCCTCTCCACCCTCCCTCTCTTTCTGTCTGTTTCTCCATCTCACTTCCCCCCCTCCATCGCTCTCTCTCTTCTTCCCTCCTTCCCTCCGTCCCTCCCCCTCTCTTTCTCTGTCCCTCTCCATCACCCCCTCTCTCTCTCTTTCTTTCTTTGTCTTCTCTCTCTGTGTCTCTGTCTCTCTCCGTGTCTCTCTCCCTCTATCTCTCTGTCTCCATCCATCTCTGTCTGTCTGTCTGTTTGTCTGTCTGTCTGTCTTCTTCTCTCTCTCTCTCTCTCTCTCTCTCTCTCTCTCTCTCTCTCTTTCTCTCCCCCTACTCTCTTTCTCTCTGTCCTTTCAATTTTTCTTTCGTTGCTTCGTTTTTTTCTGTTGACTAAGTTACGGTGATGTTGATTTCTTTCCAGCTTTTTGGGATAGTGATAACTAGGTAATGAACCCAGAGCTTGTTCTTCCATGTCAGTTAGTAGTAGGCCGATGTCTCGTGCCCTAGTAGTCTGCTTTTGTCCTCAGTTAGCATGGCCAGTGTAGTGAATGGATATTGTGTCGTCTGCTCTGTCAGAATTCTGGGTACGTTGTTTATTCGTTCTTTTTGCATTTGAGGCTCTCTTTGTAGTTTTGTCTTCGTGAAACTTGATGGAAGGAGTGTTGTGTGTGTGGTGTGTGTGTGTTTTGGGTGTTGGTGTGTGGTGTGTGTGTGTGAGTGATCTTCAGTTTAAGGTCTATTCACATTTAGTGATTTTAGATGTGTGTGTATGAGTGTGCTCGTGTGTGTGAGTGAGTAGGTGGAGGGGGAGACTGATGGTGTGTGTGTATGTGTGTGTTAGGGGAGGGGGGGAGGTGATGGTGTGGGTGTGTGCGCGTGTGTGCACGCGTGCGTGTTTGTGTGTATGCAAGCATGCGTGTGTGTGATTGTCTGTTATTGTTGTGGTCATTCTTACTCACATTTCTATCAAGCTTTGTTCGTAGTTGTGTCGCGCTATTTTTAAAAAAATCGTGTAGACTGTCTTTTTATCGAATCTACAATAAAACAAGCAAAGACTATGAAAGCATGCATAAGAAGATGCTTTTCTATGTACACATGTGAATTTCATTTACATGTGTGTGTGGCTGTCTACACCTTCAGCTTCTCTTTTCTGGTATTTGCTCCCAGAAAGTGAATGTTATTGAACGCACTCTATCTGTGTCTCATCTTTCGAAAGATAGCTACTGACATGATGACAATGTCATATTATTCTTTGTATATCAACTGCAATATTGCTTCTATATACTTAACGTGTGCAGATGTGACCCTGCTTCTCTATACTGAATGTGTACAGATGTGGTGTTGTTTCTTTGTACTGAATATATACAGTTGTAATATCGGTGCTATATAGTGAATGTGTACAGTTGTGATATTGCTTCTAGATACTGAATGTGTACTGTTGTGATATTGCTTCAAGTCCTGATCTCTTGGCGTTACGTTTCTTCAGTACATGCTGCTGTTGTGTTCATTACTTGCATGTGTAGTATGATGGATGTGATCACTCTTTGTCATTCTGGCTTTGGATGATGACATTCTTTTGTCATCTTCTCACGGTTAAAGTTGTGTGGTTTTGTACAAACTATATCTCAGCATGTAGACACCAACTCACACATACACACAGATGACACAGTCAGAGACACAGATACAAACACACACATACACACACGTGCGCGCGCGCACACACGCATGCATGCACATTCAGAAAAAAATCAGTTTCTGCAATTTATGCGGTAAGAACTGAATATAATGTTTTCCTAATTTTTGCACAACATCCCTCCAACACCCTTCCCCCCAAAAAACCAACAACAAACACAACAGCTACAAGAAAACAAGCAAACAACAAACAAACTAGAAAAAAAGCAAACAAATATCAACAGCCCCCGCAACAAAACAAAAAAGGAAACTATTTTTTTTTGTAAGCCAAAATGCAGTTTGGTAGTTGAGCTAAGGGAGCGGCCAAATAAATCTTAAATGCACATTGGTCTCATCGACTGATATTCTCACCTTTTTCAGCTATACTCTTGTCTCGTATGAATGCAAGCAGAAGACTGATTTTGAAAGCAAATTCAATTTTGAGGAGTTTTTGATGCACACAAGAGAGTGAATGATAAGGGTGCATGATATATGCAATTTAAAACATTGTTGTTGTTTTTTAGAGAGGGGGGAGATTTCACGAATTGCTTCACTTATGCCTGATTGTTCCTTAAGTTGCCTATATAAGCGCTTTGATTTATCGCTTTACAAGATTCAGCGCTATATAATTTCCATACATTATTATATCAAGCCAGGCCTAATTTTATGCTCTCCCTCTCCCCCCCTCCCCCCATTTTATATGAGAATGTAATAGAGAATGGAGGGGAGATGGAGGATAGGGGGCTGTATGTGATATCACATACTTCAATGTTTTTTTTTTCTATTTTGGCTTGTTGCTGTATTGTTGGTGTAATTGGCTATGGTTACTTTGCTTTGTTATTCTTTTTGTTTCGTTTGTGTGTGATCATGATCTTAGCTTTTAGGTTTATGTTTGTTTGATTTTATTTTCTGGGTGGCTTGGTGAAAAAAAGCATATTTATGTTTGCTTATTTGATATACCATCAGAATTTTTTTAACTTACACACACATACAAACACACACATGCACACACACACGCGCGCCTCTCTCTCTCTCACTCACATACACTTACACACACACACTTACACACACACACTTACACACACACACACAACACACACTCTCTCTCTCTCTTCTCTCTCTCTCTCTCTATCTATCTATCTCTCTCTCTCTCTCTCTCTCTCTCTCTCTCTCTGTGCTGCGCCCAGTTATGTGATGCTATTTTTCTTTGATTTTTCAGCTGTAAGCAGTCTATACTCGGATAGATGAGGTAAGCTATTGTCTGTTGTCATGGAGTACTGGACTTAAGAGAGAGTGTGTGTGTATATACTTATATGTTGTATAGCTGTTTAAAACGGCCAATAATATCCAAGAATCAATATAGAATTAGATCAGAATTAGTAGTTGTGGGATCCCCAACACATTGAAATCTAGGCATGCTGCTTAGAAAAGAATTAACATGCTAATAAAATACCCCAACCCCTCCTCCCCGCCCTTTGAGGAAATTTACATTATCAATTAGCATTTCATGACCATAGGCTTTCATTCTCTGTGCAGGGGTGTTGTGGAGACATGTGATACCTTTACAAAATATGCCATAAACATAGGCCCATGATTCTGTGCTCAAAGAAGTAACGCACAGACTGGGTAGTGAGAGGCTATAGGTTCCATTCCTTCTTCCACCCCACCCTCCTCATCCACTAGATGGTCTGGGTGCTAGTCTTTCGGGTTAGACAATGAACCGAGATCCCGTGTGTAACATACATTGAGATCACGTACAAAAACTGATCAGAACAAAACCTCAAATACACCAGAAGAAAATAAACAAAAAAACCACAAGAAGGGAGCTGTCTGTGAACATATTATGTAGGAAAAAGCCGCTGTTGTAGAAAAACAGATACATCTGAATCCAAAACTTTGGAAAAATGGGTGGAGCTGTACTTGCGGCTACGCAATATGCCCAGGGAGAGCTGCTCAAAATTTCATGCTGAGAAATCTAATGTCAGTTAAAGTCAGTATAAAACAATACAGTGCAATACAATACTGCGCAATACAATACAATACAATACAGTGTGCCCTGGTCGTTTGGGGATCATTTGTAGGTCTGTCTGTCAGTTAGACTTAGGGCAGTATTTTCTGTGTCCGTGTCACTTCACACTTTCTTGCTGTACGTAACATAAGTTTAAAGGTTTGAATGTTAGAGTTACCCTGGGTAAGAAACTATTTGGTCGTTTGTAAAGACGGGTAAAGCCTTTTGGGTGGGGATCGGTTACAACTCTATGAAAATCATTTTCACTCAGAAGGGAAGTGTTAACAATATTGCCAATGGTAAGGATTGTTTGTTTGCTCTTATTGTTGTTGTTGTTGTTGTTTTACTGTGTAAGAAAGTGACTATTGTTTTTTTCTCTCTCCAGAAAACAACGGTGAAGAAACAAGTGCTGGGAGAAAGTGTATGCGAAATGACTGCAAGGGGCTGCCAATCCAAGACTGAAAATCAATTCGTCCACAATCATGAAAAAACAATGAGCGAGAGGGAGAAAGTATGTGGGTGTATGTGGGTGTGTGTGGACGCGCGCTGGCGCGTGTGTCTTTCTATATCTCTTGATAACCAATCGATGTTGTTTCACGTGCGCGTGTGTTCTGTAAGTACTTTTAAGAACGTCTCATTATACTCACGTGAAGAAATTATCGTTCTGTACAGAGGTTATCGTTCGTGACTGGTGTTGACGTGTCTCGTGTTGTTCACTCGCTGTACTAATGCTCACCGCAGCCATGATAACTGTTTTCATATTACACGCTCATTTACTCATGTCTCACTTCAGAAGGAAAGGTGTCAACAGGCGTCATGTGACCGCGAATGTAAAAGCAGCTACATTAACTGGTATACACTTGTTCTGGTGCTTCATGTACAGTCATTGATGATGCAAACTTGCCCAGGAGCGCTGAGCTTACTTTCGTTGTTATTGTTGCTTTTTTGTGATGTTATGAGGAACATGTTTCATTATATCCTGTTCAGTGAAGTTCCTGTTTAAGATTCTGGCTGTTTTCTTTGAGAAAAGTTACTGGAGTAAGAGTCGAGCGTCATCGCTATCACATGGTCTGAACAACTGATATAATTGAATTTTTCAGAACGAAAATTGTTGGTTTTTTTATATTATGGGACAGACCTGGTAGATAAAAGGCATTCAAGAGAAATAAGGATAACGAGTTATTCTGAAACATTTGGATAGCCACATAAACAATTTTCAGCTGACGTGCATGTTTTACAAAGTGGATGCTACCCCAGATTTTTATCTTATTCTAAAGACTGAAAGTTATTGACACCAGGCTTAACATGAAACTTAACTTTTGCGCTTATGATTGGCAATACGATGATCATGCTTTTTGTGTTTGTTGAAAATAAAACGAGGATTGTTTAAGACGTATGGAGAGTTTACTTACTGTTTTAGGGATGATTTAAATGGTAAAGCTAACTGGCAGTTGTGACATAAAGGTATAAACACTATTGCAGTTTGGAAGTACTTGGAAAAGACAGTGTCGCATAAGTGCCTTTCGCAGTTCATTGAAAGTTGTCTGCTTTGCATTCAGAAGTAAAGTTGATTTTACATTACGACTAATGCGTTCCATTCCAGAGGAAAAAGAATCATGTCACTTCAGGAATGAATATCATTCTATTGATTGATTTAGTTCATGAAAAAGAGTTTATTTGTTCAATGCAGAGTGTGTGTGTAAGTGTATCAAATGAAAAAAACAACCCTCAAAAGTGCCTTACTCATCAGTTGTAGATGTTTTCTTGCAGTTAAAGTTCACCTTTTACATTTTGATCAGCCGGCCACAATTGCAAATTGTCTTGCAAGTCTCGTTCTTACTGGTTAACAGGCGCATCATTGATACCATTTGACACACAGGTCTTTTTAACTTTTGAAATATGCATCATTGCAGAAACATGTTAAAGTGTTCATATAACGAGAAATATGAATTAACAAGGAGATCTTTTTGTTAGATGACACATTTTATTGCTTGACATTTGAAGAAGGCTAAGGATTTTTAAGGAACTGCTTGTTATCACAAAGTGCAATATCTGAGATCTCTGTAATTGGGCTGGGAACTAAAGCGCTTTTTTAGTTGGAGGGACAAGTACTTCTTTTTGTACATATACTTTCCCTCCTCCCTACCCTCTGTCTGTATATCTCTCTCTCTCTCACAGTCTCTCTCTCTCTCTCTCTCTCTCTCTCTCTCTCTCTGTGTCTCTCTCCCATTCCGTTCTCCCCCTGTTTCTCTCCCTTCCTCTGTCCTTTTCTTCCACCTGTATTTAATATACATTTTGTAGCACACTTTTTAAAATAAGCAATAGTTTTTCTTCGCTTACGAATCGAACAGTTTTAATATAAAGCTGAGTGATCTCAATACTGAACTTTTAAAAATTCATGATGTTGTACAGACGCCAATGTGTTGCATGCATCAGTGGCATATCAGTGAGGGGATGTTTTTTTTTTTTTTTAATCTATGCATACGCCCCACAAATAAAAACTATGCATCTTTCAGTACTTTATCCTAATTATCCTTATGTTGGTAATGGCTCGGACAAAAGAAAGTTCTTGCTCAGTGTACACACCATTTATGTCTAAAGTGCTGAATGACGAAGCTTTTAAGGGCAGGATTTTTTGATAATTATCTCCCATCAAAGCAGATATCACCAGAAACCTGTTTTAGCCGAGTCTGGTGGTCATTATCTCCCCACCTTTCTACTTTATGGTAGTATTGTTACTGCTGTTGTTGTTGAGCTAGCGTAAGGGGTTTAAAATATTCAGGTTGGTTAACATACTTTTAAACCGAAAAATGAACACCAGATCGGTTTGTTGTTTTAGGTGTATCAAAAAGCTCTCAGGAGATGGATAAGCGGCAGGACCTCAGCACTGACCAAACTGTTTTGCCCTGAGAGGGTTTGTGTTGGTTGCCTGTACAGAGAATATCAACATTACCTATCTCCAGAGGCTTTCCACAAGAGAACGGGGCCTCCTCAGTGAAGAGTACTCTCACGTAAAAATCACAATAAGTACCAACTCTTTGTGTGAGTCAAGTTACAACAGCGACTGATAGTGATCAATAATACTAAATTCGATCACAAAGATTGATCCCCGAAGTCGGAATCCGGCTACCTTCATGGTGGGCAAAAATTGGTCACATACACAAAATCTCACCATTGGTGAACCTCAGGGCTCTAGCCAAGGAACAAGGGAAAAAATCACAGATTTCAGAAAGGTTAGACTACATGGAACTAAAATGGAACTGGCGTCTTTTGCGTTGTGTTATCAGTATACTGCTCTACAAATCAAAGGTGGTTGTTTTTTTCAAGACCAAAGTTAACTTCCAGTAAAGAGACAAATGAAATAACTGACAAAATGCTGCTTTTTTTTAAAATCTTCAAGTCAACTCTCTACCGACCACGTGTTGTTTTGGGAATTTGAAAAACCCTATTTTGTTTTGTCTTTATTTCTACAATATAATACTCGTATATCACTTCTGTATGCGTATCAATCTGTGCGACTTCATGTATGTCATATTTACATAATAATTATGCTCATATTGTCTCGTGCAATCTGTATACAATAAATTATTTATCATAGAGGATCCAGTCATTTAGCTAAATGTCATGGCAATAAAGAAATATTCTCTAACCGAAAGTGTGTCTTCCATTTTTTTCTTTTTTTTTCTGTGTTGACTTGCAACAGACTTACCTATTACCTTTCTCCAGCACTGAAACTTGCAGCTTCAATGAAATCCGTCTCTTTTTTGTTCCTCGGCTAGAGCTCCGAGGTTCACCAATGGTGAGAGTTTGGGTATGGGACCTTTTTTTACTCAACATTAAGGTATCTGCATTCCAACTTTGGGGATGGTGTCTATACACACACTTGTGAGCATGCGGTTTTGTTTTGTTTTTAAATCTCATTCGTTCCTATCGGCACGAAATGGCCTATTCTTCTAAAAGATGGAACTGGTATTTGTGTGCAAGACGTTCTGCGTGCGTTCCTACACGGGGCCTCGGTTTATAGTCTCATCCGAAGGGCTTTGGGGGAGAGTGGAGTCAGCACTGATGTTAACTCCAGGGTAAAATACTCTAAAAGGGGCCCCTTCGTGATGGCTGGATCCCGGGCCACAGATCACCAATGCAACGCTCTAACCACTAGGCCATCCCGCCCTCTCATCTGCCTTCATTTTAAACAAGTTTCATTTACCACAGTTATTGCAAGAAAGGCGAGACTTGAAGAAACGTACATTAGAACAAGCTAGAAGCTGGAATGGGTTGGTGACGGCGTTTGATGAGGTTGACTTTTGAGTGAAGAATGTGGAAAACAGTGTGTGGTGTGGTGTGGTGGTGGTGTGTGTGTGTGTGTGTTGCATTGGTTGTGGTGTGGTGTGGTGTGGTGTGGTATGTGTGTGTGTGTGATAGTGTGTGTGTTGTTGTTTTACTTTTTTTTCTTCTTTTCTGTGGTATCATAGATTGTCAACTCAGATGTAGCAGGAAAACTGATCGTTGAAAGACTTTCCTTGCCGATTCCTCCTTCCTTCTTTCTCTCTCTCTTAACTGTCTGAAGAGTCGTTACCTCTTTCTTGTATGTTTTCTGCCTTTGAGGTCCAGCCTCCTGCCCTTTTTTTCCCTGAAAAACATGACATTTCTCTCTCACGCCGAAGTCGGATGCGCTGGGCCTGACTTGTCAGGGGCTTAAAAACAGCATTTTCGCTCATAGGACAGACAATACTAGTTGCTGTCTGAGCGTTCGACGACCAAGAAGAAGACTTGTCTGTGGTTATGTCCCTTTCTGACAGCGTTAAGTTAAGACAACTGGTGGTGCTGAGAATTACTGTAAGTGTCCTCTCTTTGATCAGCAGGTCTTTTTTTTGGGGGGTGGGTATGGTACTGCCCCAATGCTCCAAGGTTTTGACGAAGACCTTTACCAATCCAATCCATTCCTGTCGTTTATAGTCCCGCTGTCCACAGAGGCCATATCAGGGCTGTCACACCTCGTCCACTTTTAAAATCTCCGATTAAAACCGTGCAGCCATATACATGTTAAAACAGTGTATAAAACCAACTCTTCTGTCAATCCTTGTGGCAACACCCTGGCCAACCTTAAGGGTCAACCCAGGACAGGCAGGCACGCGTTGTGTGGAAAACCACATTTACCTTTACTACTAAAGGCGCAGATTGCGTGTGGGGTCTGTTCCTGTCCTTCATACCACTGCATGTAGTTGGCCCACTCTTCTTTCAAAGATGGCTAGGATGTTATACGTACGTTCATCTCCGAAGTCAGAATACGGCTATCTTCATGATGGGCCAAATCGGTCGCATACGAAAAATTTCACCATTGGTGAAGCTTGGAGCTCTAGCCGAGGAACGAAGATACGTGCGTTCACACACAGAACCTCGGTTTATAGCCTTATTTGAAAAGTCTTGTAGGGAAATGGAGTAAATCGATGTCAACACATGGAAGACCCCCCCCCCCCCCTTCCTAACCTCACCTCCCAACAAAACAACAAACAAAAACCCCAAAACAAAGAACAAAACAACCCCCCCCAAAAAAAAAACAAAAAAAAAACAACAACACCAAACTACAACAACAAATTTATGTGTCTTCAGATTACTTCAGAATATAATTCCACAGCTCTAACCACTGAGTTATCAGGTTTTCCCATTCATCCACTAAAAAAAGGTGCAAAACTGTGAAACATTCGTTTTGATTTACCTATATATTTTATAAAGCAGGGAGGGAGAGGAGATGGATGGGCGCCGCCCTCAAGAAGCTGAGGTCTCTGACACCTCGGTTATGGCAACATCTTTTTTAAATTTTTTATTTTTATTTTTGTACTGTTGCCAAATAACACGGCTGGCAGGTCCACAGGAACCCCTTCTCACCATCGTCAAGAAGAAAAAGCTGACATGGTTCGGCCACGTCACCCACCACAACACTCTGCCAAAAACAGTACTGCAGGGAACACTCGAAGGTGGCAGAAAGAGGGGAAGACAGAACAAGGCATGGATGGACAACATCAGAGAATGGACCAGGATGAATGACTCGGCACTACTGCGCAGAGCCGAGGACCGAGATGGATGGAGGAGGCTTACCACGGCATCGTCTTTCGTGTCTCCCCCACGACCGCCAAGGTCACGGGACTGATGATGATGATGATGACTGTTACCATTGAAAGAAACAAACATCTGAACTATTTTCAGTCAGTGGTTGAAGGTGGAAAGGGAAGGCAGTGGAAAAGGAAGGAACCCAGAACGCATCCCTGCGTGTCTCCTTATGCCAGATGGATGGTCTCAAACCAAGTCTGCATTGTAAATTTCTATAGATGTTTTTCTTTCCTCTGCGTTCCTCGGCTAGAGCTCCCGAGGTCCATCAGTGGTGAGATTTTATGTATGCAACCATTTTTGCCCACCATTCAGGTAGCCACATTCTGACTTCGGAGAATATAGTATCTGAGGATTGTGCCACTGATATTGAACGTATTTTTAGGTGGTAAAGTATAGGAAGGAAGGTGGCAGGATGGTTAAGACGTTTGCCTGCCAACAAGTAAACCGTGAGGTTCTGGGTTCGATTCCCAGCCTCGCCCTTTCTTCCCAGTTTGACAAAAAAATCGAACTGAATGTCAAAGTCCTTCGGATGAGACTATAAACCGAGGCCCCGTGCGCGAACGCATGCAGAACATCTTGCGCACACGTTAAATCCTGTTCCGCTTTTCGAAAGAGTAGGCCATTGTGTGCCGGTGGGAACAGATGACAAAAATTACAAAACCGCATACACACGGGGACTGGATGTTAAAAAAAAGCACATGAGTGCTTATTCCATTATCCTCAATATAAAAAAAAATCATCTGAGCGCTTTGATTTGTTGTTTTACAAGATTCAGCGCTATATAAATTCCATACATTATTATTATTATAGAGGTCCCTAATCACAAAGACGACAGGTGTGTTTATGTGTGTGTGTGTGTGCGTGCGTGCATACGGGCATGCATGCGTGCCTGTACGCCTGTACACGTGTACATCAAGGAATTGAACAAGACTGATTTCACAACAGAAACAGAGTGAGTGTGATGGATGTTCTGCTGAAGAGGGGGGTGATGGATGGTTCCTGAGCTGTTTGTGCTCTTGTTTCTGGAATTCTGGAGAAGAGAAAGATTAATAACCGTAAAAGGTTACTCGATAATTTTGCTTGGGTTTTTTTTTTTGGGGGGGAGGGGGGGGGGAGAGGAGTGATGTGAGAGTTTGGAGGCCAAAGATGCTTATTTCCAGCAAACGTGGACACTCGCTGTACATAAAACACACACACACACACACACACACACTCTCTCTCTCTCTCTCTCTCTCTCTCTCTCTCTCTCTTTCTCGCACATGCAAGCCTACACGTTCATACAACGAGGCTGAGAAGAAAAAAGATGTGGGGAAGAGCCCCCCACCCCACCCCCCCCCACACCACGCACGCACACCACACACCACACACACACACACACACGCACGCACACACACACTTACACGCACACACGCACACACACACACACACACACGGCTGTAAGTGAGGACTGGAAATTGTAGCAAATACAGACAGACAGACAGACAAACAGGCAGAGAGAGAGAGAGAAAACAGAGAACAGAACTCCCCCCAAAAAACAGCAATAACGGGGAACAAAAATGTACAAAGCAGACGCGAAAGACACCAGACTTGTTCATCAGCAGAAGTTTATTCAAACTACCACCTGCTGTGTGCACACATCTAGGAGTCAAGGGACCCTAACGCCGCGCTCCAAGTTCAAGGCACGAACCGAGCGCGTACGCTATCGATCAACACATCTCTGATGTTATCGTGTAAGGGGCATGGTGGAAAAAAATCTAGAATCACAGCATCACTGATCAGGTTAGATACAAATTCCAAGTGTCAAAAAATAAAAAAAATCAATCAATCAAAAAGGTAGCATTCTGTATGTATCATTTACAAAACTATTATGAAACAGACCAAAAAAATCAACCTACGTTACTGAGCCTTTTTTGTTGTTGTTTGTTCTCTGTCTTTCAGCGAGAGTATAGGTGACTTGTGACGAAGTTCCGGTCATGTGACTTTGACGTCATATTGCCCCTTTACGCAATTTCCGTGGCACACTTCAAGGTGTTGTCATGAAAACACTGGCTTTCATCCGCTCTTTTCCCAGCGACTTTCGTTGGTTTTTTTCGTGTGATCGTTCTTTATCAAACCATCTGTTTCTGGCGAGGTGATGCTCTAGAATTTTGTTTAAAAAAAATATTTCTTTGTATGACGACCCTTCGTGCCTCTGATTAGGATTCATAAACATGAACTTTTTTTTCCCTTTCGCTTTCAAAGATATTGACCCGACGCGAGCAAAAACCTGTGGAGGTTTTTGTGCCAAAAAATTTTAAGTACCAAAAGCTCACTTTATTTAACGTACAATTCAGCGGCTTGGTTTCGCTTGGTGGGGGATGAATTTCGAGCTAAATTTATAAGGGGTGAGCTTCTTTTTTTTTTTTTTATAAAAAAAAATCAACGCTCAAAGATAATCTCACTAAAAGGTCCATACACTTCAAGAAACATTGGCTCCTCCGACTTAAAAAAGTAGTTAAAAGAAATAAAAATAAATAAAAAATAAAAAAATCAACGACGACAGAGAGTAACTAGATAGATAATTTAAAATACACAAAAAAATGGGCAAAGAACAAAAAATAAATAAAAATAAATAATGGCAACAAAAAAACGTAGTCAGACACTTCAAAAAACGTTGGCTCTCCTCCACTTAAAACATGGGTAAAAGTTCACACATGATAATAATGATAATTTTTGCAATAATAATAACGATAATAAATCATTAATTTATTTAAAACAGTGAACGAACCAAGCAAATAAAACACACTACTTAAAACGCGAGAAAAAAAGAAGAAAACGAAAAACAGTAATGAAGGGCACAAACTATGGCCCGTTTTCGGTTTATCCAATAACCCCTACCCGACGACACCCCTGATGTAGCTATACATTCCGGTTTACAACGAACACAAGAAACAAAGCAGAAAAAAAAACAACAAATATCATAAACGAATAAACACAAAAAAAGAAACAACACAAAATAAAAAAAACAAAGAAACAACAGAAAAACAACACAAGTCATGCAGAAAAAGAAAAACAAAACAAAACCCAAAAACATGACAAAACAAAGAAAAAAACAGAAAGACAACACAAGATCAAGGATACAGACAGGTTAACAAAAACTAATGTTTTCCAAAATCCACCACTCCTGCGATCATAGTACCGTTATAGATAAATAATAATAATATATGAAAACCCATCACATAGGAATAATAGTCTCTTCGTTTACACACAATCACCTCTTTCAGTCACATCACAGTACACCACACCAAATCTTTTTTTTTAATTAGGTTTCGAAACAGTAGTAGAGTCTCAGCACACAAAACAGCCATTAATACCATCAAATAAACAAGAACACCATAACACAGTAATAATCATTTTTGTTCTCGATGTATACAGTACACGAACATTTTTTTTTGTGGACAGATCTTATACAACCCGATTACATCAACAGAACGGAAGAAACCCACGTACAGTACAAAAAAATGAGCGATGATTTTTTTTAAATACTTTTTTTTTCTTCTTCTTCTCCAGAACACAGAAAGAAAAAAAAAAGTACAGTCTTCATTCCCGAACGACGTATGTACAGAAATTTTTTCTTCTTCTTTTAACTTAGAAACTCCACCAAAAAAAAAATTCAAAAAAATTCAGAAACACGTCTAAAAGCAAACCATGTACGCAACAACGTGCCCGTGAGAAAGATGCCTGCAGAGGACAAGCGAGAAGACTTTAGCCTGGTAGAGCCAGAAGAGAAGAAGAGAAGATGGTCACCAGGAGAGAGAGAGAGAAGAGAGAAGAGGAGCGGTAGACTGCAGGGCAGGGCAGAGCAGGGTAGGGCGGGGCAGGGCAGGGACAGGGCAGGGCTCAACCATGAGGTGCGGCTCGCAAAGCGCCTCTCTTTCTTCCGAGCGCCGAGGGCCTCTGTCTCGACGGCTTGCTCTCCAAGTGTCTCGAGTGCGATCACTACGAGCGCGGCGCTTCTTGTTGTTTGGGTTGTGTGGGAAAGAAGTCGTGTGATGAGTGGACACTGAAGTTGTCGTTGTTGTTTGTTTGTTCTTTTGTTTCTTCTTTGTTCTTCTCTCTCGTTCGTCTCGTCGATTCATTTGTCACACAAGTCATGGTCTTTTTTTGTAATTTCCAGATAGTACATCAAACCAATAGATTTGCTTTTTTGTATAGGTTGTGTGGTAGTAAATGAGTGAGTGAGTGAGTGAGGAGAGAGATTAGTGCGTGTGTGTATGTGTGTTGTTTCTTCAATTTAACGTCTGTTCACTCTTAGTGATATTAGGGTGTGTGTGTGTGTGTGTGTAGAGAGAGATGAGAGAGAGTGAGTAGATGAGTGAGGTAGAGTGAGGAGAGTGTCCTATTACTTTACATATTTCCTTTTTTAATACACATGTGTGTGCGATGGTGTAGTGTGTTGTGTGTGTGAGAGTGTAGGTGCGTGTGATTTCCTCTTTGTTCTTATAGATAGGAGGAATACGAATAAAATTCTTATACTAAAAATTATCCTAACCTCACCTAGGTACAGTTAGCAGAAAGTCTAAAAGAAAAGAAAAAAAAGAGAAAATCTTAAATGGATAGCTACACTAAGTACAAGCGTGACTTACTATTCCACCTTCATTCAAAATTCAAATACTTTATCACCTACACAACAGAGAAATTCATTTGTGTTACGAGCAAAGAATCACACATCTAATGAGAAAGATTTGAATCACCAAAGTAATAGGACATTTCACAAGAGAACTTCACAAAGGGGGCGAATAGCCCCGTGGTTAAAACAGCACACTTGTGATCTGATGGAAAACTGCTAGCACAGGTTCCAGTCCCTGCCGAGGTGTCCCACTGAGGTACCTTTTCCCCTGGACTCGACAAGGGTTCGAATCCTATGACCCTGCACGTCCTTCTGTTGAGATGAGATCAGACATCCATGTGCCATGATGATGAAAAGTCACGTCATAACACCTAGGTTACAAACTGCTTCCTCCTTCTGTACAAGAGTCGAACCCCACACATGGCTAGTGGTACGGCTGGTAAGTGGAACCCATACATGGGGGCCAATGGCCTGGCTGATAACAGCGTAGTTATCATGCAGTGTCCATGCCAGCCCTGACAGATTCAGCACGGTGAAGACACACTGCACAGCCTGAGGCGGCAAGTGCTGTGTCTCCCTGACTTCTTTGGGAAGGTGATGGAGAAGTCTGGACTAAGTTCATAATCTATCGAATTGCTTTTTCAAGCTCAGTTATAGTTGGACCACACACACGCACATATATGCACACACACATATGCACGCACGCGCACACACACGCACGCACGTACACACGCACATGTGCGCACGCGATCTTACCATTTTCCCTCTATATAATGATATTCAGTAAAGATGATAAAATGAAATAAACACACACACACATATACACACACTAGCACGCACGCAAACACACTCGCACGCATGCACACACACGCATGAATACACACACACGCACCCACACACACCACACGTGCGCGCGTGATCTTACCAGTTTCCCTCTATAGGCTATAATGATAATTAGTGGAAAAGACAAAATTGAATAAACAATAAAATAAATAAATAAAATAAGATAAATGAAACAACAAACAACATCCACAATACCAAAACATACGACTTAAAAATACCTATGTTTTTCATGGAAAATATAGATCATTCACACCAAGAAATAACTTCCAAAATATCAAGAAAAGCGCTACCAACAAGTCATGTTCATTAGCAGCGCAAAAGCCAAGCAAGCGCTGAATTAAATTTGTTCCAAAGCAAACTTGAGCAACGCAGACACATTCAGAATAAAATGTTACGATAAACAATAATGGTAACATCATTTTAAAGATTAAGCGTTAGTCAAAACATCAACGGAACAGTGGATCTACTACGATCTACTACAACTCGTATCTACCACCGTAAAAACTACGAACCACTACTACGATTAACTACCTTAAAAGTATGGCCTACTGCCTAAAAAAACAAAACAAAAGAGGACAGATTTTTGAAGTATGTGGATAGTTCCACCGTAGATAGACAACGAAGGCATGGAGTACTGCAGAGTGTACAAGGAGTTTGAGTGAAAGAGGAGGGAGAGCGGGATCACCGTATACCTACCGTTCGGACCCCCCAGTTCATTTAAGAAACACGGCTTCGGTTCAAGGTCCTCCGGATGCGACGTCTCAGATCGGAGACAGGGCGAGTGCTTGCCGCTACCCCACTCTGTGACATCATCAACACCGTCACTTCCTGTTCCCTTGACCTTGAGGCTCACTCTTTCTATATATATATGTAGGATTTCCAAATTTGCTGTGGATTGAGGTTCTTGGGAGGGTTTATTTGTATGGGGCTTTTTGTTGGTTTTGTTTATATGAATGTATACTTAGGTCCTGAAAAAGTAAGGTACTTCTAGTTACCTGTCCGTGGTGAAATATGGGTTGTTTTTGCTTTTTTATTGGGGGTGGGGCGGGGGAGCTTTTTCTGAAAGTCTTCCTGATAGGTTAAGAAGGAGGACTTGGTTCAAATTGTGCTTTGAGACAGTAGAATCCAGTCAAGCTTTCTTTGAGGATTCCAATTTTCCGATCACATTAAGAAAACAACCCAAAACTTTGTTACAATAAATGAACTGTTGGGCTCCTTCATTTCACATTAGAAGAGCAGCATGTGTGTGTGTGTATGGGAAGGTCTGAGTAGAATGAGAATGTTGCTGTCATGCACTGGACTGGTGGTAGCCCTTAAGATACAGCCAAACATCCAGTTGTATTGCATTGTAGTGATGAAAATGGATTGCCTCTTTATGCTGAATTACCATGTTCTTTAAGTTGGGCTAGTAAATACGTCTTGTTTTATTGATTTTGTTTGGTTTTAGACAAATGGTAGTTTGTAACTGCATGTGCAGTGAAAATGACAGTTGTAGGGCTATGCAAATATTTAAAGGTTACTAGTACAGGTCAGTTTCAAACGATCAACTGAACTGAAACGTTATTTTGGTGCAGAATTTCTAGGTAAATAATGGTTATTTTTATGTACAAACCAAAAGCAACAATTTGAATGAAGCAAGGCGAAAAAGAAAGACCAAAAAACGTTATTATATAAATAAAAAACCAGTGGACAGCTGCTTTGGTGTTGCCATGCAAGTGCATCTGTCAGCAATCCTTTGCCATGTCTCGTTTTTTCTTATTTTTTTGTTAGAAGCTCTCTCTCCCTCTCTGTCAGGATACTTTCAATGAGGCTGCAGACATCAGCCATGTAACAAATTTCAAGAATCCTGTAGTTTTCAGTGACCCACTATGTTGGATTTTGTGGTTCTAAAGCAAATTCAACATATTTGGGGAACTGGAAGGAAATAAACCAATAAAAGATGAGAAAAACCTGCAAAGGGAATGGACCACTAGTGAATTGCTCAGTTAATATTGTGGATAGTGAACGACTAAGTGCTGCATAGCTTGCAAGTCACGGAGTTATCTAAATCTGTGCGAGTCAACTATATTTGGATATGGGTCATCTATAATCATATATGGGTCATCTAATCTTTATTCGTAAACAATATTGTTCGTACCTGTTTAGCTGCTATATTAAGAGTGTATGAATTGTGACCAGGGAAGAAACCATCATTTGAAAAAGTGTTTGAATAATTTTGAATACATTTTCTCAATGATGTTTCCTCCCACTGCTGTACACAGGTGTTTGTTTTTAGCAGTGTATATACCTATACTGTTAACATCAAAACACTTCACACACAGTTACGAACTGAACAGGCCTACCTCTAAGTCTCTACGAACCATACCCACAATGTTCTAACAGGAAGAACCAAAAACTAACCAAAACTAAAAAGGGGAGATGACAAGACAATAATATATAATGACTAGCACTGTAGGGGAAGGGGAGCACAGCTAAAACTGGCGTCACTTCCCAACACTAACGCTTGCCCCTGAGACTGCCTGAAAACCAAGCAAGCGTAGCACATGCTAAAGCACACGTTGTAATGCTAAGTAAGCCACAACTGAACTGATCAAAACAACAAAGTGGATGTTTACCGTGTCCAGTGTTTCCTCAGTGTCGCCGCCGTTCCTGTAAGAACTGGATGATGAGTACAGGGGACTGGTGTCACAGTGTTACACGCACTGACATTCTAGACCTATACACATCACAGCATTATGTGGGCATGAGGAGCTTGGTCACAACCGTGGGGGGTGATTATGGAAGTCTTTGGAGACATTGATGTTGAAGGTTCAGGTTGGGGAACGATTTGGAGACATATTGATGTTGAAGGTTCAGGTTGGGGAACGATTTGGAGACATATTGATGTTTTAAGTTTCAGGTTGGGGAACGATTTGGAGACAGATTATGGAATGATTTGAGGTAAAACGATTTGGGATTAAATCAATGTTTGAGTTTGAAGTCATGGCACGAGTTGGGATCAATTCAATGGTTGAGGTTAAAGGCATGGAACAATTTGGGATTGAATCAATGTTTGATGTTGAAGTCATGGCACGAGTTGAGATCAAATCAATGTTTGGGGGGTTAAAGTCATTGTCATTTGAGATCAAACCAATGTTTGGGGTTAAAGTCATTATCATTTGAGATCAAACCAATGTTTGGGGTTAAAGTCATTATCATTTGAGATCAAACCAATGTTTGGGGGTGAAGTCATTATCATTTGAGATCAAACCAATCTTTGGAGGTGAAGTCATAGCATGAGTTGAGATTAAATCAGTGTTTGAGCTTGAAGTCATGGCAGCTTCAGGATTAGATCAATGTTTGAGTTTGAAGTCATGGCAGCTTCAGGATGAGATCAATGTTTGAGT
>CM054143.1:20764668-20792168 GCA_028751875.1 Rapana venosa | reverse complement strand
GGACATGTTGTAATTCAATGTCTTGTGTAGCGTTCTACGGGTGTGCGTTGCACTTATTTTGTGTTGCCTTGTATAATGTTAACAATGTATCCTATTGTATTGTATTGTGTTGCATTGCACGGTTTTGTATTGTTGTGTTTTGTATTGTATTGCTGTGAATTGTGTTGTGTTGCATTGTACTGTATTGTATTGCTGTGAATTGTGTTGTGTTGCATTGTACTGTATTGTATTGCTGTGAATTGTGTTGTGTTGTATAAACGTTTTCAGCCCTGGCACACTTCTGCATGGCCTTTGGTTCTGGTCTGTCCTTGGAGACGTGTCACCATAGGACGGCACTCATTTTTTTCTTTCCCTTTTTCCTGTGTGTGTGTGTATTCTGCTATAATTATTGTATGCCCCACGTTTAATTACAGGAACCATGTCACCTTGAACAAGTAGAGAGAGACACAAAAGGTGTGGAAACCCAATTCTTCAATATATTTATTTAGTGATATCGGAGAAGGGAGGGAAGGAGAGAGAGAGAAAGGATGGGGGAGAGGGAGAGAAAGACAGACGAATAGATAGATGAATAGATAGATAGACAGACAGACAGGTAGGTAGATAGATGGATAGATATACATCGAGAGGGGGCGAGAAGGAGAGAGGGATGGGGAGAAACAGAGAGAGAGTGAGCGATATGGAGAGAGGCAGAGAAAGAGAGAGCGAGAGAGAGAGAGATAGAGGGAGTGGGGTGGGGGGACGAGAGAGAGACTGTACTTAGTTCCATGAATTATGTTTACTCATAAAACAAACAAACCAAAAACACAAGGAACGACCACTTCAAAAGACTAAACAGCTATCATAATAGATATCTGTCCAGTTCACATACACACACACAACAACAACAACAAACTGTAGATGTTGGTTAACACAGCTCCCTTCGACATTTCTTGTTCATATCTGGGGTCGACGAAAAAACTGCGTGTTGATTTTTATATACCACACGCCAGATTATCGCCGATCACGGACTGCATAATCATAAACATCATAATTATTTTCCTGCGATGATGCCGGTATATATAGATCATGAATGTGTCGTCCTGTTTAATAACTGACTTAGCTGCTGATGACAAAGTGACAATATCACACTACACCACACCTTGTGCCCTTAGCCAAGAGTGAGTGTGAAGGCACTGCACTGGCAAAAAACCTCCATAACCTCTATGTTTGGCGGTCGTGTGCCAGTACCTGCGTCTCAGCAGTCTCAAAGTGTGTGTGTGTATGTGTGTGTGTGCGAGTGTGGTGTGTGTGTGTGTGTGTAGTGTGTGTGTGTATGTGTGTGAGTGTGTGTGAGTGTGTGTGTGTGTGTGTGTGTCTGTGTGTGTGTGTGTGCGCGTGTGTGTGTTTGTGGTGTGGTGTGGTGTGGTGGTCGTGCGTTCAAGTGATGTTGTCTACTCATTTCTTCTTGTGTGTGTGTGCCTGTTCTTCTTCCTCTTACTGTCAACTGTTTGAAGGATTATGGTTTTTTTGGTATGATTATTGTTGTAATCTTAAGTTCACACCTAGGGAAACATCCAACAGCTACTTTATTTTAAATAAGTTTTCGTCGAACGCTCAGATAGCAACTACTGTTGTCTATCATATGAGCAAAAGGGCGTTGTGCTGCCGTTAAGCGCCTGACAAGTCAGGCCCAGCCCATCCGACTTCAGCATGGGAGGATATTGCTATCTTTCAAATCTTTCTGGAACAAAAGGGAAGGAGAATTGACCAAGAAGCGAGAAAATAGACAAGGAGGAGGTGACAGGAAGAAAAGGAACAAGGCAGAAACAAAGAGAGGAAGAGAAACGAAAAGATTTCCAAGCGCAGAATTTCCCAAAAAGTGGAGATGTTACTTATACTGACAGGACGCTGGTATCCCCACGGGGTATTGTTTTCAATCAATGATGTTATTTTGTCTTGTTTGTTGCACCTGCTTTCTTCAAGTCCTGATCTGGTCTGAGTGATCCCGTTTTGGTTGAATGTAAAACATAAATGAATAAAGAGACAAATAAATAAAGCAAGATATGTAAAACAAGAATTCTCAGGATGTTCTGTGTACCTTTTGCAGGTCCTGACTGACTCATAATCATCACCCTGGTGGTAAGTCAAAACAACATTGAAAAAAACACACCAAAATAACAAAACATCAACTATTTTTTGTCGTGATTTGTGATAGGTCATTCCAGGTTTACCTTTAAATGACTGTGAGTGATCCAACATCGGGTTGGTGGTTTTTTTAAACTGCTTTTGTTTAAAACCAACCAATTGTTTGAACTGGTTTTATCCTTTTCTTGTTAAAATAATACGTTTTGTTGATGATCAGAGCTGAAAAGTAAGATTTGCGCGCAGCAGAAGCAAAACAGCTTGCTTTTGCATTTCCTTTTTAAAGCCATGTGTTATCATTGCATAAGCCAGAGGAACACACACACACACACACACACACACACACACACACACACACACACACACACACACACACACACACACACACACACACACACACACTCACACAGTCCTCTCCGCACAAGCACGCGCAAAGCTTTCTCGTTCAGGTCAGGTTAAGAACTGGATCAAGACCACACGACAAAGGAGACAACAGGGTAGGGCTGAACACGTTCTTATTTCCATATCAAACCACACCATGCTTCCTCTTAGCGCCATCCAGCAACGATACAGCAACGACATGCTTTCAATACGCTGAGCATCTGCAACACAAAAGTCACTGACGACGGCGGTAGCCAAGAATATCGGGATCACGGGTATCAAAATTAATGCAGTCAGCATCGATTCTGTTGTTAGTATGGGCGAATTATAATACTACTCTCTCTCTCTCTCTCTCTCTCTCTCTCTCTCTCTCACGCACACGCGCGCGTGCACACACACAACTTTACACACAATTTCACCGTCTAAAATCACTAAATGTGAATAGACGTTAAACTGAAGATATCACACAACTTTATACTGAGGTATACATGTAGCCGAAGTTGATTCTTACAGCTGTTACAATTGACAATAGATGGAGCAAACGTGTAAAACAACTACGCATGACTATATTAACATCTATCAGTTTAATCGTACATTATTCATACACTCCCGTAACTCAGTTCAATCGTACATAATCATATACTTCCGTGCATCAGTTAAATCGTACATACTCATTTACTTCACCTACACAGCTGAAAGTTGTTCCTGCATGCACGTGTTCGTTCGTTCATGAATTATGTCTCCATGATGTAAGATGTTTTAAGTGTCGATGGGAATAATAAAGCCCCTCCTTCAGTATCTACAAACGAGCATTCACATCAGTGCTCCTCAAACCGTTGTATTTTGGAAACAAAAGACAATGATTCAAGATCAAGATAACAGATTACCCTTGTTTTTAATCATTTCTCTCTCAAAGAAATCCTTGCAAAGGATTGGTGATGCAAACAACGGTCACAGGCTGCAAGCCACCAACACCTAGTCTAAGTCTCAGTGTTTCTATGTTCAGCTATCTGTCAAAGTCTCTGTCTCAGTTCTCAGGATGGACGTGTTCAAATGAAACTTGTCTTGGTCTGACAGCATTTCTTGGAACCAGCACCTAATTCATCTGAGGTTACTTTACAGCTAAACAGCCTTTACAGGCACCTTACATCACACCTCTTTTCCTCGAGAAAACAAAAAGTGTATTACACAACGACAAGGGTTCGATATTGTACCCGTCAGATTAAACCAAGCTCTGTTCAATGGCATTGTCACTACTGTTATCCCTGATGGCAGATATTCAGCTACATTAAATTTTCTGCTTGACCCCATTTTTCCTTCTTTGTTTTATTATTCTTTTATTTCCTTGTAATAATCATCATTTCTCTAGTTGAGACATTAAAGTATTCTTGAGTCTTATTCATCATTTCTTCGTATTATCTACTTCTTTCTCTCTTTGTTTAACCTTGCCCCACTATTTCTTTGTCTTCTTTTTATGTATTGTGTAGTACTCGGGTTTTTTATTTATTTATTTTTAATTTTTTAATTTTTTTTTTTTTTACAAATTACATATTTTGCTTGAATGTTATTTACAATGATTTCCGAAATATCAGTCATGTACCCATGTATGTCAAAGGATTGCTTCATGGTTTAATTTTATAAAGGGTACAAAATATTTGTATATACTATCTATATCTTTATATTGCTCGTGTATTATTTGTATTCACAAGAGCATGTACACTCACACTCTCTCTCTCTCTCTCTCTCTCTCTCTCTCTCTCTCTCTCTCTCTCTCTCTCTCTCTCTCTACCTCCCTCTCTCCCCACCATCATATACACCAAAAGGTACACATAGGTTACGGGACAACGCTGCTTACATGCACAGTGTTTATACAAGCAATCAAAGGCATGCACAAAAGGACCCAAACTATGACACCATCACATCACATCCCCCACAACGGCATCAACTTCAAAGGATTCCTGATACTGGGCATGCCAGCATCTCTGCTGGTGGGGAGGCTGCCAGAAGTCGGGGGTCGAAAGCGACCACACCTAGGGAGAGAACCTACACGCGGGGGTTACGCCGATCCATGGCCGCCATCTTGCGCCGGATGCTAGTGGCGACATCTGCCGCATCCGGGTCCCCTTCCGGGAGGTACTTGTCCAGCATTTCCCGGTGCTGGTTCATCTTGGCCTGCGCGTTCTTCACCCTCTGCTTCAGGCGGATGAGGGAGGAGGGCTCGTAGATGACGTCTTTGGGATTGACCACGGAGTCCAGACGGTACTGTCACCCACAAGGACAGGCAGGGCAATGGACAACACGTGTATGGACACACCTGACTGTCTGTGCTGTACCGTTTCCAACCATTACCCTAGTGTAAAGCCAGTGCAACTTTTTTTTTTCGAGCTTTAAACAAAATCTCGTTTAGATTGATGCATTTTTGTCAGAATACTAAAAAAGAAGAAGATAAAGTCCATAGATTGATATACTTTTGTCAGAATACTAAGAAAAAGAAGATAAAGTCCAAAGAAAGTTTACTGATCATCCATTTGAAAGAATATAACAAATCTACGGATCATATTTTTACAAAATTTTTGGGGATGGGTGGGGGAGGTTATGACAGGCAGACCTGCTGCCTGGTGTACCAAACATTGCAGGTTTGCCACTTTGTGTGAAGTACACGTAATCTATACTTGACAACATGGCATATATATTTCACCAGAATGTGTAGTTTATCTACTGGCTATTCTGTACCTTAAAAGGCTGATTACAGAGACTCAGAAATTGACATTAATGGATTCGCATTTTACATCACTCAGCATGTCCCACTACTTTTCGTTTCTTTGCAAATACAAACTGCTCGTAATTATCAACATATTTTCAGAATTAAAAATCGACACTCTGAAATATAAGAGGACGTACGCTATCTATGCTTGGGGGTCATGCTAGACATGTTTGTTTACTTGATAAAAATCTGGTAATGGCTTAGTCTGACTCAGTTGCACAGACAGACAGACAGGACATTAATATCCTATACCAAACAAAGCCAGCTACATTATTACTTTTCCTTTTAATTTTTGTTGCCATTCATTTCTATTGTTCATAACTGTTTGTTTGTCCTTTAAGTTGCAAAAATCGTATAGAATCTACAAACCATAACTTTTTAAAGGATAAATTACCGCCACTTTTGCAATAAAATGGGTGTCTTCAATCACGTACTCCTTATATGGAACTTTTTTTTTATATTCAACATTTAAATATTCTTTATCTTATCTGTCAAACATCATTTCTTCTCCCTTAATCTTCTCTTATTATGGTGCATACCGAAATTGTTTCATTTGACAGACATCTCCCCCTCCCCCACTTCTTAAACTTTTGTTGAATACCGAAATTGCCAATTATTGCTTCATTTTTCAAACATCTTTTCCCCCCTTCTTAATCTTCTTTGGGGGGTTTTGTGTGCAAACTGACATTTTCCAATCATATATCGACCACTGTATAAGACTACTGCCACTGACTAGAAGACATATTAGGCTATGTGTTTATGATGGTTATTATTGTTCAAAGCGAAGCCCTGACAGGCCTGGTGTGGTTGGTTACCTTCCAGGAGAGGATGCTTTTGGGTTTCTCCTCATCGTGGTCGTCTTCCTCTGTTCTTCTGCTGCTGCTGCTGTACCTCGTGTAGTATGAGCCGACCTGAAAGATAGGGGGGGAACAGGTGGCCTCTGTGTGTGAGTGTGTGTGTGTGTGTGTGTGTGTGTTCCTGCCTGTAAATGAACTTCCATGTCATCTATATTTCTCTTCCTTCTCTCCTACTACCCCTCCCCCCCCCCCCACCCACCTTACAAAAACCCAAAACCTAACACACACACACAGCGCTTTGGGTACGTTACAGAACCCATCCCAGTTCCTTACCCTAGCCACCACTCCTCCCAGACCAGTCCTACAGTGCAACACGTCAGCAGCCGGCAGTGATGATGATAGCGGTAGAACCCTTCCACTGAAAGAATGGACAGGGTGAGCCAGGTCATGAAGCAGTCCAGTCTTCCTTCTGCACAAGATCTTTCTAACGAAGGAGGGCTATGCCTACACCCAACTCCATTCTGGCCTGTGAGATCTTGAAGGCATGTACAGACATGCATTACCGCAATATAGAAGAACTCTCACAGATGCAGCTCTTTCTTTTATTTGCCCAGAGTATGCGTCCCCAAAGAGGTCTGAGGAACCAAGACGTGTTGCCATACAAACTTCCCAGCCACTGTGCCACGCTCTGAAAGGACAAAGACATGGTGGCCCGGCACAGGCAGAGGGAATTTTCAGCTTGAGAAAGAATCTGCTGGCTTTTTTTGGGTGCATGCTTGGCATGTTTTTGAACCCCACCGATCTTTAATGTGTATTCTGAAGCTGTGCATTGTAATAATAATAGTGTGTGAAATTTGTACACGGAAGTAAGGCACGGCCCAGATTATACAGAAGCTGACTGGGAAACAGTTCACTTTTTCATGGGTGAGGCTGCGATTCGATCCTGCTTTCTGTCACACCATGGTGGCTACTGACTTCAGAAATATGTCTTCCTATCCTCTCAGCCACTCACTGCAAGCGCCACAGAACAGCAGGCTTACAGTTTGACAATCCTTCTTGGAACACTTTAGTACTTGAAGGGACTGTATAAAAGTAGGCCTGCAAGAAGCAGGAACTTTTTAATGAGAACGAAGAATGCCAGGATCAACCCAGATAATACCAACAGGCTGTATGCCTAGATAAAAAATTAACAGCTACTGAAGGAGGTGAAGTGAAGCGTGCACAAGAAGATGTCCACACTGGGCCAACACAAGCAAGAAGAAGGAAGTGACCTCTAGCGAATTGTGGGTAATCGCTGGAAGGCGACGTCATCGTCGAACCCAACAAACTCATGGCTATTTTTGGTTTGTAATATTTCCTTTCTTTTGTTGAGAAGTGAAGCTTTTGAACCCAAATATATAAGGACATGCTGACAACAGCCAGATTCGATGTGCCGAGTGATAAGTAAATACCTAGAAAGAGTCTGCCCAGGTTTCCGCTCTTTACCTCGATAAATAAAACGTCACCACCACTGGTATATTGTTGTTTACTGTTTGGTTTTTCTTGCCCATTTCTTTTATTACCCCCACCCCCACATCCAACCTCCACTTTTATTCTCCCTGTTCATCTTCGTTAAAAACATAGTTACGATATTATTAACTATTTTGTCTTTACCTTTTAATGATCTCTTCCCTTCAATATATCCCCCCTTCTCTCTCTCTCTCTCTCTCTCTCTCTCTCTCTCTCTCTCTCTCTCTCTCTCTCTCTCGCAAACGTACGCACGCACGCATACACACACAAACTATCTCTCTCTCTCTCTCTGTGTATTTCAAGTGGATGAATGCGGTGCTGTGTTTGCAGTGTGCATGACGGCATGGCCAGTGCCTTTGGGAAGGGAACACCGGGACAACTAGACTGGAAAAGGTCCGGGGAGGGGAGGGGAGGGGAGGGGAGGGAGGGAGGAGGAGGGGAAGGAGAGGGGAAGCCCGCTTTCACGAGCATTACACAAAGAAGATACGTCGTTCAGGACACTTTCGGCAGGTCAGACAGCATCTACATGTGGAATACTGACCGTGGTGAAATGAACTGCAGATCCATCAGCCCTGGGGTAGAGTCACTAACGCTGATCGCTCTACAGTCCCGGCGGTTGAAGACGATGACGAAACGCCATTATCATCATCAAAGTTTTCCTTTCAGAGGACTGAACTACGTCCACAGCCACAGTACAGCTCCATACTTGCTCCATAGAAAGGCCGCTTGAAGCGAGCTGTTAATGTTTTAACAAAACACATCATAGAGAGACAGAGACAGCCAAACACGTAGTTCATGCACGGGCATGCCACACAGAATCATTTCATTTTCAAAGTATATATAGTTGTCTGAAAGAAAGCGTCACATCAGCAGCGTAGTGGGGGGGTTAATAAGCGATGGCAGTCGCCCATGCAGCAGAAGTAGTATAGCACGGTGATCATTGTAGAAACGGTGTCCACACACGACACATGCAAAACAGTCCAGCATGCTTCAGCATCGCAAAAACCTTACTTTTCAGCTGATCACAAACTTGGTGATGATCCGTATTAATGAGAAGAAGAAAAAAAAAACTGCTTAGAGAGAAAATAAGCAAGTTTTTGAAACACTCGCAGAATTCAATGGGATGAAAGTTTGGATTTTTTTCATATACTGCTTTATTTTTTTGTTCACCATGTCCTAAACAAAAATCACCCACGTAAAAAAAACACCCAAAAAACCTCATTTGTAAGAACCATAGTAGTAAAAGAATTTTATGTCTAAGAATACCCACTCTATGTCAGTATGAACGCGAAATGGTGGTATCCCATCGCTGTTTAAAAGTTGAATCATATACTTATTGGAAAGAGGTACACGTTCCTGTCTTTCAGTTTTATGTCAGTCTGAACATTTGGACCTCAAGTATAGATACGATTGCAGAGAATTAACTGCATATATCATTATTATGTGAAAACCTACTACACTGTAAGGTTTGAGAAGTTTGTATTTCTTAAACCATTCACCCATGTTTATACATACCTGTATAGAATCAAGAATAAGCAAACGAAGGAAAATACCAAAATGTTTGTTTCGTTCATACAGCGTTCATGTTATGTTACAGCTTAGTTCATATCGACCTTTTCACGATTATTTGCAATTATTTTTATGTCCATGTTTTGGCAATTTGTGTAACAAAAGTGGTTCTGTGTGAACAAAGTGAAAAGGACTAAGCAGAACACCCACTGGAAGTCCATTTCAAATCAACCTTATTTGTTGTGTGCAGGACATGTACCCGCTGGGAAAATAGTTGCTACATAGCGTTAGACTTCCAGTTCATTTGAATAGTGCTTCCTTTGAATGCAGAGAGAGAGAGAGAGAGAGAGAGAGAGAGAGAGAGAGAGAGAGAGAGAGAGAGTAGGTTTTTGGTTTGGTTTTCATTTAAACGAGGCTTGGACTAAATATTTTGCTTAGTATTTGCGATAGGCTTAATTTTTTCGGAACTTTTTGAAAAAAAAGAGATGAACACAATGACGATCATGGAACAGTCATTTCAACCACATTATTTGCCAGGTGTTAGAATTTAAGGGATCTCTCTTTTTTGCTGTTGTTGGAAACAGAAAGTGGTAGCCTTCCGTGAAGGACCAAACATCTTATAGCCTTTAACCTATATGAAATACACGTACAGGATTTCCTCGAATGAAAAGGTAAGATGGCTGATAATGAGAGATGGGACATGACATCTGTTGTGATGGCGATGACGGATGATACAGACATATGCAATGACCAAAGTTACAAGAGGGATGATCCCAGCTGAGGGGGCGGATGATGATAAAGCAATGCCAGTTCAAGCAGAAGGTGAAGAACTTACCGAAGATCCAGACGTGCTCTTGGACTGCGGACTTACGCGGGAGGAACTCTCCTGCAAAAGATGAACATTGCCAGGCGATAGGAAACCAGCTAGGGAGCAATGATGAACAAACGTTGATAACTGCTTCATTAGCAACAGCTGTAAGTTAGCAATGATGGATAATTGTTGATTATTGTTTCATCTGCTACAGCTCTAAGCTCAATGGTCAGCTAAAAATGTTGAGTAACTCGTTTCAGTATATATAGAAAAAAAAGTTTATCGACAATTTTCATGCCATTCTGACAAAAATTTCATGCAATGTTTGGCTAACAACACAGAGAGTAAGATCTAGACAAATTGTGCTTGATACATTGAGTGACAGTTTTCATGCCTTATTTCTCAGATAAACATACTGATTCGGTATATCCTCTCTTGCTTTATGTTTGCTAGGTGTCTAAATTTCGCTTTCCTCTTCATCCATTCATAATTCGGAAATCTTAATGCTCTGACAAAAGGTATGATGCATAACTGTAGTGCAAAATTCTGGACAAGTGTCAAATTGTCAATACTTCTTACATTACTCTTATTGTCTGTGAATATGGCTGTAAATATGCACATTTTTCAACACTTATTGATATTCACGAGCACTATATTTTCAAAGAATACTTTGAAATGCAACAATGGTTAACTGTGAACATTACCATCTATTTCACAAATTATGCCTGTCATCATCAATTACGAAGGTAGGTAACCTAATTTCCTTTACTATGCCACAGCCTGCAGACAACTAGACGAAATCAGTTCCTGTGTCGACTTTTCTCTTCGAATCTTCCATTTCAGAGCTTGTAGTACAATAAAAAAAAAACAAAAAAAACAGCCTTCATCTTGTGATTTAGAAAAAAAAATACCATAAGTAAAATAGCTTAAAAACACAAAACAAAACATTACAAAATTCACTGCCCCTGAGTGCACAGAATCGGGTTACTTTTTCAGGTGATTGATTAACCGTTTTCCTTCTTCAGATATCTTCCTGATTCATGGATTTCTCTTCGTTTTCCTCTTTGTTCAGGTGTCCCTGCCCCGTTCGTTTATTTTCTCGTGTTTACTTTGATCGTGCCATCGTCTGCACGCCTCAACCCAATTCTGTACACAGGGGAGATTACGAGTTACAATTACCAGAGATTCCTTGCGCAGTTCTCGGTACTTGTTGGCCGCGTACTCGGATCGAGGTCGCCTACGTTTGAGGGGGTCTGGTTCCATCTTGCTGGCAATGATCGCAGCCTAGCAGCGCACAAACACTCTCAGCTTCAGCCACACACACACTTGACTGCTGGCCGTTTACTAGTTTATCCTAGCCTTTATCTTCAACCTTCATGTCTTAAGCTTATGGACTCCCTGGTAGTCATATTCTGGCCAAGTTTTGTCATGCTTTCGTGAGATCCTCGTAATGTACATCATACTGTAAAAGTCGTCCCACTTTTTTTTTTCTACAATCCCCCAGCATTTTATAATCATGTCTTTGTTGACATATTCTCGTAATGTCAATTCTTTACTTTGTATTACTAACCAATCCTATTGATATGAATTCACTGATAGAATAGAAATTGTTGCACTGTAAGTAATTTCAAAAGCTTTTGATCTAAATAAAACATCAACAAACCTTGTAAATTACAATACATGTAATCTGAAATTAGACATTTAGCTATAACGAATCTTGCAAAGTTTTTGTAAAAGTCAATGCGCATTCTTAGTTTTTCGACTTTTTATATCGTCTCACAAAGAAAGTATATGCCCCCTATTCCCCCACTCCCCACACACGCCCACATCCTCTCTTTCGCCCCCCCCCCCCCTCCCCCACACTCAGTCATAATGTTATATAATATATTCATTACTGTTTACACCGACTATAGTTAGATTAAATATTTTTTGTTGTAATGCCAGTTATTACTACTACAATTTAAAAAAGACCCCTCAATCCACGGCAATTTTCAGATAAATAAGAATTCCTCTTGACAAAAATGCCTGACATTTTTCTTGACTTTATTTATTTACCCATGTATCTCTTTTACTTATCTATCCCTTTTCATCCATACACACATGTACATTTTACACAAAAGTGAATGCCTTCATGAATGTCGTATTCAAAATAACAAGAATTCGACAAATACTCCACCCAGTCATCAACAGCTCAAAAGCACATTAATGTCCAAACTATGAACAAGATGCAAAACATGTATGTATAACTTCCTTCCACAGATTACAACAGTTAATTCCTGAATCATGCCACAGAAGTAGTAACTGAACAGTTTGCAGCCAAGCTGAGTAGCTGCAAACACATCACGCGCCTGCGCTCGTGTCTCATTAGATCCAAGAGCACATGCGCACTTGCCAAGATTGCCACAACTGCTTTCCTATTGGTGCAATTCTTGTTGACATGGCTGACGTCAACAGAAATCAACTTCCTTTGATTCAATGGGAAAATGTCAAAATATGTCTGGCTTGTGGAAAAAAACAAAACAACAACAACGATAAATGGATACTTCTATGGAGGAGCAGGGATGCTTTGGGGAAGAAATGGTTAAACATTCAAGACTGAAAAAAACATCTATGAAGAAAGAAGACAGGAAAAGAATTGTGGCACACTGCCACCAAGACTACTCCATGGCAAGTATGAGGACTGAGCACGTCCTCAGCAAAAGATTATCTGCAAGGACTTTTAACTTGGAAAATGGCTTTACTATCTTAGTGGTGTAATCAGAACATAATGCATTTTTCTGACTGTTCTTACCAAAAAAATCCTGTAAGTGTTCAAATTTTTTTTTAAAAATCATACAACACTATCTCGTAATGATCAGGCACCATAAACATAAACAAGCTGCGAACATTGTGGCAATCTTGGAAGAAATCATGCGGCATGCCAGATAATTATGAGATTCTAACCATGATGGTGAGACTGAAATCAATGAGAGATCATTAACATATTTCATTAGTTCCCAAACAAAGCTAGGTTACTGAAGCTATACAAACCATGTTCATTCTTGACAAGTGTCAGTCATCATCATCATTCCCAAACCACGATCATTTGCCATGAACATGAAGGACACTGAAACAGTGCAAGAACAGTTTGTGCAAGTCCTTAGCCACGAAAAGCTCGCATGAGAATAGCTTAGAGCCAAGCGGTGCAACAAGTCAGTTTGAACGGAAGCAACGTCAAAAAAAAAAAAAAAGATCAGAAGTTAGTGAGACCAGAGTCATGCTGATCTTCTTGGGCAGAAGAACATGACCCTGACTGCTGTCATACGAACAAAGCGGCCTTTGAAAGGAGACTGGACGGCGGAGAGCGCTCAAAGTGCACATTAGCTCTGACACAAGACAAAAGGAGCCAAGGCTTGTGTCCAACAGAGCAAACCATTTGGAGCCGGCTGAAAAAATAGAGCTAGTTAACTGTCGTGCAGCGGCAACACACGTCACAGGAAACATAGCTCAGAGGGTGCAAGTAAGAAAGGATCACCTTAGATCGGTTGCTGGGCCTGTCACTACTGGGGACATACACCTTGGGGAAACCTCTCAGGGACTCAGTGACCGGGGCGGGCCTAGGTCTGGGCAGAGCATAGGGACTCCGGTAGCCCTAGCAGAAGCCACAACATCGGGTTTCTCATAATAGCCCTGCATACCGCTACGGGTCAGGAATCGCCTGGGGGCCTTGTGAGCTCTGAGCCCGGCCGTGGGGAGGGCTTGTTGGGAAGAGGCCGCAGCGCCCACGTAGGAACTGTAGGAACTGCGGGCTGAGGGAGCACCCCCTGGGGGCACGCTTCCAGCCCTGCCTTGATTCCCACGAGGGGCTAGGTTAGGGAGGACGATAATGGGGCGGATAGGGGCGGGGGCGGGGGCGGGGGCGGCCATGGTGACCTTGGCGGCGCTGTCTACCTCGGGCCTGAGGGAGCGGGGTGGGACAGAAGCAGCTCGTGGGGTAACTGACTGGCCACGTGCCACCCGACGGGAGGCCACAGACGTTTGGGGTGTGGCGTAGCTCTCTGCTGAAACCTGTGGGAAGTTAGGCAACACCGAGTTAGATGCAATGAGGGCGTGAAGACATTGACAGAGTCGGGACTGGGGCGACGGCTACTGAAAAAGGTCACCTTACTTCTCTAGTTTGGGTTACAGGTACAAAGTATTAAGTAATCCATGTCTCTTGTTGGAGCAGTAAGATAAAAACGTAAGGGGATCAAGACTACGTATTGAGATGAGAAACAGGAAGTGAGAAGTTGGAAGAGCTGAACTGAACAGAAAAATTCTACACGAGCAACCAAACAAAAAGGAATCAGCAGAGAAAGGAAAGGAACAACCACAAATAAAACCATAAAATGTTGGAACTGAAAATCACTCAAAACTTTGGCATAAAAAGACGCACAGCATGTTGTGTTAATTGGGGATTGGCTCTTAACGCTGATCCAGTCTACCCCTGGTCGACTTGCTGGCACACGCGATTTATTCGCCAAGTTTCATCGTGGTGAAAAGACGCGGAGATTATCGCAATTTTTAATCCAGATTTTCGGCTTAAATTTCAAATTTCCTTCATGTTCAATTCATGCTGAACGCGCATCGGCAAAATGATCATGGCAGCCCTCCTGTCTATGTGTGGTAAAAGTTGTTATGCATATATATATATACTGTAATGCAGTTAAGAGGTTAGAAGCACTGGTTAGATGACTTGCAAGTTAGTTGCCAAGAGTTTGTGGCATGTGATCATTTCAATGATTTGGACAAGATCAAATGTTACAACAATTGGTTAGAACTAGGTTACAAAACTAGAAGAAAACACCAATGTCCAGTATTACCTTATGAACTGAGCAGCGAACAGATTGTGCTGAATGTTGGCTAACGTTTGGAAACCAGAGAACTTCTCCATTTTTCAAGTTCTCGATGCACAAGTATTTGAATGCTTACCAGTTAACATCAAAATTATTTCACAAACAAAAATATGGTAAACTGAAATAAATCCTGTGTGCTACTCAGCTCTTTTGATTGCTTGCATTCATTTGCCGTGTCATCTAATTCGTCAGGTACTGATGGAGAGGAATTTTCAAGTTTCTTTCAATAGGACATTTTTACAAGCTTTGTGGCACTACAGTACTTTTCTTTACATTACTGAACAAAGATCTATGGCAGATCTATCCTCAAGAGAAAGATAGACTGCAGTGATGTGATGGCCAAAATTGAAGAAAAAAAGGAAGGCACGGCGCATGAATGCAGACCACATACAGTTAATTAATTCAGAGCAAAATGACATGTCCACCACAGATCCAGGCTAAATAAAACTAAATTTTGTCAAACTTGGAGTTTTCCTTTATACTAAGTATATTTTTTTCACTTTTACAGCACACATTTCCGCTCAACAGCAGTTCTATCAAACTAAAGCCAATAATTTTTAACAACATGGTACTTTTTCTGTCATAATTTCTTTTGACAGAATAAATTTCCCTGAAAGCATGGCCTACCTCTTCGACAATGAGAAGTCAGAAACATTGTGCTTTACAGCTGATTTTTTGCTTTTATGTCAGAATGAATGACAAATACAGAATGCATCACGTGTGGACATGGCACATGCACTGACGAACCAGAAACAATGAAAAGTCCAAAGGTAGAGAAATGGTCTACACATTGCGAATTATCTTTCTTTTAACAGTAAACAAGTTGTTCTTTTTTAAGGTGCACTTTGAAAACGCTGCAAGGCAATTGTAGCCATGAGACTGACTTTCTGTTGACAGTATACAGAATTGTTGTTTCATCCATTTTTATTTCAAAAGAATCTGAATTTGTACTGTTCTGGTAGACCATTTCTCTTTTGGTAAAACAAAATGAGAAGGAAAGATGGGTGAAGACAGGACATGAAAAAATCAACTCGTGAAGGGAAGGACAGGAAGATACTGTTGTCTATCACTGGACTGCACATGTTTCACTCATACCTATGCTCACGCAAATATCAATGATGATTATTCATTGAAATCATGCTTACGCAATACTATACGGGGGTTTAGGAAAAGTACCTCACGACAAAAAGCAAACGGTTACGAACTAACGGAAATCATTTCAAAAGCTGTTAAGTATGTTGCAGGCACTCTGCAAATAGATCGGTTATGGAGCAAACCGCACGTGCACGAGCTGAGAGACTGGGTCCTTTTACCTTGATATTAATCTTATCAAGAACTGAGAGTTGGTGGCCCCCTGTGGCGGATTCGGGGATAGTGATTGCCCGCTCTGTGGAACTGCTCAGCCTGGGGCGGAATTCGCCCAGAGAGAACACGTCCAGCCGCTGCGTTTGGCCGTCGTCTTGGCGCCTGCGGAAAGTGGTCACGGGAAGGTGCTCTAGTTTCTTGGAACTGAGATCTTTCACCGGCACGTAGCCATGGCTCTGTGTGTAGGAGGGAGGAGGTGTAGGAGCGTGTGTAGGAGCTCCTGTACGGGGTGTAGGAGGAAGAGGGAGTGTAGGAGGAAGAGGGCGTGTAGGAGGAAGCGCGGGTGTAGGAGGAATATGGGGTGTAGGTCGACGATCTGTAGGAGCTCGTACTGGGGCCTGTATCCAGCGGTTTCAAGCCATACTGGGAGCGTTTCTCTTTGTCCTTGTCCCAGCGCCCAGTCAGCTCAGCTCTCAAGGCTCCCATGCGTTGAATGTAGCCCGAGATGAAGTTGTCCAGTGGCTTGATGCTAGCGGAAGGCTGGATGCCCAACAGCTTGTCGTTGAGACTCAAGGTGCGGCCGTACAGCGGGATGGGAGGCGGCGTGTAGGTGAAGTCCACCCTCTTGCCTTCAGGCGACATCCCCGCCCCTTCCACGCTCAGCACCAGACTGGCTCCACTGTACTCTGGAATAGCCAGATTATCAATGGCGCTTTTGGCACGCTGCACTGCAGTGGCCACCAAGGAATCCAAGATCTGTTGACTAGGGGAGGAGGAGGAAGAGGATGCAACAGCCAGAGAATCATCAGAACCGGAAAGGTTGTAGGGAACCACAGAACGGTAAGGAAAACGGGGAAGGTCGGAACTGGAGGTGGAAGTAGCAGCAGAGACGAGTGAGGAGGGAAGATACCGTGATAAAGACAAGTCAGTGGTTGGGGAAGGTAACGTGTGGGAATTTGAGTTTTCACTATCATCATCATTACTCTCATGAGGTGTGATTTCGAGAAGTCCTTTGGTCAGAAGAGGGCGAGATGGTTTGAAAGGAACAAACTCTGTATCCTGGTCAACAAAGTAGGGGGAGTAAGGAGACAGAGCTGTGGACAGATATCGACTGGAGGATGGGCTCACACTGCTGGATTCATTCTCATTGTCATAGTCATACGTACCATCAAAAGAGTCCACGTCACTGAGGACTCCTGATAGATCGCTGCCTTCAATAGACTCCACGTCATAGTAGGGCCCAAAACGACCCTGCTTCTTGCTGCGCTTTTTCAGCAGCCGCTGATAGTAGTTTCCAGCAGGACGTCTCGATGAAGCCAGTACCCTCTGTCGGCGACGCGGCAGAGAGGCAGAGGGGATGTCAGGCTCATACTCCTTAGTGAGAGGCTCGTAGTCAAGGCGGGTCGGAGAGGAGTGGTTGCTCAGGGACGGAGACACGCTTTGGCCCCATGGTTTACTACTGCGCTCCATCACCCGGCTCTCGCTCACGGAGGATACAGGAAAAGGAGGGGGACGGCGGCGACTCGGCGAGTAGGACTTGGGGAACCGGAGAGAGTGTGTGGTGTCAGAGGACAGGAGTGGGCCCACAGATGAGGCCCGGGAGGGGTATGGTGAGGTATCTGGACTGGCGTCATCCTCCTCAAGGTAGGACCTGGCTGCAGAAGAGGACTGAGCGCGTCCATAGCGCCGCCAAGTGCCCAGTGGGGCTGGACCACGACTGGCCATGAGGTCTGAGGTGGACACGATCTTCTCTTCTGGCTGACTGGGTAGGCCTGAGCTAAACAAACTAGTGCTCGGCTTCTTTCTAAGTCCGGCTCTTCCAAAGCGCCGAGGAAGGCGGCGGGCTCCAAATGAGGGAGCGGAGGATGTGAGGGAAACTGTGTCCCGGAGTGACCTGTGGGGCTGCACGACAAGTCACACACAGACAAGGACCATTACTTTGACCACAGGCGCCCCGTGACCGTTCCTACCCCCTTAGCGGTTACTGGCTTCGCTTTAGAGAATAGAGGACTAGTCCCAACCATCGTTTTTGCTCAAATGAATACACTGCTTTTATATGATCAGTTTACATACAGTACATTTACATGTACCTTATTGTCTTTGCCAAACCAAACTCTATGTATTTTAAAACTTGCTAATAAAAATATCTATTTAAGATTAAAGGAAAACATGAAATGATTGATGATGTGCATTAAGCGGAATCTGGAGAGGTTGGGGGAGCATGCATAATTAAATAGATAATTAAAACCATGACGGTTTGGCAATCGGTCTAAAAAAATAAAATTGTATACACTTAGGTAATCATTACAACTAGCAGGAGAGGAGCTGGAACATGCAATATGGCAGCCTCGCACCACGAAGGAGGTATGATGCTAGTACCATCTAAAAGCGCTAATGAAGCTCACTGTCAACGCAAGACAATCGTTTTAACCTGGCTGTGATCTTCGCGAAGAACGGGATCAGACAGAGAAGGGCTACCTTTTAAAACTGAGATGATTTTCGTTTTCTCTTCTACAAGGTCTCTTTTCCTTTCTCTGCTAATGTGAAATGAAACTGCAGAACAACCCTGACAAACGGAATACACAAGCAGTCGACGAATATGAGGAACAAGAAAGCAATGGTGGACACGATACAAAGTATGGCACCACAAGACAACAACAACAACAAAAAACCACAAGACAGAAAAGCTGGCTAAAAAGTGCGACTGGCGCTACACCACCACGCTTCATGAGCTGGCTAGGCAAGAAAGGCAGAATAATACATACACCACAGAAGAGAACTGGCTTTGAGACCGAGGCACAGGAGATGATATACATGGGCAAGTGGACGAGGGGTTTAAAAGGACATCAGATACCAAGGAAAAAATGATTCTTTGGGGGGTGTCTTTCCTTGCTGGCACTGCGCTACCGAGGGGAGGTTTCTTTCTTCTAAGAACCAGTTGTGATTAGAGATACCTTGCGATCTGTGGGGACTTACGTGAAAGGTGATTTTTGTTTATATACGTTTTATTTTTGCAAACATCGCCCCAGAAATTCAAACACATTAACAATCATGAAGCAGTTGGTGCTCCTGAAATAGAAATCAGCACAATTAGGGCATTGAGCATCACATGGAATGTGTCACTGGGAGTGCTGAACCAGTAACTATACCTCAACATGCATACATCACTGTGGTAAAGGGTATACAAACGAAAACTTGTGTACCGTATAAACTGGATATCTCTTTATCCACGTCCTTCTCCCAAAATCTGGAAGAACAGCAGTATCAAATAACACCCAATCTGTTTAGGCGTGTACATTTCATATGTTTTGATTGAGATTCGTGAAAAAAGCACCTTGAAGAAAGTGCTTTCTAGCATGAATTGCACAGCCTGATCAAGTTCAATTCACAGCTGTTTTGAAGGCCTCTCTTCTTTCCGTCCCCTTACTGGGTGGGTATGTAGAGCTTGGTCTTCTCCCGTGCTTGTAATTTTGCAGGAGATCTTCCTGCAGGCCTCAGCTGTCACATTCCGACTTCATAGCAGCTTATTTCATTGTACAGGTTGCATGCTGGGTTTGTGTGTGTTTCCCTAACCCACTGAACGCTGACATAAATTTCGGGGTAGTCGACGTGCATATGTGATATTCTGCCCGTGTGTATACACAAATGGAATTAAGGCAATGGCAGGTCTGCACTTCAAGATGACCTGGGAGATCGTAAAAATCCCCACCCTTAATTCACCACACGACATCGCCGAGATTCGAACCCATGACTTCACGGACCCACGGTACTGAAGTCAAATGGTCATAAAACCACTCAGCTATAGCGTCTGTCTGAAGGCTTATATTGCTAGAAATAAACACTTTGATACGCATACACACACATCATTCTACACAAAAAAGATCGAAACTTTAAAGATCGAGAGAAGAGTTTACATAATAATGATGGGAATAAGAAAGCAAAGTGGTCCCGCCATTGACAGTGTGACCTGACAGGAACTGATAGTGTGGGTTTGAATCTTTGCCGAGTTGTGTGTTCGAGTAAACTTGGTTTGCAGTTAAGCGCTGACTTCACTCTCTGATAGTTGTTTGCATGTAACTAGAAGCTGAGCTCGTGCGTGCAAATCCATGCACCACACAGAACATCTCGCACACACGTTTAACTCCTAACCACTTTTCGGTCGTAGATGAGGCCAGCTTTGACCCTTAGCATGAAGGACAAGAACAACGCTAGCACAGTTCTGCTATCTGGAGAGGAGTGTGCTTCACTAGATTAATTTTGCCCCACGACACACTGCCTTAAATGTCAGTGCAGTGCTCCAACGACTCCTAAAGGAGTTCAGGGAAAAGTCAAGTCATATCAGAGAGTGAGGATTGTTTTGTCATGCAGAATACTTATCTGGATTTGTATGAAGAAATTCTGAAAGAAAACAGTTCTTGGAGGAAACATCAATATGTGCAAAAATCCATGACATTAAAAAAGGAAACGTAACGTCTTTAACTGTATTTTTAAACCCTGATTGTTGATCGAGACTATAAAAAAATATAGGTCTATGCATCTTCAGTTTCATATTGAACATAATTAATACTTTAATAAAAGTTATGTGGAGAGATAAATGACTACACTTTCAACTTTTCAATTGGGTGTTAAACATGCAACAATTCTCTTTAAGTAAAAGGTTCGAAATGAAAGAGAGAGAGAGAGAGGGACAGAGAGAGAGGGGGGGGGGGCAGAGACAGAGAGAGACAGAGATAGAGAGACAGAGGAGGAGGACAAGGAGGAGGAGGAGGAAGAGGAGAAGAAGAAGAAAGAAAAAGAAGGACAAAGACAAAGAAGAAGAAATTAACCCCCCCCCCCCCCCCCCCCCCACCCTAAAAAAAAAAGTCAGAAAGTGGAAAACTCCCAAACAGAATATCAAAGCCTTTTTAAACTATTAAGTAAAGAAAAACAAAACCCATAACTAAACTAAAACTACTCTTTAAAAAAATGTTAGGTAAACATAAAGCTGCATGAGGTTTTGAACCTTTACTTTACCACCCCACCCAACCCTTCCCCCTGAAAAAAAAATCAAATCAAACAAAACAGATATTTCCAAGGCATTCGATCACCAAAATGCATCACCAGACCCCAGAGAAAAAGCAGAGGACACACACACACTCGAGGTATAGTACTCACGATAGCGTTGGTAGCCTCCTTCAGAAGTTGTTGATCACGTCCACGGGATTTCACAGCCGTGTCATAACCTTCGTCCATCAGAGTGTTCGAAAGAAAGTTGACGTTGTTGACACGGTCCGTCAGAAACCGCTCCTCTGTCCTCGTGTCTGTTGGCAATAAGGAACTCTGATGGTTTGCTGCCTCTGAGATTATCATTTCCTTTTGAGACTTGAGTGTCCTTTTCTTCTGTTATTATCATTTTCTGTTGAGACCAAGTATCCTTTTCTTCTGAGATTATCATTTTCTTTTGAGACTGAGTATCATTTTCTTCTGAGATAATCATTTTCTTCTGATAAAAAAAAAATCATTTTCATCCGAGAGTATCATTTTCTTCTGATATTATTTTCACACTAAGAGTGTCATTTTCTTGTGATTGTCATGTTCTTTTGAGAGTATCATTTTCGTATGAGGGTATTATTGTTCTTATATTATCATTTTCTTCTGAGGGTATTATGTTCTTCTCATATTATCATTTTCTTCTGAGAGTATTATTGTTGTTCTCATATTATCATTTTCTTCTGAGAGTATCATGTTCTTCTATTGTTATCATTTTCTTCTGAGAGCATCATGTTCTTCTCATATTATCATTTTCTTCTGAGAGTATTATGTTCTCATATTATCATTTTCTTCTGAGCGTATTACGTTCTTCTATTGTTATCATTTTCTTCTTAGAGTATTATGTTCTTCTCATATTATCATTTTCTTCTGAGAGTATTATGTTCTCATATTATCATTTTCTTCTGAGAGTATTATGTTCTTCTATTGTTATCATTTTCTTCTGAGAGTATTATGTTCTTCTCATAATTATTATTATTTTCTTCTGAGGGTATTATATTCTTCTCAAATTATCATTTTCTTCTGAGAGCATCATGTTCTTCTCATATTATCATTTTCTTCTGAGGGTATTATGTTCTCATATTACCATTTTCTTCTGAGGGTATTATGTTCTTCTCAAATTATCATTTTCTTCTGAGAGTATCATGTTCTTCTTATATTATCATTTTCTTCTGAGGGTATTATGTTCTCATATTATCATTGTCTTAGAGTGTCATTTTCTTCTGAGAGTATCATTTTCTTCATTGCCCTTGCAGTACTATTTTCCTGCAGCACTTCTGAGTGTTACGATTTTGTTCAAATCCAGTATGTTTATTTAGTTCAGAAGCTGTGGGATGTTTTCTTTTCTCTTTGATGTGGTTTATCAGCTCAAGCGTTTTGCTTTGTTCAGTAGCTTTGGTTTGTCAGCACCTTTAGCAGTGTCATTTTCAGTGGCTCTGGTACCAGAGTTTTCTTCATCAACTCCAGTATTTTTATTACATTCAAAAAAAACTTTAAAAACCTATTGTTTTGTTCAGCAGGTCTAATGCAATCATTTTTATCCGTAGCTGTAAAACATTCAATTAGTTCTGAAGATGTTAAACTATACATTTAACTCTGATAATGTTGTTTAATTCAGCACCTCTGGTATTTCCAATTATTTCAGTGGCTCTGATATTTTCATTTAAAAACGCAGCTCTGATGTTTTCATTTAAATAAGCAGCTCTGATATTTTCATTTAAATAAGCAGCTCTGATATTTTCATTTAAACAAGCAGCTCTGATGTTTTCATTTAAACAAGCAGCTCTGATGTTTTCATTTAAACAAGCAGCTCTGATGTTTTAATTTAAATAAGCAGCTCTGATATGTTCATTTAAATAAGCAGCTCTGATGTTTTTCATTTAAATAAGCAGCTCTGGTGTTTTCATTTAAATCAGCAGCTCTGATGTTTTCATTTAAATCAGCAGCTCTGATGTTTTCATTTACATAACAGCTCTGATGTTTTCATTTACATAAGCAGCTCTGATGTTTTCATTTAAATCAGCAACTCTGATGTTTTCATTTAAATCAGCAGCTCTGATGTTTTTATTTAAATCAGCAGCTCTGATGTTTTCATTTAAATCAGCAGCTCTGATGTTTTCATTTACTTCAGCAGTGGGTTCCCAGGCCTACAGTTGTGTTTGTTATATTACTAAACTGTTCATGAGCTTCTTTTGACTGTTAAACACATTACAAGGCGAGAGAAAAATCTTTTTGGTGGGTTTTAACACCTTTAGAAGCCAAGGCAATTTTGTAAGAGGCTGTAGTTCTAGATCTGGTGGATGTTATACATTTTTAAGGGACTGCACCTCCTGTTGATTGGAAAGGGATTTAATTTCTGGCAGATGAAACAAATTTGATGGAGTTGCACCAGCTGCCACAGCTTTTGAAGGCATCGCACCCTCTAGCAGCTCTCACACATTTGGGAAGGGCTTTTTTCTGGCAGCTAAAGCCAATGACGCTGATGTGATTTCATCTCTTGCAGGCTCGAATTGGGTGGAGCTGCACTCAAATGCTGAACAGTTAATGATATGCATCTTAACTTGGAAACCCACACTTGTTTATAGCATTACGCAGCTCTCTCGCGCTCTCTCTCTCTCTCTCTCTCTCTCTCTCTCTCTCTCTCTCTCTCTCTCTCTCTCTCTCTCTCTCTCTCTCTCTCTCTCTTCCAAACCCACTCTTCAGGGAGTTGAAACACCTTCGAGAGGTATTTTATCATGGTCACACGCAGACCTATGTTTAGACCTGGAGAATCTCATGGCAGCTGAAACAATAATGCAAGCCACATTTCTCTGCACCTGGCACCTGCACATATACAGGTAGCTTTTTTGGTGGGCAGCGTACCACCCCCACCCCACCCACACCCCACAAAACGCAAGAAAGCCCAGACATGTCATTAATTCTCTTTCCTGGCAAGCCAGGCGATTGCACTTGGCACTGAAGGGGTTTCAGCCATGTTTCACCCAGGTTTTTATTTAACTTTTTGTCTCGTTCCTTTTACCGACAAGAAATTTTACATACTGCTTCTTGCCCCCGCTGTATTTGTCTTATAATTTTCTCTGGAGACTGGCAGTGTGACTGCATTAAGGCTGTCGTTTCTGTGCAGATATAACTTCGTTGAGATTAACCCAGCCAAAAACAAGGCACTAGGATCAACAAAAATGGAATGGTAGTCTAAGACAAATCAACAGAAGGAAAGAAAGATGGCAAAAACACTTAAGATGATAGTCTCTTACAATCATCGAGGCTACTGGTGATTAAGTCAAATCTAGGGGTAAAGAAGATGGTGAAAAAACCCAAAACATTTCGACAGCTAGTTGAATAACTCGGAACGCTATAAAGAACGTGAAAGAGGACTTAGTTTCCAAGAGCAATTAGTCTCTGTAAAGATAGACAGGAGAGTAAAGACACCAACCACAGCCATGAAGTCAATGCACACTTACCCCAAGGCAATAAATCAGCGCCAAGAGCTCAGATATCAAAGACACTGTTCACAGGCAATAATGTCTAAGGGGAAGATGTACAGGACAATGAAGGATAAATACCACAGGTAGTGAAGTCACTTATCACGGTAAGAAAAGATAGTAAAGACACCTACCACAGGTAGAAACGATAGTGGGAGCCCTTACCGTAATGAGAAAAGGGAGTGGGAACCCTTACCGTATTGAGAAAAGATAGTGGAGACACTTACCACAGGTAGATAAGATAGTGGAGACACTTACCACAGGTATAAAGGACAGAGGAGACATTAACCATCGGTAGAAGAGGTAGAGGCGAGATTTACCACGGGTAAAAAGGTAAAGTAAACACCACGGGTCAAAAAAGGTAGAGGAGACACTTAGCACTGGTACAAAAGGTAAAGAAGACACTTACCATGGGTAAAAAGGTAGATGAGACACTTAGCACTGGTAAAAAAGGTACAGAAGACACTTACCATTGGTAAATTTTAAAAAAGGTAGTGGAGACACTTACCACGGGTAAACAAGGTAGAGGAGACACTTACCACGGGTAAATAAAAAGGCAGAGGAGACACTTACCACAGGTTTTTAATAAAATGGTAAACGAGACACTTACCATTGGTAAATTTAAAAAAAGGTAGAGGAGACACTTACCACGGGGTAATTTTTTTAAAAGGTAAAGGAGACACTTACCATTGGTAAACTTAAAAAAGGTAGAGGAGACACTTACCACGGGTATTTTTTTTAAAGGTAAAGGAGACACTTACCATTGGTAAATATAAAAAAGGTATAGGAGACACTTACCACGGGTAAATTTCAAAAAAGGTCAAGGAGACTCTTACCACGGGTAAATAACAAAAAAAAGGTAGAGGAGCCACTTACCATAGGCACTAGCACGGGAGAAGCTGGTGGTGGTGGGGGCTGATCGGGGAGACGAGTAACTCCTCTGCTTCAGCACCGAGTGGCCCTTGGTGCTCTGCAACAGACAAGAAACCAGGGGGCGTGAGCTTCAGTCTGCACTTGAAAGGTACAGGTGTTCCCATAACCTATACAGCCGTTGGGGAGCGAGACGTCAGAGGCCTCAGCTTCTCCAGGGGCCAGCCAGCATCTTCAGACGAGAGACCCCCGAGGTTCACCAATGGTGAGATGTCAGTATGCAACCGGTTGTTTTTTTTTTCCAATCACTAAGGTAGCCACATTCCGACTTTGGGGGTGTCTAAGCACGATGCCATTGTTGTTGTTTTTAAAAAAAAAAAAAAGGTGTCATTGGTTCTTTGCGAATGGCGGAACGGGTTTTTAACGTGTGCGCAAGATGTTCTGCGTGCGTTCCGCACACGGAACCTCTGTTTATAGTCTCATCCCGAGGACTTTCGGTGAGAGGAGTCAGTGCTGATATCAACATAGAATATTGGCTATCAGGGATAAGATTTTAAAACTCGCCACCCAACCCGTTTCTGGATGGTGGCTGACACCTGGAACAGCTGTCAGTGTGTGTATGTGTTTGTGTTTGTGTGTGTATGTGTGTGTGCGTGTGTGTGTGTGTGTGTGTGTGTGTGTGTGTGTGTGAGAGAGAGAGAGAGAGAGAGAGAGAGAGTGAGAGAGAGTGTGTGTAAGTGTGTGTGTTTGTGCGCGCACGCGTGCGTGCTTGTGTGTGCGTGTGTGTTGTGTTGTGTGTGTGTCTATGTGTGTGCCTGTCTGTCTATCTATCTGTCTGTCTACAGACTGCATCTCTGTGCCTATGCTTGTGTCTGTGTGTTCGTGTCTGTAAACCAGCCATGATATGTATAACCGATATGTCTGTACATGTACGCTTGTGTGGGGGTGTAGGTGGGCTTTCCCTATCGGTGTAGTGCAATAAGTGGTATACATCTCTTTTCCTGTTACACTCTCCTCACATAAAAAGCTTTCTTGGCCAAAAAACTTGTTAAGGACCAAAAAAAAAAAAAAAAAAGATTCCATCAGAAACCTCCATTGCCCTTGTGGCTCTGATACCATCCACTGATGGTGGTGGTGGTGGGGGTGGTGGTGGTAGCAGAGGTGGTGTGTGGTGGTGGTGGTGGGGGTGGGGGTGGCAGCAGAAGTTGTGCTGGTGGGTACGGTAGGAAAATAGCGAAAAATGATGAAGGGTGGTGGAGGAGGATAGGACTAAGAGAGAAAAAAAAAGGGAGTAGTAAGGGGTTGGGGGGAAGAATAAGAAATTTCCATGGCAACGGGGCAGGCTGCCAAACAGCCGACAGAGTTGTGAAGGCTGTGTTAGTTTGTATGTGGGTACTTGTTTAGGATGGCGCTGGCAGCCTGTAGAGGGGGGTGGGGGAAGAGGGGTGGGGGAAGGGGAGGGGGGAGATGGCTTTGGTGGTTAGAGAGTCGACCTCCTGATCTGATCTGACGGTAAGTGAGAGCCCAGGTTCGGATCTCTGCTAATGTGTATTTTTGAAGGGATTTTTTTTTTCACCTGGTGTTTACCGTTGGTCCCGGTTACCTTGGGGTTAGCACTGGTCCCGATTCCCTTGGAATTAACACTGATCCTAATTCCCATGGACTTAACAGTGGTTGAGTTAACATTGGTCTTCATTCCCATGGAGTTAACAGTGGTCGAGTTAACATAGGTCTTAATTCCCTTGGTGTTAACACGGGTCCTGATTCCCTTGCGGTTAAATTGGTCTTAATTCCCTTGAGTTAACAGTGGTCGAGTTAACAATGGTCCTAATTCCCATGGGGTTAACAGTGGTCGAGTTAACATAGGTCTTAATTCCCTTGGTGTTAACACGGGTCCCGATTGCCTTGGGGTTAAAACTGATCCTAATTGCCATGGAGTTAACAGTGGTCGAGTTAACACTGGTCCTAATTCTCTAGGAGTTAATAGTGCGAGTTAACAGTGATCTTGAGTCCCTTGAAGTTAACAGTGGGCGGGTTAACACTGATCCC
>CM054143.1:20749668-20762168 GCA_028751875.1 Rapana venosa | reverse complement strand
ACGCACACACATCAATTGTGAACACAATTTTAAACCCATTGACTAGAAGACATAAAAACTTATTTATACGCACGCATATACGCAGCACGTACACACACACGTACGTGTGTGTGCGAACACGCACACGCACACCCACACCATACACCAATATATGAATTCAATAAGTAGCAGCACAGCAGCACAATAAGTATGATTCGAGAGGATTTTTCCCCTGCATGCAGTTGACATACGCAGCACAATAAGTATGATTCGAGAGGATTTTTCCCTGCATGCAGTTGACATCAGTGCCGACTCCACTCCCTCAAAAGTCCGGATGAGTATTGTATTAGCATGCCGCCTTCCTTTTCTTTCCCCTGCTCGTTATTCCAAGTGTGGTCAGTTCCTGCTATGCTATCAGTAGCATCAGGTGGGCTGCAATGGTATGTAATGGATTGCAGCTGAGAGTACCTGAATGTCGGGGGAGGGGAGGCGGAGGGTGGGGGTGGGAGGGGGGGGAGGGGGGGGGTTGACAGCTATATAGCAAAGAAACAAGATACACTCACGGATAAAACAAATGGCTTATGGGAGGAGGGGATAATGAAAGTCTATCCTCGCATACCTTGTGGGGTGATTAAGCCACAACAATCTTTCGGAGAGTCAATACATCATAGTATCCTGTGTAACAAGCGCTTTGTGCGCATAAAAAGAACCCACAGCACAGCAGAACTGTCCACGCAAATTCAGGTCACATGCACATAAAGGTGGGGGGTGGGGGGAGGCATAAAAATTAAGTTTAAAAAAACCACACACACTTTTCATGTAAATAGCATTCTACTTTTACTGAGAAATTCGCAATAAAGATTATACGCGACACGACACGACACAACACGATACGGCATGACATGGCAAAAACGACACTACACTATACTACTCTACACTACACTGCACTGCACTACACTACACGAGACACAACTCTACACTACATTCGATACAATACGATGCCACACAGCGCAATACGATTCAATAAGATACAATACAATGCCTTACGATACTACACAGTACGCGATGCAATATATTACAGTACAATGCGACACAACACAATGCAGCACAATAAGTATGATTCGAGAGGATGTTTCCCCTACAGTTAACATCAGTGCCGACTCCACTCCCTCGAAAGTCCGGATGAGACTATGAACCGAGGCCCTGAGTGCGAACGCACGCAGAACACCTTGCTTGCGCACACGTTAAAACCTGTTCCGCCTTTCAGAAGAGTAGACTACTTGTGCCGAAGTAAACGGATGACAACATCAATTTTACAAAACCGCAAGCACAAGGGGAAAAGGATGTAAAAATTTAAAAAAGCACGAACTACTTTTAATCCTCTAAACAAAAGAATAAGATAAAATAGATAAAAACGATGGAATACGCATCAATACAATAAAAATGCGCGCGCGCGCGCGCACACACACACACACCACCACGCACGCACCTACACCCCTCCGCCACAAAACACTACACAACCACCACTCATCCAACACCACGCCCGCCCCCCCCCCCCCCCCCCCCCCCGCCCATCACTACCACCCCCTCCGCCACATACACAAACTTTCCTCTATCTCTGGCTTTCTGTCTCTCTGTCTCTCCCCCTCCTACGTTGGATCACAGTTTAAATTGACGGGTTGGGGAGAAGCCCAAGGATAATAAACTGCTACACAGTCCTCAAACAATGCAGCAAGCACCCAAACAGAACGATCAGTATGACTCTTACACACAGTAAATATACATCACCATGTGTGTGTGTGTGTGTGTGTTCTTCGCTTTCTTCTGTCTTCATGAAACCAGAAGGAAGAGAAGACGACGCACGAGGCGGGAGGAGAAGGATGTGGAGGAGGAGAACGAGGAGAGGAGAAGAGGAGAGAAGAGAAAGAGAGAGAGGAGAGAGAGAATCGAATATCTTAATACACAAGAGAGAGAGGGAGGGAGGAAGGGAGTGAGAGAGTTGAATTAAATGAATTTTATTTAAAGAGGGTTATGGCATAAGCAAACATGCTTTTTTACAACAAGTCCTCTGGGCAAAAAACACAAAGAACCAACAAAGAACCAAGAACCAATAAGGAACCAACAAAGAACCAAGAACCAACCAAGAACCAATAAAGAACCTCTCAACCAAACAACAGACAACAACAAAAGTTTGTTCACAGGAAAAGAGAAAAAAGGCATATCATCGAAAATGTAAAGTACATAATTATTGAAGCATAAAAACTTAAAAAAACAAAACATACTGGAGAGTAGAAGGAAGGGGAGGGAGGTGGAGAGAGGAGAGAGAGAGAGAGAGAGAGAGAGAGAGAGAGAGAGAGAGAGAGAGAGAGAGAGAGAGAGAGAGAGAGAGAGAGAGAGAGAGAGATTGGATGAAAGAGCGTAAGTTTGCAAATATTATTAACACAATTTCTAAAAACCATCCAACTCTCTAATCATGTAAATAATAATATTGATAATGATAAGAATGTTGATAATGATAAGAATGTTGATGATGATGATGATGATGATGATGATGAGAGGAGTTAAGGACAGACAGATAGACACACAGACAAATAGACAAGGACAGAGATTCAAGGAGGAAGACTTACAATATCAAACACAAGTGCACAAACACACAAAATTGCTGCAGTATGGGTTTTTTTCCCCCCTCCCCCCACCACCCCCACACCAACCGTCCTCCCAACTTCCCCCTCCCCCCCTACTTTCTACCACCACCACCACCACCACCACCACCACCTCCCCAACCCCTCCTCCCCCTTCACGCGAAAGTGAGTGCTTTCTGGCAAAGAACTGTACAAATCGCTGACGCAGACAAGACAAAGTGAAGCTGAATCTAACACTGAGCAGAAAGGGCCAGGTACAGTGCAGCCACATGGATGCTTACCTGCCTACCTGCCTGTATGCCTGCCTGACTACCGATGCTGGAAACATGTGTGCGTGTATGTATGTATGTGGTGTGTGTGTGTGTGTGTGTGTGCGTGTGTGTGTGTGTGTGTGTGTGTGTGTGTGTGTGTGTGTGTGTGTGTGTGCGTATGTGTGTGTGTTGTGTGTAGTGTGTGTGTGTAGTGTAGTGTGTGTGTGTGTGTGTAGTGTAGTGTAGTAGTATTTGTGTGTTGTGTGTGTGTATGTATGTATGTAGTGGCAGTGTAGTGTGTGTAGTGAGTTTGTGTGTGTGTGTGTGTGTGTGTGTGTGGTGTAGTGTAGTATGTGGTGTGTGTGTGTGTGTGTGTGTGTGTGTGCGTGTGTGCAGGTAGACAGACCTACTCTTGGCACAGGTTCGTGTACAAACATTGTTGCTCTTCCTCGCTTCCAACACCGCCACCCCCACCCACCCCCTCCTCCTCCTCCCATCCCCCTTCCTTCTTTTACACTCTTATTCCTTTTTCTTCCAACCTCCACCCACCCCCACCCCCCTCCGCCATCTATCTCCACCCCCCCCCCCCCCCCCCCCCCATCTCGTCCTTCAGCTTCCCTTTCCTCCCCTTTTACCATTTCCTGATGACGTCAAACAACGATGGGGGAGGTGGGAGGTGGAGAGGGATTTGGAGAGAGATGGGTGATGGAGATACAGAAAAGAGAGAGAGGGGAAGAGAGAGACAAAAGGGGGGAGAGAGAGGGAGAGAGAGAGACAGATGGGGAGAGAGAGGGAGAGAGAGAGACAGAGGGGGGGGGGGGAGAGGGGAAGAGAGAGACAGAGACAGACAAACAGACGAAGCTAAGAGAGTGGGCATTAAACTTATAAAATTAAGAAGAAGGAGGAGGTGAAGGAGGAAGAGGAGGAAGATGAGGAGAAAGAAGAAGAAGAAGAAGAAGAAGAACAAGAAGAAGAAGAAGAAGAAGAAGAAGAAGAAGAAAAAACAACAACAACAACAACAACAACAACAACAAATCAAAAGGCGAAGAGGCGGGGGAGGGGGAGGGGAGAAGACACAAAAGATGACGAAGAAGAAAAAGAAGAGGAAAGAGACTAAAATAAAAGGACAGAAAGTAAGTACTCAGGAAAGCTGCCAGTAATTAAAATCATTAAAAAAACCCAAAAGTTTTGGCACCGGAGAGAAAAACACTTAAAGACCAAAGAAGAATTAATGGGAAAAGAAACACCCTTATCACAAACGGTTAAGTAAAGCCAACACACACACACACACACACACACACACACACACAACACACACACACACACACACACATACACGCACACACACAAAAGCACATAAATGCTTATTCCATTAGCCTCGAAATAGAATCAAAATTAATAAACACACACACGCACGCACACGCACGGTCAACCACAAGGAGAAAGGAGAAGAGAAGAGAAGAGAAGAGAAGAGAAGAAGAGAAGAGAGAGAGAGAGAGAGAGAGAGAGAGAGAGAGAGAGAGAGAGAGAGAGAGAGAGAGAGAGAGGGAGAGAGAGAGACAGAGAGAGAGAGACAGATACAGAGACAGACAGACACACACACAGACAGACAGACAGACAGACAGACAGACAGATAGAGACAGTCTACAACAGATTGATGAATGAAAACCAGTCAATGTGCAGTATAGACCATTCCCGTCACGCAGCTCTATTCTAACTTGTCGACACTCTATTGGTCTACGATTGAACAAACAGAAAACGAATTCTTCCAGTCTTCTCCTGATTGATTTTGAAAAAGCTTTCGATGTCATTAATTATTTTCTGTTGTTGCCCAAGTTATCGTGTGTAAATTAACCCCAAAACTCTTTTATCTTTCACCAACGTATCTACTAATAAGAAGCAGTTTCCAACAGTAAATGATCCCACATCAGAAGGAATGCCCGTTGAACATGTTATGCCACAAGGTTGAGTGCTAGAACCCTTCTCATTTTCTTTTCATTGTGTTCACCTCTATTGTTGAGCACTGTAGAAGGGTTGCACTTTCTTCGTAGTATCGAGATTTCAACAGGTTTGCTAAACAACTTTCGAGATTATTGCATGACACAGTACTAAAAAATCCTTGAATAGCAAAACGCAATTGTTTTTCTAAATAAGTGTGTGTGAGAGAGAGAGAAAAGATAAAGAACAAAATCCGATATATCAGATTTCAAACTGGCCATTTTTGAAAAAGGAACGGTTGAAGAGGTTGATTCGTGTGACATTCTGTCTAGGAGTTATCATGTTATGTCACTGGACAACAACGTTTTCATAGCTGGCTACTTCTTCAATTACTTGATATAAAGAATTTCTCGATAGCTATTCTCGTAAATTGTGTGTGTGTGTGTGTGTGGTGTGTGTGTGTGTGTGTGTGTGTGTGTGTGTGTGTGGTGTGTGTGTGTGTGTGTGTGTGTGTGTGTGTGTGTGTGTGTGTGTTTGTGTGTGTATATGTGCCAGCGCGCGTGCGCGCAAATAAGCATACAAGAATATGCCTGCACGTGTACATACGCGTATTATAATGTGTATATCTGTGCCTTCACGTAAGTACCTAAGTGTGCGCCTGCTTATTTATTTTTTTTATTTATTTAATTCTTTTATATCGAGGATAATGGAATAAGCACTTTGTGCTTTTTTACATCTAGTCCCCGTGTGTATGCGGTATTGTAAATTTGTCATCCGTTCCCACCGGCACACAATGACCTACTCTTACGAACAGTGGAACAGGATTTAACGTGTGCGCACGATATTCTGCGTGCGTTCGCAACACGGGGCCTCGGTTTATAGTTTCATCTGAAGGACTTTTGGGGAGAGTGGAGTCTGCACTGATATTAACTCCAGGGGAAAATATCCCCTTTGCTTTCATGCACGTGCACCCTTGCATTCCCGGATGCACACGCTGGCGTGTCCAAAAGATGTGCAGTGGCAGGAGACTGCAAAAGATGTGCAGTGGCAGGAGACTGCAAAAGATGTGCAGTGGCAGGAGGCTGCAAAAGATGTGCAGCGGCAGGAGACTGCAAAAGATGTGCAGTGGCAGGAGGCTGCAAAAGATGTGCAGTGGCAGGAGGCTGCAAAAGATGTGCGGTGGCAGGAGGCTGCAAAAGATGTGCAGCGGCAGGAGGCTGCAGCCACAGAGCTGAAGGAAATGCAGTGCAGTGATCCCGCAGGGCACTGTTAATGTTGGCAGTGTAGTGTAGTGTAGTGTAGTGTAGTGTAGTGCAGTGTAGTGTAGTGTAGTGCAGTGTAGTGTAGTGTAGTGTAGTGTAGTGTAGTGTGTGTGTGGTGTGGTGTAGTGTGTGTAGTGTAGTGTAGTGTAGTGTAGTGTAGTGTAGTGTAGTGTAGTGCAGTGTAGTGTAGTGCAGAGCAGTGTAGTGCAGTGTAGTATAGTGTAGTGCAGTGTAGTGTAGTGCAGTGCAGTGATCCCACAGGGCACTGTTAATGTTGGCAGTGTAGTGTAGTGTAGTGTAGTGCAGTGTAGTGTAGTGCAGTGCAGTGATCCCGCAGGGCACTGTTACTGTTGGCAGTGTAGTGTAGTGTAGTGTAGTGTAGTGTAGTGTAGTGTAGTGCAGTGTAGTGCAGTGTAGTGTAGTGCAGTGCAGTGCAGTGATCCCGCAGGGCACTGTTACTGTTGGCAGTGTAGTGTAGTGTAGTGTAGTGCAGTGTAGTGTAGTGCAGTGCAGTGATCCCGCAGGGCACTGTTACTGTTGGCAGTGTAGTGTAGTGTAGTGTAGTGTAGTGTAGTGTAGTGTAGTGTAGTGTAGTGCAGTGCAGTGATCCCGCAGGGCACTGTTACTGTTGGCAGAGTAGTGTAGTGTAGTGTAGTGCGGTGTATTGTGGTGCCGTGGGCCCAGTCTGGCTGCTAGAGAAAGAAAAGTCGGTGTGACTGCAGAGATAGACTGGGTAACTGTGTGCACGTGCTACTCTGGCAACAGCCTCTTGTTCATTACTTACTGATTGCATGCGTGGGAGGAGGAGAAGGAGGAAGAGGGGAGGAGGAGGGAAGAGGGGGAGAAGGGGGGGGGGGGGGGGTGCTGTATCAATATCAATAGCCTTGGTATGAAAATGAGCAGGAGGAGGAGGAGGATAACTAGAAGCAGCAGTGGCAGCAAAAACAATCATGAAAAATATATGTATGACGACAACAGCATTAATAATGGTAAAAATAACAACAGCTATAACAACAACACCATCAACATTAGTAGTAGTAGTAGTAGTAGTAGTAGTAGTAGTAGTAGTAGTAGTAGTAGTAGTAGTAATAATAATAATAATAATACTGATGATGATGACGATGTTGATAATGATGAAATTGATGACGGTAATGATAATGATGATGGTAATGATAACGACAACAATGACGATGATGATGGCACCCCTTCATCTGCCATCACCACCACCAATACTATTACTGCTTTTATTACTGCTCATACACCAACTGGTATCGCCACTATTTTTAACACTAATACAAATAGCAAGAGGAAGAGGAGGAAACAAGAGGGAGAGAGAGAGAGGAGGGGGGGGGGGGGGGGGGGGGGGGGGGGGGGGGGGGGGGGAGGGGCGCGGAAGACTCGTATGTTCAATTCAATTCGATTAAAACACATTATAATCTCACAAATAGAGAAATTCATGTGGGTCACAAGCCGTACATTAAAAAAATAAAAAGGAAAACATTTATCACAGAAGAATAGCACAGCACAGACACAAACATCGCCTCGCACACATTACGAGATAATACCTATACCAATACCAATACCCAGCACTTTTATCATTTCAATAATAAAAGAAAGAAGAAATCAAGTGATCACAATTCATATCTTTTCCTCCAGACCTTTGTGTGTGGCTGGTTCCATGTTGTTCTAGAGAAGGAACCTGACCTGTAAATTACAATATTATTTCTTTACAGAAACTTTTTGGAAGTTATGAGAGAGAGAGAGAGAGAGGGGGGGGGGGGGGGGGGGGGGGGGGGCAAGCGCGTTTGTGTGCATGGCGTTTGTTGTTAGAGAGAGAAGGGGGAAAGAGAGAGAGGATGGAGAGAGAGAGAGAGAGAGAGAGAGAGAGAGAGAGAGAGAGAGAGAGAGAGAGAGAGAGAGAGAGAGAGAGAGAGAGAGAGAGAGAGAAACAGACAGTCAGGTAAAGGTGTCCCATAACCTATGTGGTCGTGGGGGAGCGAGGCATCAGAGACCTCAACTTCTCAAAGGTCCAGCATATTGAGGGCGGCGCCTATCTCCTCTCTCTCTCGCTGCTTTACCTTCCCTGACCCTAAAGAGAGCAGGTATCCATTTACAGCTGGGTGAACTGGGAGACTGTACCGAAGCCAAGGCGCGCAGACCACGCTCGATGGGACAGACAGACAGAGACAGAGACAGAAGCAAAGAGAGACCGAGACGGGCAGCTGCAGAGAAAGAGAACAAACATACGCAAAGATATATAGCAAAAAGGGCGTGAGTTTGGGCAAAGACTTGAACACAATGATGAAGACGCAGTAATATGACCTTGAGGTTACGTATAATATCATCCCATTGAAACAAGGACTGCACACACACAACGCCTTTTGGCAGGCATGGTGAAAAGGCTAGCCTGTAACAACATCATGAGCATGAGGTGTTGTTACCTGTCTATAGATCTGCTTTGCAGAGAAGATGAAAGAGGAGTAGCGTGGGCGGAAGAAGAAGAGGAGAGTGGGAGGGTAGAGGAGGAGAAGGACGAGGAGGAAAGGGGGAGAAGAAAAAAGAAGGAGGGGGGAGGGGGGGGGGAAGAGAAAGAAGAGAGAGAGAGGGGGAGGAGCAGGGGGAGGAAAAACCCACAACTACAAAAAAAAGGAGGAGGGGAGGAGGACGACGACGACGACGACGACGACGAAGAAGAAGAAGAAGAAGAAGAAGAAGAACTAACTACTACTACTACTACTAACTACTACTACTACTAACTACTACTACTACTACTACAAACCCTACTACTACTACTACCACTACTACTACTACTACTAGAAGTAGAAGAACAAAATGAAGAGTAAGACAAGAAAAGGAGGAGGAGAAGAAGAGGAGGAGAAAGAAGGGGAGGAGAAGAAGGAGGAGGAGGTGGAGGGGGAGGAGGAGGAGAAGAAGAAAAAGAAGAAGAAGATCAAATCTTTAACAGGAGGAGAAGAAGAAAAATTGCGAAGAAGAAGAAGAAGAATTGCGAAGAAGAAGAATTGCGAAGAAGAAGAATTGCGAAGAAGATTGCGAGGAAGAAGAATTGCGAAGAAGAAGAAGAAGAAAAGAAGAAGAATTGCGAAGAAGAAGAATTGCGAAGAAGGAAGAAGAAGAAGAAGAAGACTTGCGAAGAAGAGAGAAAGAAGAAGAAGAAGAAGAAGAGAAGAAGAAGAAGAAAAAAGAAGAAGAAGAAAAGAAGAAGAAGAAGAAGAAGAAGAAGAAGAAAGAAGAAGAAGACAAGAAGACAAGAACAAGAAGAAGAAGATCTATCTTTAAACAGAAGGAGAAGAAGAAAAAAACAAAAGTATCTTTAGGCAGATGCGGCAGAGCAGCCAAAAAAAGAGAGAGAGTCTGAGAGAGTCTGAGAGAGTGATCAAAAGATGCACCTCTGGCATCTGGAATTGCTCTTTTGGCATGCTGGTGCTGATTTTGGCAGTCAGAAGCAGATGACATCATACACAGCCTCTGGGCTGCAGAACAGGATTTCAAGATTTCGGTTTGTGTGTATTCCATTTGTTGGTGATAGTCATCACCTGTTTGTTCTTCTTGGGGTTTTGTTGTTGTCGTTCGTTTGTTTGTTTTTCGTCCGTTTTTTGTCCTGTCCTTCTTTCTGTTCTTTTTGTGCCTTTTCTCTCCTCCTTTCTTTCCCTTTTCTGTTTTTTTTCCTCTCTTCTTTCTTTTTTTCTTCGAGTTTTATTTCTGTTCTTTTCTGTTCTTTCTTTCTTTTCTTTTTTTTCTTTTTATTTTGTTTCTTTTCTTTTTTTGTTTCTTTTTCTTTCTTGTTTCTCTTTTTCGTCTCCTGTTTTCTTCTTCCTTTCTTTCTTTGTCCTTCTTGCCTTCGTTGTCTTTCTTCTCCGTTATCATATCATTGTCGTCATCGTCATTGTAGTGTATCATCATCATCATGATCTTCTGCTTCCATTACTACTTCTACTACTACTACTACTATTTCATTTCTCCCTTTCTTCTCTTTCTCCATCTCTACTACTAGTGCTACTGATCCTACTCCTAATACTACTCCTACACCTGATCCTAGTACAACTCCTACTACTATTTTTACTACTACTGCTGCTGCTGCTGCTGCTGCTGCTGCTGCTGCTGCTGCTGCTGCTGCTGCTGCTACTACACTACTACTACTACTACACTACTACTACTACTACTACTGATCCGATCCTACTCCTAATACTACTACCCAATACTACTCCTACTACTACTCCTGATCCTAATACAACTAGCTCCTACTACTATTTTTACTACTACTATTTTTAGACTACTATTTTTACTACTACTACTACTACTACTACTGCTGCTGCTGCTGCTGCTGCTGCTACTACTACTATTACTACTACTACTACTACTACGACTACTGCTGCTGCTGCTGCTGCTGCTACTACTGCATTCATTTCCCCCCTTTCTTCTCCTCCTCTCCATCTCTCCCCCCCCCCCCCCCCCCCCCCCCCACTTTTTTTTCTCCTCCTCGTCCTCCTCCTCCTCCTACTTCTACTACTTCTACTACTACTACTACTACTACTACTACTATTCATTTTTCCCCTTTCTTCTCCTTCTCCATCTCTTCCCCCTTTTCTCCTCCTTTCTTCTCTTTCCTCTTTTTCTTCTTTTCTTCCTTCCTTCCCTCCTTTCTTCCTGTCTTCCTCCTCTGGTTGTAGACCTCTTACTCCTCTCCTCCTTTACCTTCTGCCTTTTCTCCGTTAGAGCAATGTGCATGCATTTTAAACTGGTTCTGTGTTCACAACGATTCTGCAGTTAGTCATGCCGCTATGATTCAGGGGTCGTTTGAGAGAGAAGTCAACCGTTTTAAGAGAGAGAGAGAGAGAGAGAGAGAGAGAGAGAGAGAGAGAGAGAGAGAGAGAGAGAGACAGACAGACAGACAGACAGGACAGACAGACAGACAGACAGAGAAACAGAGACAAACAGACACAAAGAAAGACACAGAGACATAGAGAGAGAGACAGAGAGAGGGGGAGACAGAAAGACAGAGACATAGAGAGAGAGACAGAGACACAGGGAGAGAAAGAAAGAAAAAAAGAAAGAAAGAAAGAAAAAAAAGAGAGAAAGAAAGACAGAATGGGACAGAGAGAGGGGGGGGGGAGGGGGGGGGGAGGGGGGAGAGGAAAAGACAGGGAAGAGAGAGAGAGAGGGGGGGGGGGAAGGAGAGGGAGAGAAAAAAGAGAGAAGAGAGGAGGGGGGGGGGCAGAGGTCAAACACCTTGAAGCAAAAAAGAAACGAGTAAAGAGTGACGAAACGCAAAGACGCATGAACACACACTCACACACACACACACTCACACACACACACACACACACCACACACACACACTCACACACAACACACTCACACACACTCACACACATATACACACACGCGCGCGCGCGCGCGGCTCACATCACATTTAGAGAGGAGTGCTTACAAGACCTGATGCCAAAGAAAATATTTTGTATTCCAAGCTCGTGGTTGGCAAGACGCTCGTTAATATTACTGTGGATATTGTACTGTATACTAAACACACACCACGCACGCTCACACACAAACTTTAGAACGACGAAAGGGAACATTCTATGGCGCACAGGACTTTATTATCACATCTTGCGCTGAAATATCCCCACTTCAGCAGACATAAATAAACATCACATTATTATGAACAGCAATCCTTCACAGCAACACAAACTCTCTAAACATTCTTTGAAACCCACGTTACCCGGCACTCCTGCTAAATTAACACAGTTCCTCTCACTAAATTAACAAAGTTCTTACTAAATTAACAAAGTTTTCACTAAAATAACAAAGTTTTTACTAAATTAAAAAAGTTCTTCGTACTAAAGTAACAACTTTCTTACTAAATTAACAAAGTTCTTACTAAATTAAGAAGGTTTTCCTCACTAAACAAGGTTCTTCTCACTAAATTAACAAAGTTCTTGGGCTTTTAAAGTGTAAAAATATGTACATTCCCAAATGTGTGAACTGACTACCGTTTTCACTTTGAAACATATCTTGGAGGGATTACTCATTTGCATTTGCAGAGTACTTGCGCGCGCACGCACACACACACACACACACACACAACACACACACACACACACTCACTCACTCACTCACTCACTCACTACCGTTTTCATTTTGAAACATATCTTGGAGGGGTTACTCATTTGTATGCGCGCGCGCGCGCCGCACAGAGAGAGAGAGAGAGAGAGAGAGAGAGAGAGAGAGAGAAGAGAGAGAGAGAGAGAGAGAAGAGAGAGAGAGAGAGAGAGAGACAGGCAGACAGACAGACAGATAGAGAGACAGTCTGAGAAAGAAAAAAAATAGGAAAAAAAACACACCGACATATAAACCACCATAGTTGGGTTTTTTTAAAGAAAAGAAAAAAAAAGTGTTGGTTAACCGAAAGT
>CM054143.1:20737168-20742168 GCA_028751875.1 Rapana venosa | reverse complement strand
ATACGGCATGGAAATCAGTGCAGAGAAGACCAAACTGATGACTAATAACACCAACGGCATTAGCACTGATATCAGGGTTAATGACCAGAAGCTGGAAACAGTTCAAAGCTTCAAGTACCTGGGAGCCATTGTATCACACCAGGGATCCAAGCCAGAAGTAGTATGCAGGACTGCACAGACAATAACAGCTTTGTCAAAACTAAACACCATCTGGAGAGATAAGAATATCTCACTTATCTCCAAGATCAGACTAATGCGCTCCCTTGTCATATCCATATTTCTGTATGCCTGTGAATCATGGACCCTGACTGCAGATTTGGAGAGAAGAGTACAGGCGGTGGAGATGAGATGCTTTCGGAGACTCCTTGGCATCTCCTACAAAGACCACATAAGCAACGAAAGCGTGCATAACATAATCCAGCAAACCATTGGACCCTATGAGAACCTTCTAACGATCGTAAAAAAACGTAAACTTAAATGGTATGGGCATGTCACAAGATCCAAAGGACTTGCAAAGACAGTTTTACAAGGCACTGTCCAAGGAGGAAGAAGAAGAGGCAGACCAAGGAAGAGCTGAGAGGATAACATCAGCGAATGGACAGGCCTAGAACTCAGCAAAACCCTGAGAAAGGCAGAACAGAGAGAGGAATGGAGGGAACTGGTTGTTGAGTCTTTGAGGGTGCCCCCACGGTCGTCAGACTACGGGACAGATAGATAGATAGATAGATAGACGTCAGAGGAACAGATCTGCCCCATGCTATAATATCATATGCAAGGCTTACTATGATATATATGTCTTCAAGATATTCCATTTTTTCGCTGTGTTTTATTGTCTCTAGTTCTACTGTTGCTCTACTTGACATATTTGTTTTGAATAATAAAGCTAACACTGTTTTTGGTGGCTGATTGAAGAAATTGTATTGTATTTAAAACGAACGATAAAAAAACACCTTATAGACAGCCTCTTCTGATAAACAGAAAAGCGCAAAAGTAAAGAACAAATACGGTGCAATCCAAATGAATGAGAGAGACAGACAGACAGACATAGACACGGACACAGACACACATAGACATAGCTCTACACACACACACTACACTCACACACAAACACACACACTACACTCACTCACCCACACTAAACACACACACACACTAAACACACATACACACACACTTAACACACTCACACACACACACTACACACACTCACTCACTACACACACTACACTCACTCACACACACACACACACACACACACCACACACACACACACACACACTACACACACACACACACACACACACTCACTCACTCACTCACACACACACTCACCATGTAGGGAGGAGCATATCTGCTACGTCCGATGGCCATCTCTCTTTGCCAGGCCTTACACAGCCCGCCGAGCCGTACACCTGCCCACAACAAACCAGCACACGTCATTCCCAGTCATCCCCGAAGTCGGAATGCAGCTACCTTAACGGTGGGTAAAAACGGTCACGTGCGTCAAAACCTCACCATTAGTGAACCTCAGCGATCTAGCGGAGGAACGAAAATGTCACAAAATTCCATTCCATTGAAATCAATCCGATTCGAATCAATTCAGTTCAATCAAATTTAGTTCATCTTATGTCGTTTATAGCCCCACCGACCACAAAAGCCATATCTGAGCTGTCACCTACTATAAAAAAACCACACACAACAACAACCTATATACTATAAATATATACTATAAAAAAAATTAAAATAATTTTTTTTTTAAACCCAACCTAGCTCGCATGAACTATCAAACTCGTCCAACCTAAACAAATAAAGCTCGGTCTATTTTTTGTTCCCAATAACAAACATCATACCCGTAAATCTGCAAAATGGCACATCATTTAATGACACAGCTACAGTGCCTCAGCCATTCTACTCTTATCAGACAAATAAAACCAGGCAGTGCTGAGCATTTCGTCACTGCAGTGCCCCTACCACCCTGGAGGGGGTTATGGGAGCAGATGAGATGAGATGAGATGAGATGAGTGCTGAGGATGCCAGCTATTTCGCTTAACATAACCACCCCAGGTTATTTATTTATTTTATACCACTTTAAGTCACGAGATTTCTCTGCGTGAAATTCGGGCTGTTCTCCCCGGGGAGAGCGCGTCGCCACAAGAGCAGCGCCACCCTTTCTTTTTTTTTTTTTTTTTTTTTTGGTCTGCAACTGTATTTCTATATATATATATATATATATATTTTTTTTTTAAGCGTCGAAAAAACAATGAACACTTCAAAATAGTAATACAAATACATACGACACAATTTCAACATTTAGCATCAATATTGAAGGCATAGAAAACACCAATATTGCTGCACGGATTAAGAATACTAGCATAGTACATGTTGTTATGCTAGGTAGCAGCTTGTCTTGGATGAACAGATCATCTCAACGTAACGCTTCAAAACATCCGTCCTTCACATTCACACCTACCCCATATCAAAAATGAATATAATACTACTTCTAATTTAGGTCTTGGCACTTTGCTTACAGCCATGACAACTGGCAGAGCTTTTGGCCTGGGCCACACGGTAATGCTGTTGATATCAGGGAACATTTGTTTTCATATCATCGGCGGAGAATGTGAAAAGTTGATGATCTGAAGTCTGTAGCTAGTAGCAATAGACTGCGCTGGTTTGGGCACGTTCAACGGAAAGCAGACCACCACATCATTGAAAGAGCAATAGACTTCGTAGTGGATGGAAAGAGACCAGAGGGAAGACCTAGCAAAACCTGGGCTGCCTGTATTGCAGATGATCTTAGAGAAAGGGGCATAAATAAGGAGGAAGCTCAAAACAGAGAGAGATGGAGAAGGCTCATCAATGTCAAACCTCCCCTAGGAGAAACATGACCAAAAAAGGAAGAAGAAGAAGGAGAAGATATCATGAAAGTTTTCCTAAAATTGCTATAGTCCCTGCAGTTAAAAGCAATGCATGGGATGTACAATTCCTTCTACGTCATTCTCATTCAAAATGACACTTGATGGTCAAAGGGGTGGGAAGCTTTTTCAATCGGTGGTCTGGCGGTGACGCACTCGTCTAGAGAACGGACAGTTGGGGGTTCAGTCCCCGCCCGGAACGTGGTTTCTTCTCTATCCCATAGACCATGTGTGGATTTGCTCTGGGTGCTAGTTTCTTGGATAAGATAGTATTGAACGTGGGTTCCGTGTACAACACACATCCAGTACACGTAAGAGACCCGACCCTTTGCCAGTAAGAGAGTTGTCGGCGGCAAAATTCTGCAGAGAGAAAGGTGTCCTCCGAGGAAAGCAACGTACACTTGCAGACAGGAAGGAAATGTAGAAATAAAAAGGTGGCGCTGCACTTGTGGCGATACACCCTCCCCAAGGCAGCACACTGAATTTCACACAATCTGCCATGACGCCAACTCAATACAACATAACACAATACAGTGAAATATAAGACAATACAACACAACTCCCAAAACAGAGACTTAATGGTACACTAATTCATTCTTCACCCTGTTTTACTGAAAAACTCACCTTATTATTTAACTGTTAGATACAGGTATTTACGAATTTCGTCCTTTCTCGATTTCACCAATTCTTAAATTGTCGTCTGTTCAGTTCTTTGTTTATTCAAAACGTAAAGCTGAACAATAAAAACCAGGTCTGTTTGTTCACAAGACTGACAAGCAACAAGAGGATGAGTCCGTAAACTATTTGAAAGTATGTCTGTAAAGTAAACCTCACTTTCCACCACAATATGAAAGCTTCCAGTTATCTCTTGGATGTTCACAGAATGTCACACTATCTCTGTGATGTTCACAACATGTCAAAATACCTTTGCGATGTTCGTAAAATGTCACAATATCTCTGTAGATTATGTTCATAAAAATGTCAAGCTATCCTTGCAATGCTCACAAACTGTCACAATAATGTCACAATCTGCGATTTTCATAAAGTATCAAACTATCTCTGTGATGTTCTCAAAATGACAAACTATCTCTGCAATGTTCACAAAATGTAAGACTATCTCTCTAAAAAAAAAAAAAAAAAAAAAAAAGCCCCAACTATTCACTGCCTCAACCTCCAATTTGAACAGAACTATATCACTTAGGATATATTTTTTTCGGTGTAAAAATGTAGATGTGAAAAATGCAAATTGTTAATGCTAGTAACTTACTTCTCAAACTCAGCCCCTGGCTGCAAAAGAAATCTCTGACAATTGTTCCAACACTTCAAGGCCATGGCAAGACTTTAGACGTCATCTACACACAGGCAATGCTTTGACGTCACTAGTTAAGCTTTTTTTTATAAATCCAAACTTAGTCTCTATAACATGTGACGATTTCTAGTCTCTGACTTGACTTGAGAAGTCAGCCGTGTTTCATAACCACGTACAGATTTCAAAACAATGGCTAGACTTCAGAAGTCCATCTCCTTCATCATTCCATGTGCTCAAACTACTTGAACCGATTTTACAGGCTAACATTCATAACCAACATTTACTCTCAAACCATTGACTTGACTTCAAAAGTTAATTTTTGTAACCACAAGATATGCATATTCATTTATTTTGCCTCATAATTTAGTCTTCGCAACCACAGAATGTTCTAATGTCAGTTGTTTGACTTCGTAAGTTAACATTCTTAACCACAGAATGTAATACCGTCAATGACTTGGATGTTCTATAAAGCCCATGACTTGACTTCACAAAGCTAACCTTCGCAACCACACAGATATTCTAAAGTCACTGACTTGACTTCACAAGTTAATCTTCGTAACTAACCGCAGGATTGTCTCAAGTCACTGTGATTTGACAGTGGAGGAACGGAAATGTTAGCCTAATAATAACTCTTCCTTGCCCTCCAGTCAAACGTCTGGTCTCTTCAGTTCACCACCATTGGAACAGCGTGTGTAACCCACTGGTTGAACTGTAAGTACGTACAGACACACACACGTACACTCAACTCTCAGATCACTGTCTGGATCAGATCAGAC
>CM054143.1:20729668-20732168 GCA_028751875.1 Rapana venosa | reverse complement strand
CTGTCCTACAGGGAACAGTACAAGCAGGGAGACGAAGAGGCAGACAGAGAAAACGTTGGGAAGACACCATCAGAGAGTGGACTGGCCTTGAGTGGAATGATTTACTACGGAAAGCAGAGGACCGCGGGGAGTGGAGGACGCTGGTTACAAAATCTTTAGTGGAGCCCCAACGGTCGACCAGACTACGAGATAGATGAAGGTGAGGTTTCTGCATGAATTTACAATGGTTCCGAAGCCATTCTCCTGCGACTCCTTTAGGAAAGACTATAAACTGATATTCGGTGTACAAAGGCGCGCGGAAAAATAATGTCATGACTTTAAAAAAAAGTAGAAAAACGAAAGAAATCAACCCGAACAAAGACAAGAAACATATAATGATATATAATAAATGGGTGGCGCTGCTCTTGTGGCGACGCGCTCTCCCCGGGAAGAGCAGCTCGAATTTCACGCAGAGAAATATGCCGTGACTTAAAGTGGTATAAAAAAAATTTTTAATGTAAAATATGTCAGAACAAAAAGACAAGAAAGAGAATGGCAATAACAGTAGACAATTCTAGACCAGAAGTTCCAGAAGGTGGAGGGGTTCGTTTTGTCCTGAAAAATCCCCAGCCATCACCACAGGACCAAAAAACTGAAAAATAATCCCGGAAGATTCCCAGCAGCACCCATTGTTCCCAATCATCCATCCAATTACCAACCCAGCCTGTCGCCCATCAATTCAGACGATCAGACCCATGTGTTGGCAACCTGTGGGTTGATTCTGAGCCAGAAAAATGAGAGAGAGAGAGAGAGAGAGAAGAGAGAAGAGAGAGAGAAGAAGAGAGAGAGAGAAGAGAGAGAGAGAGAGTAGGAGAGAGAGAGAGAGAAGAGAGGAGAGAGAGAATGGCAATGACAACAGATTTTAAAGGTGCATGCTTTTCTGCCAGTTTACATAAAGGACTTCAGGGGAAGAGATGGACATCGAACAAACCCGAAACCCAAAATGAACCATGAACACTTTACACACTAAATCTTTAGCGATTCGACTTGAGGGGAAGAGATGGAAATCGAACAAACCCGAAACCCAAAATGAACCATGAACACTTTACACACTAAATCTTTTGCGATTGCAAACCAGACCATGGCAATGTAGAAGAATAACAGACAGAAAGAAGCATTAGAAGAAAAGAAAGTGGAGTAGTGAATAGTTCAAAGAAAATAAAATTTCTTTTTTTCGTCGAATCCTCTGATAGCAACTGATTATTGATGTCCGTCACATGAGCGAAAATGTGTTACGTTGCCGGCAAGCGCCTCACAAGTCAGGCCTAGCGCATTTGACTTCGGGCGTGGGATTTTGTTATTAGTCTTTCTGTAAAAAAAAGACAGAAGAATGGATCAAACGGCAGAACACAGACAAGAAGGGAGGTGACAAGGAAGAAAAGGAAAAAAGGTAAAAACAAAGAGAGGGATAGAAAAAAATCCTAGCACAGAATTTCCAGAAGGTGGGGATGCCGTTTATATTAACAGACCCTTAGCATCCCCACGGGGAAGAAAAAGCGAGAATGAGTATAGGACTAACCCTTCTCCCCTCCTGCTGATATTTTCGTTATCATGTACACCACCTGTCTTAACTGCTTTGCCCTTTTCTGCAAAAAGAGGAATGGATTCGATAACGTGTACATGATGCTATGCATCCCTTTGCACACAAAAGCCACGGTTTATAGCCTCAGCCGAAAACTTGCAGGAGAAAGGAACAAGAAACAATGTCAACCAATATTAGTAAGCACACACACACACACACACACACACACACACACACACACACACACACACACAACAAACAAACAAGGACGACAAAACACAGCCAAACACACACACAAGCAACACCTACCCCCCCCCAAAAAAAAAAAACAACAAAAAAAAAAAACAAACAAACAAACACACACAAAAAACACCCAACAACAACAACAAAACAACACACACACCATTAACTTGTCAGCTGAACAAGGATTCGAACCCACACGCTCCACATCACAAACCCCACGTATCTGTTTGTTTGTTTGGTTGGTTGGTTGGTTGGGTTTTTTTTGGTTCCTCGTCTACAACTCCTCGGTTCACAAATGGTGCGATTTTGCGTAACTATGTGACCAGTTTTTTGCCCACCATGAAGGCAGCCACATTCCGATTTCCGGGATGATGTCTAAACACAACACCTGTGTCCATGCATTCTTTTTTTATTTTTTAAAATTGTCATCTGATCCCATCTGCACGCAACAAGCCTACTCTTCCGAAAAGCGGTACTGGTTTTAACGTGTGTGCAAGATGTTCTGCGTGCGTTCACACCACCACACAAGGAACCTCGGTTTCTAGTCTCCTCCGAGGACCTTTCGGGGGCAGAGGAGTCAGCACTGATGTTGTTAACTCCAGAGGGAAAAGACCCCCGTAGAATGGATGTCTCGGTGATGGTTCAAATCTGAGAGACGTCAGACCCTGAGCTTAACGCTTTGACAACTACGCTACC
>CM054143.1:20694668-20727168 GCA_028751875.1 Rapana venosa | reverse complement strand
CGCACATACTAAGGCATCCACAGAAATAAAAACCACTTTTTGTGAAAGACTAGCCTCTGACTCAAAACTCATGTGATTTTGAACAAATTTGGTAGGTTTGAATTTTTTTTAATTTTTCAGCAAAACACTGTACCCCCTCAGTCCTTTTGTCGTCTGCTAGCTTCCTTTACCGCAATATGCATGCGCGGGGTCAACGCTGTGGGAATACAGCCAATCCTCATTTGATGGTTATTTCCAACTTTCTCGTGACTACCTGGTATTGCTCTATGTCCTCAATCCCAAAAAACAAGTGCACATTCCTTTTTTTTCATGCTTAAAAAATCTGTGAAAAATCACCAACATTTTGTTTCCACTCACACTCTATACAAGATACTACATGACCTCCAAATTAATACCGGTGTGTAGCCTCAAGGCAAATATAATTTTAAAATGGCATCCTGAGCGGTACCCCCCCCCCCTCCCCCTACTCCCGCCCCCCCTTTAGTCTATCTTTCGTTGAGACTAGTCCAACTATGGCCTATGGTATGGACTATACGAACATAGCCAGCATAATTACCATCTTCGACCTGGAAAGGGATAGGCTTCGCTTTGAACAACCTGCCTAAAAATGGTGAGTGTATTGTTCCCGTACTCACTCACTCACTCAGTCCCATGTCCCAAAGGACGTAGGGTGCGGGAGGGGGAGGGGGGGGGGGGACATGAGAGAAGACGCAACAGAGATTTGTTTCCATGCTTCACGATCCTGTGTGGCTAGTAGAAGGTGTTGCAGGGGTTGGGTGGTCCAGTCTTTGATGTTGTCAACCCATGATTTCTTTTGGCGGCCTCTTCTTCTCTTGCCTTCCACTGTTCCTTGCAAGATGGTTTTTGCTAAGATGTTGTGTCTTGTGGTGTGACCAAACCACATCAGTTTTCTCCTCTTTATGGTGGAAAGCAGAGGTTCTTGGGGGCCCACACGCTTTTTGATTTCTTTTTTCACATAGTTTTCTTTTTTCACATAGTTGTTGGTCTTGCGTTCTTTGTATGAAATTTTGAGGAGTCTTCTGTGGCACTTGTTCTCGAATGCTTGGATTCTCCTCTCTAGCTCTGCTGATTCACATGATTCCATGATTCACAGCCATATAGGAGGATAGATATCACGAGGGATTTGTAGAGGTGGTATTTGGTGCAGAAGCTGATGTTGTTGCTTCTGATGATCTTCCCGTACAAGAACTCATAAAAAAGAGGTAAGGGAGAAAGAAGTCAAGTAAAGTTCCACAAGCGGGAACAGGGGAATAAATGGGAATCATAGGCATAGGCCTACATGCACACAGTCTCTCGACTACATCAAGCTGAGACTATAGACTTCTCTCTGTGTCTGTCTGTCTGTCTGTCTGTCTGTCTGTCTGTCTCTCTCTCTCTCTCTCTGGTTTACTTTGTAAGGATGTCTGGCCAATGTATTTTGATGCTATTTTCCCCCACTGAACGGGGCTGTGGCCTATTCAGTGGCCTTTCAGTGTCAGTGTCAGTATCTCTCTCATCCTCCCTCCCTACCCCCCCCCCCCCCCTCCTCTCTCTCTCTCTCTCCGGTTTTAACTGTGACAGGATATCTGGGCAATGTAGTTTGATGTTATTCCCCCCCCCCCCCCACCTCCCAATTGAACAGTGCTGTGGCCTATTCAATAAATTAGTGTCAGTGTCAGTCTCTCTCACCTTCTCCCCTCCCCTATTCTCTCTCTCTCTCTCTGTCTGTCTCTCTCTCTCTCATTTACTTTGTCAGGATAGGTAGGTAATGTATTTTGATGTTCTTTCCCCCCATTGGTAGGGAATGCCAACCGTTCAATAAATAGGTGTCAGTGTCACTCAATCTCTCTCTCTCTCTCTCTCTCTCTCTCTCTCCCTCCCTCCCTCCCTCCCACTTTCTCCCTGCATCCAGAGAGAGAGAGAGAGAGAGAGAGAGAGAGAGAGAATGACAATGACAATGACAATGACAAAGGGTTGACTGTGTTAAGCAAAAAATGCCCATTCACAAGGGGACAGTGGGGTGGGGATCACTCAATCTCTCTCTCTCTCTCTCTCTCTCTCTCTCTCTCTCTCTCTCTCTCTCTCTCATCCACTCTCTCTCCCTGCACCCAGAAATAGAGAAAGAGAGAGAGAGAGAGAGAGAGAGAGAGAGAGAGAAAGGGAGGGAGAGAGAGAGAGAGAGAGAGAGACAGACAGACAGACAGAACCAACAGGTCCACTGTACTACAATACCAATGCAAACATCATTCACAACAGCTCTCAATAAACCTACTATCAAACAAACACCTTTTTGTGAACCCGTGTATATCGCTGGATTTTGATTTTCAAATAATAATAAAACCGAAGTTTTTAAAAAGTATGCACGTCAGTCATGGTCTATTATCCTCTAAATACCCTACCTTCCTCCCCCCCCCCCCCCCCCCCCCCCATCGGTTTTTAGTTGGTTTGGAGGGGGTGGGGGCAGGGGCGGGGGTGGGGGGTTTGGTCTAGGCGGTTTTGCAAAATCTCCAGTGGTGCGCCAATGGTCTACAAGACTACCCCGGAGGTAAAGGTGATGAGATACAGTTTTACTGGGCGTCTTAGGCAACCGATGCTCCCTATACCATTGCATCTACACTTTCTCTGTCGATTTCATTGACACTTTAAAAAAAGAAAAAAAAGAAAACCTGTTTCATGCGTTTTTGACATAATATAACACAACACATAAGAATAACATAGTAGAATAGAACATAGATACAGAAACACTTTTCACACAGACACAAACAAGACAGACAGACAGGCACACACACACACTTCTTTTTCTTTTGATATCTGCTAAACAAAAACCGCACACATTCTTTAGGCCTTCGGATGAGACTATAAACCGAGGCCCCGTGTTCGAACACATGCAGAACATCTTGCACACACGTTAAATCCTGTTCCGCTTTTCGGAAGAGTAGGCCATTGTGTGCCGGTGGAAACATGACAAAATTAACAAAACCGCATACACACGGGGACTGGATGTAAAAAAGCAAATGAGTGCTTATTCCATTATCCTCGATATAAAAGAATACATAAATAAAAAAAATTAAAAAATAGGCTACCCATGAGATCATGAGACTATTCTAATTCTTAAAGATTACTGTATCATCAACAGGACTTGTTCTGAAAGAGAAAAAAAAGCTGGGGGGGGGGGGGGGGGGGTTCTTACAAAAAGCAAAGTGACGTCAGATAGTTTTGGTTTGGCAGGGCCATATATAGAAACCATCAAGCGGCGATTTGTATTACAGCCAGTAAGATGCAAATTTGATGCAGTCCATATATATTTTTGCTGTGTGGTCCAGTCCTTAAATCTATATTTCACTTTAAGACTCAAGTCAGTAATCAGCGGACACCTGCTATCAACTTTGCATTTAGACAGGTAGGATTATGCTGAAGATATTATGTGATCAGTATGGCTTCAGTCACTGAATAAGAATGAGTGCGGAATGGTAAGAACTCAACTTTATTAAGTTCATTGCACAGCTAAGACAGGAAGGTTGAGTCTATGGTCTTTACCTGACCTCATAGCTACCACGCCTGTTTTACCTCCACTAACATTGGGTATTGCACGTTGAATCTTAAGAGTTAAATAGTCAGACAGAAGAACAAATGAAGGCATTCTTGATGAACTCTCAGTGCAAAGACAAATGCTGGCTGAAACTGAGAAGCGCAGACTGAGATATGAATGTTGGTCATGCAAACAGAAACACACAGACAAATCTGATGACGACAGTTCTCCAAGGCAAGGTTGAGGGCAGAAGGAAAAGAGGCAGACCACCAACAACATCCTACATCACCAACATCACTGAGATCAGTGGTCTGGGAGGAGGGCTACAGGAGATCGTAGAACTCAGCAGAGACAGAGAAAGATGGTGAACCCTGGTGGTGGCATTGCGTGGAGCTCCTACCGACGACAGCGGCGATGGAGACAGTTGAGATGAATTTGAACAGTGACATACCACGACAATTTCGATTCAGGAATATGGGGGAATGGAGTTTTTTGTTTCGTTCCCCGGCTTACCAGCTACGAGGTTTACTAATGGTGAGAATGTTCCCCCACCATTAAGGTAGCCGCACCACAACTTCGGAGATACGAATGGAATAAACTATTAACCTAATTTGAACATTTGGTGTGATTGAATCCTGCAGCTCGTGAGTACAGTGAGCAGACTATATTGCACTGAGTACCATTTCCTGTCACAGCACATTTCTCTGATTGAAATTCGGGGTGTTCTTTCTATGGGACGAACGCGTAGCCACAAAAGCAGCGCCACCCATTTTATATCCTGTCTGTATGTGCATTTGATTTCCTACATGAGTGTGTGTGGAGGAGGGAAGGGTCTTCAAAATTTTGCCAGGGATAACCTCTCTTGTTGCCATGGGACCGTTTACGTGCGCTAAATAAGTGTTGCAAACCAGACCCCAGTTTATTGTCTCATTCCAAAGACTACCACCTACACTACAATTCACGGCACAATGGATGGGCGGGAGGAGAAAGGGGGGCAGAAGGAGTTAAAGTTCAAACGGGGATCGAACCCTTGAGCTCTTGCTTTCTAAACAGGTGCGTTATCTCTAGACCACCGATCGACTTGTTTGTGGAGAATTTCTGATTTAAAGAATGAGCAAGGGAAACTCATGAAGTCACGACGACAATCTTTTCCCCTATTATGGGGCGCAGGCTATCAGGCAACACCTGCGCGACATAAAAGCTGCCATAGGCTATATTGAAGGCTTTGGAAAGGTAAACCACCTTATCCTGCCAAAGAATTGCATGCCGGTGGGAACTGATGACAAAATCTACAAAATCGCATACGCACATGGGAGACTGGACGTAAAAAAGCACACGAGTGCTTATTCCATTATTCTCGAAAAGAAAGAATACAAGAAAGAATAAAGAAATGATAACCCAACCTGCTGATTGTGTATAACCAAGTCTACCTTAGTCTTTGACATTATTTTAATATAAAGACACGTGAATCTTCAGTTCAGATTTGACGCAAAACCGACATGATCAAACAGTATATATATCAAGTTGATAGCACATCATAACAACAACAAAAAGAGAAGATGATATTACCCCCAACACAACTTTTAGTCAAGTTAGTCCTTACACAAACAAACTACATGATGCAATTTTTGTCACATGAACGAACAAACTACCACAAATTACAATGTGCACAAACTTGAAAACGAAAAAACACAGTATCATCAAAACTTAACAAACCAACAACACAACACGAAACAAAACGTTAACATAACAATGGTCCGAAATTATCGATGTACTACTCACGTCGAGATGGTTGCCTGTCCTACGAAAAAGCCCGAAATCTTATGTGCACGACCTAAAAATCCTGCAAGATGTTGAGAGGACGATGGTCGTGCTGCTGCTCGTGTCCGCTTCCTGCCGCTCCACCGACACAACCACACTCCCCTCCTGGCGATACCACTTCAGGCGAGGGGGGGACAGGGTGGAAGCCTCGGCGGCAGACAGAGGAAAGGTGGTGGGCGAAAAGAGAAAGGTGCAGCAGAAGTATAGTAAGTAGTAGGCTGTACATAGCAAGCAGTAAGAGTGTGTTGTTGCTTTGCAGTGGGAGATTTTGCTGTGTCAGTTAAGAGTTTTGGTGGGAAGAAGAAGGAGGTGTGTGTGTGTGTGTGTGTGTGTGTGTGTTTCTTGTATGAGTCCCTGAAATGTGTGTGTGTTTCTTCTATGTGTCCCTGAAATGTGTCTGTGTGTGTGTGTGTAACAATTCAGGACTGAGAATGTGTGTAGGGGTGAAATTGAGATGAGAGTGGGGGGGGGCGGGGGGGGGGGGGGGGGAGGAAGGTGGGGGGAGGGGGAGATTGTTGGTTGGAGTTTATGGTTTGTAAAAAATATGTTGTACAACTATAAATATACCAGAACGTCAAGTATCATACAATATAGTCGAAAAAATAGAATGTAGTAGAACATATCGTAAGAGAACAAAATCTATTATAATATAATAGTACAGTATAAAACTTATATCTAGCACAACATAAAAAGTATCATGTTGAACAATATAAAACTCCACAACACAGTATTTCACATACCTTGAAATACGTTGTGATTTGATGTACTATCATAGCTCGTGTAAATAAAGCAGAACATAACAGAGAATATATATATAAATGAAACAGAACAGAAAAGAAGGGAATAGAATGTTCTGTGGGGAGGAAGCCAGGTCCTGCCTGCATGCAATGCATGATTCTTCCAAGAGAGACTGAAAGAAGGTGAACTTGAAAAAGTGTGCACTTTGTGTTGGTGTGTTTGGTTTTCCATTCAGACAAAACGCGATCATATGAAACATATTGACATCTTTCCACTGACAGCGTGGGGTGCCTGTAACCATCCATCCATCCATAATAAATTATGGTGTGGTGTGTGTGTGTGTGTGTGTGTGTGTGTGTGTTGTGTGTGTGTCTGTGTGTGTGCATTTGTGTGTGTGTGTTTGTGTTTGAGAGAGAGGGATTGAAGAAAGAAAGAAAGAAAGAAAGACAAACAAAAAAGAAGGAAAGGAAGAAAGGACAAGAAGAATAAAGGATGGGAAAATAAAGAAAATAAGATACAAAAACATAGAAAAAATAAATGAGCTAAGGAAGAAAAGAAAGAAAGAAAGATAAAAGACGAAAAGAAAGAAACGGACACCAAAAAACCCCAACCGACAAACCAAATTAACCAACCAACCAACCAACCAATCAACCAACCAAATCAACCAGCCAAACCAAATCAGCCAATCAACCAACCAGTCAAACCAACCATCCAAACCAAATTAACCAACCAACCAAACCAACCAACCAAACCAACCAACCAACCAAACCATCCCAACCAACCAACCAAACCAAACCAAATCAACCAACCAACAAACCAACCAACCAAACCAAATCGAACCAAACCAACCATCAAATCAACACGCCAACACACACAAAACAAACCCCCTACACACAAGATATTTTCTTTTCCCCTTTCCTTACATCCCGTCACCCATCTCCCCTATCAGCGATAGTGGACTCGTCGGCAAAGATTCCGAGACCCTAGCAGTCTCCGTGCCTATACAAGGCGAAGGCCTCATTTCACGTGAAGTAGCGCAGGTTGGGATGGGGGGTCTAACATGTAAAGGTGCGCTGCTCGCTGCTTGATTTACCTGTGCTTGCTGCTGCTGCTTCTGCTGCTGCTGCTGCTTCTACTTTGCTGCTGCTGCTGCTGCCGATGTTGTTGCTATTTTCGCTGTCGAGTCGGTGCCCTAAGTTCCGTGTAGATTATAGTAAGCCAGAGAGAGAGAGAGAGAGTCGGAAGGCGCGTGTGTGTATTGGATTCGTTTTGTGTTTTATTTTGGTTCTGTGTTATTTCTTCGAATGTGTGGTAGTGTTAGTGTTAGTGTGTGTGTGTGTGTGTGTGTGTGTGTGTGTGTCTATCTGCTGTCTGACTGTGCTGTATCTAAGCGTGTGTGTGTGTGTGTGTGTGTGTGTGTGTTCTATTCTTCAACATTGGATTGAAAGTATTTTTCTCACTTTTTTCTTTGGGGGGGGGGGGGGGGGGGGGGGGTGTCTTTTTTTATGAATGTAGTACAGTGGTGCATACACCCATGCACCAAATCCAGCTCCGACTCCCCTCCCCCCCCCCCCCCCCCCCCCCCCCCCCCCCCCCCCCCCCCCACACACACACACACACACACACACACGCGCGCGCGCGCATCTATCTGCTATCTATCTGTTTGTCTCTGTGTCTAACTTTTGTCTGTCTAGCTATCCAGCAGTCCCCATTTATGTCTGTCTGTCTGTCTTTAGCCCTTTCTGTTGGCTGCTCTGTCTGTCTGTCACAAGACAAGGACAGAAAACTCACCAGTGAAAAACAAACAAGGAACGAGGGCTGACTGTTTTGAAGACTGTGAATACCCAAATTATAACATTTCATTTTCTATTCCTCAGAGAAAGCCCCCCAGGAATAGAATTAATGTACCATCAGATCGGAAGGGAAAGATAGATGTATAAGAAGTTACCCCCCAAAACAGACACTAAGGCTAATTGGGCAAACGACAGCGGGATCACTTGCCTTGTTCTGCTCCAGATGTCATCAAGATCATCAGAAAAGAATGAAGAAAGAAGTTAAATCGCTACTGCAAGATGAGCTGGCTGGTATCTGTAAAGGTGTATCCTGTGTACATCACATTGCTACAGTCATCGTGGACAGTCATTGGAACAGTTTTCTTCTTTAAAAAATAACTTTGTAGACTACAAAAAGGCATTTGATGGCCTAGAGAGATAGCTTCTCTGGAAAGTGCTCAGATACAATGTTGTATCATTCAAACTACATACCCGAAACCTAAAGTGCCAGAATTTAAAGAGACTCATGGGAGACAGACAGTTCACCAACAGTTTCTATGTAAGGAATGGAGTCTGGCAAGGGTGCTTGCTATCCTCTTTCCTGTTTCTCTTGGTCATGAATTGGGTGAGGGACACCACAAGAGCACAGAAAACGAACACAATGCAATGCACATCCTGGATTTTTCTGAAACTACATTTTGCAGATGATTCAGGATTGTCGTTCTACAGTCACCAAATAAGTAAGAGATGACTGGGTAATAATAGCCATGTTGGTACAAGCTGGCTATGACATCCACAAACAAGAGCCAAAGCCTTGAAGATGAGGCCTCATAGCACTGCCTCACTTCCTTTGGTGGGAGTACACTTGAGATGAGTATAGTCATCCGTTCGGGCAGTGTTGTTAACAAGCAGAGCAAAAAACACGAAATTTACACAGCAAAGGGAAAGTAGTAGGGTTAGAACATCATTCCTACAATCAAAAACCATTTAGAAGTCATGGCAGATAATTGGCCACGCAAAGACCATAATTCCAACGTGAAATTGGTCCTACCATATGGCGCACATGGAAAAGCGAAGAAAATCGTAAAGAGAACACAGACCTTTTCCTAACAGCTATTCCAGAAGACTTCTCCACATCTGCTGGCCAGACAACATCAGCTTCTGGCCAAGAAAACACTAACCACCAGCTGAGAATAAGATCAAAGAGAACGGAATGGAGAGGAGCATTAGGTAGACACTTGGCAGACGATCAGACACCACCAAACAACCCTCAGAATGGAAGCCTGGCCAAGAAACAGCTGGAACGAGATATTCAATAACAGGGAATACACCCGAGAGCTGCTGGACAGTATGTCTTTAAGGCAGACAGGCTTTGATGGTCCCTTGTTTATAGCCTAACGCTCCTGCAGGTGTCACCGGTGATAGTGATAGGTATGGTAATACTATTTCAGCCCTCTTTGATAACACTACAACCCTCTTTGATAACACTACAACCCTCTTTGATAACACTACAACCCTCTTTGATAATAACACAGCCCTCTTTGATAACACTACAACCCTCTTTGATAATAATAATATATTATTACAGCCCTCTGATAGTAATACAGTCCTCTTTGATAACACTACAACCCTCTTTGATAATATCACAACCCTCTTTGATAACACTACAACCCTCTTTTGACAATACTGCAACCCTCTTTGATAACACTACAACCCTCTTTGATAACACTACAACCCTCTTTGATAAATTTAAACATAGTCTAAACTGTGTGAAATAAGACTCTTCCAAGAGATTCTGATACCACAGAAAATCTCAAAGTTGGAAATGTTGAATATGTCGTGTATTATGTAAAAGAAAGAAATAAACACTAACCAAAGGTTCATAATCTTATGAATGGAAATCATTTAAAGATCAGGAGAATGCTGGAAGCTGAAAGAAGTTCCTGACTCTGACAATTCAAATGGCAGACAAACAAAGTTATACTACAAAGGCACTAGATTTTATTCAGTATATGGCCTGTATCGAAATCCAGTGATCTTACAGAAAATTAAGTGACATGTTTCTTAAAAGGTTAAAAGCCTTTCCAACAAGCCTAAATAAGGGGTGAAATTGCAAAAATTCCCTCAATGGACAAATATAACGCATTTCTTTCACTTCATAATGAGCTCCATAAGAAGTTTTAAAACAGTAAAATCTTGCACAAAAAAAGTGTTTTTTTCTGAAGTATACCAAAGAGCATTGTTTTAAGTTGGCAATAAAGGTTAATTACCAGAGCACACGCGATAAAACAATTATTTCCATTTTTTAAATACCGTTTTCTTTGGCTGCAATAATTATAAAGCTTTCAAATTCGTGCCACTTTAAATATGACCTAAGATGAAAGACTGTTTGAGGGGAGGACATCTGAGGTATAATCTGCGATGAGGTATTTAGACGAAAAATGCTTGCCAAAATAGAACATTTTCTACATCTGCAAGTTTTCAGAAAAAAAACTATCCATATCTATCTTCACCATGTTTTTTATGCAAGACTGGATGGTAGCATCCACATAAAACGTTTTACACACACCAGAATAGGAATCAAGTTGTGTTCTATTTTTAAACTTATGTTATGTAGAATATTATTGTAAGAAAAATGAAGCTATCTGTATGCTGACACAAATTAATCTATTTTGTAATCATTTAATCAGTTATGACCATATCTGAGCAAAATGAGACCAACCAATTCTAAAAACTATCTCGAATGTTATCAAAATTAAATGCCCTTTTACTAGTATCTTTTCAATAGAATATTCAAAATTGTACCAGAACATTGAACGTTCTGAATGCTAAGAATAGTTGCAGCGTGTTGTAAAGAAAATCATTACAACAAAAAATACAAAACATTTAGGTCAACATTCCTATTTGCAAGCCACTAGTGAGTTTATTTATGGCATTTGAGACTTTATAGGCTGATGCAATCACTTTCAACATGCCAACATTTTCCGGCATCGATTCCTCTGCATCTGTAGAAAAGTTAAAGACTCTTGTATGAGGATATACTTTGAATCGTATGGCTGCTAATCAAAGACAGGGGCAGGATAACCTGGTGAACAGAGCATCCAGCTTCTGAGCTAATGGTAACAGGGGACGAGGTTTAAGTTTCTGTTGAACTGTCAGTTCAAGAGAATTCTTCTCCTACAGTTAATATTGATACTGATTCCACCCCCCTGAAAGCCCTTGAGATGGAACTATAGATGAGGTCACACGTGTAAACAAGCACAGTATATCATGTGTACATGTTACAAATCCATCAATCTTTCACAGAAAGCTACACCAGCTATGATCGATGAGATGGACGACCCAACTATCCTCAATATGCACACTTCTTCTCAGCGAGGGAAGGACTCCACCAGGTTAAATTTGCACACAACACACTCCCTGCAACATTCCATGCATTGCCCTTCAATACTTCTCCAGGAGTTACGAAAGAATTGAAGTCATTTAGAAAGTTGTCTGCTCTTTAATCAAGTGTCTATACACCCTGTGTGTGTGTGAGGCAAACAGTTTCTTGAAGAAACGTGAGTTTGGTAATGTACAGCTGAGGTCAGGAAACAACATCAAACTGGCCTGGTTATTAGGTTGTTTTTGTTTCTTTCTTGGTTCGTTGGTTTGGTTTGGTCTGCTTTTGCTTTTGTACTTATTTCATCCAGAATCTTATGGCGCTTTGGCGATATCTTGGTGGCTGGAAGAAGGTGAGCCAGAAGAGAATTCAGAGGCTGTGATGCTGGCCTGGAAGGTGGACTGGGAGATGAGGTCTGCTTTCTTCATGCTGGCAGGCCTCAAGCAAGGGAAGGACCTGAAGAAGGTTTTGCGGTAGTTTGAGCTGAGGACAAAGAAACAGAAGAAGTCCACACTGCAGCTCAGGACCTGAAGATCGAGTGCGACGTTGTACAAGAGGTTGGTCAAGTTCTTGTACTGCCCATTCTCATTGAACCCAGCCACCACAAAGGTCAACAGTCCATGTAAGCAGGCTGGCAAGGACAGAGTCACATAAGCAATCGTTGTGCACAAAATCGTGATGGTCAGTTGACGCTCACGTTGTCTTCTGACCTCTTCCTTAGCAGAGGGGTTCACGTGCTTGGTGGTCATGTTATGACGACGTAGAGCAAAGATGGTGATTATGTTCAGGACGATCTGCAAGATCAACGCCATGTAGGTCATCAGGATCTTGATGGCCAGGCTGAAAGTATCGTTGATGACTTTGTGGCGGAGATACAGCTCCCTGTCTTGAGCCTGACAGAGAGGTGTACCTGAGGTCTCATCCATGGTCACCATCCACCTGGCTGGAACGTACAGATGCAAGGCGGTGGTGACGATATAGGTCGCCGACATCACCGTGACAGAGAAGCGGGACAGCACAAACTGCTTGATGTGCAAGGGCCGCACAATAGCATACAACCTCTCCATGGACACGAAGCACAGAATCACGTAGGAACCCCTTCGGGCAATGCTGCTGCCGAAGGTGATGGCGTACAGTTGGAACAGACAGAAAGCAGGGCTGGACTTGGGCTCCGGGTCCAGACCTGACCACAGATCGAGACAGATGTGAGCCGAGAGGTAAAAGATCTGAGCAAAGCTGAGACCCAGGATGTAGACGCTTGTGGCACTGCGCATGCTCTTCTGCAGGAAGACGACGACGTTGCAGACTGTGACGGGAAGAGAGATAGCCAGGAAGACGTAGCGGACCATCATCAGGACGTTGAAGCCTTCCAGGCGTTGAGCATCACTCAAGTCCCCTGCATGCTGATTGTAGATGGTGACCTGGAATAGTCCTGGTTGAGGAGTAGATCCTTGCGTGGTCATGTTCTCTGGGACTGCTTGCATGGCCTCAGCGGTGTTATCTACGAGAGAAACATCTTTCACTCACTCACTCACTCAGTCCCATGTCCCAAAGGACGTAGGGGGGACATGAGAGAAGACGCAACAGAGATCTTTTTCCATGCTTCACGATCCACATCTTTAGCTTTTCTATATCTCTTCCTGCACAGGGCTGTTTTATTGATACTGAGTACACATGCAGACTTACCTGAGTTGCCTAGTTGTGACTGAACAAAAAGCCCATTCTTAAAAGCATTTGCTGTGACATGTATGAGACACAGCAGAAAATTTTAATTAACGATGGTAGTAAACAGGTTCGTTCACTCTGTTGTACATAAATAAACAACATTTATTCCTTCACCTGCAGTGTCAGTGATTTAACTTCGAGTGTTCAGCTCTTGACTTCTGTCATCAAGTCATTATTATTTTTGGTCAGGTGCTCTTCGACAAAACTGATACCCTGGATTTTGATAGGTCTGTTGTTGGCTGACATCCTCAGCTTTCCATTAATATATGAATTGTTTGGATGGATGGATGGATGGATGGATGGATGGACAGTTTGTAAGACTAGGCTGGCATAAAATCTTCGTCCATGTATATCAAAGATTATTCATTCATTCAGTCAGTCAGTCAGTCACTCATTCATTCATTCATTCATTCTCTCTGTCTGTCTGTATGTCTCTCTTTCTCGCTCTTTCTCTCTCTGTCTGTCTGTCTCTCTCTCTCTCTGTTTCTGTCTCTCTCTCTCTCTGTCTGCCTGTCTGTCTGTGTGTCTATATATCTCTCTCTCCAAGTGTTTACGTACAGCTTTGGCACTGGTGAGGTTGACCCTGCATGTGATACCATCATCTCCCATTCGCAATCCCTTCATCCTAGCTAAATAAAAACAGCCTGCCTCTTGTTTTCTCTGGCGCTCGTGGTCTGTTTGTTTGCCTGCATGCCTGTCTGTTTGTGCCTTGGGGACCTTGTCTGCCAGCCTGTCCTCTCTCTCTCTAGCTCTCTCACTGTGTGTGTGTGTGTGTGCGCGCGCGCGCGCTCGTGCGTGCGTGCGTGGTGTGTGTATGTATGTGTGTTGTTTGTGTCTTGGAAACAGTGACCGCCTGTCCTTTGGTTTGTTTGTTTGTCCTATCCTGTATGTCTCTTTGCCTCTTTGTTTTCTTGTCGCTGTTGTTTTGTTGTTGTTTTTTGTTTTGTTCTTTTCTTTCTTGTTTCTTTCGTGTTCATCATTCTCTTTTTCTTCCTTCTCTTCCTCCTCCTTCTCCTCTTAATAATAATAATAATAATATAATATATGGAATTTATATAGCCTTCCACTTCATCTTGTTGTTATTATTGTTGTTCTTCTTCTTCGTCTTCTTCTTCTTCTTCTTCTTCTTCTCTTTCTTCTTCTTCTTCTTCTTCTTCTTCTTTTTCTTCTTCTTCTTCTTCTTCTTCTTCTTCTTCTTCTCTCTCCTCCTCCTCCTCCTCCTTCTTCGTCGTCGTCATCATCTTCTTCTTCTTCCTCCTCCTCTTCTCTCCTCTTCCACCCTCCTCCTCACCTCTCTCCTCTTCTCCTCCTCCTCTTCTCCCTCCTCTCTCCTCCCTCCTCCTCCCCTCCTCCTCCTCCCCCTCCTACTCTCCTCCTCCTCCTCCTCTCTCTCCCCCCTCCTACCGGTCCTTCTCTATCCTTGCTTTCCGTTCTCGTTGCCAGGCTGGCTCCTTCTCCTGACCTGTAGCCTATGGTATGAACGCAGACAGACAGACAGACAGACAGATCAAGTATGCACCAAACACTTCTCACCTTTCAGGCAGGTTACGGCGACACCATAGCCTAGGCTGCTGGTTACAACTCAGAGAGCGAGAGAGAGAGAGAGAGAGAGAGAGAGAGAGAGAGAGAGAGAGAGAGAGAGAGAGAGAGAGAGAGAGAGAGAGAGAGAGGAGGGTGTGTGTGTGTGTGTGTGTGTGTGTGTGTGTGTGTTTTTATCCGTTTGCGGGTGGCAAAGCTAAGTGATGTTCGTGATCTGATAATTATGGCCTAGGGTGGAGCCACCCGCCTCTGAAGCACCCGTTCAAGGAGATTTTTCCCTCTGGAGTAACATCACTGTTCGATCCCTATTATCATTACCATTATTATTATTATTATTATTATTATTGTTGTTGTTGTTATCATCATCGTCACCGTCATCATCGATATTATCATCGTTACCATCATCGCTGTCATCATCATCATCATCATCGTCGTCATCATCACTACTACTACTACTACTACTACTACTGCTGCTGCTGCTGCTGCTGCTGCTGCTGCTGCTGCTGCTATCATTATCAAAGATATACATTTCTAACTGTTTCTTTATCTATTTATATTCTACTTGTTTTCCTAAGAAAATGACGTTAGTCTTCAATAGTTTCACAAAGAATATTTCTTGCGCTGGGTTCTTTTTATGCTCATACACACTTGATACACAACAGAAACCTCGGTTTATTCGTCTCACCCAGAAGACAAGCGCCCTGACCACAGTACAGTGGGTTGAAGGGATTCAAACTCGAAATCCTTCGTGTAATAGACGGATGCGTTACTGTTTAATCACTGATCCACTTTCACACACCGTTTGAGCTGCTGTCGCCCAGTGACTGGCTTTGAAATATTCCTTATATTACCTCTCTACAGATTGCAGGTAAATCTCCTGGAAACTAAAATCAGAACGGCAGATCTTTAGTTTCGGGAATAGTTGAAATCATTGTGAAAATGTTAAAATTCCTCGTGTTTTTATAATTATAAAGTGAGGCTTGGTCACATGCTCGCACTCACTATTCTATACACGTATGGAGACACACACGTGCATACATAAACCCACACGCACGCACTAACAACGCATGTATGCATGCACGCACACACATTCAACCTATGCATGCACATGGGCACGCATGCATGCACGCACGCACATATACACTGCGCACGCACACAAACACATACCCACTCACTTGCACACACACATACATGCGCGCGTGCGCTCACACGCACATACACATACATACGCGTGCGCGCGTACACACATAAACACACAAATTTGCGCACGCACGCAGGTGCACGTGCCTTGCACTTACGAACGCGCACACACACGCAAGCACACACACATACACACGTGTGCGCGCGCGCACACACACATACACACACACACACACACACACGTGCCTTCATGAAATTGCGCTAAGATGTGCGAAAGAATAGGAAGCAATGCAATTTAGCATGACTATGTGTGTGCAGGCGCACGTGTAGAGCATTCTGTGTGTGTGTGTGTGTATTATATATATATATATACATATGTATATATTATATATAAATATGTGTTGTGTGTGGTGTGTGTGTGTGTGTGTGTGTGTGTGTGTGTGTGTGTGTGTGTGTGTGTGTGAGTACTGTGTGTGTGAGAGAGAGAGAGAAGTATAATTACACGTGTTGCACGGGTGCCTGGATCTCTCTCACACACAAACTCACACACACACACACACACAACACAAACTCACACACACACACACACACACACACACAACAACATAACTCACACACACACACACACAAAAAACTCACACACACACACACACACACACACACAACACAAACTCACACACACACACACAAAACTCACACACACACACACACACACACACACGCACGCGCGTGCACAGACGCATGCACGGGCGCGTGTTCATTCTTCTGAAATAAAATTGCCCTTGTTTGTGCATTGCAAGGGCAAGTGGCATAATTGGAAATCATTGGTGGTGGTTGTGTGCCTGTAGCCATACAGCTAATGGCTTCCTTTGTTTAATTACCGTGTGGCAAGAGCACTGCTCTCACTTACATTGATTTGAGCAACTACACCATTCATTGCTTCATTAATCATTTCAACCTACACATGCACCTGGGAACGCATGCATGCACGCACACACGCACGCACGTAAACGCGCGGACTCACACTAACACATACCCACGCACTCACTTACACTTACACACACACATACATACCCGCATGCGCGTGTCAACTACCCCCCCCCCCCCCCCCTCCCCCCCTTCTCTCTCTCTCTCTCTCTCTCTCTCTCTCTCTCTGTGTCTCTGTCTCTCGCTGTGTCTCTGTCTCTCTCTTTCTCTCTCTCGCTTTAGATATATATATATATATCTCTCTCGCTCTTTCGTTTCTTTTTATGTGACTCACATGCACAAACAGACGCTCGTGTGCATCCACACACGCGCGCGCGCGCGCGCGCACGCTACACACACACACACACACACACACACACACACACACACACACATAGGTAGGCAGGTACACAAGCACGCGAAACAAATACGCATATGTGCAACTCTCAGGCACACATGCACATTGTCGGACGTGCATCTGCGTACACACACACACACACGCGCGCGCGCGCGTAGCATATTGCAGAGAGAGAGAGAGGGGCATTTGACCCAGAAGCACACAGATGTACGCTTGCGCGCACTTAAGAACGTAAAGGCTAAACAAATTGGTTGATTTTAAACCCAGACAGACAGACAGATAACAAACAGATAGACAGACAGACAGACAGACAGACATCTAGCAAGCTTTCTAGCTAGTAGTAAGGTTATATATTTGGAAGGTTATTTCCAAACGTTTTGTGAACTTATAGTGTTTCTTGGCGTATAAGAAATGAAAGAAGTTGCTTAGAAACCGATAGTTCTTTTTCTTCTTTTTACAGTTGATTTGTTTAATGTCTGATCACTTGTAGTGATATTAGAATAAGAACATTAGAAGAAATAAGATTAAAGAAAAATAATTGTGAAAAAATCTGAGTTGGATCAAAGTAAGTGGACAATTAGATTTTACAATAATGAATTAATGGTTAGGACGAGAAGTGAGTTCTGCTATGGCAATCACTTTCGGTATTTGTATAAATACACTTTTAATACATTTCTGTGGATATTTCTTGTAGTTATACTGTATTCTATAATATATTGCTTTGCTTTATTTTGTATTGTATTCACTTGTATCGTTGCGTGTTGTTTTGTATTGTGTTGTGTTGTATTATATAATATTGCATTGTTCTGTTTTGTATTGAATTGCGTTATAGCGTATTGTATTGTATTGTATTGTTTGTATTGTATTGGTGTGGTGTGGTGTGATACAGTGTGGCGCGGTGCGATGTGTTGTATTACATTGCATTGTACTGTATTATAATGTGTCATGATGTGTTGTACAGTGTTGTGTTGTGTGGTGTTGTGTTGTGTTGTGTTGTTTTCTATTCTATTCCATTCTATTTGATTTACATGTCATATTGTATCATACTGCATGGAACTGACTTCTGTTGGATCAATTTGTTTAGACAGGTTTGCATAAGGCTAGTTGTGCAATGTTGTACTCTGTCGTATTGTCACACATCTTCGAGCGAGTCTTGCATTATGTTACACTGTGTCTGTCACCACAACACATTTCTTTGCACAAGATATTTAAGTATCTTTTGCAGCTCAGTGGTCAGAGCGCTCACTGTCCCCAAGCTCAGCTTAATCAGCGTTGAGAGTGGTTACCAAGTGGATGGGTGGACCGTTTGCGCGTCTTAGCTTCAGTACAGTTCCCCAGTTCACCCAGCTGTAAATGGGTGCCTGCCTCTTTAGGGTCAGGGAAGGTAAAGCAGCGGGGGAGAGGAGATGGGCGCCGCCCTCAATATGTTGGCCCCTAGAGAAGCTGAGGTCTCTGAAGCCTCACTCCCCAACGACCGCGTAGGTTATGGGAACACCTTTACATTTTTGCCAGGAGAAAACACTCCATCGTAGAATGCACATTTCCTTTTCTATACCCTGCATTCTATGTTTCCTTTCCTATCAATGAAGGTTTTAGCTCGGACATTGAGATAGACAACTTTGCTGCTGCCGTGGATTCTTTTACGTGCGTTGAATACGCGTTGCGTTGCACTCGTTTCTGATCTCATCCGAAAGTCTACCGCCCAGACCATCACTAGTTTTAGTAGATGGGGAAAATACACAGCTTTACGGGATTCGAACTTCACAGCTGTCATTTCCTAAGTAGAAGTCTTACCTGAAAACAGAAATATCCTGAGACTGGCGTGAGAGCAAAGTGGCTGAGGTGACTGGGTTCTGATTCTAACGTCCAGTAAATGCATGTTCAAATCTGGTTGGCGGCAGGTGGGGGCGGTATTGTTAGGCATTTCCCAGCCTAACACCATGGGGAACAACCCAGAATATGCACTCTGTCTCACTCATCACACGTAGGAATCACAATGAGACTATGAGCACACAAACGGATGAGAAATTTGCGTTATGGCTTTTTTTTCCCTGAAGTATCTCAATATATAGGTAGTCGTACTCCGACTTCAGAGAATTTTTGTCTCCTCTTAAATAGATGAAAACAATCTCGACATAATATATGAAAGTACAACTATATTCCAATGTAGGGCCTTGACACTCAGCTTCCATCAATAACTAGCAGAGCTTTTGGCCTGGGCCAATTCATTCATTTGTTTGGTGATTACTCTTTGGGTGAACTAAAAACAACACTGAAATGCTGAACACATTGTTAAGGAGTTGTCAATAGAGGAAAGCACTCAGCCTGGTGGAACAAACAGCCGAGCGGTTTAAATTAACGAGGAGTGCCGAGAGATTCGAACTCAAAGGAGGAAGGAGCAACGCCTCGGGCGTCCGGCAGCACCCCTCTGCAGCTGTGGTGCTGTAGACCTGTCAGAAACTGCCAGCCAGTCGCTTCATGGCTTGAAGACCAAGCCCATCAGAAACTGCCAGCCAGCCGCTTCATGGCTTGAAGACCAAGCCCATCAGAAACTGCCAGCCAGTCGCTTCATGGCTTGAAGACCAACAGGTGCGAGGTGTGGAAGCGTTTCTCTTCCACGCTCAACTTCAGAACCTCTGCTTAAAAGGAAAGTTTGGAGAGAGATCAGAGGGTAAAACGCCTCATCAATCACCTGAGGCTGGATTATGCGTTCATCACTGACAAAGATGCCCTTGCTAACTTGCTGGCCACCATTCTGAAGAAAAATTCTTCTTTGCCTTTTATTTATTTATTTATTTATTTGTTTGTTTGTTTGTTTGTTTGTTTGTTTGTTTGTTTATTTATTTATTTGTTTGTTTATTTTTTATATAGAGGATAATGGAATAAGCACTCATGCGCTTTTTTTTTTACATCCAGTCCCCGTGTGTATGCGGTTTTGTAAATTTTGTCATCTGTTTCCACCGGCACACAATGGCCCACTCTTCCAAAAAGCGGAACAGGAACGTGTGCGCAAGATGTTCTGCATGCGTTCGAACACGGGGCCTCGGTTTATAGTCTCATCCGAAAGCGCAAGCTATCCTGAGGACGAACTCCTTGAAAGAAAAAGTGTCCTTGAATTTTTGTCTCTTAAAAGTGACCGAAGATTTTAATTTAATCTTCAGTTTTCGTTCTCCGAACTGAAACCTGCCCTGCAGACCTGTGGCTGGACTTCAGTTGGCCCTGATGGACTACAGTTCAGTCTTTTAGAACGCCTCTCTGATAGCTGCTTACAAACGCTCCTGAAAGTATACAATCATGATTTGGATGACGGAGATTTTCCTCCACAAGACCCGAAGCCGTGTCTCTCCCCATTCCCATTTACTTTAGATCGTGAAGCGTTTAACCACTTTAATGTCACTGTCCAGATTTTCCAGGACTTGAAAGACGGGTTTTCAGCACTGTAGGAGGAAGAGAAGGGCGACCAAGAGCAGCTGCGAGGTTATTCTAGCGATTTGACGGTCTACAACTGCTGGATTTGTTCCACCATCCTTAAAGCTGAACAGAGCCTGAAAGAACTAGAATAACTGGATGCTTGAGCTTGAGTTTGCAAGGTGTCCTGGGAAAGATGGTCAGCTGGTAAACTGAGCTTAGTGTAGATTTTTGCTGAAAATCCTATCCCAGCGCTTCGCACAGGAGCGCACCTTTTTTCTTTTTTCTGTCTACAAACGCATTTGTTTCCCCACCTTAATGCGACTAGGACTGAAGATAACAACTACGATGGTAGCTTGACATCTGATTTTGCAAGTGTGAAATAGATGATCAGTGGAACTATGACTATCTGACCGAGGACCAGTGTAGGTTTTGCAAAAAAATATCCCATGACCCATATGACCTGGTTAATTGGGGTAGTCTTTGTTTCTGAAGTACTTCCTTGTAAAGGCACCCTCTAACATCTTCGATCAGGAGAAGGTGTTCTGCAGGGAAGCATTCTGTGTCCCGCCTTCTTCTTCATGAAGATCAACAACATCGTCAAACCTGTCCTCTAGGATGTGAAATGCTGGCTTTTTTAAAGACAGTTTTGCTCTTTATGCTATGGGCAGGATATTAGCGTGAGTTTAGAGACAGCATCAGCTTTGTGTGAGTAAGATCCAAGAATGGGATGAGGACCATGGGTTCAAATTTTCCACACAAAGACGCAGTGCATCCACTTTCATGACAGATTCCAAGAACATTTTCCTGTTCCGTCAAATGCCACCAAAAAACCACCATCCTGCCAAGTTCTTAGAAATCGTTTTTGATTATAAGGTAAATTTCCGAAGCCATATTCGAGACTTGAAAACACCCTGTCAGAACGTTTTAAATCTTCTCCAAGGTGATCACCCATGCATACTGGATATCTGATCACAGTTGCATCCATACAGGGCACTAGAGCATTCCAGACTCAATCATGGTAGCCAGATGTATTGAAAAGCAAGGCCATCATAATTATTTGAAGTCTCTCAGTACATCAGGGGCTTAGAATCTGTTTTAGAGCGTTTCAAACTACAGCCATTTACAGTCTCTACGTGGAAGCAGAAACAACCTTTTGGAAAAAAAGAAACACGGTCTGAAACTGACTTGTCCATCATTATATGAAGCTCTATTCAGACTAAAACAACTTCTCTAATTACGGTGGTTTTCAACCCCCAGCTTCGGGCAAAGTTTGAGAAATCTCCTCCCACCTCTGGGGATTCCAATCTTCCCTCATCTCCAGGATTGGAGGTATTATCTGCAACTTCCCCAAGCTCCCCAGAACCCTAGGTAAGCACTGGAAACCCTGGCTATTCAATCTGATCCTGCCACTTAGAAGAACGACGCTTTCCTAACGCAGGCCTTTAGCTAGTTTGTTGTACACTGCTGAACTTGGTGTTCTGTTTTGTCCCTAAAACTGGTTCAGCGACCTGGAGACAAAGGGTTTTATTTTTTGTTTGCGTGTATTTGCTTTCAGGTCTGGAGGCCATTGCTTGTAAGAACATAAACCATCCCAAGCTTCTGGAGTGCTGTGATCTGCGCACATCCTTAAAACAGGACGGGTTTGACATTGCTCTGGTTTAGATCCCAGGGCAGATGGACATTCGGGAAAAGAAAACTGTTGACTAACTGGCCAAGTGTGCCTCGAAAAATGAGATCTGTACGTCCACTGTACCTTATGCAGACTTAAAATCTAAAAGCGAACATCACATGCTGTTGCTCTGGCAAGCGGACTTGAACACTCAGACCTACAATACGCTTTTTCCAGAGCTGCCCTAACCTGTAGAAAGTCCTCCCTTTTTGTACCCAAAAAAAACCAGAAGGAAAGAAACGGTACTCACCAGGATACACACAGACCACTCTTACAGTATTCCACGTTAATTCTCTCTAAGGCAAGGCCAACCCATGGTGTGTGACTTGTGATGTGTGAGCAACCATCACGCATCTGCTTCTCGATTGTTGTTGAGATGTCCAGGATATTAGGCGCAAGCAATTTACTGCAGACACCTTAGATAAAGATCCTGTTTTTGTGATGTTCCACTTGACAGCATTTTTTGTTTAACTTTCCGAGAGAACAAGGCATTTCCCGTCTGATATTTGAGTCAATATGTCGTAGCTACCTGCTGCAAGCGAACAAGGTTGGTTTTTAGAGGAATCGGGGTGTTGGTTTTATCTCATCTTATGCGTCGTTCGGAGCACTCGCTTTCCCCCAGCCAAGTTAAGCAGCGTCGAGCATGGTTACCAGTTGGATGGGTGACCGTTTGCGCACCTTGGCTTCAGTACAGTTCCCCCAGTTCACCCAGCTGTAAATGGGTACCTGCCCTCTTTAGGGTCAGGGAAGGTAAAGCAGCGAGGGAGAGGAGATGGGCGCCGCCCTCAATATGCTGGCCCTAGAGAAGTGAGGTCTCTGACGCCTCGCTCCCCTTACGACCTTATAGGTTATGGGACTCCTTTACCTTTTTCCTTTATGTGTCGTTTATGTGGTTGACCTTATGGTTGGCTAGGGCTTTGAAACGAGGAACGACACAGGGCTTGGTTTTACACCATTGTTCAATCGTATATAGTTGCATATTTTTAATCCGGATATGTTTTGTTTTTTGTTGTTGATTTTTTTACGAGGTGACAGGCTTGCTGTGGCTTCTGTGGTTGGCGGAGCATTATGATTAGACTGGAATGGTTGGACAAGGTTTATAGTCTCATCCACAGGATTGTCTGGGAAGTGGAGCCAATTCCACAGCTGACTTCAGCGGGGAAAATCACCTCGAGCAGACGCTTCGGTGGGGGTGAACCCGAGGGTTGGAGGGGGGAGGGGGTTCGAACCCTCGCCAGAAGTTTGCATCAGATCAGGAGTACATGGCTCTAACCACTTGACTATCTCTCTCTCTCTTTCACTCTCTCTCTCCACTACTCTCTCTCAGTCTTCCCTCTCACTCTCTCTCTCACCCTCTCTCCTCTCTCTCTCACTCTCTCTCTCTCTCACTCCTCACTCTTCTCTCTCTCTCTCTCTCTCTCTCTCTCTCTCATCTCATCACACTCTCTCTCTCTCACACTCTCTCCTCTCACTCCTCTCTCTCTCACTCACTCCCACTCTCTCTCTCTCTCCTCTCTCTCTCTCTCTCTCTCTCTCTCTCTCTCTCTCTCTCTCTCCTCTCCTCTCTCTCTTCTCCTCTCTCTCTTCCATCTCTCTCTTGATGAACTCCTGGAGGAGTCATTGGGGCACTGTGCTGGGTTTTTCTGTCCGGGTCTCTAGGGCGAGTTGAACTTGGTGGAGCCTGCTCCTCTTAAAGTACAGGATGCATGGTGGGTATGTTTTTGTATTTCTGTAACCTAACGAACGCTGACATGGGAATTGTGGAATCTTTGACGTGCATAGTTTGATCTGTTGTATATACATAAACGAAAAATTGAAGCTCGGGAAGGTCTACACCTTAGACTGACCCAGGAAGTCATTAAAAAAATGTCCATCCAAAATTTCCCACGTGCCGCTCCCGAGATTCGAACCCACTATTTCATAGACACTCTGAGTGGAAGTCAAACGCTCCTATCCACTCGGCCAAGTGTATGCTGCACACAGGATCTCTGTTCATTGTCTCTTTTGACTCTGGTCTTTCCGGGTGAGGTAATAAACCAAAATCTTGTATGCGACACACATTGTTAGCGTGCATAAAAGAGTCCACTGTAATAGAGAGTTGTATGCGCGTTGTAGTGGTGTGGTGTGTGTGTGTGTGTGAGTGTGTGTGTGTGTGTGTGTGTGTGTCTGTTGTGTGTGTGGTGTGAGTGTGTGTTGTGTGTTTGTGGTGTGTGTGTGTTGTGTTGTGTGTGGGTTGTGTGTGGGTTGTGTTGTGCGTGTGTGTGTGTAGGCATGTGTGCGTGTGTGTGCGTCTGTGCGTGTTGTATGTTGCGTGTGTGTGCGTGTGTTGCAGTGTGTCGTGTCGTGCCGTGTCGTGTTGTGTGTGTGTATGTATGTGTGTTGTGTTGTAGTGTGTTGTATCGTGTCGTGTCCTGCGTGCGTGCGTGTGTGCGTGTGTATGTATGTTGTAGTGTGTTGTGTGTCTGTGTGCGTGTGTGTATGTGTGTAGTGTGTGTGTGTGTGTTTAAAGTGCATGAACAAACAGTCAAAAATGCAGCGGGGTTTCCTGTATTTTCATTCTCTTCCCCATCATCGGTTGGGTATGCGGCGGTGGCGAGGGATGAGAGGAGAAGGCTGTCTGTTGTCGGTGGTGGTGATGGTGGTGGTGGTGCCTCCTCAGTCTGTCTGTTTCCCTCTGTCTGTTTGTTTGTCTGTCTGTCTGTCTGTTTGTCTGACTAACTGTCTGTCTGTTTGTCTTCTGTCTGTCCGTCTGTCCGTCTTTCCGTCTGTCTGTCTGTTTGTCTGACTAACTGTCTGTCTCTGTCTCTGTCTGTCTGTCTCTCTCTCTGTCTCTGTCTGTCTGTCTCTCTGTCCGTCCGTCCGACTGTCTGTCTGTCTGTGTCTTTCTGTCTGTCTCTGTCTGTCTGTCTGTCCGTCCATCCGACTGTCTGTGTCTCTCTGTCTGTCTCTGTCTCTGTCTCTTTACTTCTCTGTATCCTCTCTCTCTCTCTCCTCTCTGTTTTCTCTCTCTCTCTCTCATCTCTCTCTCTCTCTCTTCTCTCCTCTCTCTCTCTCTCTTACTTATCTGTATCCTCTCTCTCTCTCTCTCTCTCTCTCTTTCTTATCTGTTCCTTTTTCTTTCAACAAAACTGTGCTCTTTCTTGCTCGGTTGAGACGTGTGTTTTTTAATTGGGGTTTTCTTGTGTTATTTAGCCCCGAGAGCTGGTTGTTAAAAAAAAAAAAAAGCATGTTTTCTTATGCCATAACCCTCTTTCAATAAAAGTCGATTCAATTCATTTTCAGTTCATTTCTACTTATTCGTAACCCTTGGGAATAAAGATTATCAATCAACCAATCAATCAATCAATCAATCTCTCTCTCTCTCGCTCTCTCTCGCTCTCTCTCTCTCTCTCTCTCTCTCTCTCTCTCTCTCTCTCTCTCTCTCTCCTCTCTCTCTCTTTCTCTCTCTGGAAATGTTTAAGGTTTATAAATGAAAGATCCTGCACACTGACGACGTGTCAGCAATGGCGACATGGTCTATGTGGGAATAAAGATTATCAATCAATCATCAATCAATCAATCATAACACCCACCTCTCTCTCCTCTCTCTCTCTCTTACCACTCTCTCTCTTCTCTCTCCTCATCTCATCTCTCTCTCTCTCTCTCTCTCTTTCTCTCTCTGGACTTTCAGTTCTCTACAATCTCTGCTCCCTACGCTGTTGCACGGGAAATGGTTTGGTATCAATGCAGATTTGAAGCTGAAGAGTCATGCAGCGCGTCGTGGTGCTCATGTGATAATTATCTTAATGCCAATCCATGCGTTATTATTGTTGTTGTTGCCTCGTAGCTGTTGATTGTTGTTAGTTTTCTTCTCTTCTTTCAATGTTCTTAACGGTTAACACTGAGACTCACATGACACGCAGAATGAGACATGTCTGTGCATCATCAAGAAGGATTGACAGCTGAGAGGAGAAGATGCTAGCCTGGGGGCAGAGAGAAAAGTTATATGAAAATGCGATGATTGTTGATTGTGATGATGTGATGAAATTGATTGATCTCTCTTCTGTGCATATTTGATAACACATGGGGATCACACGAATGTGTTGTGGCTGTGAGGAGGGTGGCGGGGGAGGAGGAGGGAAGAAGAGAGAGAAGAAGAAGAAGAAGAGATGAGAGTGAGGAGATGAGATGAGAGATGATGAGAGAGAGAGAGAGAGAGAAAGAATGAGAGGAGATGAGAGATGCGACGACGACGAGAGAGAGAGTGAGATGTGGTGGGGTGGGGTGGGGGGGGGGGGGTGGGGTGAGAACGTAGAGACAGAGAGAGAGAGAGAGAGAGGAGGAGAGAGAGAGAGAGAGAGAAGAGAGAGAGCAGCAGCAGCAGAGACAGCAAAGAGTACAGAAGACAGAGAAACAGAGAGACAAAGACGACACACGAGGGAGAGAGGGGGGGGGAGGAGGGGGGGGGGGAGAGAGGAGAGAGAGAGGGGGGAGAGAGAGAGGAGAGGGGGAGCGAGGAGAGGAGGGGGGGGGAGGGGGGCGGGCAGGCAGGGGGGGGGGGGGGGGGGGGGGGGGAGGGGGGGGGGGGGGGGGGGAGGGGGGGGGGGGGGGGGGGGGGGGGGGGGGGGGGGAAAGGAGATGGGCGGGAGGGGGGGGGGGGAAGGGGGGTAGGGGGAGAGGGGGGGGGGGGTTTGGGAGGGGGGGGAGGGAGAAGGAGCGTTGATGGCAGGGTATGGCATGGCAGGCAATCCTGACGAACTGTGTACTTAAGCCGAAGTACAGACCCACATTGTAATGACGCATTGCACTGCACTGTGTACTGGTTGCTTTGGCTGCACACCGGTAATAAAAATGGGCACTTTTCCTTCTGTTTTTCTATGTGGCTCTTTTATTCATACCGCACGAACGTACTAAAGCATCCACAGAAATAAAAACCACTTTTTTGTGAAACACTAACTAGCCCCTGACTCAAAACTCAGGACAATATGAACACATTTGGTAGGTTTGAACTATTTTAATTTTTCAGCAAACACTGTACCCCCTCAGTCCTTGGTCGTCTGCTAAGCTGCCTCACCGCCATATGCATGCGCGGGGTCAACGCCGTAGGAACACAGGCAATCCTCATTCCATGATCATTTCTCACTTTCTCATCACTCACTCACTACCTGGTGTTGATCTATGGCCTCAACCCCCAAAACAAGTACACTGTGCCTTTTTTCATACTTTAAAAAATCTGTGAAAACCAACAAACAGTTTTCTCACTCGCACTCTATAGAAGATACTACATGTATATGACCCCCAAATTATTACCGGTGTGCGGCCTTTCGAATGGAGCCACTTAACTGGTGTCTGATTGTTCATTTCCTCATTTCCCTCCCCCCCCTTCCTTCCTCCCCCCCCCCCCATCACCCACGACACCGGGGTAATATACGGGGGGGGGGGGGGGGGGGCTGTCAGTCAGCATCAATAACATCCCCACCTTCTGGACATTTTCTGTTAAGAATTCCCTCTTTTCTATCCCTCTCCCTCTCCGTCGATGTATTCTTCTTCGTCGTCGTCGTTGAACAGCAACTATTGTTGTCTGTTATATGAGCGAAAAAGCGTCACGCTGCCGTTAAACGCCTGTCAAGGCAGGCAGGCCAGCGCATCCGACTTCGGCATGAGAGAGAATGGTTAATTTTTTCAGTCTTTCTGGAGAGAGAATGGTTAATTTTTTCAGTCTTTCTGGAGAGAGAATGGTTAATTTTTTCAGTCTTTCTGGAGAGAGAATGGTTAATTTTTTATGTCTTTCTGGAGAGAGAATGGTTATCTTTTTAAAGTCTTTCTGGAGAGAAAATGGTTATCTTTTTCAATCTTTCTGGAGAGAGAATGGTTATCTTTTTCAGTCTTTCTGGAGAGAGATGGTTATCTTTTAAGTCTTTCTGAGAGAGAATGGTTATCTATTCTAAAGTCTTTTGGAGAAGAGAATGGTTACTTTTTCAGTCTTTCTGGAGAGAGAATGGTTATCTTTTAAGTCTTTCTGGAGAGAGAATGGTTATCTTTTTCAGTCTTTCTGGAGAGAGAATGGTTATCTTTTTAAGTCTTTCTGGAGAGAGAATGGTTATCTTTTTCAGTCTTTCTGGAGAGAGAATGGTTATCTTTTTCAGTCTTTCTGGAGAGAGAATGGTTATCTTTTTTAAGTCTTTCTGGAGAGAGAATGGTTATCTTTTTAAAGTCTTTCTGGAGAGAGAATGGTTAATTTTTTCAGTCTTTCTGGAGAGAGAGAATGGTTAATTTTTTCAGTCTTTCTGGAGAGAGAATGGTTAATTTTTTATGTCTTTCTGGAGAGAGAATGGTTATCTTTTTAAAGTCTTTCTGGAGAGAAAATGGTTATCTTTTTCGATCTTTCTGGAGAGAGAATGGTTATCTTTTTCAGTCTTTCTGGAGAGAGAATGGTTATCTTTTTAAGTCTTTCTGGAGAGAGAATGGTTATCTTTCTAAGTCTTTCTGGAGAGAGAATGGTTATCTTTTTCAGTCTTTCTGGAGAGAGAATGGTTATCTTTTTAAGTCTTTCTGGAGAGAGAATGGTTATCTTTTTAAGTCTTTCTGGAGAGAGAATGGTTATCTTTTTCAGTCTTTCTGGAGAGAGAATGGTTATCTTTTTAAGTCTTTCTGGAGAGAGAATGGTTATCTTTTTCAGTCTTTCTGGGGAGAGAATGGTCATCTTTTTAAGTCTTTCTGGAGAGAGAATGGTTATCTTTTTAAGTCTTTCTGGAGAGAGAATGGTTATCTTTTCAGTCTTTCTGGAGAGAGAATGGTTATCTTTTTAAGTCTTTCTGGGGAGAGAATGGTTATCTTTTAAAGTCTTTCTGGAGAGAGAGAATGGTTATATTTTTCAGTCTTTCTGGAGAGAGAATGGTTATCTTTTTAAAGTCTTTCTGGAGAGAGAATGGTTATCTTTTTAAGTCTTTCTGGAGAGAGAATGGTTATCTTTTTAAGTCTTTCTAGAAAACAAAACAAAAAAAGGGGGGGGGGGGGGGAAGAAGAATGGACCAAGAAGGCAAGAAAATAGACAAGGAGGAGGAGGTCGTCACAGGAAGAAAAAGGAATAAGGCAGAAACAAAGAGAGGGATAGAAAAGAGGAAATTTCTAGCACAGAATTTCCAGAATGTGGGGATGCTATTTATACTGACAGGATCCCCCTCCGGCATCCCCAGAGGGGACGTCGATGTTATAGAGCGCATCAGAAACTCCAGCACACCGCACCCAAAGTCGTGGAGGCAGCAACGTTGGAGGAGGACAGAAAACCTGAGAAGATTGGTGGGATGGGGAAAAGGGCAGGGGAAAACCGTTCACAGCTACGGACACATTAGCAGAAGCGCGCGCACAAACACGCGCGTGCGCGTGCGCGCAACACAACACTCACGCACGCATGTGCATACACACACGTGCGCACACACACACGCACACGCACCTAAGCATGCGCGCGCGCGCACACACACATACACATACACACACGCGCGCGCGCGCACGCACGCGAACACACACACACCGCGCGCGCAAACACATACATGCACGTACGCACGCACGCAAACACATACACACATACGCACGCACGCAGGCACGCACACACACATGTACTCACGCACGCATGCATGCATGCATGCACATGTACACACACACGCGCGCGCGCGCGCACGCACGCACGCTCACACTCACACTCACACGCGTGCGCGCGGACAGAGACAGAGACCGAGAGACAGAGAAAAGATAGAGATAGAAAACAGAGACAGACAGAGAGACAGACAACAAGACAGAAACAGAGACAGGCAGAGAGACAGACAGAAACAGACAGACAACAAGACAGAAACAGAGACAGGCGAGAGACAGACAACAAGACAGAAACAGAGACAGGCAAGAGAGACAGACAGAGACAGACAACAAGACAGAAACAGAGACAGGCAGAGAGACAGACAGAGACAGACCACAAGACAGAAACAGAGACCGGCAGAGAGACAGACAGAGACGACAACAAGACAGAAACAGAGACAGGCAGAGAGACAGACAACAAGACAGAACAGAGACAGGCAGAGGACAGACAACAAGACAGAAACAGAGACAGGCAGAGAGACAGACAGGGAGAGACAACAAGACAGAAACAGAGACAGGCAGAGAGACAGACAGAGACACAACAAACAAGCAAACAGAGACAGGCAGAGAGACAGACAGAGACAGACAACAAGACAGAAACAGAGACAGGCAGAGAGACAGACAGAGACAGACAACAAGACAGAAACAGAGACAGGCAGAGAGACAGACAGAGACAGACAACAAGACAGAAACAGAGACAGGCAGAGAGACAGAAATAGACAAGACAACAAGACAGGAAACAGAGACAGGCAGAGAGACAGACAGAGACAGACAACAAGACAGAAACAGAGACAGGCAGAGAGACAGACAGAGACAGACAACAAGACAGAAACAGAGACAGGCAGGAGACAGACAGAGACAGACAACAAGACAGAAACAGAGACAGGCAGAGAGACAGACAACAAGACAGAAACAGAGACAGGCAGAGAAGACAGACAACAAACAGAAACAGAGACAGGCAGAGAGACAGACAGGGAAGAACAACAAGACAGAAACAGAGACAGGCAGAGAGACAGACAGAGACAGACAACAAGACAGAAACAGAGACAGGCAGAGAGACAGACAGAGAACAGACAACAAGACAGAAACAGAGACAGGCAGAGAGACAGACAGAGACAGACAACCAAGAACAGAAACAGAGACAGGCAGAGAGACGACAGAGACAGACAACAAGACAGAAACAGAGACAGGCAGAGAGACAGACAGAGACAGACAACAAGACAGAAACAGAGACAGGCAAGAGACAGACAGAGCAGACAACAAGACAGAAACAAGACAGGCAGAGAGACAGACCAGAGACAGACAACAAGACAGAAACAGCAGGTCAGAGAACAGACAGAGACAGACAACAAGACAGAACAGAGACAGGCAGAGAACAGACAGAGACAGACAACAAGACAGAAACAGAGACAGGCAGAGAGACAGACAGAGACAGACAACAAACAGAAACAGAGACAGGCAGAGAGACAGACAGAGACAGACAACAAGAACAGAAACAGAGACAGGCAGACGAGACAGACAAACAGACAACAAGACAGAAACAGAGACAGGCAGAGAGACAGACAACAAGACAGAAACAGAGACAGGCAGAGAACAGACAACAAGACAGAAACAGAGACAGCAGAGGACAGACAACAGACAGAAACAGAGACAGGCAGAAATAGACAGCAACAAGACAGAAACAGAGACAGCAGAGAGACAGACAACAAGACAGAAACAGAGACAGGCAGAAATAGACAGACACAAGACAGAAACAGAGACAGCAGAAATAGACAGACAACAAGACAGAAACAGAGACAGGCAGAGAGACAGACAACAAGACAGAAACAGAGACAGGCGAGAGACAGACAACAAGACAGAAACAGAGACGGCAGAGAGACAGACTAACAGACAAAACAGAGACAGGCAGAGAGACAACAACAAGACAGAACAGAGACAGGCAAGAGAAGACAACAAGACAGAAACAGAGACAGCAGAAATAGACAGACAACAAACAGAAACAGAGAGAGGCAGAGAGACAGACAACAAGACAGAAACAGAGACAGGCAGAAATAGACAGACAACAAGACAGAAACAGAGACAGGCAGACAATAGACAGACAACAAGACAGAAACAGAGACAGGCAGAGAGACAGACAACAAGACAGAAACAGAGACAGGCAGAAATAGACAGACAACAAGACAGAAACAGGACAGGCAGAAATAGACAGACAACAAGACAGAAACAGAGACAGGCAGAGAGACAGACAACAAGACAGAAACAGAGACAGGCAGAAATAGATAGACAACAGACAGAAACAGAGACAGGCAGAAATAGACAGACAACAAGACAGAAACAGAGACAGGCAGAGAGACAGACAACAAGACAGAAACAGAGACAGGCGAAATAGACAGACAACAAGACAGAAACAGAGACAGGCAGAAATAGACAGACAACAAGACAGAAACAGAGACAGGCAGAGAGACAGACAACAAGACAGAAACAGAGACAGACAGAAATAGACAGACAACAAGACAGAAACAGAGACAGACAGAAATAGACAGAAATAGACAGACAACAAGACAGAAACAGAGACAGACAGAAATAGACAGAAATAGACAGACAAACAAGACAGAAACAGAGACAGACAGAAATAGACAGAAATAGACAGACAACAAGACAGAAACAGAGACAGGCAGAAATAGACAGACAACAAGACAGAAACAGAGACAGACAGAAATAGACAGAAATAGACAGACAACAAGACAGAAACAGAGACAGGCAGAAATAGACAGACAACAAGACAGAAACAGAGACAGGCAGAAATAGACAGACAACAAGACAGAAACAGAGACAGACAGAG
>CM054143.1:20679668-20687168 GCA_028751875.1 Rapana venosa | reverse complement strand
AATGAGCAACAGATTTAAAATCCATGCGCGCGCACTACGCACGCACGCACACACACACACACACACACACACACACACACACGGAACAACACTTAGAAGGTGAAAGATGCTGTTGAAAATTAGGGACAGATATGTGGGGGGAAAGTCTCAGGTAGGAAATAAGTGTGTTTTGAGGCTGGATTTGAAGGAATCAAGTGAAGGCTTTTGACGAAGTGAAAGAAGGAGGTCATTCCAGGTGGATGGACCAGAAACAGAGAAGGAGCGATGGCCAACAGTGGTTTGTTTGAATCTGGGTGTTCGAAAGCACAAAGTATCTGCGGCTGAACGAAGGGAACGGGATGGAGTGTACAGGTGAAGACAGTTACAGAGATAAGAGGGTGCAGATTTGTGGAGACATTTGAAACAGAGGGTATTGATTTTATACTCCAGTCTTTGTGAGACAGGCAGCCAGTGAAGAGATCGCAGAAGAGGAGTGATGTGTTCAGTGATGTTTTCTTTGCCACAGGCACACACAAGAGAGAGGGAACGAGTTTCATCTTTGTGGACATGTGGGGATTTAGCCTGTTTTTATTTATTTCATTCTTTTATATCGAGGACAATGGAATAAGCACTTATTTTCTTTTTTTATATCCAGTCCCCATGTGTTTGCGGTTTTTGTAAATTATGTCATCTGTTCCCACCGGCACACAATGGCCTACTCTTCCGAAAAGCGGAACAGGATTTAACGTGTGCGCAAGATGTTCTGCGTGCGTTCGCACACGGGACCTCGGTTTATAGTCTCACCCGAAGGACTTTTGGGGAGAGTGGGGTCGGCACTGATGTTAACTCCAGGGGAAAATGTCCCCTTGATCGGGATTCGAACCCGGGTCGTCAGATTGCGAGCGCAATGTTCTGACCACAAGGCTATCCCGTCCCCAGTGTTGTTGTGTCCAGTGCAGAGTCTTAGAATGAGGACTTGCTCTTCTCTGATGAGGAGTTGTGTGATTTCTTCAGTTTCTGAATTGAAGTGTGACTAAGATTATTTTTGTGTGTGCTTTTTGATTGATAAAATTGTAAATGTGTTTCTTGCTTGAATAAACACACACTTTTGGTTTGTTCATGCATTACCCGTATACATTCTCCTTGCTATACAGCTCATTCATTTGAAAATGATCTGCTGACCCGGGTTCGATTCCCGTTCAAGAGGATTTTTTTTCCTCTGGAGTTAACATCAGTGCCAACTCCACTCCCCCCAAAAGTCTTTCGGATGAGACTATAAGCCGAGGTCCCGTGTGCGAACGCACGCAGAATATCTGGCGCACACGTAAAAACCCGTTCCGCTTTTTGGAAGAGTAGGCCATTTGGTGCAGGATGACAAACTTGATAAAACTGCATACACACGGGGACTGGATGAAAAAAGCACATGAGTGCTTATTCCATTATCTTCGAACTAAAAGAATAAAATATTTTTTAAATATTAAAAAGAAAATGGTATTGTTTGTCTAGAAGTTGTTGTAAAAGATAAAATTATTGTTAGATGATAATCTGAATGAGAGAGAGAGAGAGAGAAAGAAAAGAGGAGGAGAGAGAGGGAGAGAGAGAGGAGAAAGAAAGAAAGAGAGAGAGAGAGAGAGAGAGAGAGAGAGAGAGAGAGAGGAGAGAAAGAGCGAGAGAGAGAGAGAGAGAGAGAGAGAAAGACAGAGAGAGAGACAGAGACAGAGAGAGAGAGAGGCCTATTTCTGATGTCTGCAAGGAACACATACACACAAAGAGAGATAGGTTCATGAATGAAATGTCAGGTGTGTGGGGTTTGCTGGAACTGTTATCAGAAATATCACACCGTGACGTCTGTTCTTAGTCGTCTGCACTCTGCCAATTACTAAACAACAAACAAAGAAACAAACAAACAAAGAAACAAAAATGACTCAGAATAAAACCATCGCGTGGTTGGACTTGTTGTGTGGAGTCGACCTACTGTGTTCAGTTTGTTTTTCTTTTTATCTTATTTTGATGTGTGTGTGTGTGTGTGTGTGTGTGTGTGTGTGTGTGTGTGTGTGTGTATGTGTGTGTGTGTGTGTGTGTGTGTGTGTGTGTGTGTGTGTGTGTGTGTGTGTGTGTGTGTGTGTGTGTGTGTGTGTGTGTGTGTGTGGTGTGTGTGTGTGTGTGTGTGTCTGTAGGTGGGTTTGCCTGTTTCCTTTCTCTAGTTCTTCAGGTTGGAAATTGTCCTTAAGCTCTCGCTCTCTCTCTCTCTCATTTTCTCTCTCTCTCTCTCTCTCTCGCTCTCTCTCTTCTCTCTCTCCTCTCTCTCTCTCTCCTCTCTCTCTCTCTCTCTCTCTATCTATCTATCTATCTATCTATCTATCTCTCTCTCTCTCTCTCTCTCTCTCTCTCTCTTTCATTCGATATAAAAGAATAAATTAAATTAAATAAATAAATAAATACGATTGTACAGATTGCATGCTGGGTATAACATTCGTGTTTCCGTACGTAACCCACCGAACGCTGACATAAATTATGAGATATTTAACGAGCATATTTTGATCTTCTGCGTGTGTGTACATACAGGAAACAAATTAAGGCGCTGGCAGGTCTGCACTTGAAGTTGACTTGGAAGATCGTAAAAATCACCACCCTTACTTTCCCAGATGCCGCCGAGATTCGAACCCACGACTTCATGGACCCAAGGGATTGAAGTCAAACGGTCTTAACCACTCGGCTATCGCGTCCGTCGACCACATAGTATGTGAAAGTCTGCATTCTCCTGACTCCTGACGTCTGAAGAGGTTTGTCTTCCAAAATAGCTGGGGAACGGGATAGCCTAGTGGTTAGAACATTGCGCTCGCAAGCTGACGACCCGGGTTCGATTCCCGTTCAAGGGAGATATTTTCGCCCTGGAGTTAACATTAGTGCAGACTCCACTCTCCCAAAAAGTCTTTCGGATGAGACTATAAACCGAGGTTCCCCGTGTGCGAACGCACGCAGAACATCTAGCGCACACGTTAAATCCTGTTCTGTTTTCCGTAAGGGTAGGCCATTGTGTGCCGGTGGGAACAGATGACAATTGACAAAACCGCATACACACGGGGACTGGATGTAAACAAGCACATGAGTGCGTATTCCATTATCCTCGATATAAAAGAATAAATAAATATAAGACCCGACGCAACAGTGGTTGTCGCTAACCGATTGCTTTATAACTGTATTGTATTGTATTGTATTGTATTGTATTGTATTGTATTGCATATCAATTTCAGTCATAGCAGATTTCTCTGCGTGAAATTCGGGCTGCTCTCCCCAGGGGAGAGAGCGTCGCCACAAAAGCAGCGCCACCGAATTATTTTTCTTTTATTTTATTTTCCTGTCTGCACGTGTGTTTGTTTCCCTACCAGAGTGGCTTTTATTTCTTCTACAGAATTTTGCCAGCGACAATTTTGAATCTGGAATATTGAAACTCGTTTTCTGGGGGTTAAGGGGGGGGGGGGGGGGTGCTTCTATTTCTTATCGATTCTTGGGCCACGACATTCATTGACTTCATGAGAAGTAGGCTACTCCATCACTAATGGCAGCAAGGCATTGGCAGGTCTGCATATACACTGAACTTGGAGATCGTGGGCCACGACATCCATTGACTTTATGAGAAGTAGGCTACTCCTTCACTAATGGCAGCAAGGCATTGGCAGGTCTGCACATACATTGAGCTTGGTGATTGTAAAAATCCTACTCCTTAATGTATTACGTACGAAACACCGAGATTTGAACTGTTGATCTGTGACCTCGTCAGCTTCAGGTGGACTGGAGGGAGAAAACGAGGTAGATTGGCGGGGAGATTAAAATGGTCTATTTTTTTCATGGCTAGACAACTCCTCGTGCCTTCCCAATGCTTGATTATCATGTAGTTGTTTCCCTTGAATTGTTGCATTGCGATAAGAACAGGAATACTACCAACAACAACAACAAAAAGAAAGAGACAGACAGACAGACAGACAGAGACACAGAGAGAGAGCGACAGGGAGACAGAGAGACAGAGAGAGAGACAGACAGACAGACAGAGACAGACAGACATACAGAGACAGACAGAGAGAAGAGAGAGAGAGGTGAGTGCGAGAGAGAGAGAGAGAGAGTGGATGAATGATTGAATGAATTTATTTAAAGATTGTTAGGGTTTAAGCACTTCTTTTCTTTTTACAACCAGCCCTCTGGGCACAAGAGCAAAATACACAGAACTATTCCATCGAAAGAGAAATACTCCACATCATCCCAGAGAGAGATGAGAGAGAGAGAGAGGGGGGAGAGACAGACAGAGAGACAGAGAGACAGAGACAGAGAGATACATACAGACAGAGAGAGAGAGAGAGAGAGAGAGAGAGAGACGAGGAGAGATGAGAGAGAGAGTTACACAAATGTTTTTATTCTTTTATTCTTCCGTGTTGTTCACCACTTTTCATCCCCGGCCGATTTTGCGAGTGATATCAATTTTGAGTTGGTCTCACTGGTACTTTAAGAGCGCTCAGATGAGTTCAACTCTGTCAGTGCACGTGGGTTGTCTTGTTTTGTATTGTATTGCTTTTGTTCATTTATTTATTTATACCACTTTAAGTCACGCAGATTTCTCTTCGTGAAATTCGGGCTGCTCTCCTCGGGAGAGCGCGTCGCCACAAGAGCAGCGCCACCCTTTTTTTCCCTTTTTCCTGTCTGCAGCTGTATTTTTTTCCCTATCAGAGTGGCTTTTTTCCACAGAATTTTGCCAGGGACAAGGGTTCTTTTACGTGCGCTAAATAACTATGTGTAACACACGGGACCCGGTTTATCGTCTCATCCGAAAGACTAGCGCCCAGACCACCACTCATGATCAAATGGGGGGGGGGGGGGGGGGGGGGGGGGGGGGGGGGGGTAAAATTAAGGTCCAAACGGGATTCGAACCACCGCACACTTCCGACCTGAACTTTTCGCTTTCCAGACAGGCGCGTTACCTCTAGACCACCGATCCACACGTATTGTATTGTATTGTATTGTAAACAGACTCGTTACCTTAGAAATTTGGGTTATGGCTACTTAAATCTGCATGATCTGTGTTCACTTTCATTCTGTTGTCGCCGGTTTATGTCCGCCTCTAAGTGTGTCGAGTTGTTGTTGTGGCCTTTGACAAATATTCATAACATTCGCTTTCGTTCGTAGGTGTAGCGAGCACGCTTTTCCCGATGTGTTGGGTAGATTGTCTTGTTTTGTTTTGTTTTGTTTTTGTCTTGTTTTGGCTCTTTGTCCGCAAGTATATATATATATATATATATATATATATAATATATATATATATATAAAATATAAATTTATATATTAATTAATTAATATAAATTTTTATATATTTATATATATATATATATATATATATATATTATACAGAGAATTTTTGTTAGGGAGGGTATAAATCTCTTGTTACTGTGTGTTTGGGTTTGGTTTGGTTTTTGTACATTATGTAATATTGTGCTGCCCTGCAGGCTCTTGATTTATCCGAAAGACTAGCACTAAGACCACCACTCACGGTCTAGTGGATCGGAAGAGGGGTGGGCGGGGGATAAGGGGGGTGGGGGGGGGGGGGGGGGGGGGGAGTTCGGAGACAAACGGGGATAAAAACCGGACTTCTTGCTTTCTAAGGAGGTGCGTTGTTATTTCTAAATCACGGACCCACCACAGTATCGTTCAGTCTCAAATCTAAGGTTGAAAGCTCTCTCTCTCTGTGTCTCTCTCTCTCTCTATGTCTGTCTGTCTCTGTTTGTCTGCCTGTCTGTCTGTCTGTCTCTCTGTCTGTCTCTCTCTCTCTCTCTCTTCTCCTCTCTCTCTCCTCTCTCTCTCTCTCTCCTCTCTTCTCTCTCTCTCGTGATGACATGTTCAGATGCGCTGTACAACAGACAGTCTGTCAACAGAATAAAGCAAATGTCATCAAATATCTGACTTCAGCCGGTATGACAAAGACTGCAGACTGAGTTACGTCAGCCTCTGTCTGTCTGTCTGTCTGCCTGTCTGGCCTCTGTCTATCTGTCTGTCTGTCTGTCTGTGAGTGGGTTCGTCTATCTGTGAGTATGACAGTCTGTCATCAGAATAAAGCAAATGTCATCAAAAACTGATCCAGGGGTATGACAAAGACGAGCTGAGTTACGTCCTCTGTCTGTTTTGTCTGTTGTTGTCGTCTGTCTGTCTCCCTATCTGCCTCTGTCTTTTTATTCATTTTATTTTATTTATTCTTTTATATCGAGGATAATGGAATTAAGCACTCATGTGCTTTTTTTACATCAGTCCCCGTGGTATGCGGTTTTTGCAAATTTTGTCATCTTTTCCCACCGGCCACAATGGCCTGGCTCTTCCGAAAAAGGGGAACAGGGTTTTAACGGGGTGCGCAAGATGTTCTGGTGCGTTCGAACCGGGGCTCGGTTTATAGTCTTATCCGTCTGTCTGTCTGTGAGTCTGTCTGTCTATCTGTGAGTCTGTCTGTCTGTCTGTCTGTCTGTCTGTCTGTCTGTCTGTGTAAGACAGATACAGATAGGCCTAGGCCTTGAATGGGAAGACTGTTCAATAATTGTGGTGCCAGACTGCTTTAAAGGTAGGAGGTTGTGTGTGTGTTTGTGTGTGTGTGTATGTGTGTGTGTTTGTTGCGGTTGTGTGTTGTATGCGGGTGCGTGTGTGTGTTTGTATGTGTGTGTTTGTGTGTGTTTGGTGCGTGTTGGTGTGTGCGTAGTGTGTATGTGTGGTGTATGGTGTGTGTGTTTTTGTGTGTTTTGTGTGGCGTGCGTGTGGTGCGTGCGTGTGTGTGTGTGTGTATGCGTGTGTTTGTGTGTGTTTTGTGTGTTGTCTGTTGAGTGCGGTTGTGGAACTCAACAGACGTTAGACAGACGACAGGCAGAGAGTGCGTTGTGTTGTGCGTGGTGTGTGTGCTTTGGTTGGGGTGCGTGGTGTGTAGTACGTGGTTGCGGTGCGTGTGTGTGTGTTGTGTGCGTGCGTGCGTGTGGCGTGCGTGGTGGGGTTTGTGTGTGGGATGTGGGTGTGTGTGTTGTGAAGAGAGAGGAGGAGAGAGATGAGAGAGAGAGAGAGAGAGAGAGAGAGAGAGAGGAGGAGAGAGAGAGAGAGAGAATCTCGCGTAAACATTTTTTTCTTTATTTGGTGTTTAAACCACTCATTATTGTAGAAATTTGTAGGGCTTCTTGGTCTCTTTTTTTCACTCTTTCCTTCCTTCATTCTTTCCTTCTTTCTTTTATTGTTTTCCCTTTTGCCCGGGCCCTTACTTTCTCTCTCCTCTCTTCTATTTTGGGTTTTTCCACCCCTTTTTCTTATGTCTGTCTTTTCCCCTGTTTTTTTTTCCTTTTCTTTTCTTCTCTGTCTGTTTTTTTTCTTTTTCTTTTCTTTTCTTTTTGGTTTTTGCGATTGACGACAGTTTGGAGCAGCAGTTTCTTTTCGCGATATACGTTTGTTTCATTCTTGTAGCAAAAGCGAAAGGTGGGGTGTACGTTGTAAAAGCAAAAGGTGATTTGTTGG
>CM054143.1:20662168-20674668 GCA_028751875.1 Rapana venosa | reverse complement strand
CCGTGCAGTTCGCACACGGGGCTTCGGTTTATAGTCCCATCTGAAGACTGATGATTTGTTTTGAAGTCGAGAATAATTTCGGTTTTATTTCTTAGCAAAAGCAAAAGGTGGAGGGGTGCAATGTTTGTAAACCAAGAGCGATTGTCCTGGAACTGAAATGATAGACAACGTGGAGTGAAAAGGGGAATGAGAATTACTGTCTGTTTGTTTATTCACTGTATTTGGTGATGGTAAAGTTCATGGCCATTTTTCTTCTCTTCTCTTTTTTGTTGTTCATTTCTTCTTATGTTTCGTTTGTGTGCTTGTTTGTTTTGTTTGTTTGTTTTTTTGTTGAGAGTGTCTGTGTGTGTTTGTGTGTTTGTGTGTGGTGAGGTGTGTTGTTGTGGTTGCTGTTGTTTGTTGCTGCTGCTGCTGCTGTTTGTTTGCTTGTTTGTTTGTTTATATGTTTGTTTTTTTTGTTTTGTTATTTGATAAGTCACGTTCTTTTCCTTCTTTTTCTTTTCATTCATCTGCCTTTATTTTCTTCTTTTCTCTCTTGTCTTCATTTTCTTTACTTTTTCCCTACTTTTTTTCTATGTTTTTCTGTCTGTGTTCGTCTGTATTTCTTTTCTTGCTTTTCTTTTCTTTTCTTCACTGCGTTTCTTTCTTTTTGTTTGTGTTTTTGTTTTCTTTCTTTATGAATTCTCTATTTGTTGTTTTTTTCATCCTCAGTTTCTTTCTTCTCTTTTTGTCATTCTTTGCTTTCTTCTTTCTTTCTTTCCTTGTTTTTCTTCCCTTTCTTTCTTCCTTCCTTTCTTTCTTGCTTTCTCTTTCTTCCTTCCTTTCTTCTCCTTTCTCTCTTACTATTCTTCCTAGTCATTCCTTTCTTTTTTCTTTCTTCCTTTTCTTTCCTTCCTTCCTTCCTTCCTCTCTGCCTTTCTTCATTCCTTCCTTTTTTTTCTTGCTTCCTTCCTTCCTTTCTTTTTAAATTTTTCTTTCTTTCCGTCTTTCTTTTTCCTTACGATTCTTCGATTTTTAGTTTTCTTCCGGTTTTTTCATTTTTCCCTTCAGGTAATGATCCGACTTGTTTTTGAAGTCAGTTCAGTACGTTTGTTTAAATTACTAACAAAAATACAACAACCAAAAATCCAAACAAAACGACGTGACGCCTTGTTCTAAAACGACAGTCGATTGTGTCGGGAATAAGTGCAGATTATAGATAGACACTGTCAATAACAAACAGGTTGTTGCCAATTAGTCTCTGCCTTCAAGGTTTGACAACGCTATTGTTTAGGAAGATCGTGTTGATGTGTCTTTGTTCCTTTCTTCTTTTAGTTCTTTTCTTCTTTAGGTTTCTCTCTCTCTCTCTCTCTGCGTCTACTCTCTCTCTTCCCATCTCTCTCCTCATCTCTCTTCTCTCCTCTCTCTCTCTCACCTCTCTTTTTCTTCTTCTTCTTCTTTCTTCTTTCTCTTTCTTCCTCTTCTTCTTCTTCTTCTTCTTTCTTTGCTTCTTTCTTCTTCTTCTTCTTGCATATCTTCTTCCTTCTTTTCATTCTTCTTCTTCTTCTCTTCTTCTTCTGTCTTCTTCTTCTTCTTCTTCTTCTTCCCCTTCTTCTTCTTCCTCTTCCTTCTTCTCTCTAATTTCTTTCCTTTTTTCTTTTTTCTGTCAATTCTTTTTTCATTTGTTATTTGCTTTCTTTCTTTAATTCTTTTTTTATCCCTTTTTCTTGATTCTTATCTTTCACTTTTGGTTTTTTCTTACTTCTTGTCTCTTACTCTCAAATGAATGTTTTCTCGTTTTATCCTTGTCTTTTGTTCTTTATTTACTTTATATTTTTTCTGTTTTTTCTTTTTTCTTTTTCGTTCTTACTCTCTTGCGATCCATCTTTTTGCTTTCATTTTTTTTCTCCCCATCCCATCTTTTTCTCCTTTCTTTCTTTTACTGTTGTTAGGTTTGTGTAAAAAGTCCTTGACTTGTTGTTTTTTTCTTCTTTCCTTCTTCTCCTCTTTTCTTTTCTATTCTTTTTGTTTTTTGTTTTTTATATTCTTGTTTTCTTTACGTCCTTACTGTTTCTTCCTGTTCATAACTTTGTTTTAATGTTTGACGATTGCTTTGAAAATATAAAAGAAGTGGTTTTTAAAAAAAAAAATCATTCATTTCCACCCCCCCCCCCACCCCGCGTCCTCTCTCCCACGCGCCCCCCCCCCCCCCCCCACCCCCTTCCCCCCCCACAAAGAAAGATAAAGGTACCTTCCCTTCTTCTTGTTAGTAACCGACAGTTAGTTGTCTGGAACTGGATATGATGGACACTGTCAACAAGAGAAATATTATCATATGTATGTTTATTCAAGGGTTGGATGACAGCTGGCAAAGGTCGTGAACAGTGTTTCTTTGATGTTGATGTTGTTGTTGTTGTTATGGAGGGTGTGGTGGGTTTGTTCTTGTTGTTTTCCTCTTTCATTCTTTTCTTCCTGTCCGTCTGTCTGTCTTTCTGAAGGAAAGTGGTACTGAATCAGAAAATTCTGCTTATCTGTTCTGGAGAGAAAAAAAAAAGGGATCCGATCTGAACTTCTTTTCTTTCTTTCTGTCTGTCTGCCCGTTTGTTGGTCTGTCTGTCTGTCCGTCTGTCTGTCTAAATACCTGTCGTCTATTTGTCTGTCTGTCTAATTGTCTGTATGTAATGTGTTGCGTATGGAATGAATAGCAGGTGGTTGGGTGGATGGGTGTAAATGTGAATGCGTGTGTGCGTGCGTGAACGTGTGTGTCGTGTGTGTGTGTGTGTGTTTCTTTCATTTTCTCCCTTTTTCTTTCGTTTTTTCTCTTCTTTTGTTCTTTTCTTCGTATGTTTAAAAAAATCTTTTGTTCCGGTCTTGTTGTTTTTGGTTTTTGTTTTGGTATGTTATGGAGTTTTTCTTTGGCTTATAGTTGCTCTTCTTTCTTATATTCAGTCTTTTTCTTTCTTTTCTCTCTTCTTTCTTTCTTATTTTCCTTGCTTTCTTTTTTTCCCTTCCTTTTTTGTTTTGCCTGTCTGTTCCTCTGCTGTGTTGGGTGGTGTGTATGTGTCGTCTGTATGTCTCTTCTCTCATTATAATTTGTTTTTTATTCTCTTATTCCTTTTTTCTTTCTTTCTTTTAAAGCTTTCTTTTCTGTGTCGCGCGCCGCGCTGTGTGTGTGCGCGCGCGCGTAGCTCTGTGTGTGTGTGTGCGTGTGTGTGTGTGTGTGTTGTGCTTGCTGTGGGGGTGTTTGTTTTTTCCCCCATTTTTTTTCTTTTTCTTTTCTCTTGTCCTTCCTTTTTTTCCTTTTTTTTCTGTTTGCGTAATTTGGTAGTTGTCTTGTTTTTAGGTGGTCACTCTCTAAAATTGTTTTGTGTTTGTACTAAAGGCCAAAGTGGAGGAAGTTAGACATTCAGGCCTCGGTTCTCAAAACGACAGTTATTTTGTCTAGAATGGAAATTATAGCCACTGTCAATGACGGAGAGATATCATCAGTCAGTTCTGGTCCTTTGAGGGTTTTATTACGGTAACGTTCGTGAGTTTTCTCCCTTCTTTATTTTAATTTATTTTATTTATTTTATTCATTTTTTGCTGTGGTTACTATCATAGACGTCACTTTTTTTTTTAATATAAATTCAATTTAGTTATAATTTCTTTGATTTTTTCCTTTTCTTATTTTTTTGTATTTTATTGTATTGGTTGGAGGGAGGGGGTATTTACTTTTGTAGGTTTTTTTTCTTTTGTTTGTGTGTGTGTGTGTTGTGTGGGGGGGGGGGGGGGTGGTTGTTTTTTTGTGGTGTCTTTTTCTGCCTTCTTTCGATGTTTCTTGGAGTTTTTTTCACTATTTTTTCTTTCATTTTTTCGGGGGGGTTTTGTATTTTTTTCTTTCTGTCCTTCTTATCAGTCTTTCTTTGTTTTGTTGTTGGTTTTTGTTGTTGGTTTTTTGGGGTGGGGGGTGGGGGTGTTCTTCTCCCTTCGGTCTTTTACTGTCTTTTATTCTACCATCCTCTTTTTGTTCCTTTTTCTTTGTTTTTGTTTTTTCTTTCCTTCTTTTTTCATTTTTTTTCCGTTCTTTTCGTTCATTCTTTCTTTCTTATTTTGTCTTCCTTTCTTTCTTAGTTTGTCTTGTTTCTTTCTTTCATTTTCTTTCTTATCTTTCTTTCCTTTTCATTGTTTCCTTCCTTTCTGTATTTCTTCTCTTCTTTCTTTCGTTCTTTCTTCATTCCTTAATTTTCAAGATTCTGCATCAAAATACATCACAGATTCCAATACAAACACGGTACTTTGTTCTTCTCTTTAGCCTTCGGTGAGACCTAGACAAAATCGAGTCTCCGTGTGTGAATGCATGCAGGAACATCTTTGAGCACACGTAAAACCTGTTCCGTCTTTTTCCTGTAACAGTTAGCCATTTTGTGCCCGTGGAATGGATGCCTAAAACTGACAAAACCGCATGCACAACAAGAACTGGATGTGAAATAGCACACGAGTGCTTAGTCCCAATATCCTCGAAATGAAAGAACAAAAAATGAAAAAGGGTAAAAGTACACATCTACTGGAGTCATTAGCTGATGAATACTTTTCTAAGATAACTTACTATATGGGGAACGATAGCTCAAGTTGTCAGAGCACTCGCTTTTCCCCAGATCATCTAAGCACATCGAACGTGGCTACCAAGTGGATGGTTTACCTTAAGCAACCCTTGCTTCAGTACAGTCCCCCAGTTCACCCAGCTGCAAATGGGTACCGCCCTCTTTAAGGGATGGGGAAAAGTGGGGTGGGGGTTGGGGGGGGGGTCAGGGAGGTAAGCAGCGAGGGAGAGGAGATGGGCCGCCGCCCTCAATATCTGGCCCTAGAGAAGTGAGGTCCTGACGCCTCGCTCTCTCCTTCGACCGTTACAGGTTATGGGTCACCTTTAAATTATAATTAATTTTATATTAATTATTGATATTATATTATTTTTTGATTAAAAAATCCTTTAAAACATAGCCTCTGCTTATCACAACATTAATTGGTAAAATTCCGCTGGCTTATTTAGATTGGATAAAGATATGACGATAAAGTCTGCATTACATCTGCGGTTCGCCTAAAATCCAGGTCCGCGTCTACGGCACAAGTTTGTACTTGTGTCTGTGACCAGACTGAGAACTAAGATGTACGGAAGTAACATGAAGAGTACTAAGCATAAACCGTTGATCATTGTATCTATAAAAAAGAAAAGAAGTTTGTGCGTTGTGACTCGACCTCTTCGTTGTTTCAAGTGAATCAGAAGAAATCCTGATTTGTTTTCTTATTCCTTGCCGGTTTCTTTTCTTCCCCTATGCATAACGGTGTAAAAATCCCTACCCTTTCTTTGTGCTTGCCGACACCTATTTTATGTGGCCTGTTAAACGCAGAAAGGGAAAACTGCCAAAGTTTTACTGGCGCATTTAACAGTTTTTTTGTGCTTGCTAAATCGTTTATTTAGTCACTAAGCTATTTATCCTGACTGTACATTATTAACCGACGTATCTATGGATCTATTATGTCTGTCTGTCTGTCTGTCCTGTTTGTCCTGTATGTCTGGTCTGTCTATCACCTGTCGATCTACTATCTGTCCTATCTATCTATCTGTCTGTCTATCTATCCTATAGTCTGTCTGCCTGTCTACCTGTCTGTTTGTGTGTCCTGTCTATCTATCTCTATCTTCTGTCTGCCTGTCTGTTTTATCTATCTATCTGTCTATCTATCTGTCTGTTTTTCTGTATCTACCTCTACTATCTGGGGACTGGATGTAAAGAAAAAAAGCACAAAACGCTTATCCATATCCTCGATATAACAAAAACAAAACAAAATATCTGGTCAGTTTGCTGTCTATCGTCAGTTCATCATCCGGTCTGTCGTTCCATCTAAAAACCATACCTTCATTTTTTTTAAATAGTCATTTATATCTTTTATCCTCTCTCTTCTTTTTCTTTGCGTTTTACTTTTATTTATTCATTTCATTTCTTTATTTCTCAGTAAGTCATTCCTTCCCATCTTTCTGTTTTTTTGCTTTTCTGTCCGTTCTCGTCTCGTCTCATCTCTCTCCTCTCTCTCTCTCTCTCTCTCTCTCTTCTCTCCTCTCTCTCTCATCTCTTCTCTCTCTCAGCCTCCTCAGCTCTCTCTCTCTCATCTCATCTCTCATCGTCTCTCGCTCAGTCTTCCTCATCTCTCTCTCGCTTCTCTCTCTCTCTCTCATCGCTCTCAATTTCGCTCTCTCTCTCTCTCGCTCTCTCTCTCTCTCTCTTCTCTCTCCTCATCTCTCGTCCTCTCTCTCTCTCAACCCTCTCCCCCCCCTTCTATCACTCTCTCTCTCTCTCTCTCGCACTCTCTCTCACTTCTCTCGCCTCTCTCTCATCTCGCTCTCAGCTCTCTACTCAGACTCTCTCTCTCTCTCTCGCTCTCTTTCTCCTCGCTCTCTCTCTCCTCTCAGCTCTCGCTCCCTCGCTCTCAATTCTCTCTCACTCGCTCCTCTCGTCTCTCTCTACCCTCGTCTCTCTCTCTCGTCGCTCTCTCTCTCGTCAAGCTCATCATCTCTCTCATCGCTCTCAGTCTCTCTCTCTCTCTCTCTCCTCCTCTCTCTCGCTCTCTCTCGATCTCTTCCATCTCTCGCTCTCTCTCTCTCTCTCATTCCTCTCTTCTTCTCTCTCATCTCTCCTCTCTCTCTCTCTCGTCGCTCCCTCTCACGTCTATCTCTCTCTCTCTCTCCTCTCATCTATCTCTCTCTCTCTCTCTCTAGTCAATAAACGAAAAAGACAGAAACAATAACTATTGAGGCGTACGACAACAAAATTTCGGAGTAGATGCAACACCGCCATCATTGCAAATCAAACGCTCTCCATCTCTCTCCTCTCAAGCTCACTCTCCTCTCTCGCTCTCTCTCTCTCATTCAAAGCTCTCTCTCTCTCTCGCTCATCTTATCTCTCCGCTCTCTCTCGTCTCTTCGCTCTCGCTCCCACGCTCTCTCATCTCGCTCTCGATCGCTCTCATCTCTCTCCCGCTTCATCTTCTCTCTCCTCGCTCTCGCTCTTCTCTCTCTCGCTCCATCTCTCTCTCTCGCTTCTCTTTCTCTCTCTCTCTCACTCTCTCCTCATCTCTCTCTCATCGCTCGCTCTCTCCGTCTCTCTCTCTCTCAATCGCTCTCGGAATGAGAGTAGCTCCTCTCTTCTCTTCACTCTCTCTCTCATCTCTCTCTCTCTCTCATCTCCCCATCTCTCTATCTCTCTCTCTCTCTACTCTCTCTGCTCTCTCTCTCACTCGTCCCAGGCTCTCTCTCTCTACTCTCGCTCATCTCACTCGTCTCGCTCTCCGTCCTCTCTCCTCGTCAGCTCTCTCTCTCTCTCTCACTCACTCTACGCTCACTATCTCTCTCTCTCGCTCTCTCTCTCTCTCGCTCCTCTCTCCATTCTCGCTCATCTCGGCTCTTCACTCGCTCCTCTCTCTCTCTCTCGATCTCTCTTCTTCTCAGCTCTCTCTCCTCTCTCGGCTATCTCTCTCATCGCTTCCTCCGCTCTTCCTCTCTCTCTCACGCTCTTCTCTCTCTCGTCCTCATCATGTCATCTCTCTCTCGCTCTCTCTCTCTCTCCTCTCTCTCTCTCTCCTCTCTCGCTTCTCAATCCTCTCACTCTGTTCGCTCATCGCTTCCCTCGCTCTCTCTCTCTCTCTCTCGGCTCCGTCACTCGAAGCCTCTCCTCTCTCTCATACTCTCTCTCGCTCTCTCTCTCCTCTCTCTCGTCGCTCTCGTCTCTCTCGCTCTCAGTCTCCTCTCTCGCTCTCTCTCTCTCGCTCTCTCTCTCTCTTCCGCTTCTCATCTCGCTCGTCGCTCCTCCTCGCTCTCTAGCTTCGCCTCCTCTCTCTCTCTCACTCTCTCTCTCTTCTTTCATCTCCTCTCTCTCTTCTCTCTCTCTCTCTCCTCTTTCTCTCTCTTCTCCATCTTTCTTTTCTCTCCTCTCAATCTCTCTCTCTCTTTCAACTCTCTCTCTCTCTCTCTCACTCTCTCTCACTCACTCTCCTCCTCTCTCTCAGCCATCTCTCTCTCTCGTCTCTCATCGCATCTCAATTTCACTCAAGTTCCGTTCTGTCTCGTTTCAAGCGAAGCTGATCCATGATTTGCGCTAGTATATGTTCATTTTGTGTTGTCTTTTTTCAAAGCTATGCTTGCTTTGTAAACCTACAGATGAATTTCTGGCCCTAGTTGAGATATTAAACATTTACATATCGTATCGTATGCTCATTAATTGCTTGTTGTTTTTTTCCCAAAGCTATTGGCTTGCTTTGTAAAAACCTACATGTATTTTTCTGGGCCCTTTTGAGATATTAAACATTTCATATTCGTATCGGTATGTTCATTTGTTGTTGTCTTTTTCAAAGCTACGCTTGCTTTGTAAACCTACATGAATTTCTGGCCCTTTTGAGATATTAAAGATTTCATATTCGTATCGGTATGTTTACTTGTTGTTGTTTTGTTTCAAAGCTATGCTTGCTTTGTAAACCTACATGAATTTCTCGCCCTTTTGAGATATTCAAGATTTCCATATTCGTATCGGTAATGTTTATTTGTTGTTGGGTTATTTTATTCAAGGTACGCTTTGCTTTGTAAACCTACAAAATTCCCCGGCCCTTTTGGAGATATTAAAGATTTCATATTCGTATCGGTATGTTTACTTGTTGTTGTTTTGTTTCAAAGCTATGCTTGCTTTGTAAACCTACATGAATTTCTCGCCCTTTTGAGATATTCAAGATTTCATATTCGTATCGGTATGTTCATTTTTTGTTGTTGTTTTTCAAAGCTATGCTTGCTTTGTAAGCCTACATGAATTTCTGGCCCTTTTGAGATATTAAAGATTTCATATTCGTATCGGTATGTTTACTTGTTGTTTTTTTCAAAGCTATGCTTGCTTGTAACCTACATGAATTTCTGGCCCTTTTGAGATATTAAACATTTCATATTCGTATCGGTATATTCATTTGTTGTTGTTTTTTTCAAAGCTATGCTTGCTTTGTAAACCTACAAGGAATTTTCTGGCCCTATTAGATATTCAAGATTTCATAACGTATCAGGTATGTTAATTGTTGTTGTGGTTTTTTTCAAAGCTATGCTTGCTTGTAACCTACATGAATTTCTTTTCTCGCCCCCATTGAGATATTTCAAGAATTTCATATTCGTATCGTATGTATAGTTGTTGTTGTTTAGTTTTCAAGCCTATCTTGCTTTGGTAACCCATACATGAATTTCTGGCCCCTTAGAAGATATTCAAGATTCATATTCGTATTGATATAACCCCCTGTATTTTCAATCCTGGAAAGCTTTGGGCACGGACAGACGCCGCTGACAGCCTGTGGTAATAAAGAACAGACATTTGTCTGCCTCTGCCGTTCACAGCAGCAACATCAGGACCATTGTGACTAGTCTTGTGATTTTGAAAGTGGTGCTAAGGGGGTTGTTGTTTGTTGTTGTTGTTTTTTTCTTTATTGCTGTGGGGGGGGGGGGGGGGGGGGAGGGGGAGGGAGGGAGGGGGGGGTTGTTGTGTGTGTGTGTTGTGTTTGTGGGGTGAGGAGGGGTGGGTGGGTGGGGGGATGTGTAGGGTGGTGGTGGTGTGGTGTGTGTGTGGTGTTGTGTATGTGTGTGGGTGGGGGGGTGGGGAAGGGGTACTGTGCGTGTGTTTTGTGTGTTGGTGTGTGTGTGTGTGTGTGTGTGTGTGTGTGGTAGTGTGTGTGTGTGTGTGTGTGTGTGTGTGTGTGTGTTGTGTGGTGTAGTGTGGTGTGTGTTTATGTGTGTGTTGTGTTTTGTGTATTGTTGGTGGGGGTGGGAAGGGGTGCTGTGCGTGCGTGTGCGTGTGTGGTGTGTTTGTTGTTTGTGTTGTATGTGTTATGTCTGTGTGAGTGTGTGCGGGGGAGTGCGGTGCAGTGAGTATAGTGTGCGTTTATGCCGTGTGTGCGTGTGTGCGGTGTTTGTGTACGTGTCGCGTAGTGTGTGCTGATGATGTCTGTATGTGTCCGGAGTGGACAGAAAAATGGATGCTAAAGATGCTTTCAGACCTGTTGCATAGTTTGCGAGTTCATGAACGGAACGTCAAAATATTTTCCATCAGTTGGATGTTATATGGAGAAACAAAAAGGTGGTCTTGCTGTTTTCTCTTTCTTTCTTTCTTTCTTTCTTCCTGTCCGTCTGTCTGTCTGTCTTTCTGTCTGTCTGACTTTCTTTCTTTCTGTCTGTCTGTCAGTTTGTTGGTCTGTCTTGTCCGTCTGTCTGTCTAAATACCTGTCTGTCTGTTTGTCTGTCTGTCTAAGTGTCTGTATGTAATGTGTGCGTATGGAATGAATAGCTGGGTGGATGGGTGGATGGGTGTAAGTGTGAATGCGTTCATGTGTGCGTGCGTGCATACGTGTGTGTGTGTGTGTGTGTGTGTGTTTCTTTCATTTTTCCCTTTTCTTTCTTTTTTTTCTTCTTTTGTTTCTTTTCTTCTGTATTTTTTTAAAATATCTTTTGTTCCGGTCTTGTTGTTTTTGGTTTTTGTTTTAGGTATGTTATTGGAGTTTTTCTTTGGCTTATAGTTGCTCTTCCTTTCTTATTCATTCTTTTTTCTTTCTTTTCTCTCTTCTTTCTTTCTTATTTTCTTGTCTTTCTTTTTTTCCCTTCCTTTTTGTTTGCCTGTCTGTTCCTCTGTCTGTGTGTGTGTGTGTGTATGTGTTTGTCTGTATGTCTCTCTCTCTCATTATATTTGTTGTTTATTTCTCTTTATTCTTTTTTCTTTCTTTCTTTTAGCTTTCTTTCTGTGGCGCGCGCGCGCGTGTGTGTGTGCGCGCGCGCGTGCTCTGTGTGTGTGTGTGCGTGTTGTGTGTGTGTGTGCTTGCTGTGTGTGTGTGTTGTTTTTTCCCCATTTTTTTCTTTTTCTTGTTCTCTGTCTTCCTTTTTCCTTTTTTTTCTGTTTGCGTAATTTGGTAGTGTCTTGTTTTTGGAGGTCACTCTCTAAAATTGTTTTGTGTTTGTAAGCTAAGGCCAAAGTGGAGGAAGTAGGACATTCAGGCCTCGTTCTCAAACGACAGTTATTTGTCTAGAAGTGGAAATTATAGCCACTGTCAATGACGGAGAGATAATCATCAGTCAGTCTGTTCTTTGGGGGTTTTATGACGGTAACGTTCGTGAGTTTTCTCCCTTCTTTATTTTATTTTATTTTATTTATTTATTCATTTTTTGCTGTGGTTACTATCATTTCACTTTTTTTTTTAAATATAAATTCATGTTAGTTATAATTTCTTTGATTTTTTTTCCTTTTCTTATTTTTGTATTTTATTTGTTTGGTTGGAGGGAGGGGGTATTTACTTTTTGTGGTTTTTTTTCTTTTGTTTGTGTGTGTTGTGGGGGGGGGGGGGGGTGGTTGTTTGTTTTGTGGTGGTCTTTTTCTGTCCTTCTTTCGATTGTTCTTGGAGTTTTTTCTACTATGTTTTTCTTTCATTTTTTCGGGGGGGTTTTGTATTTTTTTCTGTCCTTCTTTCAGTCTTTCTTTGGGTTTTGTTGTTGGTTGTTTGTTGTTGTTTTTGGGGGGGTGGGGGGTGGGGGGTGTTCTTTCTTCCCTTCTGCTTTTCCTGTCTTTTATTCTTACCTCCTCTTTTTGTTCCTTTTTCTTTGTTTGTTTTCTTTCTTCTTTTTTCATTTTTTTTTTCGTTCTTTCTTTTTTCTTTCTTTCTTATTTTGTCTTGCTTTCTTTCTTTCTTTCTTTCTTTCTTAGTTTGTCTTGTTTTCTTTCTTTCTTTCTTTCCTTTTCTTGTTTCCTTCCTTCTCTTTCTTTCTTTCGTTCTTTCTTCATTCCTTAATTCAGATTCAGCTTTAAAATAACCACAGATTCCAATACACACGGTATTTGTTCTTCTCTTTTTGCCCTCGGGTGAGACTACAAAATCGAGGTCTCCCGTGTGTGAATGCATGCAGAACATCTTGTGCACACGTTAAAACCTGTTCCGCTTTTCCTGGAAGAGTAGGCCATTTTGTGCCGGTGGGAATGGATGACAAAACTGACAAAACCGCATGCACACAGGAACTGGATGTGAAATAGCACACGAGTGCTTAGTCCATTATCCTCGAAATGAAAGAACAAAAAAGAAAAAGGGTAAAAGTACACATCTACTGGAGGGTCATTAGCTGATGAATACTTTCTAAGATAACTTACATAGATGGGGACGGGATAGCTCAGTTGTCAGAGCACTCGCTTTTCCCCCAGATCATCTTAAGCAGCATCGAGCGTGGCTACCAAGTGGATGGGTGACCTTAAGCACGCCTTGGCTTCAGTACAGTCCCCCAGTTCACCCAGCTGCAAATGGGTACCTGCCCTCTTTAGGGACAGGGGAGGTAAAGCAGCGAGGGAGAGGAGATGGGCGCCGCCCTCAATATGCTGGCCCTAGAGAAGTGAGGTCTCTGACGCCTCGCTCTCCCTACGACCTTACAGGTTATGGGTTACCTTTACCTTTACATAGCCTCTGCTTATAACAACATTAATTGGTAAAGAATTCCG
>CM054143.1:20639668-20652168 GCA_028751875.1 Rapana venosa | reverse complement strand
TTCAAAAAGCCGTTTCTACTCAAAAACCAACTCCCACTGGTTCTTCCCAAGGCACTGTTCTGTCCCCCATCCTTTTCAGCCTTTACACTAATGACTGCACTGGCTCTGATCTTATACCATTAATCAAATATTCTGATGACTCTGCTCTGGAATATCTGTCTAATTATCACACCATGTATTTTAAACCTCTTGGTGCAAACAGAACTGTCTCGACCTTAACATTAAAAAAACCCTAAAAGAGATGGTTATCGATTTTTGCAAAAATCCCCAGCCCATACCAAATCTTTACATTGATGATGCAATCATAAAACGTGTACATGAATACAAATACCTAGGTACTGTCATAGATGATAAACTAAACTTTAATGCTAATACAGATCTTGTAAATAGAAAATGCCATTCTCGCATCTTTTTCCTTCAAAAACTCCAGAGTCTTAAAGTACAGAATATCTACCGATGCTTTATCCAGTCTGTCCTTTCCTTCTCCTTAATTTGTTGGTAAAGGGGCCTGACTGTCAAAAACAAAAACATAGTAAACAAAATTGTAACCAGATGTGGCAAAATTGTGGGCTGTGAGCAAATGAAACTGAATGACTTGCATGAATGCCGTATGAGAGACAGAGCGAAACAGATTGTAAGTGATAAGTACAGGACAATATATCTGAACTGAACTAAAGCGCACGTGAAAATAGAGAGCGAGAGTGAGAGAGAGAAGGGGGGGGGGGGGGGGGGAGGAAAGGAGAGACAGAGAGAGACAGAGAGAGATACAGAGCTCAGCTAGAAAAGGCATGAGACATTTTGAAGCATAGGAAAGGCTACCTTTTATTAGTTTAAACTGTGTTCAATATTTTAATAGAAGAGTATGAATTTCATTGATATTCGTCTTAATATACATGTTATACCAATTTGATTTATGTCATAAAAATGCGCGTGCCTGTTATTATTTTAGACTGTGTTCAATGTCTTAATAGAACAGAGTACTAACTTTATTGATATTTGGCTTATACAACATATTATAACAATTGTGGCTTATGTCATAAAAATGTGTGCGCATGCGTGCGAATGTTTCCATTGTGTGTGTGTGTGTGCGCGCGCGCGCGCGCGGCTGTGTGTAAGTGCACGGATGCATGGGTTTACTATTGCGCGCATGAGTATTAGTGATTTTACTTGGGTGACTTTATGATTGGCTGAGGTATTGCTGATTTGTGGGTGCTTTTTATCTTATGATCGGTGCGTGCTGCTGTTCGGATAGTGTGTGTGTGTGTTGTGTGTGTGTGCGTGCGTGCGTGCGTGCGTGCGTGCGTGCATCACGCACGCACGCGCGCGTGTGTGTGTGTGTGTGTGTGTTTTATATCATGTTTACATGTTTATTGTTTTTATGTATGGCTCGTGACCCACCGGAATTTCTCTGTTTCTGAGATAATAAAGTTTTTGAATTTGAATTTGAATGTGAATTTTTCAAGTGGAAGATAACAGATGGAGCTGAGACATGTAAAACTTCCATCTGTACCCCTGTCATCACCCCATTTCAAAGTGCTTCATATCCAAGAAAGTGTCTTTCTCAAGTAAAGAGGAACAGAAAGAGAGCTGAAGCATACAGAATGAATAAAGAGGAAACGGCAAGTGAACAGGTTTTATTTTATTTATGTATTTTATTCTTTTATATCGAGGATAATGGAATAAGCACTTATGTGCTTTTTGACATCCAGGCCTCGTGTGTATGCGGTTTTGTGAATTCTGTCATCTGTTCCCACCGGCACACAATGGCCTACTCCTACGAAAAGTGGAACAGGATTTAACGTGTGCGCAAGATGTTCTGCGTGCGTTCGCACACGGGGCCTCGGTTTATAGTCTCATCCGAAGGACTTTTGGGGAGAGTGGAGTCTGCACTGATGTTAACTCCAGGGGAAAACATCCCCTTGAACGGGAATCGAACCCAGGTTGTCAGATTGCGAGCGCAATGTTCTAACCACTAGGCTATCCCGTCACCTTAATACTTGTTTTTCCTCACCCCCACCTAGTTTGTTCTGTACTGCTGAACACAATGATGAAGACAGTGTTACAAACATATTTATGTATAAGAACAACTGCCTTCCCTCTTCCCAAGCCTGCTGTGAGAACAAATTGATGTGAAGGAACATGACAGTGACAGAGAGACAATGGCAGTTACATACCACTGACAAATGACTAAATGATCAGCTTTGCAGTAGTGTATGAAATGAATGAATGTGTTCACAGTGAGGTGGGTGGAGTGAATGAGAGTACATGTGATGATATGAACAAGATGAAAGAATACCATGGTAGAGAAGATGCCAAGCATGCAAAAAAAAAGATGGAACTGAGGCGGGATGTGCTGAGTATGACAAGCACGTGAAAGAAACTGGTTTACAGTCAGAAACAGAAGTTTAGTGTAAAAGACGTTGCCGAACACATAAAGAAAATAACACCAGAAGGGGATGACTGTCATTTCATCATGCAAGACACGGTCCAGTGTACATTGGACAGTGCAACAGCTGTGAAAACAGAAAATCCTCATGCAGATGTGTGATGACATACAGACACAATGGTATATCACATCACAGACATTCAGCATGTGGATCGGTGGTCTAGAGCTAACACGCCTGTCAAGAAAGCGAAAAGTCCGGGTCGGAAGTGTACGGTGGTTCGAATCCCGTTCGACACCCAAAATTTTTCCCCATCCATTAGACCATAAGTGGTGGTCTGAGCGCTAGTCTTTTGGATGAAACAACAAACCGAGGTCCCGTATGTTACTCATAATTATTTAGCGCATGTAAAAGAACCCACGGCAACAAGAGAGTTGTCCCTGGCAAAATTCTATAGAAAAAAGCCACTTTGATAGGGAAACAAATACAGTTGCAGACAGAAAAAATATGTATTAAAAAATGGGTGGCGCTGCTTTTGTGGCGACGCGCTCTTCCCAGGGAGAGCAGCCCGAATTTCACGCAGAGAAATCTGCTGTGACTTAAAGTGGTATAAATGAAAATATAAATAAAATAACTCAGTCAAGGGTCCAGGGCCAGTACTAAAATTAGCACAGCCCTTGCTTTTCTTCACCGTCTCAGGTTGTTGTTTTTCTATGTGTGGTCAGTTCCTTCCATGATTAGCATCAGCTGGCTCCAGGTGGGCTGAGAGATAGCAGCTGAGAGTAGTGGAAAGTGGAGACTTAGAACTGTGATACAGACAACAAGGATATACAGTCATGATGATATACAGACAACAAGGATATACAGTCATGATGATATACAGACAACAAGGATATACACTCATGATGATATACAGACAACCATGATATACAGTCATGATGATATACAGACAACAAGGATATACAGCCATGATGATATACAGACAACAAGGATATACAGTCATGATGATATACAGACAACAAGGATATACAGTCATGATGATATACAGACAACAAGGATATACAGTCATGATGATATACAGACAACAAGGATATACAGTCATGATGATATACAGACAACAAGGATATACAGTCATGATGATATACAGACAACAAGGATATACAGTCATGATGATATACAGACAACAAGGATATACAGTCATGATGATATACAGACAACAAGGATATACAAACATGATATACAGGCAACAAGGATATACAAACACAGTGATATGCAGACAACAAGGATATACAGAAACAATGATATACAGACAATGATATACAGACATGATGATATACAGACAACAAGGATATACAGACAACAGAGATATACAGACATGATGATATACTGACAACAAGGATATACAGACATGGTGATATACAGACAACAAGGATATACAGACAACAAGGATATACAGACATGATGATATACTGACAACAAGGATATACAGACATGGTGATATACAGAAAACAAAGATATACATCCAACAAGGATACACAGACATGATGATATAATGACAACAAGGATATACAGACATGTCGATATACTGACAACAAGGATATACAGATTTGATGATATACAGACAACAAGGATATACAGACATGATGATATACAGACAACAAAGATATACAGACAACAAGGATACACAGACATGATGATATACAGACAACAAGGATATACAGACATGATGATATACAGACAACAAGGATATACAGATATGATGATATACAGACAACAAGGATACACAGACAACAAGGATATAAGACATAATGATACACAGACAAAAGGATATGCAGACAACAAGGATACACAGACAACAAGGATATACAGATATGGTGATATACAGACAACAAAGATATACAGATTTGATGATATACAGACAAAAAGGATATACAGACATGATGATATACAGATATGATGATATACAGACAAAAAAGATATACAGACAACAAGGATATACAAACAACCATGATATACTGACATGATAATAAACAGACAACGAGGATATACAGACATGGTGATATACAGACAACAAAGATATACAGATATGATGATATACAGACAAAAAGGATATACAGTCATGATGATATACAAAGAACAAGGACATACAAGCATGATGATATACAGAAAAGAAGGATATACAGACATCGTGATATACAGACAACAAGGATATACAGACAACAAGGATATTCAGACATGATGATATACAGAAAAGAAGGATATACAGACATGGTGCTATACAGACAACAAGGATATACAGACAACCAGGATATACAGACAACCATGATATACTGACATGATGGTATACAGACAACAAGGATATACAGACATGATGATATACAGACAACAATGATATACAGACATGATGGTATACAGACAACAAGGATATACAGACATGATGATATACAGACAACAAGGATATACAGACAACAAGGATACACAGACATGATGATATACAGACATGATGATATACAGACAACAAGGATATACAGACAACAAGGATATACAGACAACAAGGATATACAGACATGATGGTATACAGACAACAAGGATATACTGACATGATGATAAACAGACAACAAGGATATACAGACAACAAGGATATACAGACATGATGATATACAGACATGATGATATACAGACATGATGGTATACAGACAACAAGGATATACAGACAACAAGGATATACAGACAACAAGGATACACAGACAACAAGGATACACAGACAACAAGGATACACAGACAACAAGGATATACAGACAACAAGGATATACAGACATGGTGATATACAGACATCCTTGTTGTCTGTATATCATGTCTGTATTTCCTGGTTGTCTGTTTATCATCATGTCTGTCACCATGTCTGTATATATACAGACAACAAGGATATACAGACATGATGAAAGACATGATGATATACAGACAACCAGGATATACAATGATATACAGACAACAAGGCTATACAGACATGATATACAGACAACAAGGATATACAGACATGATGATATGCAGACAACAAGGAGATACAGACAACAAGGATATACAGGCATGATGATATACAGACAACAAGGATATACAATGATATACAGACAACAAGGATATACAGAAAACAAGGATATACAGACATGATGATATGCAGACAACAAGGATATACAGACACAATGATATACGAACAACAAGGATATACAGACAACAAGGATATACAGACAACAAGGATATACAGACAACAAGGATATACAGACATGATGATATACAGACACCAATGATATACAGACAACAAGGATATACAGACAACAAGGATATACAGACACAAGGATATACAGACAACAAGGATATACAGACAACAAGGATATACAGACAACAAGGATATACAGACAACAAGGATATACTGACATGATGATAAACAGACAACAAGGATATACAGACAACAAGGATATACAGACATGATGATATACAGACATGATGATATACAGACATGATGGTATACAGACAACAAGGATATACAGACAACAAGGATATTATACAGACAACAAGGATATACAGACAACAAGGATATACAGACAACAAGGATACACAGACAACAAGGATACACAGACAACAAGGATATACAGACAACAAGGATATACAGACATCCTTGTTGTCTGTATATCATGTCTGTATTTCCTGGTTGTCTGTATATCATCATGTCTGTCACCATGTCTGTATATATACAGACAACAAGGATATACAGACATGATGAAAGACATGATGATATACAGACAACCAGGATATACAATGATATACAGACAACAAGGCTATACAGACATGATATACAGACAACAAGGATATACAGACATGATGATATGCAGACAACAAGGAGATACAGACAACAAGGATATACAGGCATGATGATATACAGACAACAAGGATATACAATGATATACAGACAACAAGGATATACAGACAACAAGGATATACAGACATGATGATATGCAGACAACAAGGATATACAGACACAATGATATACGAACAACAAGGATATACAGCCAACAAGGATATACAGACAACAAGGATATACAGACACCAATGATATACCGACACCAATGATATACAGACAACAAGGATATACAGACAACAAGGATATACAGACACAAGGATATACAGACAACAAGGATATACAGACAACAAGGATATACAGACATGATGATATGCAGACAACATTGATATACAGACATGATGACAGACATGATGATATACAGACAACCAGGATATACAGACACAATGATATACAGACAACAAGGATATACAGACACAATGATATACAGACAACAAGGATATACAGACATGATGATATACAGACAACAAGGATATACAGACAACCAGGATATACAGACACAATGATATACAGACAACAAGGATATACAGACAACAAGGATATACAGACATGATGATATACAGACACAATGATATACAGACAACAAGGATATACAGACATGATGATATACAGACAACAAGGATATACAGACATGATGATATACAGACAACAATGATATATAGACATGATGATATACAGACAACAAGGATATACAGACATGATGATATACAGACAACAAGGATATATAGACATGATGATATACAGACAACAAGGATATACAGACATGATATACAGACATGATGATATACAGACAACAAGGATATACAGACATGATGATATACAGACAACAAGGATATACAGACATGGTGATATGCAGACATGATGATATACAGACATGTTGATATACAGACAGCAAAGATATACAGACACAATGATAACAGAGAGCACAAGTATACAGACAAATGAAAAAGAAATATGTCTTGCGCACGCCTTTAAAACCTTTTCCCCATTTGGAAAATAGGCCACTGTGGCGGTGGAAAGGTGACAAAATTTACAAAAATGCAAACACAGGGGACTAGTGTAAGAAAGCACTGAGTTTTTTCCATTATCTCGAAATAAAAGGGTAAAAAAAAAAAATAAAAATAGAACACGGATCGCGCACGGGCGCGGCTCTCTCAAACACACACACAATAGAACAAACACACACACATAGCAAAAAAAAGAACAAGGGGCCGCGCGCGGGACACACACAAAAAAAACAAAAAGACAATACACACAACAACACACGCACACACCATACACACACACCAAAAAAATAGAACAAAGAACACCCACCATTAGAAAAAATAGAACAATACACACACACCACACACACAAACTCAATAAGAAAAAAAATAGAACAACACCACACACCACACACAAACACCAACACACACAACAACACCCACACCCACACACAACACACACTCCACACACACACAACACACACAAACACACCACACCCACAAAAACACACACCCACACACACTCACACACACACACAACACACACAAAAACACCACCACACAACACACACACACACACACGACACACACACACACACACAAAAACACACACACACACACACACCACAAAACACACTCACACAACACCAAAACACACAAACACACCCCACACACAAACACACCACCACACACACACTCACACGCACACACAAAACACACAAACACACCACACTCACACACAACACACACACACACAACACACACACACAAACAAAACCCCACAACACACAACCCACCCCAAAACACACACACACCAAAAAACACACCACAACAACAAAAAACACAAACACAAAACCCCACACACAAAACCACACAACACACAACACACACCACACACAACAAAACCCAACACACAACACACACACACACCACAAAACACAACACACACCACACACAACCACACACACAACAAAACACACAAAAACCCCCACCACCAAAAAACACACCCCACACACACTAAAAACCACACCCCAAAAACCCCAAAACACAAACCACACACACACACACCCCCACACACACAAACACAAAACAAAAAACAACCACACCACAAAACAACACACACAACCAAAACCCCATCACACACACACAAACACACACACAAACACACACACCACACACACAACAACCAACTCACCCCCACACACAACACAAAAAAACCACCCCACCCCCCAAAACACACCCAACACACACACACACACCACCACACACAACACACAAAAACCCCACACACACACACCAAGCAGGGGGAGGGGACTGACACAGTTGGACATTTATAACTCCAGGCCCAGCAACGACGGCAAATATAATCAACCCCCCCTACCCCCACCCCCCTTCCTTCTCTCCTCCCCTTGTCGCAACTCTTCCTCTCTCCCCTCTCTCTCTCTTCCTTTCCGCAATGTAATCCCTACCCCCCCCCCCACTCCCTCCTCTCCCACCCCCCCCCCCCCCCCCCTAACCGTTTGTCTTTTTTTTGTTTGATACTTCAAAAAACACGAGAGAGGTTTTTCGACACAGCATAAGAAAAAAATCTATTAAAGTACTTTCCCAAAAAATTTGGGATTATTTCGGGGGCTAGATAAGCGCGTGGGCTTGCGCCGTGCGTGTGCGTGCGTCCGGCTGAGTACGTGTACTCGCGGGTGCGTGAATGCATAAAAAACCCCCCCGCGCGCAAAGCCCATGCCACATAACAGTTGCGTTGCAACCATACATCATAATAAAACATCAACATACATACTACAAATTTTTAAAAATACATCACTTGCGCATACATTTTACTCAAGCACACCCACCATTCCCCTCTCTCCTCTCCTCTCTCCCCCTCTCTCTCTTCTTCCTCTCCTCCCTCTCTTCCCCTCTCCCTCTCTTCCGTCCCCCCTTGTTTGCTGGCTTTTTAAAAACACAAACAAACACACACACATTACACACATACACCACACACATATAAACACACACTTGCATCTAATATCACTGAGTGTAAAAAGACGTTAAATTGAAGACACACTTGCACATATATGCACAAACACAAACCCGCATGCGTGCACACACCCACGCATATACACACAGATTCATTTATTCACTCACTCTTCACACACACACGCGCGCGCGCGCGCGCACACACACACACACACACACACACACACACACACACACACACACTCACACGCACCGTATAATATCACATTGAGTGAACATACGTGAAATCGAAGCAACAACAACACACAGCACACACACTCACACACACCAGCCCTCCACACACACACACCACACCACCCGCGCGCGCGCGCGCGCACACACTTCTTGGGGAGGTGCGGGGTATTTTAGATTCTTATTTTTCGTCTTTTGTTACTTCTATATTATTGTTCTTCATTTGCTTTGGCTGTTATTCTTGTCTTATGTTAGTTATTGTCGCTGTTGTTGTTGTGTACGTATGTTTGTGTTTGTTTGTTTATTTGCTTGTTGTGGTTGTTCTTGTTGGTTTATCTTTTTTTTTTTTGGCTTTATTCAGGTTTTTGTATGGTTGAAGGTTGTTTGTGTGTGAGGGGGGGGGGGGGGGGGGGGGTGAGGGAAGCAGTTGGTGTGTCTTTTTGTTGTTGTTTTGTTTTGTCTTCTTTGTTTGTTTTGGTTTGGTTTTGGAATGTTTTCCAGATTTTTGAATTATTTGAATTGTATGGTTTAATACTGTTCAGGGTTTTTTGTTTTGTTTTTAATTCAATGTATGCATATAGTATTGTCTTTTCTTCTTTGATTTGTATGGTTTATCATTGACTAGGTGTTTTTTTTTAATTCTACGTCTGCATATATATCTTTTATTCGCTCTATTCTTTCTTTAGATAGATGGCTTGATGAAAAAAAAGCAAATGCACTGCTTTTATTCAATGTACCATCTGAAAATAAAAGTTTGACTTTGACTTTGACACACACGCACCTACCCACACACACACACACACAAAACGTTAAAATCCTGTTCCGCTTTTCGTAAGAGTAGGCCATTGTGTGCCGGTGGGAACAGATGACAATTTACAAAAACCGCATACACACGGGGACTGGATGGAAAAAAGTACATCAGTGCTTATTCCACTATCCTCGATATAAAAGAATAAAATTATTTTTAAAAATTAAACAACCAGCTCCCTCCACCCACCCACCACACACACACACACACGCGCGCGCGCGCACACCACACACACACACACACACACACACACACAACACACACACACACACACCAGCCCCCTCCACACACACACACACATACACACACACATACGCCCCCTCCACACACACACACACTTGTCCCCCCCCCCCCCCTATCTCTCCCTCCCTCTCCCTCCTCTCTCCCTCCCCCTCTCCCACCATCTCTCTCCCTCTCCCTCTCTCTCTCCCAACCTTCTCTCTCCCCCCTCTCTCTCCCCCCCCCCCCCCACCATCTCTCTCTCCCTCCCCCACTCCCCCCTCCCTCTCCCCCCCCCCCCCCCCTTCTTCTCACCCTCTCTCTCCAAATCTCCCAGTGTCTGCAACTGACCGACTTTGGAGCCACCCCCCCCCTCCCCCCCCCCCCCCCCCCCCCCCACACACACACACACAAAGGAGTGAGTTAGCAGAGAGAGGGTTTGACTTGTTGAATGACTGCACCATGCCTACTGGCTGAACGAACCATGTAATGGGGGCCAGGGTTGTTTTGTTGACCTCGTAATAACCAGCTTTTGTTGTTGTTGTTTGTTTACAGCCATGCTATACTGCAACACGTGCAGCTGCCCAACACACGCATGCGCGTGTGCGTGCGCGCGCGCGTGTGTGTGTATATATGTGTGTGGGGGGTGGGGTGGGGGGAGGTGAGGGTGGGGGTTTGGGGGTGGTGTGGTGGTGGCTGGTGTATGTGGGGAGGTGGGGAGGGGTTGGTGTGGGGGGGAGGGAGGGGGAGGGAGGGCGGAGGGGTTGGTGGGTGTTGTGTGTGGGAATGGGGGGGGGGGGGGGGGTAGGGAGGGGTTGGTGTGTGTGTGGGGGGGGGGGGGGGGGGGTTGGGGGTTGGAAAGGGTGGTGTGTGTGCGGTGTGTGGGTGTGTGGGTGTGTGTGTGGGGGGAGGGGGGGCTGGTGTGTATGTGTGTGTGGAGGGGAGGGTGTGCGTGTGTGTGCGTGTGTGTGCGTGTGTGGGGGGGGAGGGGGTTGGTGTGTATGTGTGTGGGAGGGGGGCTGGTGTGTGGGTGTGTGTGTGGGGGGGGGGGGGGGGGGGGGGGTTTAGAGAGGGGCTGGTGTGTGTGTAGAGGGGGATGCTCTGTGTTTTATTTATTGATTTATTTTATTTATTCTTTTACATCGAGGATAATGGAATAAGCACTCATGCGCTTTTTTTTTTACATCCAGTCCTCGTGTGTATGCGATTTTGTAAATTCTGTCATCTGTTCCCACCGGCATACAATGGCCTACTCTTACGAAAAGCGGAACAGGATTTATCTTGTGCGCTAGATGTTCTGCGTGCGTTCGCACACGGGGCCTCGGTTTATAGTCTCATCTCATGTGTGTGTTGTGGTGTGTGTGGTGTGTGTGTGGTGTGTGTGTGTGTGTGTGTGTGTGTGTTGTGTGTGTGTGTGTGTTGTGTGTGTAAGGGTGTGTGTGTGTGGAGTGTAGTGTGTATGGGGGACTGGATTGCGTGCGTGCGTGCGTGCGTGCGTGCGTGCGTGCGTGCGTGTGTGTGTGTGTGTGTTTGTGTGTGTTGTGTGTGTGTGTGTGTGTGTGTGTGTGTGTGTGTGTGTGTGTGTGTGTGTGTGGAGTGTGAGTGTGTATGGAGGGGACTGGATTGCGTGTGTGTGTGTGTGTGTGTGTGTGTGTGTGTGTGTGTGTGTGTGTGTGTGTGTGTGTGTGTGTGTGTGTGTTTTGTGTGTGTAAGGGGTGTGTATGTGTGTGTGTGTGTGTGTGTGTGTGTTGTGTGTTGTGTGTGTGTGTGTGTGTGTGTCCAACTCAGAACTGCAATTAGTGGCAACATTCAAACTTTGGTTTGGTATTTCAAACTGATATTTGAGAGTGGGTGATTAAGCCAGAAAAAGATAGGGGGGATGAGAGAGACAGAGACAGACAGACAAACAGGCAGATAGACAGACAGACAGACAAACAGGGAGATAGACAGGCAGACAGACAAACAGGCAGACAGACAGAGGGACGGAC
>CM054143.1:20627168-20629668 GCA_028751875.1 Rapana venosa | reverse complement strand
AACATATAAAAGCGCTTGTATTCAATCTATTCTTGTACATACAACCAAATCGAAAATAGTTTTACAAATTGAAATTCTCTTTCACACACACACACACACACACGCACGCACATGAAGGTTATACACTTTGGCTGGGTGATGGGAATCTTGGCTGTTGAAGGCAGGGACAGAGGGCAATCTTAGATTTGAAATAAGTATGTGTGGAGGGTGAATTTAAAAGTGTCATTAGTAGGCATTCAGTGAAGAGAGAGAAGAAGGTCATTCCAGATCAATGGGCCAGAAATAGAGAAAGATACACACACACTCACACACACACACACACACACATACTTTCTACACATACATGCAAACGCACGGCCATTCACACATGAACTTATTAAAGCGCATCAGTACATGATATGATATTTAGACACGTTATGTTTATATGCAGATACGGTGAGAGAGAGGGGGGAGGAGGAAGGGAGAGAGAGAGAGAGAAAAACACAGATGTACGTATCGAGAGATATAAAGGAGTTCAAATGATTGTTTTCCTTGTTCAATAATAAAAATGTATGGATTGTTTGAATCTAAGCAGCCCTCCACCTTTCACTTTATTGTCTAGGTCATATGGCACCAGTTCGCTGCTCAAAAATCCTCTTTTTTCAATCAAATCCCAAGGTTTTCTTCTTCTTCGTCGTCGAACGCTCAGACAGCAACTACTGTTGTTTGTCATATGAGCGAAAATGCGACAAATCAGGCCCGGCGCATCCGACTTTGGCATGGGAGAGAATTGTTCTTTTATAAGTCTTTCTGGAAAAAGGCAGGAGAATGGACCAAGAAAGCAGAAAATAAGTCAAGAGTGAGGTGACAAGAAGAAAAGGAACAAGGCAGAAACAAAGAGAGGGATAAAAAAGAAGGAATTCCTAGCACAGAATTTCCAGAAGGTGGAGATGCTATTTATACTGGCAGCCCTCCCTGGGTAGGGACCCACATCCCCACAGAATAAATCCCAAGGTTTTAAGCCCCGCCACAGAAGTCGAATTAGACATATCACCTTATAAATGCTAAAATGTCATATTAAATCCATCCCCTAAGTCTGAATGTTCCTACAACCTTAACGGTGGGTAAATAGCGGCATACAGAAAATCTCTCCATTGGTGAACCTGGGAGCTCTAGCAGAAAAAAAAGCCACGCAATTATTTACGATTAAAACAAGGTTAAAACCAGCTCTTCTGTCGTTCCTGGTATCAACGCCCCAGCCAACCATAAGGGTCAAACAAAGATGGTAACTGCGTTGTAGGAGACCCCCATTAATGACACGTAGAAATGAGATGAAACCTGAAAAAAGCCCACCCCCCAAAAAATAAAAACATAAACTGTGTTCCTGATATTTATTTTTTTTTTTTTATTTATTCTTTTATATTTATTCTTTTATTCTGTTATATCGAGGATAACGGAATAAGCAATCATGTGCTTTTTTACTCCAGTCCCCGTGTGTATGCGGTTTTGCAATTTTTTTTATGTTTCCACCGGCACACAATGGCCTACTCTTCCGAAAAGCGGAACAAGATTTAACGTGTGCACAGGATGTTCTGCATGCGTGCGAACACGGGGCCTCGGTTTATAGTCTCATCTATTTCTGGTCCATTGATAAAGACTGACATGCTAACCCTGTTAACTAATATCATCATCCTCTTTAACTGTGTCTTTATCTTGAAGACGTTCATTTTCAGTGTCTCAAAAAAGTTCATTGTGTCCAGAGTATTTTATTTACGCTGTCACTTTTGCGACATTTTAGGAAACAAATCCCCCACCCCCCACCCCTATAATAAGAATAAATGTTGACAAACATGAAATGAAATTAGCAGGCCACCACAAGGCAGTGGGGACCAAATTGTTCGTTTCATTATATTTCATTTATTTAGTTTGCCCTCAGCATGTGTAACTGTTTTGCTTTAAGGTGCGTTTCTACAGAACTTTGCAAGTGACCACTGTCTTCAGCGGGTGACATGATTTTACTGCATATGAACCTGTTACTTGTGTTGAGATGACAAACACCACGTTGTGTGCTATTTCAAGTCAGTATTACTTCTTCCTTCAAGGAATCTGAAACAATTACATCCTTTTTTGGTTGTTTGAAGTTGCTTCATAGTCAGATCAAAGCTTCCATCAATGGAAATGAGCGCATTTTTATGACTTTGACAAATGCTTTTACCTGTCTGAAACAGTGACGATGAAGTTAAATTATTGTAATTATGACTTTTTAAAATGTGTAAATGGATATAAAAAATACACCATCAAAGTTTGGAGGTTACATTGATAATTATCTAAAAATGGATGCCACACTTAAATTGTGATTAGATTTGTGATCATCACGGGATATAATTAATTAACTTTGAGGAGATGGTGTCTATCTCCCAGTTTGTGTCGGGTTTTGTTTTAAAAATTTTAGGAAGGAGTTGGGGGAGGAGAAGGGGGGAGGGGATAGAAGGGGTAGACACTGGGGGGGAAAGAAGGGGAT
>CM054143.1:20604668-20622168 GCA_028751875.1 Rapana venosa | reverse complement strand
GAAGAAGAACAAGAACGAGAACAAGAACAAGAAGTACAAGAAGAACAAGAAGAAGAAGAAGAAGAAGAAGTAGAAAAAAAGAAGAAAGACATTTACCTGTAGTGCAGCTAGAGCTGTGAGGTTCACTAAAGAGTGGGATTTTGCGTATGCGACCGTTTTTTTCCTGCCTGTAAGATAGCAGACTTCCGACTTCATGCGCGCGCGCGCGCGCGCGCGCGCGTGCGTGCGTGCGTGTTGCGTGCGTGCGTGCGTGCGTGAGTGTGTGTGTGTGTGTGTGTGTGTGTGTGTGTGTGTGTGTGTGTGTGTGTGTGTGTGTGTGTGAGTGAGTGTGTGTGTGTGTGTGTGTGTAGTGTTAGGGGTACGTGCGTACGCGCGCGCATACGCAATCATTTGCATTTCTGCATATCGTAAAATACACGAAAATACTCCTTTCTACTACTGCATAGCTGATAAGAATGTGCAGAAAATAGTAAATCACTGCAGAGAAGAAAGAAGCTTGAAGGATGAAAAAGACACACACACAAAAGCCCACACTCAGGTGACAATAAGATTGGTATTTATTTATTTATTTATTATTTTATTTCATTCTTTTATATCGAGGATAATGGAATAAGCACTTAAGTGCTTTTTTTTTTACATCCAATCCCCGTGTGTATGCGGTTTTGTAAATTTAGTCATCTCTTCCCACCGGCACACAATGGCCTACTCTTAGGAAAAGCGGAACAGGATTTAACGTGTGCGCAAGATGTTCTGCGTGCGTTCGCACACGGGGCCTCTGTTTATAGTTTCATCCGAAGGACTTTTGGGGAGAGTTGGTAGACACATGGACATACATTTCAACTCCTTTCTCCAACATGTAAGCAAAACGCACACAGATTGGAAATCAACGAATGTCTCCTTCACAGTGATATAACAAGCTTGACACCCAGAAGCGGGGACGGGATAGCCAAGTGGTTAGAACATTGCGCTCGCAATCTGACGACCCGGGTTCGATTCCTGTTCAAGGGGATATTTTGCCCTGGAGTTAACATCACTGCAGACTCCACTCTCCCCAAAAGTCCTTTGGATGTGACTATAAACCGAGGCCCTGTGTGCGAACGCACGCAGAACACCTTGCGCACACGTTAATTCCTGTTCCGCTTTTCGTAAGAGTAGGCCATTGTGTGCCGGTTTAAACAGATGACAGAATTTACAAGACCGCATACACACGGGAATTGGATGTAAAAAAAAAAAAGTCACTGAGGTGTTTATTCCATTCTCCTCATACCGCAATCCGCATGCGCATACACACGGGGACTAGATGTAAAAAAGCACATAAGTGCTTATTCCATTATCCTCGATATAAAAGATTTTTTTTTCAAACGTGATTGCAGAGCTGGAGCGGGGAAGGGGAAGGGGGGTGTCGGAAGGGAGAGAAAAGGCGGTGGGATTGGGAAGGCGCAGGGAAGAACGATCCACGATTCCAGCGCGCGCGCGCGCACATACACACACACACACACACACACACACACACACACAAGATTCAAGATTCAAGATTTAATTCCTTTCACCCCTTTTGGGGGCATGGAGGATTACAAACAAATTGAACAGGAGAAGAAACCAAACAACAATATACCCAAAAGTAATAGGAATACTAACAGTAAGTGAAAAGCAAGAGTTCATCGCATAATCATAAGCAAACAGTATTAAAGACTCAATACACGTGCGCGCGCATGCATTTATTTTTGCGCACACATCAGGAAAACACGCAAATAATTATAACTGAAATAGCATCACATAGTAGACAGGTAAAAAAGAGAAGGAAAATTCAGACAAGACAAGACGAGACAAAAAACCCCACCAAAAACAAAACCAACACAAAAACAAAAGAAAATCCAAAGAAACCAAACATGAAAAAACGAAAACGTAAATACAAAACAACCAACCAAGGAATAATCAAAAAAACGCAACCAAAACACTTGAAATGGTTGTTTGCTCGTTTGTATGTTAGTTCAGAGTGTTGGTCATTTGATTGATCTGTCGACTGGTCAGTTAGTCAGTTGGTTAATTTCTTACTCTCTTCTCTCTCTCTCTCTCTCTCTCCTCTCTTCTCTCTCTCTCTCTCTCTCTTCTCTCTCTCTCTCTCTCTCTCTCTCCCACACACACACTCTCACTCACACACACATGCACACACCAACGCACGCACCCGCATACAAACACACCCCAGGATCACACACACACATGCACACACATGGATCACACACACACACATAACACACACATAACACACACACACATAACACACACACATAACACACATAACACACATCACACACACCACACTCCCTCCAGCCCACCCTCACCCCTACCCCCTACCCATACTACACGCATCAGCAAAAAAACCCAACAACACCCCCCCCCCCCCTCACTCCCCCTTCCCCCCCCCCCCCCCTTTATTTTCTACAACATTAAACCACCCAGGTCTCCATCAGGATGGTCTTATTGTTCTCGTTCCTACAGTCCGCGAGCCATTCCTGATTCCTCAATTAGAGAGATGTCTGGCACATGCCGAGCGATGACTAAGCACTATCTGGGCAGTGTCTGTCACCTGGGCTGAATGAGAAAGAGAAAGAGTTCTGTTGCTAACAGACTGCCTGCAGGTCTTGTCACTGCCAGCTTTCCTTTTGTCTGGCACCGGGATTCTTCTTTTCTTTTTCTTTTCTTTTTTCTTTTCTTTGTTTCTGTCTTTTTCTTTTCTTTGTTTTCTTTCTTTTCTTTTCTTTTCTTTCTTTCTTTTCTTTCTCTTTCTTCTTTTCTTTTCTTTTCTTTCTTTCTTTCTTTCTTTCTTTTCCTTTTCTTTTCTTTTTCTTTTCTTTTCTTTCTTTCTTTCTTCTTCGTATTTCATTATTCTTCACGTTCTCTCTTCTTCTTCTTCGCATATCTTCTTCCTCTCCTTCTTCGCATTCTTCTTCTTCTCAATTCTTCTTCTCCGCATTCTTCTTTTTCTTCGCATTCTTCTTCTTTGCATTCCTCTTCTTCTTCGCATTATTCTTCGCATTCTTCTTCGCATTTTTAACATTCTTCTTCTTCGCATTCTTCTTCTTTGCATTCTTCTTCTTCTTTGCAACCTTCTTCTTCTTCGCATTTCTTCTTTTTCTTCGCATTCTTTGCATTCCTTTCACATTTTCTCTTCTTTGCAAATCTTCTTCTTCTTTGCATTCTTCTTTTTCTTCGCATTCTTCTTCGCATTCTTTACATTCTTCTTCTTCGCAAATCTTCTTCTTCTTCGCATTCTTCTTCTTTTCTTCTTCTTCGCATTCTTCTTTTTCTTCGCATTCCTCTTCACATTCTTTACATTCTTCTTCTTTGCAAATCTTCTTCTTCGCATTCTTCTTCTTCTTCTTTGCATTCTTCTTTTTCTTCGCATTCTTCTTCACATTCTTTACATTCTTCTTCTTCGCAAATCTTCTTCTTCTTCGCATTCTTCTTCTTCTTCTTCGCATTCTTCTTTTTTCTGCGCATTCCTCTTCACATTCTTTACATTCTTCTTCTTTGCAAATCTTCTTCTTCTTCGCATTCTTCTTCGCATTCTTCTTTTTCTTCGCATTCTCTTCTTCGCATTCTTCACATTCTTCTTCTTCTTCTCCTTCTTCTTCTTCTTCACATTCTTCTTCTTATTATTCTTCTTATTCTTCTTTGCATTCTTCTTTTTGCATTCTTCTTCTTTGCATTCTTCTTCTTCTTCTTTGCATTCTTCTTCTTTGCATTCTTCTTCTTCGCATTGTTTTTCTTCTTATTCTTATTCACCTCCTCCTCCTCCTCCTCCTCCTCCTTCTTCTTCTTCTCTTCTTCTTCTTCTTCTTCTTCTTCTTCTTCTTCTCTCTCTTCTTTTTCGCAATTTCTTCTTTTCTTCTTCTTCTTCGCAATTCTTCTTCTTCGTCGTCATCGTCGTCGTCATATGACAGAAAACTAGTATTGTCTGTCATATGAGTTAAAATGCGCTGTGCGCCGCCATGGCGCAGTGGTTAGCGCCTTGGGTTACGGACTGGAAGGTCGCGGGTTCGATTCCCATACGAGTCAAGGGATTTTTCGGACTCCGACCGGCTCCTACTCAGAGTGAGTGTGCTGTGGGCTCAGTGGGAAGACTGGGACCACACAGTCGAGCTTCATCCACTTAACGGATACGAGTTTGAGAGTGTTGCTCAAATTTCCTGACCACAACTGCAGGTGTCTGTATCTCTCGGGCCCGGTTGACGCCGGGATATATTATGATAGTAAGCGTAGAGTACAACCCTGTCAAGTAGTCTCAAAGCATATGCATTTCCACAGCAGCATCATTACGTCACCCTCATTGTCATTGATCATCATGCAATAAAAACATTTTTAAAAACTCTGATTGGGTGGTCCCAGTTGCTCTGGTCTCATGGTGACTTCAGATTCGGTTTGCCCATACACTTCTGTGCCTGTGGTGAGTTTGTGTCAAAGCCTTTGGGGTTGGAGGTTCGCGGGGAGCAGTTGTTGGAGGGACGTTGTGGTGATTGCCACCTCGGGTGGGCAACTCAGTCTGGCTCCGCGACTGAGCTAATACTGTCGTTAGTAGATGGCTTAGTAGGTGGTGTCCTGCGTATGTTGTTAGCTCAGAACAGGCACCACTGAACACCACCAAAGTGACCCAGCAGCAGTGCAGGGCCCCTCTGGCTGGTGGCCCCGCGGCGGCCTGCATGATAAGTGAAGGACTCCCTGTGTGGACTTCCGACCCTGGGGATGAGACATAGCGAATCTGGGTATGACTGTGGCGGGGAGATTGGAATGAGCGGCGTGGGAACAGCAGGACGGGGGGACGTCACAGAAGATGAGGCAGCCAAACAAAAAGCCAAAAACACACAAAATGCGCTGTGCTGCCTTCAGTTCAGCTCCAGACAAGTCAGGCCCTGTGCATCTGACTTGGATGGGGGAGAGGATGGCTCCCTTTTATGGCTTTCTAGGCGCAAAAGAGCAAAGAGAAGGAAGACCTAGAGAGACAAGAAAGGGGGAGGAGGAGGTGACGGGAGGAAAAGGAACATGAACAAGGCAGAGACAAAGAGAGGATAGAAAAGAGGGAATTCCTCACCCCACCACACCACACTATGCCACACTACATCACACTACACTACACCACACCTCACCACACCACACCTCACCACACCAACTACACCACACTACACTACACTACACCACACCTCACCACACCATACTACACCACACTACACTACACCACACCTCACCTCACCATACTACACCACACTACACTACACCACACCTCACCACACCATACTACACCACACTACACTACACCACCACAGCACACTACACTACATCACTACACCACACTACACCCACACCGCACCACCCACCACCCCACACCACACCACACTATACACTACACTGCCCTACACTGCCCGACACTACACTACAAGACACGACACGACACTACACTACAATACACTACCCTAAACGACACGACACGACACTAGACTACACGACACGAAACGACACTACACTTTACTATACTACACGACACGACACTACACTACCCGACACGACACGACACGACACATCACGACAAGACACGACTCGACACGACACGACACGATACTACACTACACCACCCCTACTACACCTCAATACACCACACCACACTCCTCTACACCACACCACACCACAACACATTACTACACCCCACAACACTACACACACCACACCACACCTTACTACATCACACCACACCACACCCCCACACCACCCATCACTACACCACACACAACACCACACACACACACACACCATTACCACACTACACTACACCACACTCACACTACACTCCACCACACTACACCACACCACACCACACACACCACACCACACACACCACACCACACTACACTAACACCACCCACCACACCTTCACTACACCACACTACACTACACCACACACACCACACTACACACACCAATACACTACACCTACATACACCACCCACCCACACTACACTACACCACACTACACACACACAACACCACACTACACTACACTACACCACACTACACTACACTACACTACCACCACAACACACTACACTACACCACCCACCACACAACCACCACACTACACTACACACACACACACCAACACACACACACACCACACTACACTACACACACTACACTACACCACGCCACGCCACACTACACTACAACCACACTACAACACTACACACCACGCCACGCCACACTACACTACACCACACACACTACACTACACTACACTACACTACACCACCACACTACACTACCACACACTACACTACACATCACCACGACCACACTACACTACACAACACACCACACTAACACACTACACTACACTACACCACACTACACTACACTACACTACACCACCCACACTACACTACACCACACACACTACACTACACTACACCACACTACACTACACACACTACACTACACCACACTACACCACACTACAAACTACACTAACACAACAACCACTACATCCACCACACAACCACACACCACTACACACACCACCACACACACACCACACACACACCACACACACACACAACCACACACACACCAACACACAACACTACACACACAAACTCACACACACCACACCACACTACACCACACCACACAACACACCACACCACACCCACACTCACACACACCACACCACACACACACCACACACCACACCACACTCCACACCACACCACAATCAACACATCACCACACACCACAACCACACACACACACACCACACAACCACAACACACACAACACCACACCACACACTCACCACAACACACACCACACCAACACCATCCACACCACACACTACACCACCACACTACACCACACACACACTCACCACCACACTAACACACTCCACACCACACACAACACTCACACTACACCACACCACAACACCCACACACACCAACCACACACTACACCCACCACACTACACACACCACACTAACACACTACACACACCACACTCACACCCACACCCCCACACCACACTACACACATACAACTACCACACCACACCACACACACACCACCACACCACACACAACCAACACCTACACCACACCACATCACACCTACACTACAACCACACACACTAACTACACCACAACACACACACACACATACACTACACTCAACACACACAAACACACACACACACACTACACCACATCACACACACTACACTACACCACACCACACTAACTACACCATCTCACACCTACCACACACCAACTCACACTACACTACACACACACCACACTACACTACCCACACCACACACACCACACTACAACCACCACACCTACACACACCACCACATAACTACACCCCACCACACACACACCACACACCACCACACTACACCCTCACACACCACCACCATACATACACTACACCACACCACACTCACACACACCACACCACACACACTACACCACACACACACAAACACACCACCACACACACCACACTACACCACACACCCACTACACACACACATACACTACACCACATCACTACACCACACCACACTACACCCCACCACACACACACACAACACTACACTACACCACATCACACACACTACACCACATACACTACACAACACACACCACACACACTACACCCTTCACACCACCTACTATACACTACACTGCCCTACACTGCCCCATACGACACGACACGAAAGAACACTACACTACACTACAATACACGACACGACTCTACACTACACTGCACCACACCACACCACACTCCTCTACGCCACACCCCACTACACCACAACACAACACATTACTACACCATACCACACCTTACTACATCACACCACACCACACCGCACCGCATCACACCGCACCGCACCACACCGCATCGCACCACACCAAACCACACCACACTACAATCCCTTTCGCCCTGTCACCACCAGAATCCCTATCCCTGGCGTTGATGTTTCCTTGGCTGTGTGTCTGGCCCCTGAACCTATACTATCCTATACCATACCATGCCATGCCGTACCATGCCATACCATATCATACCATGCCGTACCATGCTATGCCATACCATGCCATACTATGCTGTACCGTACTGTATACTGTACAGTACAACACTATACTATACTATGCGATATAACACGATACGGTACTGTACAGTACTATACCATAGCATACTACACCATACCATACTATACCATACCATACTGCTCTGTTCCATACTGCACTGCACTATTACAGACTACACCATACTATACCATCATACTATACCATACCATACCATACCATACCATACCAATCTATACTATACTATTGTAACAGAGTGGACATTTTTATGTTCCTTCTCTGCACAATCCCCAGGTACAAGATACAGTCTCACAGTTAGGATGCGTGCACATTTGGACTTGATGGAACTATTACTTGTTACTGGTTGTATGACTGTAAGAATGAGTTGAGTGCAAGCGCTTTGATTTGTCTCTGCAAGATATAGCGCTATATGAATTCCATTTATTATTATTATTAAAAAGAGGCTGCATACATTTCACCATGTTGGCAAAGTGCATGCAATGGACGGAGTTCAACTACCACCCAAAGGAAACAGAGCGCTGCACAATTTGCAGGTGTGTCCCAGAATAGCAACACATCGCTCTGTTCACATGGAAGGTAATCTAGTTACCGCACCATCACATCCACCCCCGCTCAGCTGTACCTCGTCCCGAGGTATGCTACCCGACCAGCATGTCCGATGCTTAAGCCAATATAACCCCTAACGATCATCACCCACCACCAATCACTGGGGTATTTGACCCCACCCCTACCACCAAATGTAACGGAGTGGACTTATTTGATGTCCCTTCTCAAGGCAGCTAGCTAGATAGAGTCCCGTCTACGAACGTTTCACAGTGCATGCTTGGTGACAGCTTTGGTGGTGTTGGTTTTGGACCAACATTCTCAGAGCAGAGGCATATTCACCAACACACTGAACCAAGGCCCTGCTGTTTCTTAAAGAATGCTGCTGCCAGCATCGTGGAGCCTCGCTGTTTCCCCCAGTGTTGAAGATTTTCAAAGGCGTGTCGACTTCCTCAGATTTCTTGTCGTGCTCGGCTCTCCAGCGCACCCAATAACCATCCGGCGGCCGTAGCATGTCATAGGCTGCAGCAACGTAGCTTCCCCCGATAAAGCTCTCGACATCCTCATCACCGGAGAACTTCGGCAGCTTCTCTGTGACTGTAGTGTGTGCAGAGCAGTTTGAAAGTCCTCGTCACTGGCTGCTTCCCTCCGTCTGCTCCTTGGCTCCTGTATCGTGTGCGGTGAGCAGGCTGAGAGTCTTCGTCACTAAGTTGGAGGGCTCCAGCCTGCTTCCTTCCGTCTGTTCCTCTTGCTGGCAGTTCTTCGAAGTTGGACTGAACCTTCTGCTAACAAGTTGCCTTCAAAGTTTCACTTTATCCCCTATCCTACTCGCAGCACCACTTGCCGAGAGACATCACTACACGTAGGGCAGCAACAAAGCGAAGCAGCTTCCACTCCTGCCTATTCTGGGCCAACCTAGTCACTGATCCCCGAGAGTGCTGCATGGCCTTCATCTCACTTTCTACAGTTCTTCTCCACGTTGCTTTTGGTCTTCCTTTCTTACTCCTTCCTTCTAGGGTCCAGTGCAAATGCTGTTCTTGAGATTGACTGGGTCTCTTTGGTGGATGTGCCCAATCCACTTCCACCGTTGTCTGGTGATGATGGTTCCCATGTCTTCTTGCCTGCATCTCCGTAGTAGGTCTTGCCGAGAGACTAGGCATACACAAATCTGAGCAAATGCAATTCATAGCAACAAGGAAACTAATGAAAAGCAGAGACATTCCATCTTCAGCATGTCATTTGTGGTGTCAAGATCACTCCAACACTGCCGATAGAGTACCCCGACACTTGCTAACTATCACTACTTAAAAATATACAATGCCACACAATTCACAGGTGTGTCCCGATTTAGAAACATAATGCTATAATAGCATGGGAGATAATAATATAATTACCTCCCTGTCACACTAGATCTAACATACAAACAATAATAAGGGAAATAATTCAAATCGTATCTCTAAGCCAGTGCACATACAAAGTGCACCTATACCATACCATTCCACACCATACTTTATTCTACTGTTCAATACTATACAGCACTGTACTGTACTGTACTGTTCTATACTGTGCTGTATTGTAATGTACTGTATTGTACTGTACTGTACTGTGTGGGTGCTAGTCTGAACTAAACTGAACTGGCTATGCCAGACATCACGCACGATCAAGTTGGGAGCAGAGTGGAGAGGAGTGGAGTACTATGGCCATTGAACTCTTCACTGTCTGGCTTGCAAAATGCTTTTACATCTGATCTCTCTCTCTCTCTCTCTCTCTCTCTCTCTCTCTCTCCTGTCTCTGTCTCTCTCTCTCTATGTGAGTGTATGTGAGTGTAGTTGTGTGTGTGTGTGAAGTGCGTGTAGTATTGCAGTGTGTGTGCGTGTTTGTGTTGTGTGTGCAGTATGTGTAGTGAGTGTGTGTTTTGTGTAGTGGAGTGGAGTGTATGCGTGTGTAAGTGTGTGTGTGTCTCCCTCCCTCTCTCTCTCTCTCTCTCTCTCTCTCTCTCTCTCTCTCTCTCTCTCACACACACACACACACACACACACACACACACACACTTTCTTCCTCATTTTCTCTGTATTTTGCTGTGCACTTCTATTCTATCTTCATATCTCTCTGTCTGTCTGCCTCTGTCTGTTCGCCTGTTTGTCTGCCTGTCTGTGTGTCTCTGACTCTCTCTCTCTCTCTCTCTCTCTCTCTCTCTCTCTCTCTCTCACACACACACACATATGCCCGCTCGTATATATGCTACTATGAACACACGAATACGTGTATGTACACACAAACACGCACACGCACACACACGCGCGCGCGTGCAACACACACACGCGCGCGTGCATTGCTCACACACCCACACACAACTCATCATTGCAAAAAAAAAAAAAACCCACTTGATATCAACTATTCCCATTTCTAACAAAATCACGTGTGTTACAAAGTAATCCATAGATGACTTGGACCGTAAAGGTGAAGGAGACACACAGACACACAGACACACAGACAGGCAAGCACAGATAGGCAGACAGACACAGAGAGAAACACAGGGAGTGAGAGAGAGAGAGAGGCAGACAGACATACAGACAGACAAAGACCGATAGACAGATAAACACAGACAGACAAGGGCAAGAGAGAGCAATAGATATATATAGAGAGAGAAAGAGACAGACAGACAGACAGACAGACAGAGACACAGACACAGCCAGACAGACAGAGGGACAGACACACACACATAGACAAACAGACAAATACAGACAGACAGACAAACACAAGGAAACGGACAGCTCAAAACAGACTTGGTCAGACAGACAGACAGACAGCCATGCGGATAAACACAGACAGAGAAAGAAGGTGGGCGGTATGAAAAGCGAAATGAGAGAGAGAGAGAGAGAGAGAGAGAGAGAGAGAGAGAGAGAGAAGACAGACAGACAGACAGACAGCCAGACAGACAGAGACATAGAGAGAAAAGAGATAGACAGAGACAGACAGAGATAAGAGAGAGAGTGACAGACAGATAGAGACAGACAGTCAGACCAGAGAAGAGAAAGAGAGGCAGACAGACAGAGAAAGACAGAGACAGAGAGAAAAGAGACAGAGACAGACAGAGAGACAGAAACAGACAGACAGTCAGACACAGAAAAGAGAAAGAGAAAGAAAGACAGACAGAAAGAGACTGACACAGAAACAGAGACAGACAGAGGCAGACCAGCCAGCCAGACAGACAGACAGAGAAGAAAAATAATAAATAAAACCTGGAAGAAGAGGAGGGAAGAAAGGAAGGAAGGAAGGAAGGAAGGAAGGGAAGGAGGAGGAGGAGGAGGAGGAGGAGAAGGAGGAGGAGGAGGAGGAGAAAAATGGTCTAGACAGATGTGTTCGATCTGGTCCTTGCTAGGCAAGTCTGCATTGGCCTTCCATCGCCGCTATCGATCGCCGCCTCACATGTGTGAGTGAATCCATCCCCCAACCCCCAACCCCTCCCCCCTTCCCTCCTACCCCTCTCCTTCTCCCAAGCCCCCCTGTCTACCCCGCCCCCCCCCCCCCCCCCGCCCCCCCCCTGTTACTTCCTCTCTCTCCTCTCTTCTTTTCTCTTCTCCTCTCCTCTCCTCTCCTTCCGCGACCCAATCCTTTCTTTTGTCACTTTGCTTCCAGTGTCCGTTTGTTCCCTTGTCTATGTTTCAGGGTGACATTCCGGATTGAAAAAATGTCTCCTGGTTAAAAAAAACTTTTTTTTAAAGAAAGGAGGGGAGGTGGGGGGGATGTGTGTGTGTGTGTTTATTTCTTTCTTTATTTATTCCTTTATATCGAGGATAATGGAATACGCACTCCTTGCTTTTTTACATCCAGTCCCCGTGTGAATGCGGTTTTGTACATTTTGTCATCTGTTCCCACCGGCACACAATGGCCTACTCTTTCGAAAAGCGGAACAGGATTTAACGCGTGCGCAAGATGTTCAGCATGCGTTCGCACACGGGGCCTCGGTTTATAGTCTCATCCGAAGGACTTTGACATTCAGTTCGAGCGTGTGTGTGTGGGTGGAAAGAAAGATAATGATGAAATGGAAAGTATTGATGAATGAATGTTGAAAAAACAACAAAAGTTGAAAAAATATGAACAAAGACGTGCGTGTGTGTTTTTGAAAGAAATGGAAGCTGTCTTAGTTTGTTGAAAGTGAAGTGGAAATTTTATTTTTTTTAAAGAAAAGAAAAAGAAGATGGTGGGGTATGTTAGTGCGACTTGATATTATTGTTGTTGTTGTTGTTGTTATGATTATTATTATTATTATTATTATTATTATTATTATTATTATTATTGTTATCATTACTATTATTGTTGTTATTATTATTAGTGACATCATCATCATTTTCTTTTACTATTGTTATCATCATTATCATTATCATGATTATGACTTTTCTATCATTACCATCATTTTTTATCATCAACATCGTTGTCGTCGCCGTCGTCGTCGTGATCATCATCATCATCATCATCATCATCATCATCATTACCATCGTCATCATCATCATCATCATCGTCGTCGTTGTTGTCGTCGTCGATATTAGTAGTAGTAGTAGTAGTAGTAGTAGTAGTAGTAGTAGTAGTAGTAGTAGTAGTAGTAGTAGTAGTAGTAGTAGTAGTAGTAGTATCATTATTATTATTATTATTATCATCATTATTATTATTGCTATTATTATTATCATTATTATTATTATCATCATCATCATCATCATCATCATCATTATTATTATTACTATTATCATCATCATCATCATCATCATCATCATATTCATCATCATCATCATCATCATTACCATCATTACCATCATCGTCGTCGTCGTCGTCGTCGTCGACATCATGGTTTCCTTCGTGCTGAAACTCACAGCCAAATTCCTCCCTAATAACCTGTACAGCGGCAAACGCCGTGAACGTCTGCCTTGTAGTACAGTAAGTGTGTGTTGCTGAACTCATTGGATAGCAGTTGATAGGCTCAGTGGTCAGAGCGCTCTGCTCTCCTCAAGTTAAGATTAAGCAGCGTTGAGCGTGGTTGCCTCTTAAATGGGTGACCACTCGTACGCTTTAGCTTCAGTTCAGTCCCCCAGTTCACCCAGCTGTAAATGGGTACCTGCTGCCCTCTTTAGGGTCAGGGAAGGTAAAGCAGCGAGGGAGAGGAGACGGGCGCCGCCCTCAATCTGCTGGTCCCTAGAGAAGATGTCTCTGACACCTCGTTCCCTAACGACAGCATATATATTGGAATACTTCTATATCATCTGACTAACATTGCAGGTGTCTGTATCTCTCAGGCCTGGTTGACACCGGGATGCATCACATCACCCTCATCAGCAATGACTATCACGCAATAAAAAGAATAGTGTCTAAGATGTTGGTGGCGCCGGTGGCTCTAGTTTTATGATGACCTCATCAGTTTCAGTGTTCCACATTCTTCCGTGCTGTGGTGAGCTGACATCAAAGCCTTCGGGGTTGGCTAGGGTTCGTGGGAGAGGGTCCCTGAAGCGAGGGCTGTGATGGTCATCACCCTGGGAAGGTGTCTCGCTCAGTCTGGCTCCGTAGTGGATCGGTGGTCTAGAGGTAACGCGCCTGTCTAGAAAGCGAAAAGTCCGGGTCGGAAGTGTGCGGTGGTTCGTATCCCGTGTGGACCCGAAACTTTTCCCCCATCCATTAGATCATGAGTGGTGGTCTGGGCGCTAGTCTTTTGGATGAGACGATAAACCGAGGTCCCGTGCGTTGCACATAACCATTTAGCGCACGTAAAAGAACCCACGGCAACAAGAGAGTTGTCCCTGGCAAAATTCTGTAGAAAAAAAAGCCACTCTGATAGGGAAACAAATACTGTTGCAGACAGGAAAAAAAAATGGGTGGCGCTGCTCTTGTGGCGACGTGCTCTCCTCGGGGAGAGCAGCCCGAATTTCACGCAGAGAAATCTGCGTGACTTAAAGTGGTATAAATAAATGAATAAATAAATAAACAACTGAGCTGTTATGGTTATCGGTAGATGGCTTAGTAGGCGGTGTCCTGCGTAGGTGAGTTCAGAACAGGCAGGCGCTAGTGGACGCCTCTCCAAAGTGATCCAGCAGCAGTGCGGGGCTCTTTAGGCTGGTGACGTGGCCGCACGGCGGCTTGATATGGCTAAGCTGATTTTAGCAGAGATTTCTGACCCTGGGGATGCGACTTTTTTCTCTTTTTTTTATTCTTTTATATCGAGGATAATGGAATAAGCACTGGAAAGGAATGTGCTTTTTTAATCCAGTCTCCGTGTGTATGCGGATTTGTGAATTCTGTCATCCGTTCCCACCGGGACACAATGGCCTACTCTTACGAAAAGCGGAACAGGACTTAACGTGTGCGCAAGATGGTCTGCGTGCGTGCGCACACGGAACCTCGGTTTATAGTCTCATCCGAAGGACTTTTGGGGAGAGTGGAGTCTGTACTGATGTTAACTCCAGAGGAAAATATCCCCTTGAACGGGAATCGAACCCGGGTCGTCAGATTGCGAGCGCAATGTTCTGACCACTTGGCTATCCCGTCCCCCGAGCAAGCAAGTTCACAAGCTTAGGTGTGGCTGGGGTGGAGAGACAGGGATGAGCGGCGTGGGAACAGCAGAGCAGGACCATCACTGAAGATGGGGCAGCAACAATCCCAAACAAACAAACCAACGAACAAACAAACCGATAAAATACAACAAAAAATATAGACAAAAAAAACACAATAGCAACACCAAAAACAAACCCCCAAAATTCCCCCAACAAGGACATCTAGAAATGTCGCTGTCACCTGTCTCCATCGCTCCTGGTGTTGGTAAGAGCTCCACGCCCAGCCACCAGGGTTCTTCATCATCATCATCATCATCATCATCATCATCATCATCATCATCTCTCATCCTCATCTCTCCTCTCTCTCTCTCCTCTCTCTCTCTCTCTCTCTCTCCTCTCTCTCTCTCTCTCTCTCTCTCTCTCTCCCTCTCTCTCTCTCCCTCCTCTCCCTCTCTCTCTCTCTCCCTCTCCCTCTCCCTCTCTCCTCTCCCTCTTTCTGTGTGCTGAGTTCTACGATCTCCTGTAGACAGACCCTTCCCAGACAACTGATCTCAGGGATGCTGGCAAATGTAGGATGGTGGTGGTGGTCTGCCTCTTTTTCCTTCTGCCCTCAACTTTCTTACCTTGCAGAGAACTGTCGTCATCAGACTCGCCTGTGTGTTTCTGTTTGCATGACCAACGTCAGTATCTCAATCTGCGCTTTTCGCTATAACAAAAACAAAAAGAATATAAACAAATGAACAAGAAAAGAAAGAACTGGCCTGATCGTCCTTCATACTTATTTTTCAACTACATCCTGAGTTTTCTTACTTTGTGCACCGCCGGAAAAAAAGAGGGAAGTAAAGACTTTTCTGTGATATCCACTTTCCTCTGTACAACGATGCTCAGCGGAAAGGCAGGCAGGCACGCGCGCGCGCGCACCACACACACACACGGCGCCGCGCCGACACACACACACACGCACTAAGTCTACTTGACTGAAATGGCAATAAAATATTCTGAATCTGAATCTGAATCTGAATCACAACACACACAACACACACATACACATTACACACACACATACACACACATACACACACATACACACACATACACACACACACATACACACACAACCACGCGCGTGCGCGCAAACACACAACGTACACACACACACATTAACACACACACCACACACACACACATACATACATTTTCACACACAAGCACACACACAGAGCACACCAAACACAAGAACACACACACACATCACACACACACACACACATCACACACACCACACACACTTTTGCGTAATATTTCAGCTGACCAGACATGCAGCCCTGCACGAAGAAAGCGCAGCGCACGCGCTGTGCCTAAGTGCTACTTGATGGTGGTCGATGTGTTGTCTGATCTGCGATCTGAATCTGATGTCGTACTCGTGCCTGACTGCGTACACGTACGATGTTGTTATACATTTTTACATCATTATTCAGACAATAAACAACACACACGTGTCTTTGACATCACACCGTCCCGTGTGACGCAAGATACGTAAACTATTTACACTCCTCCCACACGCACACACAGATCACACATACCATCACCACACAAGCGAACGAGCGTGCCGCAAGAGTTCTCATGTACCGCACACCTCTCGTTTTTTTCATATTTTTCAGTGGGAAGGCTCGGACATGAGTACCCAGAGGAAAATACCGCTGTTGACGATTGTGGGTAGTAGTGAGTGCGTGTGTGGTGTTGTTGTGTGTGTGCGTGCGTGCGTGCGTGCATGCGGTGTGCGTGTGCTGTGTGCTGTCCTGTCATGCGTGTGTGTGTCTGTCTGTCTGCCTGTGTGCGTGCGTGTATATGTGTGTGTGTATGCGTGCGTGCGTGTGTAATCACACATGAGACACACAAATCACGCTTTCTTCTCTGAAATTCTCCTCTTAACACCAGTACAAACTGCCAGTTCTTTATAACACTTTTTAAAAAAACAAACCAAGTACCTTCCTTCTCCACCACAGCTACATCTGTATACGTCTACTTGGGGGTGGGAGGAAAGGGAATTGCCATTTTTTTAAAACGAGAAATGTCCTTGAAGATGGAATACAGCGACCTTAATGGTTGGAGAAAGACGGTCTCGCATACGCAAACATGTCACCATCTGTAAACTTCTGAACTCCAGTCGATAATGAAAGTACGTTTTAAGTGTAAGGGGTTTAAGTGTAAGTTTTAAATCTTTAGATGCGCTAAGAAAAAAAAAAGTTGGTGATTTGGTCACAT
>CM054143.1:20597168-20599668 GCA_028751875.1 Rapana venosa | reverse complement strand
ACAGTCAGACAGACAGACAGACAGACAGACAGGCAGGCAGACAGACAGGCAGACAGACAGTCAGACAGACAGGCAGACAGACAGTCAGACAGACAGGCAGACAGACAGTCAGACAGACAGGCAGACAGACAGACAATCTCCAGACAGTCAGACAGACAGACAGTCAGACAGTCAGACAGGCAGACAGACAGTCAGGCAGACAGACAGACAGACAGACAGACAGTCTCCCTCAGGGACAGTGGCCGCCAGCTGACGTCCGTAATGAGACTAAGGACTTCGTGACCAGCTCAGACAGCACGTGCTTCCTAAGTGGCGTACCGGCTGTGACTATCCCGCAGTGCAGTGCACTTTAAGCCTGCAACGGTGGTGGTCTAGAGGTAACGCACAGCACAGGGCTGCCTAGACAGCGGAAAGTCCGGGTTCGAAGTGTGTGGCGGTTATAATAATAATAATGTATGGAATGTATATAGCGCTGAATCTTGTAAAGCAACAAATCAAAGCGCTCAGATGACTTTTTATTTTATTTTTTATATCGAGGACAATGGAATAAGTGCTCATGTGCTTTTTTACATCTAGTCCCCGTGTGTATGCGGGTTTGTAAATTTTGTCATCTGTTCCCACCGGCACACAATGGCCTATCTATCTATCTGTCCCGTAGTCTGACAACCGTGGGGGCACCCTCAAAGACTCAACAACCAGTTCCCTCCATTCCTCTCTCTGTTCTGCCATTCTCAGGGTTTTGTTGAGTTCTAGGCCTGTCCATTCGCTGATGTTATCCTCCCAGCTCTTCCTTGGTCTGCCTCTTCTTCTTCCTCCTTGGACAGTGCCTTGTAAAACTGTCTTTGCAAGTCCTTTGGATCTTGTGACATGCCCATACCATTTAAGTTTACGCTTTTTCACGATCGTTAGAAGGTTCTCATAGGGTCCAATAGTTTGCTGGATTCTGTTATGCACGCTTTCGCTGCTTATGTGGTCTTTGTAGGAGATGCCAAGGAGTCTCCGAAAGCATCTCATCTCCACCGCCTGTACTCTTCTCTCCAAATCTGCAGTCAGGGTCCATGATTCACAGGCATACAGAAATATGGATATGACAAGGGAGCGCATTAGTCTGATCTTGGAGATAAGTGAGATATTTTTATCTCTCCAGATGGTGTTTAGTTTTGACAAAGCTGTTATTGTCTGTGCAGTCCTGCATACTACTTGTGGCTTTGATCCCTGGTCTGATACAATGGCTCCCAGGTACTTGAAGCTTTGAACTGTTTCCAGCTTCTGGTCATTAACCCTGATATCAGTGCTAATGCCGTTGGTGTTATTAGTCATCAGTTTGGTCTTCTCTGCACTGATTTCCATGCCGTATGTTTTGGAGGCCTTATTCAAGTGTTCTGTTAGGCTGGCAAGCTCTTTTTCTGATCCTGCTATTCCATCAATGTCATCTGCGAAGCGGAGGTTTGTGATCGTTCTGCCACCAATGCTGACTGATCCTTCATGATGTTCCAGTGCATCAGCCATGATTCTCTCAAGGAAGATGTTGAAAAGAGTGGGTGAGAGTAGACAGCCCTGCCTTACTCCAATTGTTGTTCGAAACCATTCTCCAATGTTGTTGTTGTAGTACACTGCACTGGTGGCCTCGCTGTACAGCTGTTTGATGACTCTGATCAGGTTTGCATTGATGCTGTACAAACTCATGGTTGCCCACAAAGCTGCATGCCACACCCTGCCAAATGCCTTCTTAAAATCGATAAATTTTAATACGTGGTAAAGGTCTTTTTGATGTTGAAGGTACCGCTCACATAGTATTCTGAGGTTGAATATCTGTTCTGTTGTGCTGCGCCCTGCTCTGAAACCTGCTTGTTCCTCAGCAATGATGGTCTCTCAATGGCCTACTCTTTCGAAAAGCGGAACAGGATTTAACGTGTGCGCAAGATGTTCTGCATGCGTTCGCACACGGGGCCTCGGTTTATAGTCTCATCCGAAGGATCTCACAGGTCTCACAGGTCTGATTGGTTTAGAGTCTCCTCCGAAAGACTCGGTATTCACTTTGATTTTCCCGTTAAAACTGGCAAGAAGGGGCAAGGCTGGGAATCGAACCCAGAACCTCACGGTCTACTTGTTCTAAACTGTCCTGCTGCTGACACTTGATTCGATTCATTTCGCTACATTTTACCGCACTGTTTTGTATAATTGTGTAGTGGATCAGTGGTCTAGAGGTAACGCACCTGCCTAGAAAGCAAAAAGTCTGGGTCGGAAGTGTGCGGTGGTTCGAATCCCGTTTGGACCCGAAACTTTTCCCCTATCCATTAGACCGTGAGTGGTGGTCTGGTTGCTAGTCTTTCGGATGAGACAATCAACCGAGGTCCTGTGTGTTACACATAATTATTTAGCGCACGTAAAAGAACCAACGGCAACAAGAGAGTTGTCCCTGGCAAAATTCTGTAGAAAAAAAAAAGCCACTCTGAGAAGAGAATCAAACACAGTTGCAGACAGGAAAAACGTAAGAAAA
>CM054143.1:20574668-20592168 GCA_028751875.1 Rapana venosa | reverse complement strand
CCCCAATCTAGGGTTAAGCAGCATTGAGCGTGGTTACCAGGTGGATGGGTAAGTCTTCGTGAGCCTTGGCTTTAATGCAATCCCCAGTTCACCCAGCTGTAAATGGGTACCTGCCCTCTTTAGGGTCAGGGAAGGTAAAACAGCGAGGGAGAAGAGGTGAGCACCGCCCTCAATACGCTGACCCCTAGAGAAGTTGAAATCTCTGACACCTTGTTCCCCAACGACAGCATGGGCTATGGGAACGCCACTACCATTACCTTTTTAGCTTTCTAATACGAACATGATTAAATGCTTTGCCTATGCTCTCCTGTAACAACTGTGGATTTCTGTAGTAAGAAGACCAGAGCTGTAGGGACAGAGGCAGCTAAAGAGGATTCCTGGTGGACCTGGTCAGAGAGGAATAAACATGAACTTCATAAGACTGAAACTTTCCTACTAATAACGCATGTCTCCATTATCCTCGATATAAAAGAATAAATAAATAAAGTAAATAAAAATATAAAAAATGTCTTCATAGCACTTTGGTGAAGACATCAGGCTTAAAAAGCCCTTTTGGCTTTGAAGTGCCCCAAAGTTTGAAGTCTGGGGTTTGAATCCTAGCTCTGTAAGGAAAAAAAGGAGCAGGAGAGGGTCAAGTCAAAGTCAAGTCAAAGTCAAAAACACTTTAATCATCCCATGAAGGGCAATTACAATTACCTACAAGGTCGTCCACAGCTATGATCTGCATGAGGCTCTGCTGCTCTAGAGTGCAAGAGCCTAAGAGCTGAAATACAAGGGTCGTTTTCCTCTGCACACTCCTTGTTGTTGTTGTTGTTGTCAAGCTTTACCTGGTGGTTCTTTCCTCTTACCACCAGTGAATTATGATCGTGGTTCAGAAATAGCTGTCATGTCTGGCACATTATGGAAATTCCGTCTCCATTTCCCTCTCTCTCAGCCCACTGTGTGTGTGTGTGTGTGCGTGTGTGTGTGTGTGTGTGTGTGTGTATCAGAATTGCCAAAACACTCATCTGGCTCACAATGCTGTATGGGCCAGAAGCCTGGACACTACAAAACTGGAAAACAGGAAAGGAAATGAAAACATTCTTGATGAATGTTCAGTCTGATGCGGTCTCCTTGAGCTTGCAAAAACGAAATGGAACAAACGAACGTGCCCCTGGTGCAGTAGGCTAGAGATCTATGGAAAAGACATGAGAGAGACAGGTCATGGCCTGTCCGAGATTAACACTTGTACCATTTTGAGCAACTAATGGATCGGTGGTCTAGAAGTAGTGTGTCCATCTCATTTAAACAGAATTTATTCAAGAAAAGTGCCACAAAAATACAAGCATACCTTTCCACCATCCACGAAACCTTTAGGTGTGGTCTGGTTCTAGCCTTTTGGGTGAAATGATAAACGGGAGGTCTTGCGTGAAAGCCTGCGTGAAGGCCCAACGGCAACAAGACAGTTGTTGAGTTGTGAGTTGTCCCCTCCTATTACCCTATAGGGAAACAGATAGTTATACAGAAAGGGTTTTTTTGTAATGGGTGGCCCTGTGCTTCTGGCAATATGCTTTTTCTAGGGGGGGGGGGGGGGGGGGGGGGGGGGGGGGGGGGGGGGGGGGGGGGAGGGGGGTAGCCAGCAATCATCTGCTGTGACTGAAAGGGGTCTGCAAAGCAAAACAACACGAAACAATATTACAGTTATGGTAAGAGTTTGACCCATTTTCTTTTGCCCCATGGCATATGAGACTTCACTTCCTTCCGTTATCATTAAGGGTGCAAAGGTATACATTATCAAGGGGCAACTGTCCGGCAGGAAATCTCTGTAGGGTACAAGCCTAGTACTACACACACACACACATACACACACACACACACGTTTGCACGCGCCTGTGCTCTCTCTCTCTCTCACACATACATACACACTCAAGCAAGACTGTAGCCTATTATTTAATTTCCATTCTGCACTGAAAGAAGAGTATTCCCAGTATATACAGCCCAGCAGTGCAAATATATACATAGCTTTTTGGCAAGGTGCAATCATACAAGTGGCGCAAAATGAAAGAGGTTGCAAACGAATACGACGGTGCAACGTATACATTGCACACTGGCCCAAATGGTTCTCTGAAATTAAGCCCTAGGCAGGTAGGCAGGCAGGCAGGCGACAGACGGTATCTGTGACTCTATGATAGGTGTTTCATATCTTCAAGAAGACCTGCTCCCGTAAATGAACGGTCTAGTCATTTATGGCTGCGACAGCTAGACTCCATTGTTATTGGGACACTACCCTTGCTACATTATTATTGTCTGTCTACTTCACATCCGGTCTGTTGCATTCACACCCTTTACGATCTTTTCTATGAGAAATTTCTACGGTTGCGGAGCCACCTGCGACCACATGGATGAACTTGCTGATCTATACGATAATTATAGTCTTTGGACATCCATCATAGAAAACCCCACACTATGATGGTGTTGTCGTTGGGCGTTTCCCAGCGTAACATACTGCGGGGTCATCATCCACCATAGGCACTTATCACACCTGGAAGTCACTGTGAGGGCACAAGTACATACTGGATGGGAAGTTTGCCTGTTTAGCTGTTTTCAAGTATCTCGCTATACAGGCAGCCATAGTCCAACTTCAGAGGATTTTTTCTTTCGTTCCTGGGTTAGAGCTCCGAGGTGAGATTTTGCGTATGCGACCGTTTTTACCCACCATCAAGGTAGCCACATTCCGACTTTGGGGATGTTTTAAAACATTTTTTTTTTTAATTCCTCTCCTATATTGGAGAATACAGGTTGTTACCCTGAAAGCTTCTCAGGGAGGAAGACAGTGGCTAAGGTTCCAAGTGTAATAACATTTTGACATAAGCCTTGATACTTTGCTTACATCAGTAAGTGGCACAGTTTTTAGCCTGGGTCAAACATGCTGATATAATTTATGGAAATTTTAACAAGACGAGTTCAGTTCGATCTTGTGCGTGCATATTGACGTATTGGTGGAGAGGTAAAGCACGCATTCCTTGGTCATGTCAGATTAGTAGGGATCGTTAAAATCTGACCAGAGGTAGCTGGCATGTGCTATTCTGCTGGTGCGAGAGAATGCCTGTCATATCTGTCATTGGCAGGTCTTCAGTGCAATCTGTTTGTGGTTTGTATTTTTTGCCAGTTTTCTTAAAGCATCATAACGTGTTAGAACTCTTCATACGACACACCCAACTGCCTTTTCAGTTACTGATGCAAGCAAATGAAATTGCCAAGGCTTATATTAAAATGTTGTTATGCTTTAAAATGCTATGCTGAGATTGTCTTCATCCATGACAAACTCTTAGCATGGCAACTTATACTCTTCCAACAGAGAAGAAATAATCTTCTGAAGTCGGAGTAAAGCTGAGAAGTTTGCGTGGACGGCTTTTTTCAAGTACCCCCATTACCGTATAAACAGCCGAACTTGTCTTCCCATCGTTTCCTCTGTCTTCCTCTTCACTCCCCCCCCCCCCCCCCCCCCCCCCCCCCCGTCCTTCTACTGTTCCCTGTATGACAGTGCCCGTACCACTTCAAGTGTGCATTTTCCACTTTCGATTCGAGCTAGCCCCTACAAATTTGAAACTCCAATCGGAGATGCAGTGAAATCGCAGAGACCGGCAGCTACTTAAATAAAAAACAAACAAACAAACAAACAAAAGCCTCCAGCCGGCTCCTACCCGCAGTGAGTGTGCTGTGGGCTCAGTGGGAAGACTGGGACCACACAGTCAAGCTTCATCCACTTAAGGAATGAGTTTGAGTGTTACTCAAAGTACCTGACTAACACTGCAGGTGTCTGACTGTCGTGCCCGGTTGAGGCCTGGGTTATTATGATAGTAAGCGTAGAGTACAACACTGTCACCTAGTCTCAAAGCACATGCTCTATTCACCTCCATAGCAGCACCATTAGGTCATCCTCATTATCATTGACCATCATGCAAAACGAAAACTTGCCTCTGATTCGGCAGTCCCGGGCTGCTCTGGTCTCATGGTGACCTTAGATTCACTTTCGCTATAGGCCCTACACGTCTGTGCCTGTGGTGAGTTTGTGTCAAAGCCTTTGGGGTTGGAGGTTCTAAGGGACCGTAGTTGGACTTGCTCACTCGGGTGGGCAACTCAGTCTGGCTCCGCGACTGAGCTAATACTGTCTGTCGTTAGTAGAGGGTTTAGTAGGCGATGTCCTGCGTATGTTTTAGCTCAGAAGAGGCACCACTAAACACCAGGAAAGTGACCCAGTAGCAATACAGGGCCCCTCTGGCTGGTGACCCTAATGCAGCCTGACATCGATGGGCTCCCTGTGGACTTCCAACCCTGAGGATGTGACTTAACGAATCTGGGGTATGGCTGGGACAGAGCCATTGGGATGAACGGCATGGGAACAGCAGGACAGGAACGTCACAGAAGATGAAGCAGCAAAAAAAAAAAAAGAAGAAGCTCTTCCCACGAATTTGCATGAGCACCTGCTTTCTCATGGAAGCACTATTTTTCAACCCATAATGACGTTTTCCTCACCCCTGGCTAGGCTAACCCAAACCACGACACCCCCTCCCCCTTTCTGTCACCCTCCCTCCCCCTCCTCCCCCAAGTCACCGCTCCTATCCCACCTCCTCAGCCCGGCAGACAGGCAGACATGCAGTCAGCGGTCATTTGTCAGGCAGGCAGATCAAGAAGTGTTCAGCCCATCGGCAGACAATCTTTCTTCCTCCCGCTTTTCCTGTGATCTCCCCATGAAAATTTAATGTAGACAGAGCAGACTTAAAGGTGGGGGTAGTCTGGCGCGCGACTATCGACAAAAAAAAAAAAAAAGAAAAAAAAAAAAGAAAAAGGGGGTGGGTGGGAGGTTGGGGGGGGGGGGGGGGGGGGGGGGGGGAGAAGGTTGTTGATGGGGTATCGGGAACGTGGGATGGGGCAAGCGCAGACAGGAGGGTTGTGAGGGATTTGCAGGGTGTCAGAGACGGGCAAAGTAAATGCAATTTTAATGGCGTGCTGACCGTCTGCTTGCGTCGAAGGCAAACGAGGAACGCCGGATTTTTTTTTTTCCAAACGTATTTGTCTGAACGGGTTTTTCCTTCATTAAAGTAAGGCGCCCCAGTTTTCTGTCGGGCAAAAAGCTTATTCAATTGTATACCTCTTGCTTACAGTAGACTGCATACCCTTTTTTAAGACAAGTTCCCCTTTCTTGACAGAGAACAGTTTATCTGTCCTTAACAGATACGCTTGAGGAAGCGCTTCAACATGTAATAAATAAATCCACCATATAGATAGACAGGACAAAGTCGCCAGACACTAGGAAAAGACGCAGATTTAAAATCCCTCGCATGGCCCTGTCTGGCAAGGTGAATCCTGTGTCGATTTGACCCTCGACGCTCTCGGGAGAGCAGAGGGGAAAAAAAAAATCGGTCAACATGCAATCGAAACCTCAAAACATGTTAGATTGACAGCTGTCACTATCGCATAAACAGGCTGAAGGGGGTTTTGTTGTGCTCGTCGATTCTTTGCCTAACCTCCCTCCCTCCCCCCCAATTCCTATGTAACTGTTTTATCGAGGATCAGCCTGTCGACGGATTTATTCCTGGCTTGGAGCGTGCTGTCACGGACACGCCTACCTGCCGGTCGGTGCATGCCTAGGTGGGGGTGGAGGTCGGCAGCCGAATCCAGAACGGCGGCGGGGCCAGTTATACATTCCTGCACGGCTTGTTTCTCTTCCAGTCCTTCTGTAGCCTAGCCTAGCCTAGCCTATGCGTGCATGTGTATGTTAACCGCACGATCAGTGAACCGCCTTGTTTTTCTGTTGTGTCTGAAAGAACTCCCCTGCTTGTAATGTCGGCAAGTCTCCTCCCCTTTGATTCCAGTGGCAATTATTGACCTGATAAAACTTTTGAGAACCAAGTTAAAGTCCACGTCCGTCAACTTGTTGAGCTAGACTGCAGCATTGTACTTTTTGTGGCTGTCTGGGCACAACGAATACCTACTGTACCCTTGGCCTCATTTTGGCCTCACCGCAGACACCAGAGTCTAGCCTAACAATCCGCCGTGTGCTTTTCCTTGCAAGGGAATCGGCAGGGTTATTTACAACTCGACATGCCCTGATTCACTTATTCAAACACTATTCTAACGCCAAGAACACACTTTGCCTTAGTTTTGAAGTTAAGAAAGTTATTTGTTTTCAATACGGTTTGCTGCTGTGAGAGATGAGAAAGGCTGTCAAGATGAAACGTAAAATAATTGGCCTGTCTGGCCCCCTTGCAGGGCCTCAAGCATACAACACTGTCTGCATGTGAACGGCTGGGCCTAGACTTGCGCAGACAGTGCAGTGCGCACTTCACACTGAAGTGATGGCGGCTGAGCGAACAGTTGTGCGAGGTGTTGAATCGTAAATACTTTATTTATGAACAGTGTACAAAGAGTCAGGACTGTATGCATCAACATCAGCATTGGGGCGAGTTTCCCATCAACTCGACATGCTATTTTGTTTTGGACTGTTTGGTAAGTTTGTTTCGCCACTATTCCTCCATTCGGCATGATTTATGCACAGCAGGGAAAGTGGTGGGGGTTTGCAAGGGGAAGGGAGGGGATATTTTTTCGAAACTTCCGGCCAGATTGGAAACAATCGTCTTGACCAAACATGTTGGCATGTTTATGATCGTCTTCTTTTGTGTTCCAGCATTGCTGTTATATAACACAGTGGTCGCAAACGGTGAGTACTTGTACTTTGTATATCGTGACGTTGTGTGTCAGTCTGACATATCCCATGCCTTTTTCGTACTTTTTAACTTTCCTACTTTCTGTCTGGGCTGCTTCTGTGTGTGTGTGTGTGTGTGTGTGAAGATAGCAACAACATATGAAACAGTGGTTGTGCTGATTGAGCAGAGTTGATGTGTAAACAGAAATGTCTGTTGTGAGATTAAGGGTGAGATCCCGTGGGGATGATTTTCAGACCAGACACAAATAGATTCTGGTTGTGCTCTTACGACGTCCATGCCCTATTAATATTCGTATGTGTGCAGCTTACGTAATCTCTGCAGTGCTTTGTTATCATCACTAGCACCGTTGCAGATGAACAGTGTTATATCAATAGGACGGCAGTGCCTGTGTCTCCTTCAGCCCTTTGTTGTACATGTTATTTGCCATTTGGTCTGTTTTGCCGTTTGGTTTAATATGTTTTACAGTTTTATTACTAATTTACTAGATTAAAGGAAACAATAGCATGCTGTATGGGGTTTACAGAGAGAGAGAGAGAGAGAGAGAGAGAGAGAGAGAGAGAGAGAGAGAGAGAGAGAGAGAGATGTTGAGGGTGGGGGAAGGTGGGGGCATGATGCAAAAAAAAACAACACCCAGGGGCATGGCCTTTACTAGTTTAAGTACATGCATTTAATCATATTTATTTTATTTTTATTCTAGTTATTTATACCACTTTAAGTCATGGTAGATTTCGCTGTGTGAAATTCGGGCAGCTCTCCTGGAGGAGAGCGCGTCGCCCCAAGAGCAGTGCCTCGTATTTTTTTTTCTTTTTCCTATCTGCAACTGTATTTGTTTCCCTATCAGAGTGGCTTTTTTCTACAGAATTTTGCCAGGGACAACTCTTTTGTTGCCATAGGCCCTTTTACGTGTGTTAAATAATTATGTGTAACACACGGGACCTCAGTTTATTGTCTCATCCGAAAGACTAGCACCCAGACCACCACTCATGGTCATGGGGGAAAAGTTTTGGGTCCAAACAGGATTCAAACCCCAAAGATGGTGCTCCTGACCTGCATGCAACTGAGGCCACACCAAAAAAGAACCCCAAACCCCAACAAAAAAAAAACAACCCAGAAGAATAAAAGAAGTCTAAGTTACAATAGTACCATAACAGCATAAGGGAATCAGGAACCTTAAACAGTGTTAGTAAGTGAATGTGTTCAAGTTATGACAACATAAATTAATGAAATGGGGTAAGACTAAGAGTGACTGAAACAGAGAACCTATGTTAGTAAAATTAGTATAGTATATAACATACATTACATGTCACCATTGTGAAGCTGAAGTGATTTGCTGACATTTGGGCAACATGGGATTTTTTTGTTTGTTTTTATTTGTTTTTAATGCTTTTGTGTTGTTTCTTGAATTCATTTTATTTAATGGTCATTTTAACTTTTCAATAAATTTAATTTAAAAAGGCAATATAATAATTTTTTTTTTTTAATATAGTACGGTACATCATTACGTCCTATTGTTTGCTTCAGGTGAGACCTGAAAGAGGACTGTCTCAGTGTCGGATTATCTGTTTAAGAGATCCATGTATATTGTATGTGATCTTGAGTGTAGTAAAACTAGTGTAATATATACAGTATACATTAAATCATAGTTTGTTTACTTCACTTATGTATGAGTGGTATTGTGTTACTCACTGTTGTTATTTGGTGTATGGCTTTTGACTTTTTTTTGGTTATAATGTAACATGCTTTGTGCTTCTCTGAGGCTATCAACATAATTAAGGGGTAGGAAAGCACTCAGAAAATGTTAAATTTTTTTAATATATAATGATTATCATTATGATGATGATTATTATTATTACTATATTAGTGATCGCCATGGCTGTTATTATAAACTTATTCATGCTAAAGATTACTTTTGTATCTTGAATAGATCTGTAGAGTAAAAAAAAAAAAAATCTGTGTATAATATCATGATTAAATAGCATAATTTTATAGTGAATTATTGATAAATAAATTGTTTGCAAATCTGCTAAATGTAATGTTTCATAGTTTCTTGTATACCTTTTTAACACTCTGTAAAAAAAATTATGAGATAAAATAGTCATGGGATATTGATAAGACTGTAAATAGTGAATTGTATGTAACGATGATTTTGTGTAATATTATAATATGATAATAAAATCTATTGTTCAACATACCGTTGATAGACTATTAATATTTAATAGTATTTTAAGCTTGTGCAGATACTGAGATTCCACCAGTGCCTATTCAGAGAATTCCTGTTATCAGTCTAAAACATATATATAGATATATAAGAATATCTTAATGATCTTGGTAACTTGGTTGAGAGATAATATAATTCATTTTTTTTATCAAGTAATATTATCTCTACCTGCCTTCTAACAAAACCAAAATAAACCAAAACCCAACTATCACTGTCAGACACTCGGACAGACTTGAGAGTAACCCGGGTAACCCCATAGCCTTAATATCACCCTGTCTTATTTTGTGCCGAGAGCAGCATTCTTTGCAGGGTGTATTATATATCCCCAGTTGTAGGTTTCAAATGCCTTGTTACAATAAAAACACTGGCCTTATTTTGTGCCGAGAGCAGCATTCTGTGCAGGGTATATATCCCCAGTTGTAGGTTTCAAATGCCTTGTTACAATTTAAACACTGGCCTTATTTTGTGCCGAGAGCAGCATTCTGTGCAGGGTATATTATATATCCCCAGTTGTAGGTTTCAAATGCCTTGTTACAATAAAAACACTGGCCTTATTTTGTGCCGAGAGCAGCATTCTGTGCAGGGTATATTATCCCCAGTTGTAGGTTTCAAATGCCTTGTTACAATAAAAACACTGGCCTTATTTTGTGCCGAGAGCAGCATTCTGTGCAGGGTATAATATATCCCCAGTTGTAGGTTTCAAATGCCTTGTTACAATAAAAACACTGGCTGTGGTGCAGATCAGCATTCTGTGCAGGACTAAATGTATCCCAAGTTCAAGTTTTACATAAAAGACTTTAATTGGGCCAACCATCTGCAGGTAATAAATTCCAGAAAATGCCTGTACAATAAAAAATGTATTTGTGCCTGAAATCTTTGTGCAAAAAATCCCAATTGTGTGTTTAATGCCTTGTTACAATAAAAACACTGGCCTTATTTTGTGCCGAGAGCAGCATTCTGTGCAGGGTATAATATATCCCCAGTTGTAGGTTTCAAATGCCTTGTTACAATAAAAACACTGGCTGTGGTTCAGTCACTGACCTCCCTCATGCAGGACCTGAAATGTATCCAAGTTACTGTCAAGATTTAAATGCTCAACTCTGAAGTAATGAAATGTGCTCAGAAATGACTGAATATAAAAGTAATTGTTCGCTGAAATCTTTATGTGAACAAAATTCCAAATAAGTGTGGTTTAATTTCTATCACAATGAAGACCTAGGTGAAGTGGGGGGTTTTCCCTCCACAGTATCCTGGGTGAAGTTTGTGCTTTTTTTTTTATTCTACAAAATCCCTGGTGAAATATTACACTCAAGATGGTTAAATCATCTTGCAGGTGAAATTATGCAAAGATGGTTTATCTAGCATTAAAAAACCCAAAACAAGTAGATTTATTTGAACAGCAATATCCTAAGTAAAATATTTGGTGGTAATTTGGTATGCAATAAAATTGTAGGTAAAATATTTGGTGATTCTGAAATCTCACATCCAGGAGAAATATATGATATTGTTTTATTCAGCAAAATCCCACATATAATATGATTGATACTGATACTTGTATACATGTGGTTCTGTCCCTGATTCAAACAAACTTGGTATGTGGTAGAAAACTGGTGAAATGAAAATTATCACAGAACTATATATTATTATCAGATTATGTTTGCTTGGTGATTTGTTGTTTGTTGGTTGTTTGTTGCTGCTGTTGCTGTTTTGTTTTTTGTTTTTTGGGTGGTGGTGGTATAATTACTAGTATAAGTACAATAGTAAAAATAAATAGCTATAGTCTATTAGTATTACTGTATACTGTGTATAGTGTATCAGGAGAACAAAAATATAATTTTTGGGGGGTTAATTTTTTTTGTTTTTTATAAATCAATGTGTGGTTTAGAGACATTCCAGGTGATGGTGATGATGAAGATGAGGATGTTGAGAATATATGTATGTACACGTGTGTGTGTGTGTGTGTGTGTGTGTGTGCGTGCGTGCATGTGTATGTGTCATTTTGTGCGTCCAATAGAAAATAATGGATGGGGGAAAAGAAGGGATAACATTGTGGAGTTCTTGCTGTGTTTCTCTATTGATCTCATGACCATCAGTCATCAGTCCATGTTAAAAACATACTATTTGATATTAAACAAACAACACAACAAAAATCCCTGTAAGTGTATTTGATCCAGTCCTACATATTGGTTGTGGCGTGGTGCATTTTTGCTCATATATAACACTGATTAACAAACAGACAACAGTAGTTGCTGCCTGAGCATTCAACGACGAACAAGACTATTCATTTTATTATGGTCTTCAATTTTACGCCTATACACATAAAAGTGATATTAGAAGAATATTATGTCATCTGCTTTCTGACACTTCAATGCCTCTACTTTAGTTGGGCAAATTATGTACCCCCCCCCCCCCCCCCCCCCCCCCCCCCCCCAACCCATCCTCCCCACCCACTTTCATCTGAACTACACTGGGTACAGTGGCCTTTGGCTTGCTCTGTCAATCTTAGAGCAAGGCTTGAAATATAGTAAAAATAAATAGCTATAGTATAGTCTATTAATTTTAGTTAATTTAGTTTAATTTTAATTTAAGTGAGCGTAACTAGGTGGCTTCTGCATACAGCTGATTGATAGTAGATACTCTAAAGTTCCTCTGACATGCTAAATTCTATGCTGGAGAGAAATTAGCAGAATCTGCACACAAAAATCTGAGCATTTTATAATATTTATATCTTGTCCAGCTAGGTCATAAGACTCGGGGCATCTTACCTCAGCATAAGAGAGAACTGCTATCTTTTAAGTCTTTCTGGAAAAAAAGGTAGGAGAATGGACCAAGAAGGCAGAACGTAGACAAGAAGGAGATGACCGGAAGAAAAAGAACAAGGCAAAAACAGAGTGACAGAAAAGAGGAAATTTCTAGCACAGAATTTCCAGAAGGTGGGGCTCCTTTTATACTTACAGGCCCCTGGCATCCCCAGGGGAGGTGGGGGGGGGGGGGGGGGGAGTTTTGATGACTGAAAAACTACACACTGGTAACGCTCAAGTCCCATTGTCTACTCAGTACTGTCACATACAATTATAAATGGGCAGATATATATAATTTACACACACTGTATACACACACATATATATACATGCTCTCACACACACAGTGACACACTCGCATGCTCACACACACAAACACCACACCACACCCACACACAATACACACACAAACACACACACAACACACACACACACACAACACACACACACACACACACACACACACACACACACACACACACACACACACACACACACACACACACACATTTACAACATGTACGTGTGTGCCTTCACTGATCAATATAATCTTTTCATTGGCTACTGTGAACTTTTTGCTGCACATTTGTTTTGTTACATAAAGTGAAGCTGTGTGTTTATAACTAGTATGATATTACTTATTAAGTTGAATTTATTTATATATCATGTATGTTAAATCTATTTATAACTAATGCTGTAATAGGTAATATAATGGGACATTTTAAATGGGATGGGGAGCATTGATACTTTACTTATTACTTTGATTGATAGATTGTGGCTTTTTTCTTAGTTACTGTAGTCAGCGCCTGGGCTTTATCACAGTTCTTGATTAAACCATTGATGCTGGGGGCAACAGCAAAGTGAGAGGCTGTATCAGTGTATGACCAGTGGCTTTCCCACTCATGGAATTCCACTTTACAGCTTAGTCTTTAGTGATCGACTATGACTCTCTGACTAGGAGGCTTGACTCGCACAGTCCTTATGTGCTGCAGCCCTGGGGGCTGGTTGGCCTTTGCCGGCTTTGGAGAACATCTCCAACGCTGACTGTCCTTATGCCCACTTGGCCGAGAGAGTGGGGATGTACTGTGGGAAAGGCATCTCCACTATAATCAAATTTCTGCCCAATTTCCAAAACAGCAGCTGCCTCCTCTGCTGTTTTGGAGGTCATTGTCGAACACGACGGACAAACATACTGTAGTATTCATGAGTCTGTGAGACCCATAAACTTAAAGTCAGTTTCGGAATTTTATGTTGCTCTTTAGAAGCAAGACATATAAATGATATATAAAAATTTACTGATTAACCCAGACAGTAGATAATATGTGCAGAATCTTTCCCCCCCAACCATTTAAGAAATTCCTGAAATCTAAAGGTGATCTACCAAAAATATGATTATTGATTTTTTTTTTTTATGCATTAGACTTGAGGTCGCAAATTATAGGAGTCAAAACAGACTCATGACATAACAGTAATTTGGTACAGGTTAATTTTAAAGCGTTTCTTGTGAGGCTCTACCTCAACATGGTGACAGTGCATTGATTTAAACTAAAGTGTTTTTCGTAAGGCTCTTCCACAAGTTTCTTGTCTTGTTTTCTATTTCATACAGTTTTGTTTAGCTGCAGCCCATTTTTGCACATATGTATAGTATAAATGCTTGACTTGAGGGCTCATAGTCATTGCATTACTTGTTTAAGTTGTTGAACATTCTCATTTCATGTATGCGCTTTGATTTGTCTTTGCAAGATATAGCGCTATATAAGTTCCATTTATTATTATTAATATTATTATTATTATTATTGGTGCTCCATTTTCCCAACTGAATAAAATGTTGTTTTTAAAAACCTACATGGTGGCAATGCAGGTTTGGCTTATGTACTGCATAGCGGTGAGATGAGGGATGACTGAATGGTGCTTTTATAAGGGAAAACAAGATTTTTACATTGTTCACTTTTTTCTGAGTTTCAATCCTCTATGAGGTTAAATATTTAACCTTGATGTGGCTTCCTTGGAGGCTGGGGCTGATTCTGTATCATGACTGGATTAGATTGGCTGTGATTTTGATACATGTAACTTTCTGCTGTTTTGTATTTTAAATGCATGAGAAATCTTGCTATCAGGCAAAGAATGTGGAAGTGTTCAGTTTCTTACTTTCTTTCTGTCATAACAAAATCAGATCCCAAGAATTTAGAAAGCAAAATAGCTGTATGGTTTTGCTTGTTTGTTTGTTGTTTTTTGTTTTGTTTTTTGTTTGGTTCGTTTTTTGCTGCTTGTTTTTTTTTCCCGGCTTGCAGAATAGGGCAGAATTGTTCAATCTTTTAATTTTTTTTATATTGACAGTAAACCTGTGAATCATCTGCTTCCACTTTGGAATGTTAATCATGATTAATAGGAATTAATTATACACAGACTGACAGAGTCAGGCTTAGTAGCATATGAAAATGGTCTCCCAGAAGAAGACTTCCTGTTTCGTGTGCCAGTGTCACTAGTTTTATGTCATCCCATATAGTTAACTGAATTTCACTACTCAGGGCTTACTATAGGGAGAGGCTGTGTGTGTAGATCTATCTACCTCATTGCAAAAGTAAATCTGCTATTACTATTAGCACCAGTGAACTTTATTATTTTTTTAATGAGAACATGAACTTGATGAAGTGAAAATTGCAGAACTTTGTATTACTTGAATGAAAATAAAAACTGGTGTCATAACTAGTACTTTAGTAGTATAATCACAGCAGAAGAGCAATGTCCTGTGTGTGTGTGTGTGTGTGTGTGTGTGTGTGCGCGGGCGCGGGCGCGTGTGTGTGCCAGCGCGCATTTTTTTAATCGAATGCCAAGTTTATGCGCACATTTATTTTAAAGATCATTTGTCAGCATTAGTAGTTTTAATTTCCATTTTACTTTGTGTATATAAATCATTTAAATAAGTAATTCAGACATGTGCTTCAAGCTCATCTGTATCATATGTCTTCAGAGCTCTCATAGGAATGGAGTCTTTGGAGAAGAAGAATAATTCTTTGATGTTAGGTGTACCATGTTTCAGTGTTTGTGGAGAGGTGCATCTGTTTCTTTATGCGTGTGGTTTTTGTGTGTGTGTGGTTTTTTTTTGGTCAATCATTTTGTATGAGAAAGTTTCACAATAGAACAAACTGTCAATACTGCTAACAGATGACTAAATAGCTGCCATTGTCAATTTCATTTATGTTAAAGCATGAAATTGAAAGCATGTCAACATGTTCAATAAAACCTAGCTGTCATAAGACAAAGGCTAGATGGAATTCATAAAGCATGTAAAGAAAAAAAAAACCAACCCCAAAACTCAAACCTAACTTAAAACCTTAAATGTTCATCATTTCATGGTAGCTATACCCCCCTCACCCTCAATAAAAAGTTACCTGCAAAACATTGAAATAAAGAAAAACATACTCATGATACTGTTGTGGAAAACACACACACACTCACACACACAAACACCTGCCTCTGGACCTCCTCCTCACACACCTGCCTCTCTTCCCCTCCCCCTCATACAAAAAAGTCCTGAACTCCAGCATACCCCTCCTCCTCACTTGTGCATGCGCACACACACATGTATACACACACACATTCCACCACCACCACCACTACCACTACAAACAGCCCGAACTACCATATACTGATACAGCAACAATTTAACCAAAAAAATCCAGTCACAAACAGAAACACCAGAAAAACCAACGTTAAGTCATTCTAGTGAAGGTCATGAGAGTGAACTAAGATTACATACATGTATACGTGTATATATATAACGTGCCAAAAGGACAGCATGACATGGATAAATGATGGCTGAAGAACATTCACGACGCTTGATGGATCAGTCCCAACACAGTGTCTGCTGGACAAGTAAGCTGGTGTAAAGAAACCAGGGGGTGGGGGGGGGGGGGGGGGGGGGGGGGGGGGGGGAAGGGAGGGGTTAGAGAAATCGACATATGGGGAAACCTGCTACCACCGTATGTACAATGGGATATTTTAACAGGTGCAGTAGCTCAATGGAAAAAAACGCATTTTACCAGATTTTTCTAAGCGACTGTATGTTGAGTACTGCTTTTAGTCTTTTGGTGTAACACTGTATTTAATTTGTGTTCATTTTTGTAAGCTTATGAAATGCAAATCTTGACAAGTTCTTCTATCTCTGTCAAAACTTTATCAGATTTGTCTGTATTTCATGAAAATCTACTTTATTTCCTTTCACAACTGAGTACATGTTTGCCCCCCTAGCCTTCACTTGAATATTGTTTTAAAAAGAAAGTGGATGTAATAGTTTTTAAAATGCCTTGCACTTCAGTTTTTGTTTTGTTTCGTTGATTATTTCGCTATAGTTGCTTCTTCCATGTTGAACACTTGTTTTTCAGTGTCTGTTGGCGCTGATGTTTTAAAGTCAGTTGCTGTTAGGTTTATTCTCCAAGTAATCCTCCGTACCCAAAAGAGGTTAAAAAAAAGGAGTTAAAAATCTTGAAACTTCAATCTTGAGCATTAGATTGGAGGTGGGGGATATTTGCGATCACCCAGGTCGGTTTTGGTGCAGACCTGCCAGACCCTTGAAACCCTTTGTGTATTTACAAAACAAAAAAAAAGTATATATATATACTGTGCATGGAAAAGATCTGGATATGAATTAATGGTAAGAGACTTGTCTCGGTGTCTGATTTTGGTTTGATCAGCAGCAAACAAAGGTAGCCAGTGTGCACTCAAGATTTAGATTTCAATGTCATATTGGATTATGTGTTACACATTTATTAAGCACAATGCAACATCTTTGGCGGGGCTGTTGTATGGTGATATGAAATAAGAAACACTTCTTTGGGGAATGGAAAAAAATATTCAAAAATGTTGGGGGGACGCAATGTGTAGAGTTTTTGCCAGCAAGAAATACCATGAGTTTGCATTTTACTGGTAGATTGGCTTTTTGTTGTCAGGATCTGTTGTCAGTCGTGTTATGTCAGACTGGCTGTTATGTTGTCAGAATATGACTTGTCAACCATGTTGTGTTAGACTGGATTTAGTGTTGTCAACCATGTTGTGTTAGACTGGATTTAGTGTTGTCAACCATGTTGTGTTAGACTGGCTTTTGTGTTGTAAGGATCTGTTGTCAGCCGTGTTGTGTTAAAATGGCTTTTGTGTTGTCAGCCGTGTTGTGCTAGTTTGGCTTTTGTATTGTCAGGATCTGCTGTCAGCCATGTTGTGTTAGACTGGCTGTTGTGTTGTCAGCCGTGTTGTGCTAGTTTGGCTTTTGTGTTGTCAGCCGTGTTGTGCTAGTTTGGCTTTTGTGTTGTCAGGATCTGTTGTCAGCCATGTTGTGTTAGACTGGCTTTTGTATTGTCAGGATCTGCTGTCAGCCATGTTGTGTTAGACTGGCTGTTGTTTTGTCAGGATCTGTTGTTATCAGCCATTTTGTGTTAGACTGGCTGTTGTGTTGTCAGGATCTGTTGTCAGCTGTGTTGTGTTAGACTGTCTGTTGTATTGTCAGAATCTGTTGTCAGCCATGTTGTGTTAGACTGGCTGTTGTGTTGTCAGGATCTGTTGTTATCAGCCATTTTGTGTTAGACTGGCTGTTGTGTTGTCAGGATCTGTTGTCAGCTGTGTTGTGTTAGACTGTCTGTTGTATTGTCAGAATCTGTTGTTATCAGCCATTTTGTGTTAGACTGGCTGTTGTGTTGTCAGGATCTGTTGTCAGCCGTGTTGTGTTCTCGTCAGCTTGTTTTGGCTTGGTTACGGGCTTCTATTGTATGACATACTATGTG